>CM068964.1:23355968-23389943 GCA_035128595.1 Eptatretus atami | reverse complement strand
ACAACAAAAAAAACAAATGTTTTTAGCGTCGGGTCAACTATCCACCTCAAAACAAATACATTCCATTATACAGTGTTTGAATGTCATGAAATGTAAACCACCAGTCCAATACTAAGCTGTGCTGGAAAGATGAAGCATGCCGAGAGGGCCCGGGGGAGGAGGGTTGGGAGGGGGTGTGGATGCATTTTTACCTACAGTACTCCGTTTATTCGGCCTTCATCAGGTAATAGTCATTGGTGGTTTCACGAAAGCACACCATCCTTTTTAGGTTGTGGGGGAGGGAGGCAAAACCAAACTGAGGCCCTGTTCCCATCCTTCTACTGCAATTTCTCTCACTGTGTTGTGGTGCATCCAGTTGTTGTCCTCCCAATGTTTTCCCTTTGCCACATGTGATCTGTTCATATATTTCCCCTTATCGTTCTCCGATACCATGAACCTCAATCTACTACACCACTACTTCAATGGCACCATTTAAACCCACCATCTTGTGGGCTCGACCACAAGAGGTGTGTAGGCCCAATAATTTCACAAATCAACTCGCCACGCCTGAAGTTTAACTGGATCTGATTCGGACAGGACTTTGGAATTTGGCCATGATGTTGGCGATAACTCGCCTAAATCTTCGTCAAAAGACATCAAGTTAGCAGACAGGACACCCAGTTGCACTTTGTGATGCAACATCCGGCCTGCAAAGCACCAATCGGTAAGTTTAGTCGTGTCTGGAATCAAACTCAAAGTAGACATCTCAAACATAGGTGTGCTAACTCTGCAACATCGTTTCAGACCCCTGTTACGGAATACATGGCATATGCCATAAATTTTTGATGACAAAAATAATATTGATAAAAATCTCTCAAACATTGATTATATCAAGATTTACTTTGTGCTTCAAATGGAAAGTTTGCATGCACTAAGGCTATATGGTATAGTTATAAATTATGACAACAAACCTGTTCACTAAACAAGCATACACCACTTCATTAATTAAAGAAATGCAGTTGATGTGCCAGAATAAAGTAACAAAACAGAAGAGGAAAAGAGAAGATAGATGTTCACCGGTTAAAGCGCGTTAACGGAATAGTGGGTCAACACAGCTGCAGATGAAATTGATTGAATGAGAGAGTAATCAAGGTAATAACAAAAGATCCAAACAAATTACAAGAAGGATGAAAATAAGGAAGAGAAGCAGTTGATTAAGTTGAGAATGAAGACGAAAAATCAGTAAAAAGCCTTACAGTCACGAATAGAAAAACTTTATAAAATGGAAACAGCCAATTCACAAGCTCATTGATTTGTTTCTTTCACGAATTGCCAATTGATTCCATATTGGATGGAATAATAAAATTTTAAAAACCAACTATCGTACCGCATGACGCACAACGCGCCGTACCTGCAGCATTGCGAGAAAACTATAAGACGTTAATTTTGTCGAAATATTTTCAAAAACTTTGAGAAGATGAAACTTTGTTTTGACTCATTAAAAGGTTGCAAATGAGTGTAATCACTTCCACGTTAATAACTCTGACAACGAGGGTGGGCGGAGGTTATGTGTTTACTCATATCTGCCTGTTTGTCTGCGAGCAGAATATCTCAATAAGTTATTTTGAAGATCCGAATCCAGATCTGGATACGAGAATTTTTAAAGTGATTCTTCACCATTAAGAGATGATTGAGCCAAAATCCATTGAGATAGAAACAATATTTCAAATAGTTGTGGATGGATTTTCACAAAACTAGGTGGATGAGTTGGGTCGGTGACCAGAACAAACGAATTCGATTTTGGTTCAAGTCCGGATGCAGGTCCGGCCTATCGGTGGATACAAAACCTAAATTGTTCAGCCTGGCGGAGGTACGCGCTCTACCGAGTGCTGTTCTAGTTTGTATTTGCTGCAAATTTTCTTTCTTTTTCGAGCAGATTGGCTTTATGTAATAATTGGCCACATGGGGTGGGGAGGGGGGAGGGTGTTTGGAGGGAATGGGTCAGGGTTCGGGCTATATCCCCACAAGTCCCAATTGTTTATCCGAGTCAATTTTCACATGATGCATGAAAGAAAAACAAAATGTAGCGAAAAGATTCCCGAATGTCATTGCAAGGAGTTTGAGATTGTACTTCTAAATTAAAAGTGCCACATAAGAAATTGATTGATTGATTGATTGTTTCCACCATGATACATCAGGATGACTTTGTCCCTACTTCTCGATGTACCAGGAAACACAAGGCTTGCGATAATTTCCTGTAAGGTTATAAATTATGTATTAAAACACAAGAAACAATCAGGGCACACAATCCCCAGGGCACATAATATAACACGAATAATCATGGAAACATAAAGTAGCACACACAAACACAAGACATTCTGGACAAAGAACAAAAACCCACAAAAATACCAAACAAATATGGCTTTGACGTTAAAACCAGCGCAGGCCTCGACTTCTGAGAAACTCCCAGCTGTCCTTGTGTGTATTCCAATGGTGAGCGAAAGTTTTACTTATTACACAAGTCTTGAATTTCTAACGTGTTAAAATGTTAAATCTCTCTTAAAATGACAACCAAAGATTTTGTAAAGAAAAGACAACTGTATTTGCCTTCACATGGTTTCCTCCAGAAACTTCTCACTCCTTTCTCTTGGAGCGTACTGTATTACTGACAACTTGAGCTCCATTCAGTGCAGTTATCCTTCTTAATAAGTGCTCTAATTCAGAATGACTGTCGCCACAACTTTCAAGCTAAGGGCATATTTTGTTGTCTACGTGAAATTTAATTAATGGGAACAAAAGCTTTTTGCACACAGGAATAGTTCGATGCCGCCGGCTCTGCCTGCTGTAATTATAAATTTCCCATCAACACTTCCTTCTACCTGGCTTTGCGGAAGACCACAGATGGTCAATGTAAACGAAACTGTTTTCTCAAATCCCCGTCAATAACTTGAACCGATTTGGCTGGGAATTAAAAAAAAACAAGCTCAAATGACCTAAGATCCTCGTCCTCTTAATGATGACGTCATAAAAACGAATATGACGTCATTGTGATGTATCAGGTTTGAGATAAATTATCTGTGCTAATGCCCGGCTTGATTCCCGCAAACAAAATTCAAACAGCTTGCCTAGTTCGGAGATAACGTAGAGGCGATTTCCATTAGCGGCGATATTATGACGTCAACTTTTTCTCGGAAGAATTTCCAAAATCGGAGATGGTTACTGCCTGCGCGTGGGCTTTCTGCATATACATGGCAAGTTTCACGAAGATCCGATGAAAACTCTGGGTTGTGAAACAAAAAATGTCAAAAAATAGGAATGACGTCATAAAAAAATTGATATGACGTCATAGTGATGTATCATATGTGTGGTAATTCATCTCTGCTAATGCCCTGTTCGATTCCACAAACAGAATTCAAAAAGCTTGCCTAGTTTCGGAGATAATTTTTTAGGCGATTTCCATTAGCGGAGATATTTTGACGTCATAACTTTTTTTCTAGGAGGAATTTTCAAAATCGGAGATGGTTACTGTTCGCGCAGGGTGTTTTTACATATGTATGCCAAGTTTCAGGAAGTTTCGATGAAAACTGTAGGCTGTGAAACAAAAAAGTCCACAAGAACAACAACGTGAGTAAGACTTAGAGATCCTCCACGAGGATCTAAAAATAATAATATATATATATATATATATATATATATATATATATAATAATTATATATATATATCAAAATCAGCAGAAAGTATAATCAGTTGTGCAGAGCAAAAGTACTATTCCTGGAATCCCCAAGGGCCTTGGATGGCTTTTCATCAGGAAAAACATTGCCTGGGAATGCGCATGCATCGCTCGGGAATCTCGCAGGCACCCCGAAGCGACAGATCTGGCCCCGTCCAACGTACTGTTGTGACGGGATCTAGGAAATCCGCTAATCCCATGGAAAATGGTTCTGCCAAGGACGAAACGTTTGCCTCCGAGAAAGCGGGCCGGCGCGGAGGGCGTCCGTCGGTCCTGTTATCCCCTCACAGCATCTGAGTCTCGTCTTGAAGGCTGTCAACATGAGGGATGCTTTCAAAAGTCACGTTTGACCTTTGCCGCAAAGTGAATGTTTGCTCGAGGCTCACGATGCCCGCTATTTGTAAATTTGCACAGATATAATGGTCGGCCATTTTGACTATAACACTCATTCATCAACCATAACGTATTGCTGTGTGAACGGACCAAGCGAATGATCAATACCGCTTTCGATGAAGAAACAAAAGTAAGCTTATCTAAGGGAAGCTGTTAGTAATATTTCATGCATTCCAGTATCTCTTTTTCTTAAACAACCACGAAGTGATATAGTTTTGAAAAAAAAATAAATGGAGGAATGAAATGTGAAGATATTCTCGAGTTGAAGTAAAAAGCAAATACTTTAAAGCTGTAATGACATTAGCAGATTCCTCTACGCTCAAAGTGCATTTCAAAAACGATTTCCAAAGTGGAATTCTTTGAGACTCCTGAATACTCATCCTTTTCAAGTCTTTTGCACACCGTGCGAATTGGGAACACCACCTAAATGGGACTTGTCACTTCTCAGATGGACCAGTGTCTCCGAGCTCACAGAGTAATTGGCTAGCCCACCATGTCCCCCTTTTTTGCAATGTACAGTATAAGCAGGTTATCTTCGTGGATGCATTCCTTATAATTTCTACCCGTGGAGCACACTTCCCGGCAAATTCGCAGTCCGGGAGGTGACAGGTCATTCACATATGTGATATACATGTATTTTCAGAAAACTTGGACCTTGACCACCCCCCACCCCCCAACTCGATCCACATTCCCGAAAATGTTCCTGTGCATTCATTCCCCCTTTTGTTCTTCCCACACTTCTCCAAACTGTGTTTTCATTTTCCATCACCCTTCCATACACTCTCCCTCCCTCTTTAATCCCTTCTTTCTCTTTATTTTCCCAGTCCCATCTCCCATAGAAATGAAAGAGGTTTCAGAAAGAAAAAAAAACTGCCATTTTGTATATCTAATGAAAAAAGGGCCCTTTATGTGAGCATGGATAATCATGAGGAATTGCTGAGGAATAAAACTAACGAATAGAGAGAGAGACGAGTTGTATGACAAGAGGCATCATGAAGTGGCCAATATTAAAGCCTTGTGAGAACAACGAGCTTGGGTGGAGTTTGGGAAGAGTACTGGAAGAGGGACGTAAAGAAAAAGGGTTGGTTTATTCGTAAATTCATGAACATGCTCGACATGATACATCCTTTAAAGGCGAATGGGCAGGGAAGGATGAACAACACAAAAAAAAAATGGTGAGCAAGAAGAACAGCAGGTGTCTCTGCTCACCTTGTATGTACCCTGTGTCTGCAATGAGCAAGTAACAGGAAGTGTGCTGCCATTTCATGGAGGCCATGACATTCCTCGTGAAACACGAGGCCTTAGATTTCCCGATGTAGCAGGAAGTGCCTCCACTTCATGGAGAAGGATACTCATGAAATGGAAGGCATTAGATTTCTCAATGTCAAGAAATGGCACCTGGTGCACAGCTCCTTCAGTCCACATTGAGAAGGAATACTCTATGACACTGCATCTGAAAGTGCTGCATGCTGAACATGAAGCAGAGTTGTGTGGAGGCAAAGCTTGGCACATCAAAGAACCTCGAGCTTTCAGAGTCACCTTACGGAAATGGTCAGGCAGCAAGTTGTGAGTAATAATTATTCCAAGAAACTCCAGCAGTCAGTATTTTGAAAGGAATATGAAAGGACGATATGTCTAAAGAGACGGAACAGAAACACAAGTCCACCTGGGTTGACGATGAGATTCCAGGTTTTGGACCATTTTTCCATATCATGCAGCTTGGCAGGGAAAATATACTGCCAATGGCTGCCCATCACTCAAATAAACTGCAGGATGTCCTCACATCAGTAGATGAACAAATGATGATGGATTCAAGTATAAAGGAAAGGCATGTCGCCATGGTGACATGACTTCTTTGTGACGCATTAACTATGTAAGCAGATACGTGGTGGCATTTTAAATTCACATTTTAAAACTGACTTCCCTTTTGTGTGAGCTACAAGGAGGGAAAAGGTAATAAATCTGAGCTGCATTCCTTCCTGCACAGCCATCTCCCTGAAGAAGCCACAACTCTGTCCTCGAATCCACATCTTTTTTTTTAAAGATGCCAACACTAAACGAGAGTGCAAACGATCAAAGTTTCAACAAAAGGTGGAGTGCTCTGGAGTGAGCTTTCTGGTCCTGGAAAAAGCCTCACACTCTCTCTCTCTCTCTCTCTCTCTCTCTCTCTCTCTCTCTCTCTCTCTCTCTCTCTCTCTCTCTCTCTCTCTCTCTCTCTCCCATCTGTGTCCCCCTCACTCCGAAGAGCTAAAAGCTCTGCGTGCCATTGACGTGTCGACTCGACACAGTGCAGAAGAAGTCGGATTTACCATGGAGTCCTCTCATTCCTGTTTTGGGAACTCCGACCCTCCGTCGAGTCTTGCGATACTTTCCAAATCCCACAGGTGGAATGCTCTTTATCGCTGTCCAAGATAACGTTTGCTTCTCTCCTTGCCAATGCCCATTCATTATCCATCTTCTGAGCTTTGAATGGGTGTGAAGACAAAGAAAAAGCACACAGCTGTTAAACGGGTTTGAAAAACAGCTTTTAAAAGTTTGTTTTTCTTCTTTAAAGTACAATTGCTTCGTTATGAATTGCGACTCCTTTTTTGCAGGATCTGCAATCAGGTAATGGCAAACATGTGGAGGCTTTTCGATGGATATTGTTTGTAAGTAACACCGAGGGCAAGGCTGTTTTGTTGATTGTTTCTGCCGCTGCTCAGTCACGACGCAATTTCTTAAGAGGAAAATACACATCTTCGTTGGTTGATGAATGAAATGGTTGAAGGACTCGGTGACAATTACGAGGGTCAGCGTGTGCATTACAGGTCGAGGTCAGAGACGATATGCATCTCGTTTCCTTAATCTCCATCGTGGTCTGTCCGGACCTCAGCGCTCAGATACTCAGGTGTGTTTTAGTTTGTTTGTTTTTGCTGTGTGCATATTTTTATTTAATAACTACAACAATAATAATAATAATAATAATCTATTATTACAAACAATACCCTAACCACAATAATCATAATGAATAGTTTCAAGTGGGACAGACGCTCCTCTCCCGATAGAAGGTGGTTGTAGACATGTTGCATTCGGTGATAAAGAGGGTCATAACCCAAACTTCTACATCCATCTTGTTCACACCATGCGTCATTTCCTACCCCTCATTCCTCCCCACATCCATTATTTGTTCAAGTTTCCCTCTATCCTGTCCTTCATCTCTGCTGTTGGTGTTTACCCTGTTTTTCGTTTAATGCTGTTCCATTTGTTCTGTTGTGTCCTGATCTGTTCAATGTTTTAGCTCTTCCACAATCCTCGACTCTGGAAATTAAAAAAAAGGTCAGCATCTGCATGATTACTGGATTTATACTTTTTGGTAAACATGAGTTAGTGGATAAAAATTTCAGGGGGGGGTAGAGGAAATATGGCAGGACAATTATTGCTTACCACGCTGGTATAAATTATTAAGGGTAAAATTTGTTGAGAGGAGAGTAAAGTGAACCATTTTTCGGCCTCAATTTAGCCACGCCATGGGAGGTGGATGGGGGTTATGTATTCACCCCTGACTGCATAAGTCTGTCTGTGAGCAGGACAACTCGAAAAGTTATCGATGGATTCACACGAAACTAGAGGGGCACTCAGTGGAGCGCATACCTCCGCCACGTAATGCCTGATCCACGAGAACATATCGGGCCCAATACATTTTTGAAATATCATGCGATGCAGTACTATATCGTTTTTTGGCTCTATCTCTCGATGGTGAAGAAGCACTTCAAAAATTAAATAATTCTTGTAACCAGATCTGGATTCGGATCTTCACCAAAATCGGATCGATTCGTCCTTGTCACAACCCCAACCTGTCCACAAATTTCGTCCGAATCCGTCCACAACTTTTTGAGACATCGTGCTACATATCGTTTTTGGCCCAATCTCTTAATGGTGAATAATCACTTTTAAAATTCCAATAGCTGGATCCAGTTCCGGATGTTCACCAAAATCTAATCACGTCACTCTTGTCACACACCCAACCTGCCCACCAAATTTTATCTGGATCTGTACACAACTTTTTGAGATATCCTGCACACAAACAGACAGACAGAAAGACAGACAGATGAAAAATCGCTCATGGAGTGACACTCGGTGAACTGGAACAGCACTCGGTGGAGCACATACCTCCGCCAGGCTAAATAGTGTGCATTTTGTATGCCACTGATCAGTCGGTTCTGAATCCGGCCATAAACAAAATCTAATCGGCTTGTTCTTGTCACCTCATCAACTCATCCACCGAGTTTTGTCATATCTCGTCCACAACTTTTTGAGATTTCATGTGATGCATCGTTTTTAGCCCCATCTCACAATGGTGAAGAATCACTCAGAAATTAAATAATTATCGTATCTGGATCCAGACTCAGATCGTCACCAAAATTGAGTCAGTTCTTCCTAGTGGCATTCCCAACCTGTCCCCTAAGTTTCGCGTGAATCCATCCATAACGTTTTGAGATATTGTGCTATATGTCGTTTCTGGCCCAATCTCTCAATGGTGAAGAATCACTTATAATATAAATTCTCAGATCCGGATCCGGCTTCGGATCTTCTTCAAAATTAAGTTTTGCTGTCCTTGGCCAGTTAACTACACAAACAAAAAAATTCAGAACGATTACTTGAAAACTGTGGCCAAAAATCGTGCGACAAACAAACAGACAGACAAATGCCAGAGACCAAAATACTTGGCAAATTTTTTTTTTTTCCACCAAGTAACAAAGAAACAAACAGACAGAGAGAGGTGAAAACATAACCTCCCTCACCTTCGGTGGTGTAGGTAAATAGGTGGACTGGTTTGTGGTGTGACAAGGACAAATTGATAAGATTTGTGTGAAGATTCGGATCAACATCTCGACATTAGAATTTGAAAGTGATTCTTCAAAATTAAGAGATAGGGCCAAACATGATACATAGCGTGATATGTCAAAAAGTTATGGATCGGGTTATGACAAAACTTTGTGGATGAGTTGGTTAGGTGACAAGAACAAGCAGATTCTATTTTTGTTCAGGTCCGGATCCAGATCCGGTCTGTCAGTGGGCTAGAAAAGGTAAACTGTTCAGCCTGGTGAAGGTATGCGCTCTACCGAGAGCCGTTATAATTTAAGTAATGTTTTAGGCATTAAGCCAGATGAACTAACTGCATTCACTGGCCATTGGTGGACATTAAAGTTCCCAGGGTGTATATGTGAACAGTTGGTGAGTTATCAATGGCATCTTGAACAAATATAAATTCCCATCATGAATTTCAGATGTGAAGGCAACAACAAACCAGCCAGCATAAACAAACGACCAAGGATAACCCAAACCTCCCAACATAACCCAAACCACCCAGAATAACTCAGTCACCCAGAATAACACAAAACCACCCAGAATAACCCAAACTCCCAACATAACCCAAACCACCCAGAATAACTCAGTCCACCAAGAATACACCCAAACCCACCCAGAATAACTCAGTCCACCCAGAATACACACAAACCACCCAGAATAACCCAAATCCCCAACATAACCCAAACCACCCAGAATAACTCAGTCACCACAGAATAACACAAACACCCAGAATAACCCAAAACACCCAGAAATAACACAAACCACTCAGCATAACCCAAACCATCCCGCATAAACCCAAACTCCCAACATAACCAAACCACCCAGAATAACACAGTCCACCCAGAATAACACAAACCACCCAGCAAAACCCAACCCACTCAGCATAACCCAACCACCCAGAATAAACTCAGTCCACCCAGAATAACACAAAACACCCAGAATAACCCAAAACACCCAGCATAACCCAAACCACCCAGCAAAACCCAAAACACCCAGAATAACCAAACACCCAGAATAACTCAGTCCACCCAGAATAACTCAGTCCACCCAGAATAACACAAACACACCCAGAATAACCCAAAACACCCAGCATACCCAAACCACCCAGAATAACCCAAACACCCAGAATAACCCAAACACCCAGAATAACACAAACCACCCAGCAAAACCAAACACCCAGAATAACTCAGTCCACCCAGAATAACACAAACACCCAGAATAACCCAAAACACCCAGCATAACCCAAACCTCCCAACATAACCCAAACCACCCAGAATACTCAGTCCACCCAGAATGACACAAACCACCCGAATAAAACCCAAACCACCCAGCAAAACCCAACCCACCAAACATAACCAAAACACCGCAGCATAACCAAACCTCCCAACATAACCCAAACCACCCAGAATACTCAGTCCACCCAGAATGACACAAACCACCCGAATAACCCAAACCACCCAGCAAAACCCAACCCACTCAGCATAACCCAAACCACCCAGAATAACTCAGTCCACCCAGAATACCCAAAAACACCCAGAATACCCAAAACACCCAGCATAACCCAAACTCCCAACATAACCCAAACCACCAGAATAACTCAGTCCACCCAGAATGACACAAACCACCCAGAATAACCCAAACCACCCAGCAAACCCAACCCACTCAACATAACCCAAACCATGCATCATAACCCAAACCTCCTAACATAACTCAAACCTCCCAGAATAACCCAGTCCACCAAGAATAACACAAAACACCCAGAATAACCCAAAACACCCAGCATAACCCAAACCTCCAAACATAACCCAAACCACCCAGAATAACTCAGTCCACCAAGAATAACTCAGTCCACCCAGAATAACACAAACCACCCAAGAATAACCAAAACACCCAGCATAACCCAAACCACCCAGCAAACCCAACCCACTCAAACATAACCCAAACCACCCAGTACAACATAAACCACCGAGCATAATCTGCATAAATGACTTTGATGTAGATTTTCTGAATCGAAAATCACCCTTATAAACCAGGCATATGATGCCAATTTGCTTCATACAATGGAGCCAATGCCAACGGCGAATCCATAAAAAGATTTTAAATAACGATGTCGAGAGAAAACACTGAAGATTCGAGTATATGTTCCTTGTTATGATTCTTTCATTAAATCTCCCCCAAACAGGATCTTCTCATGAGATCTCAGGAGATTCTCATCAGATTTCTACCAAATCTCGAGGAGATTGGGTTGTTGTACCTACCAGTCTGTATCATCTTGAAGTGCTCTGCCTGGAGAATCTCATCGATGAAGAAAAATAGAACTTTCATTCTTGTCTAAGTGTAAGCAGGAAGTTGGTTTGTTAAAAAAAAAAAAAAATCTCACAACTATCCTGAGCTAATTTGAATTGAGTACATCGTGAAGCCAGGTATTAAGAAATCGCAATTTGCTCGCATTGTCCATACAGTGACGTCACAGAGTCAAATTGCCTAAACGTACTCAAGTGGGATCACAATGTTCCTGACTTATGGAAGAATTCCGGTGACAGCAGTTGTTCAGAGAATATTTTTTCAGGATGAAAATAGCTCAGAACAACAAAGAACCAATTGTGGCGTAAGTGTGGAACAGGACTTTGTGACACTGTTCCACGTCAAATCGGCATGGCATGATATCTACACCGGTTTTGGCATCTATTGGAAACACAAGACAATGGCTACATCTATAACCAAACCGCACATATACCAATTCATCACCTAACAAATGCTATCGATTTCATTTTCTCATTTAATACAGGCCTTCAACTGGTAATCTTCCTTCAATTCACAACCTCCCAACTCATTATTTTGTGATGTGTGTAGACGCATACACAGGGGGTATGAAAAAGGGGGAACTGGGGTGCAGTGGGACGAGGGCTGCATCGGTTGCACCACCTCTCGCAGCTGTTCTTGGGTAATAACATCAAGTGCCACCAATGCATTGACAATTAATATTATTGGCCAAGCATGGATGTTGGGAAGAGACGTCCCAATATGTCCCGGTTTCCCCTACTATGCTTCAAGGGACTATGGTACTCATTGGATTTCGATCGCTTCTCGTGAGAAATCATAAGAGATTGTTTTTTGTCAGGGCAGAGCAGATGCACGAAGTTAATTGTTGGGATGCTTATGAAGAATGATCGACCAGATTGTTGAAGGAACTCATTTTACTGCTTCACAGCTCGCAAGTTGTTGCGGAAAATAGCAACTTGAGCACAGACTGAAAAAAAAAAGAAAGGAAAAATCAAAACAAAGTGAACGTGTGGACGCTGGCTGAAACGAATGGTTGACAGTGCCGTTATATCAACATTGTCTCTAAAGAAAATGACGGCTGATTGGCCACTTGCAATTATTCCTTCGGCCAAGAGGTGAAAAGTTATCCAATTTGGATTTTCACCTGAACCAAGCGGATGGCGTGTCCTGCTCTTCCAAAACCTTCGGCCGATCGGATGGTGTCCGTCAGTGTTTTTTTAAGTTTGTTTAAACATTGTAAAATGTTTGTGTGTCTATTACTGTTGTACCTGCGGGTCCTGCACACCTGTGTATATTTGCTGCTGTGTTATTTTTTTCAGGTGGAATAGTCGGTCAGATGTCATCTGGCTTCCTTTATTGCCATCCGTATTCTTTTGCTCCATCTCGCTCTTGTCCAACACAATCTTCGCTCTCTACCCACGTCCTTCCCTCCAACCAATACTTCCTCTTATCCCCACTTAATCAAATCCAATGTCAATGTTTTCTATCCAGAGCACCGTAGCTGCTGAAGTAGTCACTGTACAGGGAGCACATTGGGTGGTTTTCCATTGACCTTCCCATAGGTGGTCACAAAATGAATTTGTAATATGGCCAGGGTGCTGACACACGATGGCTTCCTCATGCAAAAGACAAGGTGGGATCTTTAACATCCATCAAACAATAGCGATGGGACATCCAGGTTGATGTCCTCCTTAAGGATGGTGCACTCACTCATTGATGCACCACCCTGCCTGAGAAACACCAAGGTGAAGGTTTATACTTGGGTCAGGAATCAAACCCAGGGTAGGCAATCCAAAGATGCATATGGATACCTCTGAGCTACCTTGTCAGCCCCATGCCCAATAGATACAAAGTCAACCCTCCTCCACTCTCCCATTTCGACCTCCGACCTTTCTACATCTACTGGGGCCAATAGTGTCCTCCATTTACTCGCACCTCCTTTCCTCAAGCTGTGGTGCATTTGGTGAGTCGTTTCCCTCTGTTGTGCTGCTCAGAAAAGTTTCCAACTCAGAAAATGAAACTTGGCTGTTGCCATGGCTTCCGCAATGTTGCTTGCACAGGGTAGAGGAAAAGGGGGTGGTGGAGGCGGGGGCGAACATCCATATGTGTTATTGTTGTTTCGGTTTACTCACACAGTAAACAATACCTGCTAACTTAAGTAATTAACGAACATTGTAGCGTGCTGCACAGTACAGGCAGCTCTTCAGTGCCTTCAAAGGGCTGGTCTGTGTTGGTAATCCCATGCAGTCACGAGTTCATATAATGCTGGCATCACGGGTTGAAATGCAATATCCTGTGTTGGTTTGTCTATCGTCAACCAATATACTTGTAATTCATGCAAATGTACAATGCTGTCTTATTATGTCCTTGTGCTGCATGTCATATATGTATACGAGCCGATAGTCACTTTCAAAAAAAGAAAACCTGTATGGCATGAACGACTGAGACAAACAAGCTCGTCATCCCACCCACTCCATGTTTGTTTAGCAAATCCAGACTGACAGCTCACCTCCAATCCTTTGTCCCCCCCCCCCCACTTTACCCTCAGCTTGTGTGGAACCGTCTTGCTACTTCTGTCTGGCCTTAGTCAAGTATTTAATTATTTAAGGTGTTAGTTTACCATCACCTTATGGCAAATCCTCATGTTTACTCGGGAGCTTTGCTTATTGTCAATCTCGCATCCACTTCCCTTTCCATTACCCCTGTCAGTAAGTATACCCCTCAGTGATTCAGTTCTTCCATATTCCTCCACGTCCGTTTCTGGAAAAGACGTCAGCAGATAGTGGACAAATGAACGTTTTTTTATGCACAGGATTTTGAGGCTCAAGGAGCAGCTCAACGGCAGAGGGAGGAAGGTTGACAGAAGGTGGTGCACAAGCATCTCATGTCATCCCCCATCACTACAAACAATCTTTTGTACCCCATTAACCCTACCTAACCCAATGCTACTTGCAGGTGACTGTTTCTCCTATTTTTTCTTTTCTCTTCTCTTCTCTTCTCCTCTCCTTCTTTTCGTTATTTTCCTTTCATGTTGTGTACAACTGCAGTTCCAATGCCCCACTGTCAGTCCATTGCCAATTTAACCTCTGTAACCTTGCTCTTCCATGAGCTTCGATATTGGATGGAAAAAAAAGGAAACAATGGTCAAGAATTGAAAAATAAAAAAGTAACCGAAATATTAGCTCCAATGTTATATTTTACTTTAAATATTCCTCCTCATTTTCTTGCTGCTCCATTTAAGAGAATAATTGGGTTTGGAACGTGTAATGTGCTGGTACTGTGCAGATGTTGGTGCTGATGTACCTGCAGGATCTGGCTGCCAAGATGCCGATCAAACGCCGCGTACGCTACAGCACTGGCACACCGCGGCCGTTGTCCCAGTGCTGTAACATCAACAACAACAAAGTGGAAATTATTAAATTAACCAAGCAACAAATACATTGCAGTACATCCTTTGTCAAAGCTGTGTAACAATATTAAGATTTACTTTCAACGATGACCACACATATCCAGCAAATTTTAATAAAAGTTTACAGCAAGCTGCCACGGCATTTGCCATAAATTCGAAAGTTTTTCATTCCATCACATCCCCAATTTTGTGCTCCCACCTAGATCTGTGCCTCTACAATTCAAGAACTACAATTCAAGAAGGGCACTCTTCAACGTCGCCAGATATGCCCTCATCCACATTATTACATCATTATACATACTTGAAACAAGTTTAAATTTAAATCCGTGAACCCAGATTCAAAATATTAAATTATTCTGGCTGCCAGACCATGCGTCCGATCAGGTTGAAATTTAAAACCGATATTCCCCATGACTACTAAATCATAACTGTGACGTTACACGTCGATTGATAAAGCGGTTCAAGAAAAAGAGTTTTTAAAAGATTTTCGTTCAATCCAATATGGCTGCCAGACCATGTGACCTATTAATTATCCATCAACAACCCCCTGGCATCCCTAAGGCTTGGGGAACATGAAAGTGAAGTTCTCCTCGATCTGTAAAGCTATTCTGGAGAAGAAGATTTTAAAATGTATATTCTTCAAAAAAATCATAGCTGCCAAACCATGTGATCTATGACATCATATGTGGAGAACTTTTAGTTCCTCATGGAAAAGCGATCGTACATGCAGAGTTTTGCCTCGATCTGTTCAGCCGTTCCAGAGGAAAAGAAATGTGAAGGTTTTTATGTTAAAAAGATATGACTGTCAAACCATGTGACCGATGATGTCATCAATCGGATAAAGCATTTGATATATGCAATTATGGCATCATAACGAAGCCACCTATGGCATCATCAAGAAAAAAAATCACACTTATTCCCTCCCCATGGGGAGTACTTCACATGTGCCAAGACTCAATTTTTTTCCACGGAGTGGTTTTAGAGATAGAGGTGCTAAGTTTCTCCCTTTTTCTAACATGGCTGCCATAACCGCGTGACCTCTGACGTCACAATCTATATATTAAAGGAGGGGCAGTTTTCTGTCACGCTACATCATTTTGTCTGGGACGTCGTTACAGAGAGTAGGACAGCTGACTCCAACATCCGCCATTTTTTCATGCAGTTCAGGCCGAACACATCGTCGAACCTGTCATATTCACAATCGCCATGCATGCCCTACCTTTGCTTTTTTTTCCATTTAGTGTGAAACGCAAACAAAGCGATTGTTAAAATAATCATCAAATATCGAAAAGATAGGCGTCATGGGCTTCTAACGACAGTACATATCGGCCAACAATACTGTACTAACATTAATTATTAAAGTGATGCATTATTTCAAAAAACACTTTTGGTAACCAATTCGTTTATGTTTCTTAATTATTGCATGACAATTAGTAACATTGCATATTCCTTGACTGCAGAATGAGTTCCTGGTACGAATGCAGATGACGGCTAAGTCGCATTAAAATCCATTTTTTCTGATTGTTCTCGTTATTAATTCGTTAAACTCTTATACAAGCCCCAAAAATGTCAAAAATAAACAGAAAGACTGTTGTTGATCACGATGTTGCTGAACAAGGCCATCGTGATTTGTCACGACTATGTCAGCAATGGCGCTGTGCCAATTTGAGGACAGTGAGTCAGCAATCTGCGTGTGATGTCAATGCAGCTCAACACTGGCAAGCAAGTGCTGCTTTTATGTTTAAGCACATGCTGCTATGTCTCCATCTCACCAGCAATCTGTGTGTGATGCCAAGGCAGCTCAACACCGGCAAGCACGTGCTGCTACGTCTCCATCTCACCAGCAATCTGTGTGTGATGCCAATGCAGCTCAACATCGGCAAGCACATGCTGTTATGTCACCATCTCGCCAGCAATCTGTGTGTGATGCCGATGCAGCTCAACATCGGAAAGCATGTGCTGCTATGTCTCCATCTCGCCAGCAATCTGTGCATGATCCCGATGCAGATCAACAATGGCAAGCACGTACTGCTCTGTCTCCATCTCACCAGCAATCTGTGTGTGATGCCAATGGAGCTCAACATCAGCAAGCACATGCTGCCCTGTCTCCATCTCACCAGCAATCTGTGTGTGATGCTAATGGCGCTCAACATCAGCAAGCATGTGCTGCTCTGTCTCCATCTTGCCAGCAATCTGTGCATGATCCCGATGCAGATCAACAATGGCAAGCACGTGCTGCTCTGTCTCCATCTCACCAGCAATCTGTGTGTGATGCCAATGGCGCTCAACATCAGCAAGCATGTGCTGCTATGTCTCCATCTCACCAGCAATCTGTGCGTGATGCTAATGGAGCTCAACATCAGCAAACGCATGGTGCTATGTCTCCATCTCACCAGCAATCTGTGCATGATGGCAATGGAGCTCAACATCAGCAAACGCATGGTGCTATGTCTCCATCTCACCAGCAATCTGTGCGTGATGCCAATGGAGCTCAACATCAGCAAACGCATGGTGCTATGTCTCCATCTCACCAGCAATCTGTGCATGATGGCAATGGAGCTCAACATCAGCAAACGCATGGTGCTATGTCTCCATCTCAAAAGCAACCTGTGCGTGATGCTAATGGAGCTCAACATCAGCAAACGCATGGTGCTATGTCTCCATCTCACCAGCAATCTGTGCGTGCCATTAATGCAGCTGAACATCAGCTTCGTAAAAATCGGCATCAATATATTGCACATGAGGCAATCAGGAATGTTTTGCAGCAATAACGCCACTCTGTTCAATTTCTTCATGTGGCACAGTGACACAACCTGGATGAAAGTGTGCGGATGACCAAAATTAACACTGGGTTGATAGCAGTAAACATAAACTTCTGGGAGCATGCAAGGAAGCGTTTTGTTGCCTATACACCGCCCAAATAAAGGGAGGGTTTTCTGCTAAACTCCGAACTGTTCCGCGGGTCCCTGCTAGTTACCATTAAAACATTCTGCATGAGTAGTCACACGTTTGTTGAAAAATTTGTGTCAATTGGATAAGCGGTTGCAGAAAAAAACATAAAATTAACACGGTCGGACGGACAGACAGACATCTGACACTTTTTATTAATCATACAGTATCGGATGTTCCTAAAATATAATATAATAAGGATTGTTGTAAATTATGTTAATTTTTCAACATCCTCGATTCAACTTTATTTAAATTGTAAACCTCAACACAT
Organism: Eptatretus atami; assembly: GCA_035128595.1. NCBI lineage: Eukaryota > Metazoa > Chordata > Myxini > Myxiniformes > Myxinidae > Eptatretus > Eptatretus atami. The sequence goes on along the minus strand of CM068964.1, from coordinate 23,372,080 downwards.
AGTTCCCTTGCCTAAAATATGAACCTACTGTATAAGCAATTGGCTGGTTTTCCAACCGCACAGATCATCAGCTGGGCATTGTTCTTCCTTGAGGTTTCTATCCTTTCAGCCCATAACCTCTCCAAACGGTGGATCCACAACCTCAGTCACGGATCCACATCAGCAGATTACCTACATCAGTAGATCCACAACCTCTGTTGCTTCCAGACAGTCAGTCAACCTATCAATGCAACATCACTAATCAGACTCTATTCGCTAGAGGATTTAATGTATTATCACATCGTTACAACTCCCATCACACATTTTATTATATGATAATACATTAAATCATGCACATCTTACCTTAAATATAACATGTCCACCAACGAACACGACCATCCCACTCACCTCTGGATGAAACTTTTATTAACCTCCGCCATCGAAGATCGGAGGTTACTGTTTTCACCCCTTTCTGTTTGTTTGTTTGTTTTTGTTTGTTTGTTTATTTGTGAACAGTATTACGGAAAAACTCCTCGACGGATTTCGACGAAACTTGGTGGGGGGGTTAGGTATGGTCCAAGAATCATGCCATTAGATTTTGGACTCGGTCCAAAGTCCAATATGGCGCTATGACGGCCATTTTGAAAAAATATTTGAATTTTTGTTTTTGCATTTCTACATGTTTTAAGTGATTTCCAACCAAAAAAAAAATAAATTTGTTAGAGAAAAAAAAAAACAGAAAATTTTGCAACTTTTTTTCAAAAAAAATTCGATTTTATTTGAAAAATATTTGAATTTTTTTTTTTGCATTTCTACATGTTTTAAGTGATTTCCAACCCCCAAAAAAATTTGTTAGAGAAAAAAAAAACAAATTTTGCAACTTTTTTTTCAAAAAAATTTCGATTTTTTTTTTGGCATTTCTACATGCGCGTCGATCTAGTTTAGTTTATTCAATCGTTTCAGTAGAGTCTGATCGTTTTGACCTACAATGAATAGGATATAGTTACTTAAGTGACCCAGCAGTATTGGCGGCGGAGGTTTTGCACTCTACCGAGTGCTCCCCTTCTAGTTTGTATTGTATTTCACTAATTCTATATGGTGTCGTTTTATGATCTTAAAGAAAACTTGTTTTAATCTGCTAACTACAGCTCCCTGTGTTAGTAAACGTCTGACTAGTTGTTTTAATCTATTAATAAGTTCAGTGCTGCGTGTGGTTTCTCTCATGGCCCTAATTATTTCACCAGTAACCGTACCATGGAATAACTTGTTAGAAATACTGCTGTCTAAGAAAGGTATTTGTACAATGTGGAATGGAGAATCATCTCGTTTATCAAATTATTTGATGTGAAATTTATTATTATTGATGTCGATTTGTAATTATAAAATATAAACTGAAGTGTGAGTTTGGTTTTCCTTTTATATTCAGTTCTTTTGGATATATATCATCATGAAGCTGATCAAATACAAACCATCATTAATTTCGAGTAAATCATCAATGAATCTAAAGATGCTTCCACACCTTCACACAGTTGTAGTTTATTCCTGCACATGTTCTGGACCAATCAGACTTGCTACATGTGCAGGATAAATTTACAACAAAGGGGTCGGATCTGAACCATGGGTATCCCACTGTCCGCAGGAGTATCTTGTTGCCAAATGACAAGAAACTGTTGTTTAGGGGAATAATACTTTCTTTCAGTATATTTTTTGAAAACCACGTGAATGCTGATTTACCTTTATAGCAGTTTGCTCTTCTTTAAACACACACACACACACACACACACTGTCCTCTGAGAAAGAGGGAGTAATATATGGTCCTATATGGTAATAGCTGCTGTTGCCCTGGTGTCAGCAGAAAAATAAAATAAAATAAAAACACCTCCACAATTTACCTTCATAATAATCGATTTCAAGGTAAACAAATGTGAATATGCTGACTGGTGTGAGTTTGACACGTGTGGCTGAATTAGCATTTCGAGCTAAGGCACGATCGCTGTTTCGGGCCCGATTCTGGTAAAAGCCTCTAACGGCCATCATTAGACCCAAGTTGAAGAAGAAAGGTTCACTGCCTGAAACTCCTCTGCTGGTCCCATGATTGATCACAGGTTCGGAGCATAAGGACATCATGTGGCCCCCATTAAGTGCCGTAAGGATACCTCTTCCTTTATGCTGACTATCCGGGACAGGTGAGGGCATCTGAAAAAAAACTTTATGGTAGAATTGTGGTTCGCCATGTAGTTATTATGGTGACATCATTTGTGAATTATTGCGCTTGGAAACGAAATACACTTCTTTTCCCAGCTGAGTGGAAGCTTTGGGTTGTGTTTAAAGTTGTGACATGCAAGCTTTCACACTTTCAAACGTACGGTATGTAACTGCGCGCTACGGTGCAGTCGTTAAACCACCTGTAACAACGGCAACAAAGTTGCACTATTCAAGCTTTGCAAAGCATACCTATTGAACTGGACATCCACATGTAGTGAAGCGTTGTGGGATTACTCAGAGTCTCTGAAGTACTTTTATCACTGCCTAGTGGACCAGGTGCAGCGAGGAAAGGCCGTGGCATGGAATAGCTAAGACTCATGAGTGCCAATGCCAGTTGGAAACAAAAGCACGCGGTGGTTGCAGTGCATCTGTTCTTAGACCAGTAGGTCGGTGGGCCACACACTATGCGAACATCCATAACGAACCAATCTGTCTCGTTAGTTTGACTCTGAATGGGATAAAGTATTGTTTCTAGGTTGTTCCAAAAAGACGTAACCACAACCCATTGAAATCACATGAAATTGTTGCAACATAATTTTGGGACACCCTGTATTATCGTTTGTGTCAAGTTGTAGTTCATCCCTGGCCCTGCATTTGAACCCCCGAGGGTGTCAATATCAGCTTGCAATTCCAGAAGTGTTTGGTCTTCTATTTTACTATTCGCTGTGTTAAATTTGTGGTTGAACCTGGCTGTATCTGCTTCCCCACCCGTATATTCCCTCGCTCATACACTTTACAAATGAAAGGCTACACATGCTGGTGTATCGGTAAACTTTTGGTATCTCACTGGTTGATCTGAGAGACCTCAACGTTTGTTGATGTATCAACTTTTGATTTATCAAACACAAGCATTTGTCTCAGAAGTTAAATAATCATCGAAATATTTCACAAAGAATCACCTTGTATGGACGACAAGATCATTCAACCAACCAAAGGCTGCTGCAAAATCATGGGATGTTTTTTTTTAATGTCAACATGATCCCAGCCAGCTATACATCCTGTCCTGAAGATGTCAAGCTGCACAATACAGTGCCATTGCTGGGATTGCACTGAATGGGATATTTAAATTCGGATTTGCCTTCACTTTGAGTTGAACATGTTGCCAAGGAACTCAGATTCGAGAACGCAACCACTGCAGTCATCGTTGATGTGATTTGTTTCTGCAGTCGGTGAGTGTCTGTGGATTGTGTAAGAACAAGTGCACACACTTCATAAATATCAAGGATGTGAGAGTTGGACCAACGGTCTTTTGACTGAAATGCCATATTTTGTTGCTCAGACCACTCTGCCCGCAGGGACACTCAAGGACGCACCTTCGTACAGCGATCGAAAGAATAAAAAATTAGAATTCAAGCTTTACATGTGAGAATAAAACTGATGGAATCGTCATAACCCATACCATGATAATGGGTGCTGTGGCTCATGAAATAGCCATCCACACTCTGAAAGAACACCGTACCATCCCCTTGTCCTGAAGTCTCATGTTGTGCACATTTCACCACTCTTTACCTGCAGAACCCGTGCTCAGAAACTATTCCCAGGAATTGAAGTGCAAATAGAGTGTGCAAAGCTAGAAGGCATTATTCAGATGATAAAAACACACAAAACGGCAACATATCAACATTAACTCCGGCCTTCCTTCAAACCTTCGAAACTTATTCCAAGGTTATCGCTAAGCCGCCATTGCTTAGCATTCAAATTGCCAGCAAACAAGATGCGGTCTATTTCGATTAAATCGCACGGAGAGAAACATTTTTCATTATTTCCCATCGCTCAAAACCACGGCGCAGTAAATCAGCTCACGGCTTAAATGAATTCACGGCGCTAATAAATATTCATGGCGGAGTCACGACACTGTATTACAGGTGTGGAGAGAGGTGTGACAATCTGGCAGCGAAGGCCGATAATCTTGCCCGTGCAGGATTCATTGGGAATCGCAGTTACTCGCATGCACGCGGGTCTGCACAGAGGGACACGCAGTTAATTACCTGGCACCAGGCCCAGAGCCGCCTACCGGAGGGGCAAATCAGGATTAAAGGCAATGAGCACGCCGCATGGATATATTAAATATATATTTTCAACTTCTCTTCCTTTTCTCCTTTTTTTTATATCCATGCAAACAAAGACAAAATGAGTATGCCAAGTGCTGGGTCAGCCAGGTGGCTTAATGAATTGCAGGCTAACAGCAAGCAATTTGTCAGCTCATTGTGGCTGGAAGAGAAGTGGGGTTGCGGCGATACTTTACGGCTCAGTGGAACATGCGTTTGTGTTGTGTCCCGCTGTCACGTTGCCTGCTTGGACTGTCTCTTTGCTCGAGTCACATCCCAAAAGAGCGATCGCATTGTAACCCGGATAACCCGACGGCGCTAGTCGTGGGGACTTTGTTATTACAATTCCTTTGGAAGGACGTGTAATGGAGGGACACCTGACGGCATCCATAAGGGCTGGAAAAAAAAGAGAAGAAAAAAAGCAGAAAAAAATGGAGGAAAGAAAGAAAGAAATATAAAAAAATAAGTGATTGTGATTGGGCATTCATAACAAGGTAAGAAGATATCCGAGAGGTAAACACAAGAATATTTACAAACAAAGTCAATATTAACTGGTGATGGATAACCGAGGCATTAAAGGCTGCACGATGATCTATGATACCAGCAGAGCACTTGTCATGGCCTGCTTTGTAAGAAGTCATGATAATCTGCGTAGCTTCCAGTGCTCTTTACAAAGAGTAAACATCGAAATTGAAGAAGACGGACAAACGTCCCATCCTAAACTATAGCTTGGATTAACATTTAAACTTGGCTTAGGACGTCAGGATTGTATTGGCAGCCACAGGAATCACCTTTCTCCATCCTGTACCTTAATCATCTCGTGGCCATAATGTCATCCGATTTAGCTTACGGGACATGCTGCCAAGGGTGCGAGTGGAAGCAAAAGTAACAAGGAAGGATCTCTTGCCTCGGCAAGCTGAATTTGAACCCAAATTACTCAGCCACAGGATAAGAATGTTTTTATGAGATTTGTAGTTCACAGCATTTACCATGTGTGATTTCGGCCTCAAATGACCAGTGCGTCATGTTTGGCGGCATATCTTTATCCACCTCCAAAACATGAACTCCAGATACAGATATAATATGTGATCATAATGGTGAGAATTGCTAAATTTACCTGTCGAAACACACAAGGAAAATTTACACAAAATGAAGCGAAATATAATTCTTTTAACCAGAAAATAAATAACATCCTCCGTAGTGAATATGCAAAATTAGCTTTCAGATCCAAGACTGCCTGTGATAATTATCAAGAATCACTACATGGTTATGTTGTCAGACAGGATGGTGCACAGGTAGCTCATTTACATTTGCATTTACATTTGGGGTGTCGAATTCAGATTCAATTCCCTAACCCGATGATAAATAGTTAGCCTGGTGCTTCACAGGCCAGGAATTCCACCACAGTTAAGATGTGAGTTAACTCAGATGTAAGTTAACCTGGATGCTCCATCTGTGAGGACGAGTTGGTGGACGTTAAAGATGTCATGGTGTCTTTTGTGAAGAGTAGGCGAGTTACATAACAACGAGTACAACTACGACTACAAATCCACATGCCCAGTTGAAGTTGACCCTTTTGCACCCTTTGGATATGGGGGAGGCGGGATTAGGGAGAGAATTTATGGAATTTTTTGGCCATGGTGCCAGCAATTGCTTGCCTACTCTTCACGAAGGATACCGTGGGATCTCTAACATCCAACTAATGTTGGCAGACAGGACGTCCAGTCTAACGTCCATCCGAGGGATGGCATACACATTGATGAATCACCCTGCCTGTAAAACACCAGGATGACAGCTTACAGCTGGGTCAGGATTCAAACTCAGGTTAGACAGCTTAGAGGCCGAGTGTGCATAACTCTTGGCCATCTTGCCAGCCTCTGAGTTATCACCGACACCTTGAAACAAATTGCAAATTCTGGCTCAATTCAACCTCAGTCGAGAATCAGGCCTGATCAAGGCAATTTGTGAAAGATCTAGGCCAAAAAGTTTCTCCGACCGAACCCACGAGAAGGTGGAAATAATTGTGGCTGCTAAAGCAGTAGCAGTATCAGAGACTCTATTGCAACAATGCGGCATTCCCGGCATCGTTTTTATGGAACGGCAGCATTTCGCGGACACTCTCAAAGAGCGAGTACATCACGTCGAAAAAGTCAACAATACCTTCTCGTGCTCAAGATGGTCGTTAAAATGGCCCCCATGGCTGCCTTGTTTTGCAGCTCTATAAAACAGCTGCTTTAGTGTTCCAACTTTTGTCTTTCTCGAATGTTTATGATCAGAACTCTTTATTGGCAATTTGGGTTGTCTTGTTTGGTGTTTAAATCGAGGTCCATTTATTAGCTCATGATGCTCAGGCCCAACTTCAAATCAATCACATTCACACAATGACTCCATCTTTGCTCTTTGCTTATTCAGATTTCTTCTGATGACTCCAATGCAGTGTTTGGTTTTCAGTTTAATTATGTTTGCACCATATCCTGATCCATGGTGGACTGTGCTTCCCCACTGACGGGCCTCTGGTAGCTTGTACCTGTTGCTGTGTTTGTCCTTGGGGAGTAACTGCTGAAATCTATCTATCCAGGTTGTTCCCGACATATATGTTCTTTGTTCCTTTCACATTTCTTTCTACTTTTTCACATTTCTCTTTATTCATTATAATTCTTGCTTTTTCTTTAATTCTCTCTTTCTTTATCTATCTGTCTCAGGAGAAGTGAATTCTTGCAGAATTTCTTTTCTATCAGACTCACTTGGCTGCACCTGGATGGGTTCGAAGGCAGAGGAGTAGCAGAGGAAATCCAAATTCAATCCCGGTTCTTCCTAATGACTTCATCTTTGCTCTTTCCTTATTCGGGGGTTCCTTCTGATGACTCAAATGCAGTACTGTATTTGGTCTTGTAATGTATCAGGCAGGGAAAGCAGTTTGAATGTACCATCAATCTTTTATTGTGCTCCACACACAGAAGCCTCAGAACCATCCATGAGCCCAACTTCGCCGTGCGCCACCATGTTCCCAAATCGCGATGACCGCGCTTCCGGTTGATCTCATACAAGAATACATGACATCTCCCCCCTCCCATTAAGTGTGAAAATGCATTAAAGATGAATGCAAGAGTAATGAAGACACTCGTAAATAATAAAAAAAGATCATGAATATATCAGTATTGGCTACAAATCGAGCGAAGCTCCCTTTGAATCTAGATGATAGTCCGACCGTCAAAGCCGACAGAGCCCACTGGTGGTGGCAACAGCATTATTGGGTCAGCCTCAGGAGGGGTGCAGTACAATCTGCCACCAACGTCGCTCTTCACAGTTCAGGAGATGGCGAGACATCATTTGTGAAGATGACAGGATCACAAGACCTGATCCAGACATGATCAAGATGCCTCTGGACAACTCGATTCTCTTCGAGTTTGATCTTGTAGGACATGGCCCCTCGTTTTGTGACCCTCCCGGTAGCCAAGCCTTTCCGCGACCAAAGTGTTTTCACAAACACCGGTCCCTGATGTATTATAGAGCGCTGTACTGCATGTTTGTCATGATGAAGTCTCTGTTTCCATTGTTTTTGATACGACGACGCCGCCACGTCATTTTATATATTTATATTATTATATTATATATATATTAATAATGTATATATATATATGTAATATATATTATATGTGATATATCTTACAGACTATATATATATATATAATATAGATTATAATATGATATACACATATATATATATAATATATATATATAATTTATATATTACAACATAGGTACTACGTACCTAACATACATTCATACGTTCATACATACATACATTTAAGCAAATACAACCCGTCGCTTCGCTGGGGCAACAAAGAGGGGGTGGGGGGAGAAAGAAGGGGCAGGTGTTGTAGTGTGAGAGGGAGGTGCAGAAAGGATAGGAGCTAGGGAGGGTGGGGAGAGCGAGACCTCACCAAACTTGCTATTCACTCCGAAGGGAGGGTGTTTGAGAGAGAGAGAGAGGAGAGAGAGAGAGAGAGAGAGAGAGGAGAGGAGAGAGAGAGATAGAGGTAGTAGGTAATGAGGTAGAGGTCGAGGTCGAGGTCGAGGTCGAGGGATTGAAAGGGCAACGTGCGCACACACCACAACGTACACACACATGACCACACGGAGAGTGTACAGAGTGTAGGGGAGTACTACATTTATGTAGGGGGGGTGAGGAGGGGACAAGTGAGAGAAAGGGGGGGGGGGAGAGGGAAAAAAACGACAGGTGAGGGTGGAGGTTGGGTTAGCAAAAGATGATCTGACATTAATGACGAAGCACAAAAAAATAAATATGTCGAAAGCTGTACACACAATGACACAACAGAGTTTGTAAAGTAATCCGCTGGCACATCTGCAAAAACGTTGATGTTCAGGTTCCAGAAAATTTGTGGGAAAACGAACCAAAAGCAATCATCACAAACATTGAAGTACCACTCACATTCGACCCAATGATGCAATCGAGTGTGAATATCGAAAAGAAAGCGTTGTGAGCAGATATCATACTTTGGTACAAAAAAGAGAAGAACGCATTGCTCATTGAGGTGTTAATACAGGTGATTTGGACTAACGATGCAGAAATCAAGAAAATGACCAAATACCAAGAACTCAAGCATGAAGTGAAAAGATCCTGGAAGCTCAAGAATGCCAACGTTGTACCAGTGATGACGAAGAACCTCATGGGAATGATGACGAAGAACCTCATGGGAATGATGACGAAGAACCTCATGGGAATGATGACGAAGAACCTCACAGAGATATTAAAAACCATCCCTGGGAACACCACGACAAACGAATGTGTGTGTGTGGCACGTGTGTTGTTTATCTCGCATATTGGCGGGTGTTCAGAAAGTGGAACGGAACCCCCCCCCAGGTCTCGAAGTATCCACCATCCGTGTTGTTGGGCCGTTGTGTTGTTGTTGGTGTGTGTGTTTGTGTGTTGTGTGTTGTGGGGTGTGTTGCACACGGTTGTTGGTTTTTATCTTCCATAATCGGTGTCAGAAGTGAACGGACGCGCCTGCCCCCCTCCAGGTCTCGAAGTATCCACTCATTCGTGTGTGTGCGGTGTGTGTGTGTGTGTTTGTGTGTGTGGTGTGTGTGTGATGTGTGTGTGGGTGTGTTTTGTGTGTGTGTGTGGGTGGTTGTGATGGTATCTTACCTAATGCGTGGTTTCAAGAAGTGGAATGGAAGTCATCGCCAGGGCAGGCTCAAAGTAATCCACCTGCAATGTTCGGTAAGGGTTCACGATCTCAAACGGACACAAGCTCATGAAGTTTCTGTTGTCAGAGTTTTGTGCGAGTGGTCTGTTTCAGGATCGTTTACTTGAGCCCTAGGATGGCTATCCCTGTAATTCGGGTGTCGTTGGTGTTTCCAGGGAGTGGTTTAATATCTCGTGAGGTTCTGTTCGTCAACAGTCCCGATGAGGTCTTGCGTCATCAAAATCCCATTTGAGCTTCTTCGTCATCTACTCGGTACAATACGTGGTATCCTGTGAGGCTTCCAGGATTGTTCACTTCATGTGCTTGAGTCTTGTATGTGTGTCATTGTTCTTGCTTACTTCCTGCATCGTTTTGCACTAAATCACCTGTGATATTACACCTCGAATTGAAGCAATGGCGTTCTTTCTCTTTTTGTAGCCAAGTATCGATATCTGCTCACATACTGCTTCTTTTCGGATTGTTGCACTCTCGATTTGCATCATGTCGGAATGTGAGGGTACTCAATGTTTGTGAGATTGCTTGTGGTTCGTTTCCCACAAATTCTGGAAACCTGAACATCAGACCGTGTTTGCAAGATGTGCAGCGATACTGACAAACCTGTTGGTCATTGTGTGTACAGCTGTTCTGATCATGTTTATTTTTTGTTGTGTTCGGTCATTAAGTGTCATATCATTCTCTTTGGCTAACGTCCAACCTCCACCCCTTCACACTGTCGTTTTCCTCCTACCCCCTCCTCCCCCCCCTTTCTCTCAACTCGTCCCCTCCTCGCCCCCCCTAACATAAATAGTACTGTCTCCGAACCACTACCTCTGTCACTCTCTCACTGTGTGTGATTGTGGCGTGTGTTGTGTGTGGCGCACGTGTGCCTCTCATATCCCCTCGACCTCGGACCTCGACCTCTGACCTCTACCGTCTACCTCCTACCTCTAACCTCTCGTCTCTCTCTCTCTCCTCGTCCCTCTCTCCTCTCTCTCCTCTCGGTCTCTCCTCTCTCGTCACTCTCACACACACACCCGCTCCCTTCGGCAGTGAATAGCAATGTTTGGTGAGGTCGCGCTCTCCCCACCTCCCTAGCTTCCTATCCTTTCTGCCACCCTGCCCACCCTCTCACACTACAACCGCCCCCTCTCTTTCTCCTCCCCCACCTCCTCCTTTGTGCCCTCCCAGTCGAAGCGACGGGGTTGTAGTTGGCTTAAATGTATGTATGTATGAACGATGAAGTGTATGTATGTACGTAAGTACATATGTGTGTATATATATATAATATATAATTATATTATATATATTATATGTGTATATTTCTATATCTATATCTAATAATCTATATATATAAAATATATATATAATCTGGAAGATAACACATTAATATACATATATATATACATAATAATATAATACATCATATTATTATATAATATATATATATAATATATATATTATATAATATATATTAATATTATATATAGAAAAAATAGACCGTGCGTCGTCGTGTATCAAAATCAATGAAAACAGAGACTTCATCAGGACAAAACATCAGTACAAGCCTCTATATAACTATCAGGGACCCGTGTTGTGAAAAACTTGGTCGCGAAAGGCTGGCTACCGGGAAGGGGTCACAAAACGAAGGGGCCATTGTCCCTACAGAGATCGAAACCGAAAGAATCGAGTTTCCAAGGCATCTTGATATGTCTGGTATCGTCTTGTTGATCCTGCATCTTCACAAATGATGTTCGCCACTTTCCGAAACCTGTGAAAGCGACGTGGTGGTTGCAGATTTGTATCTGCAGCCCATCCCTTGAGCTGACCCCAATGAATGCTGGTGCAGCACCAGCCAGTTGGCCATCTGTCGGCTTTAACCCCGACGATCATCCATGAGTCCAAAGCCCTTCAACCTCGATTGTAAGCCAACTACTGAGATAAGTATCATATCTTTTTTTATATACAAGTGTCTATTACTCTTGCTTCATCTTTAATGATTTTCCACTTAATGGGAGGGGGGAGATTGTCATGTATTCTTGTATGAAGATCAATCCGGAAAAGCGCGGTCATCGCGATTTGGGAACATGGTGTGCGCACGGCGAAGTTGGCTCATTGGATGTTCTGAGGCTTCTCGTGTTGGACACAATTAAAGATTGATGGTACATTCAATACGACTTTCGCCTGCCTGATAAGCATTACAAGACCAAATACAGTACTGCATTTGAGCATCTAGAAGGAACCGCACCGAATAAGGAAAGAGCAAGAGATAAAGCATTAGGAAGAACGGATTGAATGTGGTGATTTCCTCCTGCTACTCCTCGCCTTCGAACCCATCCAGGTTGCAGCCAAGTGAGTCTGATAGAAAAGAAATCCTGCAAGAAATTCAACTTCTCCTGAGACAGGATAGAAAAGAATAGAGAGAATTAAAGAAAATAGCAAGAAAGTTATATGATGAATAAAGAGAAATGTGAAAAATAAGAAAGAAATGTGAAGGAACATAAGAACTATATATGTCGGAAACACCTGGATGATAGGATTTCGCAGTTACTTCCCAAAGGACAAACACAGCAACAGGTACAAGCTCCAGAGGCCGCGTTCAGTGGGGAAGCACAGTCCAACCATGGATCAATATGGTGCAGTAACTAGATTAAGACTGAACAAACACTGCTTGAGTCGATCAAGAAGAAACTGAATAAGCAAAGAGCAAAAGATGGAGTCCATTTGTTGATGATGGAGTGATTTGAAGTTGGGTCCTTGAGCAATGAAGCTAATAAATGGACCTCGATTTAAACTACCAAACAGACAACCAAATGGCCCAAAAAGAGTTCTGATCAATAAACATTGAGAAAGACAAAAGTTTGAACATTCAAAAGCAGCTTTTTATAGAGCGTGCATTAAACAAGGCAGCCATGGGGGGCCATTTTAAACGACCATTCTTGAGCACGAGAAGGTAGTTGACTTTTTCGAATCGTGATGTACTTCGCTCTTTGAGAGTGTCCGCTGAAATGCTGCCGGTTCCAAGAACGAGGCGCGGAAGCCGATTGTTGCAATAGATCCTCTGATACTGCTTACTGCTGTTAGGCAGCCACAATTATTTCCACCTTTCTCGGGTTCGTCGGCGAAAACTTTTTGCCTAGATTTTTCAACAAAATGGCCTGATCAGGCCTGACTGCTCGACTGAGGTTGAATTGAGCCAGAATTGTGCAATTGTTTCAAGGTTTCGGTGAACAAGAGCTTGGCAAGATGCCAAGAGTTATGCAACTTCGCCTCCTAAGCTGTCTAACCTGAAGTTGATCTGACCTCAGCTTAGAGTGTCACCTGGGTGTTTACCTAGGCAGGGTGATCATCAATTGTGGATGCATCCCTCGGATGGACGTTAGAGCGTGACGCCTGCTGCCACATTAGTTGGATGTTAGAGATCCCACGGTATCTCTTCGTGAAGTAGTGAGGCAAAGGGCAAATTGCTGCTGGCACCAATGGCCAAAAATAGTCCATGAATTCTCTCCCAAAACCCGGCCTCCCCCATATCCAAAGGGTGCCAAAAGGTCAATCTTCAAATCTGGCATGTGATTTGTAGTCGTAGTGGTACTCCGTTGTAATGTAATCGCCTACTCTTCAAAAAAAGACACCATGGACAAATCTTTATATCGTCCACCAACTCGTCCTCAAGAGGGACATCCAGGTTACTTACCATCGAGTTAACTCACATCTTAACTGTGTGTGGAACCTGGCCTGTGAAGCCAACGAAGGCTAACTATTATCATCGGTATGGTAATTGGAAATCTGAAATTCGACAACGCAAATGTAAATGTCATGTAAATGAGCTATCCTTGCAACATCCTGGTCGTGACCAAAATGAACCATGTAGTGATTCTTGATAATGTATCAGCAGGCATCTTGGATCTGAAAGCTAATTTGCATATGTCACTTACGTGAGGATGTTATTTATTTTCTGGTTAAAAGAAGTGATATTTCGCTTCATTTTGTGTAAATTTTTCCTGTTGTTCGAGTAATTTAGCAATTCTCACGCATATGAGTCAGAATTATAATCTGTATCTGGAGTTCATGTTTGAGTGAGTAATAGATTATGCCCGCCAAACATGCGCACTGGTCATTTGAGGACGAAACAACACATGGTAAAATGCTGTAACTACAAATCTCATAAAACATTCTGATCTCTGTGGCTGAGTAATTTTGGGTTCAAAAATTCAGCTTGCCGAGGCAAGAGATCCTTCCTTGTCTTTTGCTTCACTCGCACCTCTGGCAAGCTTATTCCCGGAAAGCTAAATCGGATGACATATTGCATCGAAGAAGAATAAGGACAGGGGAGAAAGGGATTCCTGTGGCTGCCATACAACCTGACGTCCTAAGCCAAGTTTAAATGTTAACCAAGTTATAGTTAGGAGGGACTGTCCGTCTTCTTCAATGTCGATGTTACTACTTAAGAGAAAAAGAGCATGGAAGCTAGCAGATATCATGAACTTCCTACAAAGCAGCCATGACAATCCTGCTGGTAATCATAGATCACGGCAGCCTTAATGCCTCCAGGTATCCATGCACCAGTTAATATTGACTTTGTTTGTTAATATTCGTGTGTTTACCTCCGGATATCTTCTTACCTTGTTAGTGAATGCCCAATCACAATCACTATTTTTCTAATTTCTTTCTTTCTTTCCTCCATTTTTCTGCTTTTCTTCTCTTTTTTTCCAGCCCTTATGGATGCCGTCAGTTGTCCCTCCATTACACGTCCTCCAAAGGAATGTAAAACAAAGTCCCACGACTTAGCGCCGTCGGTTAATCCGGGTTACAATGCGATCGCTTTTTGGGATGTGAGTCCGAGCAGAGAACAGTCCAAGCAGGCAACAGTAACAGCGGGACACAACACAAAAGCATGTTCCACACTGAGTCCGTAAAGTATCGCCGCAACCCCACTGTTCTCTTCCAGCCACAAGAGCCATACAAGTTGCTTGCTGTTAGCCTGCAATCATTATAGCACCGGCTGACCCAGCACTTTGGCATACCACATTTTGTCTTTGTTCTGCATGGTATAAAAAAAAGGATAAAAGAAGAGGAAGTTGAAAATAATTATTGAATATATCCATGCGGCGTGCTCATTGCCTTTAATCTCTGAGTGCCCTCCGGAGGCGGCTCTGGGCCTGGTGCCAGGTTAATAACTGCGTGTCCCTCTTGTGTCAGACCCGCGTGCTGCGAGTAACTGCGATTCCCAATGAATCCTGCAACGGGCAAGATATCGCCTTCGCTGCAGATTGTCACACCTCTCTCCATACCCAAAACACCTGTTAATACAGTGTCCGTGACTGCCGCCATGATATTTATTAGCGCGGTGAATTCATTAAGCCGTGAGTCTGTATGTGACCTGCGGCCGTGTTGTGACGATGGGAAATAATGAAAAAATGTTTCTCTCCGTGCGAAGTTAATCGAAATAGACCTGCATCTTGTTGCTGCAATTGGAATGCTAAGCAGCGGCTTTTAGCGATAAACCTGGGAAATAGTTCGAAGGTTTGAAGGAAGGCCGGAGTTAGTTGATATGTTGCCGTTTTGTGGTGTTATCTCTGAATGAATGCTTTCAGCTTTGCACACTCTATGGCCACTTCAATCCTGGGGAATGAGTTGCAGAGCACGGTTCCTCAGGTAAAGAGGGGAAATTGTGCACAACATGAGACTTCAGGACATAGGGATGGTAACTGTCTTCAGAGGGGGAATGCGCTATTTCATGAGCCCAGCACCCATTATCGCATGGTAGGGTTATGACGATTCATCAGTTTATTCCACATGTACAAGCTTGAATTCAATTTTTTATTTCTTCGATCGCTGTACGTGCGTCTGAGTGTCCGCGGGCAGAGTGGTCTGAGCAACAAAATATGGCATTTCTAAGACCCGTTGGTCCCATCTCACATCCTGATATTTATGAAGTGTCACTTGTTCTACACATCCAACAGACCTCACACGACTTCTGCAGAATACAAGATCACATCAACGATGACTGCGGTTCCAGTTCTCGAATCTGAGTTCCTGCAAACATGTTCAACTCAAGTAAGCAAATCCGAATTAAATATGCCCATCAAGTGCCAATATCCCAGCAATGGCGACTGTATGTGCAGCTTGACATCTTCAGGACAGGGACTGCTGGGATCATGTTTGAATAAAAAAAACATCACATGATTTGTCAGCAGCCTTGTGGTTGGTTGAATGATCCTTGGTCTCATACAACGGTGATCTTTGGAAATATTCGATGATTATTTACTCTGAGACAAAATGCTTGTGGTTATAAATCAAAAGTTGATACATCAACAAACTGAGGTCCTCTCAGATCAACCAGTTGAGTGATACAAAAGTTACCGATACAACCAGCATGTGACTTTTCATTGTAAAGTGTATGAAGCGGAGGGAGAATACGGGGTGGGAAAGCAGATACATGCCAGGTTCAAGCCACAAATTAACATCAGCGTGAATAAGTAAAATATTAGACCAAACACTTCGGAATTGCAAAGTCTGATATTGACACTTCGGGGGTAAAATGCAGGGCCAGGATGAAAACTACAACTGACACAAAACGATAATACAGGGTGTCCCAAAATTATATGTTGCA
>CM068964.1:23317594-23328976 GCA_035128595.1 Eptatretus atami | reverse complement strand
CTGTCTCTGTCTCTGTCTCTGTCTCTCTCTCTCTCTCTCTCTGACTCTATTTCTAAAAAAGGACAGTCTGGCAAACCCTCCTATCTACTTTCTAGGAAGTTCAGTCACTCAAACTCCTGGGTCTCACTATCGGCTGTGATCTTTCTTTGGCAAACCACATTATAAAGTTGGCACACAAAGCCAGTCGGCGACTGGACAACCTCCATCGGATAAAGTCCTTCTCTGTCACACCTGAACTCTAATCCATCTACAAGGCCTTCTGCATCCTCAGCTTGGTGTAGTACTGTTCTCCCCTCTGGGCTGGTGCCTCTGCCTCACACCTTGCTCAGCTCGACACAGTGGAAAACAAGGTCTTCAAGATCAGTGGAACCTTCTGCGATGAAGCTGAGACTATGGGCCGACAACGTTCCCATCGAAGACAAGTAGGTAGTGTCTCTGTCGACTACCACCTGCTTTCTGGTCTTGCACACTCTGTTCCTTCCATTCTTTGTCTGACCCTCCCACCTCCTCAATATTCTGCAGAAAACACGTAGTCCACCATCAACCCCCTTCTGTTGAAACTTCCAAAATGCAGCATCACTGCTTACCTTCACTCATTTGCTCCTCTTTTTTTTCCTGCCTGTGGAATCAACTTCTACATTTTTTTCAATCTCATTATTCCCTCCAGGTCTTCAAGACATCTGTCCATCGCCATCCAAGATCATCCCCGATCGAAAACCATGATCGTTTCTACCTCTGTTAACCCCACCGCCATGCCCCCCTCCTTCCAAATTTCCAATTTTGTCCTTTCTGAGAGTTTGCTTATTCATCCATTTTGTCTACCCCATGCATCTTCCCCTCCCTCTCATTCATCCCCACATCTGATAATTGTCCATGTCTCTCTCTGTTTTGTCCTTAAATCCTGCTGTTGGTGTTTCCACACCCCCCGCCCCCCTCTCTACTGTGCCTTTTGTGATGTTGCGTCCTGATCCGTTCAGTGTTCTCGGTCTTCCATGAGCCTTAACTTTGTATGCAAGAAAATAAAAAAGAAGCCTTCCAGCGAAACTTGATTGGGGTATTAAAATGTTGCTCCCACCATTCATATTATTATTTATTTGCTATAAATTGTTGAGAAATTCATCTTTATGAGACCATGCAGCATACACTGCAGACAAGTATCTATACATGGTGGCCAATGAAATGACGGCACATTAACGACGAGCAAAGCAAAGAAAACCATCGTCATTTCACTGGTGTATTATTATATACCTGGCATGTATGTGTCCTACATGACATGTAGGTTGACCAGACTTGGTGGCCTAATGGTTAGAAGGTCTGCTCTTGAGTCAAGGGTCCAGGAGGTTGGTGGGTTGAACCCCTTGCTGAGTCATCCCAAAGACTTTTAAAATGTTATGTGCTGCTTCCTTGATTGACACCCACCATTTAAAAAAAGGATAGAGCATGGACAAACACTCAGAGGTTTGCAATCATTGCATCGGCAAAATTAATCATGACAACAGCAACCGAAATTAATGGAACACAAGTATTTTTAGCTGTAGCCCAAGGTAGGTAATCACAGCGATGGAGGGCAACAGGCCGTTTGCTTAGCCCGATTCAATATGTGGGAATTGAAAGAAGACTGGCTGAGTGCCCCCATTGCAAAGGCTCAATGCACCGCCGTGTCCCCATGGACCTGTTGTTGCATGGAAGGTCCGCGCCGGCAAGGTACGTTCGGCAAGACTCCAGGCATCGGCCGCCAATTCAGACCAGGGTGAACACTTTTTATTTCAATTTTCACCATTTTTTGCAGCAATAAGAGTAGACCCTGGGAGGTTTTCATGGGTTTCGAGACTCGGGAATTCAGCCAATCGTTCTAGTACCGAAAAAAAGCTAATTAGGCCCTATTACAAATTGCGAGAGGTCCACCGGGAGGGAGCGGGAGCTCAAATGCTGAAGGAAACATCATGTTTTCATTTATGAAGCCTCGCAACGACTGTCACTAATTATTCGATTCTCTTTAGATGTCCAACACACCAAGGAAGAGCTTTTTAAATTTTGAAAACGACAAAGCCTGTGGAACACGAGCCCTTAACTTTCAGAGTGATTACTCTTGAGGACTTTCAGCACACTGTTCAGGTTTGTCCCCGACTGGAGATCAATAATAAAGTGACGCACGTCAAGTCTTGGCACGACCGACAGGCAATCACCAATATAACACAATGTCTGGGAGATACAGTGTCTGGAAAATCTGCTCCAGTGGTGATCAAATTATTCAAGTATTAAGGATTCACAAGCAAGATGAAAATAGCAACTGATAAAAAGAGACAAAAGTGAATAAAGATCCCATGATTATTCTTCTTTGAAAGGAGATCAATTCGGTGTTTTCAGACAGCTCATTACCATTCACTTGACAAGAAGGCACAGAACATTGCTGAGCAACAAGGCCCCAATGCTGTCTTGCCACTGTCAGTATCGAAGAAGAGACAATCAGTCAGATTTTGAGTTGCTGATCAGACAAAATGCTTTGCTGGAGATTTGTGATGGCCCCTCTCTTTTTGATGGGGAGTTTTCCTCCTCGTATGATGAGGTCATTCAAGTCCTCTGATACCCCCACCTTCAGTGGCCTAATATATTCCTTCCTCATCAATTTTGGGCTGCTCGTGTACCATTTAAGCAAACTTGGGCTGGCAGGATAGATAAGAGGTGTGTGCATTTGAACCATCTCACCCTGGGTTTGAATATAGACCCAGCAATGAACGCTCACCTTAGAGTTTAGCATGCGGGGCGGGGCATCAATGTGCATCCATCGGAGGGATGCGTTAATCCGGAGGACCCGTCTGCCAGCACTGGTTATTGGTGGATGTTAAAGACAGGCGAGTTATCACCAGCACCCAAACAAATGATAAATTCCTGACTCAACTGCAGGTATAATGTGTTCTTTCAGGTTCAGGACCCACACTATAAACAAATTTACGTTCCCAGGTGGTCCGCATGCTACACGTGAATGTCTGTCTTTAGCGATGCCGTAGACGTTGCGTTGTGGACGGATTTTGATGAAACTTGATGGACACATTGGTTGTGTGACAAGAAAGAATTGATTCGATTTTGGTGAAGATCCGAATCCGGATCCGGAACTGATAATTTTTAAGTGATTCTTTACCATTGAGAGATAGGGCTAAACCGATATGTAGCAGGATATCTCAAAAAGTTGTGGACGGATTCGGACAAAACTTGGTGGACAGGTTGGGTGTGTGGCGAGGATGAATTGATTGCATTTTGGTGAAGATCCGAATCTAGATCTGGATACGAGAATGATTTAATTTTTAAAGTGATTCTTCACCATTGAGAGATCGGGCCAAAAACTATATATAGCAAGAAGTTTCAAAAATGTATTGGGCTCGATATGTTCTCGTGGATCAGGCATTACGTGCCGGACGGACGTATGCGCTCTACCGAGTGCCCTTCCAGTTCGTAATGTTTCTGCTTTTATCGCGATGATTATGAACGAGTGAAAGCAAAGGATCAGGAGAAAATTGAACTTGCGTACCTTCATATGTACTGGTGGATGGGGAGTGGTGAGGTGCTTGAGCCCTCCCCATGGGGGGCATGCAGAAGGCCAAGCCATACCGCAAGGTGAAAGTTTAGCAAAACCACACACCAAGGTGGAAACCCACATTGAGTGGTCCACATGGACATTAAGGGGCCCAGATTACCGAGCAAATAAAATGACCAATCGATTACTCATCTGAGAAACGAGACTCATGCCACAAAGCTGATGATAACAAAAATAAATCCTTATTTAACCAATCAGCATAGCAGGAACTATATTAATTGAAGCTAAAAGTAAACCTTATCTACTTAACACAAAGCACTTAACTCTGCATGAAATATGGCAGGCTGTCTCAAGTTCCCCAGTCCAAGAATAAGGATCTTCAACAAATTATGCAACCAGTGCAGTTGTTAGATAGTCAAAGGTGTGTGAAGAATTGGATGGTTCTTTGTGAGCTTTGTGGTGTAAAGCAGAGCAAAAAAGAAAGATGGGTCATAGACAAACAAATGAACAGGTGATGACAAGGAGATGAAACGCATCTCAACCTCATTGGGCATGGAACCGCAGGAAAAAAAAAAAGGGATCAAAAGATATTTGCACAGACCAGTCGTGGCACGATAGACCGGGATCCAAGCTGCAATATGGCGCTTTCCGCCAACCTTGTGCTTGACACGAACCCAGGGCTCACTCATAACCGAGGTAGCAGCTCCATCCATCTCTCCTCAACTCTGACCATTCTCTCCTGGCGGCTCAGTATGATCTCCTTTCTATGTTCTCTGCTGCTCTCTTGCTTTCTGTATCTTCGCTCTCTGTCCCTCTGCTTTTGCTTATCTGTACTAATCCTCACTATAATTCATAGAGCGGTGTTTGTGTGTTTGTGGATTTGTTTGTTTGTGTGTTTGTTTGCTTGTCGTGCTACTCCTCCTACAGTTCTGGGCCATTTACATCCAGATTTGCTACAAAGGATCAGCATAACTCCAATTAACGTGTAGGGGTGTTTTTAGATCCTCGTGGAGGATCTCTAAGTCTTTACTTCACGGTTTTTTGCGTTGTTTCTTGTGGATTTAAATTGTTTCACAGCCTACAGTTTTCATCGAAACTTCCTGAAACTTGGCGTATATATGTAAAAATACCCTGCGCAGACAGTAACCATCTCCGAGTTTGAAAATTCCTCCGAGAAAAAAAAGTTATGACGTCAAAATATCTCCGCTAATGGAATCGGCTAAAAAATTATCTCCGAATCTAGGCAAGCTTTTTGAATTCTGTTTGTGGGAATCGAACAGGGCATTAGCAGAGATGAATTACCGCACATATGATACATCACTATGACGTCATATCAATTTTTATGACGTCATTCCTATTTTTTGTTTCACAACCCAGAGTTTTCATCGGATCTTCGTAAAACTTGCCATGTATATGCAGAAAGCCCACGCGCAGGCAGTAACCATCTCCGATTTTGGAAATTCTTCCTAGAAAAAAAAGTTGACGTCATAATATCGCCGCTAATGGAAATCGCCTCTACCATTATCTCCGAACTAGGCAAGCTGTTTGAATTTTGTTTGCGGGAATCAAGCCGGGCATTAGCACAGATAATTTATGCAAACCCGATACATCACAATGACGTCATATTCGTTTTTATGACGTCATCATTAAGAGGACGAGGATCTTAGCTCATTCGAGCTTGTTATATTTGCCGGTAGTCTTGTGTGGGTGAGGGGGGGGGGGAGGGGGGATGCAAATTCTCTATGTAAATGTGTATCGTGTGGTGCTGCCTCCAGGTGGGGGAGGGTATTACAAGTCTCCACCATTTACAGTACAGTATTCATGTCCCCATGTTTTCTAGTGCAGTTATGTTTTTTGAATTATAAGTAGAATGTATGTTTTTGTTTCATGCACGTAACCCCGGTTATTTATTTTTCCCATATGGAGCTGGCACTTGCCTATACACAACCTAAATAACGGTATGCATCAGAATAACATGTTGCATGCTTGGAACAAGATCGCCCGTAGGGCGGGTACCCTGCTAGTAAATGTCAATGTGTGTGTGTGTGTGTGTGTGTCAATGTGTTTGTCTCCTCCATAACTCCAAAACCATGAAACCTAGCGGACTGAAACTTTGCACGCATACTAAGAAAACTCCAAGGAAGTGCAAGAGTGAAAATTGGGTGTTTGGCTGAATAAAAAACACCTCTTTTGAAGATAATTAACAGCCTTATTTAATTATATCCATTATCAGGCACCATCCTCGGCCACCTCGCTCTCTGGGGTCTTAAGGCGTATCCTGGGTTACCTCGCTGGAGTCTGAAGCCGCCATGTTTTTTGGCCTGCCCAACCATGCATTGACTTGGAACAGGCCGCAACGATTTCATAAGGACAAAGTTTTTTTTTTCTTCACTTTCCTCACACATATGATCGAATGCCTGTTCATCATAGCAAAGAATCGCTGGGTACATCGCTTTTGTAAGTGCTATCGTTTTCAAATTAGGAGCTTGGAGGAATTTCATGCATTGGATGATGCAATTTTGCATGATGTACTCTCACGGATGAATTTAAGTCTATCATATTTCGGTTAAATTATAACTAAATAATATTTCGGTTTTGAGGAGCGGATATTGTCTGGACTAAATAAGTGTCGAAATCCGGAGTGAAATCTGATAATTTAAAGAAATAACGAGTCTTATAACTAAGCTGATATATCTATTTACTTTAAGCAAGCAAGGTCGTGTTCCCTCCTCTGTACAAACACAAGAAAATGTGAAATTTCGAAAGCATTAAACTGATCTTTTTCTGTTGTTTGGAGAATTATATTGAGTGAACAAAAATTTAGGAACGTGCAAAAATTAACCAGCTTCATTGAGCTATATGATTCAATGCATTCACCACTTGGCATCGCACCCTGATCAGGGTCTGCTTCTCCATCGCATATGCCAGATCTGTGTCTATATTTTCGGAGGTTTCACGTGGTGCTCTGCAGGGAATCAAAGCAAATATGGTGAAAAACAGACGTTTTAAAATAAAGTTATGACGTTTGCACGGACTGCGATCTGATGTACCACTTGACGCGTGCACAAACGAGCAGGCAACGTGGCGGATTATCTGCAATGTTTATTTCACGGGTGATTAAACTTTTCGATGTCTCCGGGGTTGTTCTACATTCAACAGCAACTCTTTTGTGGATAAAGTCATCAGTTGAACGAATTCATTTATTTTATTTAAATGCTGCGGGCACAGTGAAGACTGGCTTTAAAGTTAAAGGGATCCTATATGGTATGCAGCCACAGCCTGGCCCAGCTGTTCCTTCTCAACCATTTAATTGGAGTACTTGCTTGAGTGCTTAAGCCACTTGCTGAGCACCCTACAGTTGAAAGTGGTACAGTTCGGGCCTCAACCGTTATGTACAGTCAGCAGTTGTTACAAGATAGAAGTACATGATATACAAAGGTTTTATGTTTCTCTTTGTGAGTTTCAAAGCAAAATGTATTTGATAACACCGGATTTCCGAGCCGGTTGCCATATTAACGTGTTTTCTAAATTACAGAGCCAATTTTTTCCCATCCATCACGTGACGATTGGCAGCTGTTTATAAAAATTAATGTTTATGCACATCTCCCTGAAACATCCACAATGCAACGTTGTTTTTATTATTTGTTTATTAAAATTCCCCCAAAACAAGAGTGAAAGCTCATCAAGGTTTTTGAGTTGTAATTCAGTTTGTACTGTAGTCGGTAATCACATTGACTCCAATGTGCCTCTTCCTAAAGAATTGCTGATATCGGCCAAGCACTAGTACAGTGTGTGTGTGTGTGTGTGTGTGTGTGTGTGTGTGTGTGTGTGTGTGTGTTTGTGTGTGTGTGTGTGTGTATATGTGTGTGTGTGTGTGTGTGTGATTCTTAAAACACAACATCGTCTCTCTGCTAACTACGCCTCCACCCACCTCTATCTCTCATTCTGTCCCATCCTTGCTTCGTCCCTGCCAAATACAAAGCAGCAACATCCCACATATCTCTCTATATCTCTCTTCACTCTCTCTCCTCACTCTCTCTCTCCCTCTCTCCGGACGTGTCCGGGCCATGATTATGTCCAGAGGCGGTGTTTGTTTCCGGACTGTGTATATCTCAGGACACGTCCGGACAGTGTTTGTCTCCGGTGTTATTTATCGTATGACCAGCAGAAAATGGATTTCAGACATTATTACCTCACCTGGACGTTAGTCATTTGAGCTTATGCGATGGAGCAGTGTCTGTAGGTGAGTGAGTGAGTCAGTCAGTCCGTGAACACATCTGTCATTATTGTTTGAACCAAACACACTATTTTGATGAAACTTGGCCACAAGCTTCATATCTGAAGGTGTATATATCTTCACAAGCCACAAGAAGGTGTATTGATCGCATCAAAATCTAAACACAAGTTGTACAAAATTAAGCTCGTACAAGATTACAAATATATACAGTGCTGTGCAAAAGTTTAGTTTATTACAATGATATCCATACTTTAGGGTAAATTCATGGAATTATCAGTGATAACGGTCATATGTGTTTATTATTGCAAAATAAGAGCCTTTATAAATGCCTGTGAAATAAACTGATAAACAGCTAAAGTAAACTCGAAGAGTACTTGGAAGAGTGCATACCTCCGCCAGACTAAACAGTATACATTTTGTATCCCACTGATAGGACGGATGTGGATCCGGACTTGAACCAAAATCTCATCGGCTTTTTCTCGTCACCCAACCAACTCATCTACCAAGTTTTGTCATCACTCATCCACAACTTTTTGAAATATCATGCCACATATCGTTTTTAATCCCATTTCTCAACGGTGACGAATGACTTGAGAAATCAAAAAAAAATTTCGTATCTGGAACTTGATTCGGATTTTCATTAAAATTGAATCAATTCGTCATTGTCACACACCCAACCTGTCCACCAAGTTTCATCCGAATCCGTCCATAACTCTTTGAGATATCGTACTATATGTCGTTTTTGTCCGATCTTTCAATGGTGAAGAATCACTTCAAAAATTCCCGTATCCGGATACAGACCAAAATATAATTGTTTTGCCCATGTCACACATGCAACATCTTCACCAAATTTCGTCGAATCCATCCACACTTTTTGAGATATCCTGTTCACAGACAGACAATAAACAGACAAGCCGGTAGCGGCGATGGTCGCCGAGCATGGAATTATAAGATATAGAGCAAAATGGATGTCATATAGCGGATAGGGAATCACCTTAAGATTATGCATATCAAATCTCATCAGTTCCATCTACTGATAACTACTCGGTATCCATTTGAATGAAAGTACGCGAAAATGCGGTTTGAAATCGGAAATCCCCAAAGTTCGAGGGGTGCTGTGGGTGAACAAAGATGTAAATCGAAAATCCAGCTCGATCGTTTGTGCACAATGTATTCCAGAGGATTAGTGTGAATTTCATGACCATCCGACATAACCTAGGAGGAGTAGCATTTGGCGCGAAGGCACTCCAGCTCTCGCATATTATCGATTTTTGCACTAATTGACCTTTGACCCTGACCTAAGCGAAATCGGTCAATATGTCCTGAGGCAAAGTTGTAGTACTCATTGAGTACATGAACCTGCAAAGTTTCATTCGTATCGATGCACTCACCTGGTCGCTAGGGGGCTTCAATTTTCGCCAATTTTCGCGCATACCCTAATTGTAGGGGGCGCTGCGGTAAAGTATCCTATATCACACAAAACCGAAATGTATTTGATAGAGCATCACCTGTAGATCATTCGTGCCAAATTTTTAACCTACTGGGATAATGGCTTTCGGAATTGATTTCGCGTGAACGGTACCGATTTTGAAGGTTTTTCGGTTGTTGCTAGGGAACCAAAGCGTCCCTACAACCATCACAATTTCCAAGAACTAGGTCATAAGATGTACCTACCACCGAGTTGGGTCAAAATCGCCCAGTTTATACCAATTATGCTGATGACAAACGAACAAACATCCAAATGAAAAATCGTGCTCAGCACGACACTTGGCGAATTAGTTGACCTTTTGTGTGGTGGTCCAAGCTGTAATGTCATGGAATGGTGTGGTGTTTATTTGTTCGTACATAAATAAAAGACGCGACGTCACAAATAACAATTATCAGGCGCACGTTGTCCTGGTAACGGCAGCAGATTGAAATTTTCACAACTCATATTAAAGCCACCACGTGACATTCAACAACTTATCATCGGTGCTTGTTGCCTTCATTCTGATCGTAGAAAATATTTGAAAATACCTAGGAACATTGCTTTTCAACCAGCTTTACGATCCCGTTATCAGGTTTGAAATATGTTGTAAAACAAAAATATGTATTTTATATGTGTGTTTTTCATGTTTGGGTGACCCTGACCTTGACCTTGGTCATTTCGATCAAACTTGTACACATGTTAATGTTAACATGATAAATAGACAGTATAATGTTTAATATAATAAGTGCAAAACTGTTTGAGAAATAGCCATGTGTAATTCACAGAATTACCCATTGGTTTATAATGGGCGATAATATAAAGTTGCAGAATCCAGATCCTGATCTTGAACATCACCAAAAGTCACACATCCTTTTGCACTGTGGATTTCTATCAGCTGTTAAAATTTCATCCAAATCGGTAAGAATTGTGACCTTAGAACGAATAGAATTTTTTTTAAATCACGCCAATAGCTAAAAACTTTGACGTCATATCGCTTGCGAAAACTGTGCATAATTTGTCCTAACATGCATTTTAAAACATTTAGATATTCCATTGAAGTTTGTTTTGACGTCAACAAGGAAGTCGCTACGACTTCGGTCACTGAGTTATGTCCAAAAATGTGTTTTCACGTTGTGTGACGTCACGTCGCGACGTTTAGTCTGATTAAGACGGGGTTTGGACGCGGACCGTCTCAGTGGATTGCCTATCCAGGTGTAAAAATTTAAAAACGACTGGTCTAGCCGTTTGGGCTGTAGACGACGGACAAACAAACAAACAAACAACGGAACAGACCAACATACTTGACAAAATCGAAGATTTCACCAAGTAACACAGACAGAATTACTGACAATAAGGGTCACCTATTTCGGCGACCCAACAGACAGGGGTGAAAACATAACCTCAGTCCACCTTTGGTGGCAGAGGTAATAACGAAAACAGTGACATTTTATATTATCAGTAAATACTTTGTGTGGATTCCCTTTGCGTCTGAGGGCAATCGCTCTTTTGCCTATGCTTCCTGTAGACGCAGGGTGTATATTAAAGTGTGCGTGTACATAATATCACCGAAAAAAAATTAAGTAAAAAAAATCTCTCTCGGAAATTTCCCCGGTGGCCTCCCGACTAATTAATTATTATAGATAGCAGAGTACCCACCCTCTGGATGGGTCTAGTTTGCACAATACTTGCTGAAAAATGTATAGTCTGTGTTTTATAAGAAGATTATAGATGTTTGTGTGGTGTGCGCTGAAAAGGTTCCAGATGGTTGAAAGGGTACGTCCCAATTGGAGTTAGCATCTTAGGCAGTGGTTCCCAACCTTTTCTATGCCCCACACCCCGAGGAAATGTTCGATTAATGTTCGCACCCCCTACAAAAGTAATATCACATTTTAAGATGAAGAAGTCTAATTTATAATTTTTGAACCACAAATTGAATCACATACAATACTGCGGGTGAACAAATTGAACTTAAAAAATAAGCTTTTAACTCAGTGCATAAAATGCAAGAATAAATTGAGCAATTAGATTCAAATTTATTCAGAAAAAATTGAAAACAGTAAAATCAATCCCAATTGTGAGCATAAAATTCAATGACTTCTTTGCTCCTGCTTCTCATTCACGATTTTGTCAAAACGTGGAACTTTC
>CM068964.1:23277265-23289388 GCA_035128595.1 Eptatretus atami | reverse complement strand
TCAAACGCGCATGCAGAAACAACCACACAGGCCATTCCTTCGCTGCTCGCTGCCCGTACGTGCGTGGCGTACGTGTGTGGCCGTACGTGCAAAAAAAAAAAACAACTTTCAAACCACGTGCCAGAAACAACCACACAGCCGTTCCTTCGCTCTCGTCGTGGCGTACGTGCGTGGCCGTACATGCAAAAAAATAATAATAAATAACTTTCAAATGCGTGCCAGAAACAACAACACAACAGGCCATTCCTCTTTGCTCTCGCGTGCCCGTACGTGCGTGGCCATACGTGAAAAAAAAAACTTTCAAACCCGTGCCAGAAACAACAACCACACAGGCCTTTCCTTCGCTCTCCGTGCCCGTACGTGCGTGGCCGTACGTGCAAAAAAAAAAAAACAATTTCAAACCACGTGCCAGAAACAACAACCACACAGGCCGTTCCTTCGCTCTCGCGTGCGTACGTGCGTGCCGTACATGCAAAAAAAAAAAAAACTTTCAAACAACGCACACAAACTTCCTTCGCTCGCGTTAACTGACGACTGGATTGGGGCATTGTGTTATCGATAAATGCGCATAAGATTGAGAAATTATTATAATTACAGTAAGTCATCACTATCCGGAAGTCCGTGGGTTGTAAACCCGTAATGGGGAACGCGCTCTAACTTGGCCATAACTTTGGGAACCGCACTTGTCCGATTAATTTCAAACATTTTGAAAGGCAAACAAACAGAGATTGCTGGAATTATAGCAGAGATAGAAGATAGATACTGTGGGTGCAAAACGCCAAGCAACGTGTCTTGTCATTGTGTGACTAAGGCACCGTTTCCCATCGGCCATGCTACGCAGCAGTGTCCTGTCATTGGTTTCGTAAATAAATGGCCATACTTGGGAACCACTTGTCTGATTAATATCAAAACTTGAAAAGGCACATACTCAGGTCCCGATATACTGACAAGTTTCAATTAGATCGGACCGTGGTTGTCGAGAAACAGCGGTCACAGACACACACAACACACACACACACACACACACACACACACACACACACACAACACACACACACACCCACACACATTGCTGGAATTATAGATAGATAAGTCATTTATATACATCAAAAATAATGTCATATCGCAATTTATTTTTGTTGAGTTGAAATAACACATATAGACATATTGACCACAACACTTGGAAATAATTAATAATATTATTGGCTGAATGGTTTGATAAACACCATTCTGTAAGAATTTTATTACTTCAACAGGTGGTGGAAGACCAAAACTATCAAATTATTTGTCTTGATTATTAAAATACAAACCCATAGAGAACCGTTCCCATTGTTATCTTCTAAGTTTATAATAATATTATTATCTTGACAAAACGAAGTTTTTGCAAGATATGTTAGTCATTCTGTATGTTTTATTTATTTTTTTTTTTTTTTTTTTTTTGTTTGTCTGTAATCACGAAAAAAAAATTCTGGCAGACCACAGTTTTTCATTGGAATTTTTGTAACTTCGCATATCAGAGGCCTATGGAGGTCCTTTCAGGCCATAAAATTTAGAAGGTCAAGGTCAAAGGTCAAGGTCACTTTTTCGCAAATCAGGGTAATCGACAAAACCCTCATTTTTTAGAAATTTTGATCGGATCGTCTTCAAACTTCATGGGAATATAGTTCATGGTCTGGCGCTCAGCTGATTAGTTTTGGTGGCGATTGGCCTTGACCTTCATGTGTTTTTTTTTTTTGTTTTGTTTTTTTTTTTAATCTGTATCACGTAAAAATCACTCTGCAGAGCACAATTTTCATTGGAAGTTTTTGTAACTTCGCATATCAGAGCCTATAGAGGTCGCCTTTCAGCCACATAATTTGAAGGTCAAGGTCAAAGGTCAAGTCACTTTTGTCGCAAATCAGGGGAGTCGACGAAACCCTTATTTTTGGAAGTAATTTTGATCGGATCGTCTTCAAATTCATGGAATATAGTTCATGGTCTGGCATCCAGCTGATTAATTTTTGGTGGCGATTGGCCTTGACCTTCATGGTTAACGCCTAAGGTCAACACTATTTGACCCCAGGTCAAATTTTCAGTTTTAGGAACCATATCGTGTTAGTACACTCTGAACACCTCGATGAGTGCTTTCTAGATATATCAAGCTTGAGACATTATGACGTGATTTGGTGACGTTATGAGGCAAACACATATTTTCATGGTTACTCTGTAGAACGATTCTCATCGGAATCTCTCGTAGGCAGATATTCCTCAAGGAGTCGCTCCTGGTGGATAGCAGCTCTGTTCACCTCAGTGTGACCTTAAAGAAGTCACACGTGGTCACCTTTTGGCAAGATACGGATCACCTACGGGTGACATTGTTTATTTGTATGTTTAGACACATTTGTTAATTCATCTCTCAAACAAATAACCACATTATGATTTTTAATTTCTTACAAATATTTGACAAGTTGTAAATTTGATGTTGTATTCTTTCCCAAATTCTTTAAACCACTCATCTAATGCTCATTTATTTATTAGAAAGATAGAATCCATTACCCTTTGAGTTAATTTTAACCTGCTTGTGCGATAGAAGAAAGCATAATCTCCAACTAACAATCTCGCTTTATTCAGGCAGACTTTCCAAGTTTTTCAGCAAAATCTACATTACAACCACTTCCACTATTTAATTTCTCCAACTCTTTGTTATGTCTTTCCAATTATTTTTGAGCCCGAAGTTGAGCTTTCACCGCTGTTTGAATACCACCCGTCAATGCTCCAGCCGCCACTAAACCGCAAATAAAGGAATTAGAAATGGGAGAAATCCTCCACTCGTCTCTCATTGAAATATTTCTTCAACATTAGTTTTGTCATTTTAATTTTAAGTGAGCCAGTATCGTTCAGGATTTTCGCCTGTTCTCTTGTGAGCAAAACTCAATTCTTACTGCTCCTTTTCTCTGAATTGTATTAACGTTAATCATACAAGGCTTTTGATTTTGAATACAAGATGCTTGTTTATGAAGATTGATTTGATTAACATATACCCAGTTGGCACTTTATTACTCATTTATTTATCAAAAAATTATGTGAGACGAATCATCACACATTATCTGTATTAATCTGTAATTCTGTTTCTTTCCAAAAGCAACAATATGTATCACTTCTTCACTCTCTCCCCTTTCAATGTATTAGGAAGTATCCACTCGATTAGACTTTAATAGTTTCCTTGTGAGCACTCGCGTCAAATGATAGATTGTATACAAACTTGTAAATGCTGTCATATCCAAAATAGGTTCTTTATTTACCATTGCTTTCACTACACCTTTTGGTAAGACTTGTAATGCTTCAGCATAATCATTTTTTCCCCAATTAATTTCCAATCTATCTCGTGGATAAAATACCATCTGGAGAAACGCGAAGTTGTTTCACCTCAGCAATTTCACTCAATGCATTATTCTTATCAGTAGCAGTATCACCATCTGGTTTTTTAAAATGAGCCACAGATATCATGGCTTTCCTTCCAGAACACCCAAATTCCACGTGTAAGTGGTTTGGTTCAGTTTAACGTGTTGACATCTTCTTTTAAGGAATGATACATTGAGTGGCTTCTTTGAGTTAAGTCTTGTATTCACCATCTCTTCTGTTTAAGATTAGGAGTATATTATTAATATACCAACTAATTCATCATAACAAATTTTTCTGATCAGCAAAAGCATTAGCCCACACCAAAAAGCAATCTATTTTCATTATCATTCTTTGCAAGTTGAAATCTAATTTTAAAAGACCATACAGGAACTTTATCATGAATCACAAATCCAATAAAATATACCTTTAAGAGGAACTGCCACAATAAAAACTATTACCTGCTTATGTATCATCATTATACATTCCTTTCGCTTTGACCTATATCCACGTCTGTGTTTCTTCCCGTTGATATATCAGGAATAAAAACTTCGACAGCCCCTTTTCCCATTTCTATCACAAAATAAATATGTTGTAAATTTCATCATTTCAGAATGAGCAGAGACATAATCAACCGCTCAGACTCTTGCTGTTCCATATACAAAACTAACACTATCAAACACTTTTCAGAAGAAATCACATTAAGAGTGTAGCGTTTGTTGTATTCGGCAGCCTTAGTGAATGGTAAATTTAACACACAAAAATTATTGGATAGATTCAAATACGTTTTGTTGATTATTTATTTCAAAACTTTTTGTTCCATTGCTTCCCAGTCTGTTCCAGTTATGGCATTTTACCTTGAAGTAGCTCTTCTTTTTTAGTGCGCTTTGAGATGACAATGGTACATCCAAATCACTAGATATTAGCAATTGCTTCCATACTTGTATTTACTTAAGGAAAAAAGATGCTTAAAAACTTTTGAAACCCTGACCCAAGTATTTGAATTATTTCTGTTCGTTTCTTGGGAGGACAACTGGTTTTGCCCTTTACTAATTTCTCTTTATTGCTTGTAATTTATGAGATTCCTTATTAGCATCTTTATACTCTTTTTATAGCACCCGCCTACATTTCCCACAAACAGAAGCAGTTTGAAGCCAATTAGGTCTTTATGTTTAAGAATATTGAACGCTATACCATTAGCAGATCAATTACCATCTCCTTTTTTTCTACATTGATGGTCTCAGACACCCCTTGTCTCTTCGGTTTATGAGATTATCCTCTACCAAGATACATACCTTCACCCTTGTAGTTGGGAAAAGGAACATCCCATCCCCTGTTAATTATTTTATATTTTTCCCACTCGTGTTTTCTCACAGATAACCATCATATTTATATTTATTGAAAACTTCACGTTGTGAATTCTGATGGATATTAATTTCTCCATTAAAAGAAGATCAGGCGTATTATCTTTGGTCGCGTTACCTAAAATTTACTTTGTTATATTGTTTTTCCTGACACAGGTGGATAAACCAAGATTTTTGGGTTCCATATTGAATTTATAACCAATTGGGTTTTGAGTATGCGCTGAATGAAAATATGTATTTGTTTTTATTCCATCATTATAAGCACCACAATCAACATCACAGTGAATTAAATACCTGAATTTATGCCTGGAGATATTTGAATGACATTATCACTGTAAAACCTCAATTAGTTTCAATCTTTTTTGAGGAGAAACCCATAACTCTTCAAATGAATTAATCAATTGTGAAATCAACCTTGTAGATATTTTTAAGTTTAATCATTGATTTTGAAAGTATGTTTTTTGAAATATCTATACAATTTTTTTGGTTCATCACCCTTTTCTTCATAAGACGAGCAATTTTCGGAAGATTATTTGAGAAATCTTCATATGCCTCCGGGTGAACTGTTATCGTTTAGTATCCAACTTCCTGATATAGAATAAACTTGTCATTTTTTCTCGTTATATTAACATAAGTATTATAAGTTCCATGGACAATAAAGACGTCTCATATTCTTTTGTTGCGTCAAGTTGTTTGTTGGTATGGCGAATGAAGCATGTGGGTCACTTCGTTTTAGAAATTAAAACCTGAGATTGTTGCTTCTCATCTTATTTATATGGGATAAATGTCTTTGTATTGACATATTATTAATTATTTTCATTTCATCAACTGGTCTAAAATGCTGATGCTTCATTTCAACAATTATTATTTCCAGCTTCTTACTACCTAACAGCAATAACAGTCTATTAACTAATTGTGATAATGGGTATTTGGACGAAAGACTACACAAACCTGAACCATGGATACTTAAAGCCTGAATAATGTGCTTTCGTCCCATTTTTCCTACTTTTACGCAGATGACTTTACCCGTAGTAATTAAGAGAGTCCAGCAGACTCCAATATATACTCTATCATCATTATTTTTCATTCCCATTATGGTTATCAAAATACTTTGATTCATCCCTCACAGTTTGAACCTTGTCTTCCATCTTTGTGAGAAGCAAACATTAATCTGGGGGTTAATGTTAACAGGGCGGTTGAGCAGAACTCACAGGAACCTTAATCATGCATTAAATAATCATAGGCTTTCTTGACAACAAGGATGAAATATTGCTGGTTTGTTCTGTTGGAATGAGTCCTGCTATGGTTTTTGAATCCAGCTGAATATTCATTGTTTTGAAAGAGCCAATCCCATATAAATCAGGCGGTTCATTAATCCCTTCCATTTGTTGAATTAATCTTCATCATCAATTTCAACTTCTCCGATATGCTCTAATTCTTCCTCTATCATTTGACTGAAATCTTTTAACATTTGAAGTTTTTAGGAGTAATATTCTAGTTGATGGGAACTGTTGGAAATATCTATTAATTTTTTCTTGGGAGTTTTTTAAAAAGTGGTTTAAAAAATTTCTCTTGGTTTCTTTCAAATGCCTCTTCACCCATTAGTTTCTGTCTGCGTTTATTCTCATGTCTTCCTGTATTTTACAACTTTGAAACCAACTCTTGATGCCTCCTTAAATCTTCTTGCGTCTTCTTTTCGCATTCATTTATTCATTGCGAAAATATCATTCACTGAATTATAAGGCTCAACAGGGAATTTTCCTTTTCTTCATCATTAAGTAGATGTGTTCAAATAAATCCTTTCTTTAAATATTCATCAACATTCTTTATTAACATTAATACGAGTTGTAAATTTATTCTTCACTCATACTTGTATCTCTGCTTTTCCATACGTTTTGCGTTGAGTTTCTTCATCAACATCAAAACGAATGATAAAATCTTAAACCCCATTACCACTTAGATATTTAGTAATTGTCTCATTCTCTGGATTAGTTATAATATCCCAAGACCACCAGATTTTAGTTTCTTTAACTCACTCTTACAAATGTGAATATTTTGTTGTTCCAAGAGAAAACGCTCCTCAAATATTTGACCTTCATCTCCCTCAATCGCATAGTTCCTTCCACTGAAATATGTAATATCTTCAATCTTCTACTTCTCCAGGTCTATTTGCTCTAGTTTGTTAGATACAATGCGTTCACGGGGTTCTTTTCTTGGACTCTATCAGGGGCATAAGGTAGGTCTTCATGTTTGCGCATTGAATGTTCTTTCTGCGATATTTTAAATCAACTCAAAATAATATCCAACTTCAGCTTCATCCCAATTCTTTTTTGAGAGATAACAACAATGTTCTTGTAAATACTTTTTCATAATGTTTTTTTGCTTTAACCATTTAAGTTTCCATAAGGTTAAAGATTGAGACATAGCCACGCCATACAATTGTTAGCATCATAATACATCAGGTAAGGGTTGTCCTCATTCTTATATAATCAGAAGATATTTGTTATTTGCTTTGCATATTCTTGGAACATACTGAGATATTCCTCCTCTTTTAGCCTTCTCTATCATTAAAAGCATATCTATATCACTGATTAATTCCCAAATTTTGTTTTGTCATTTTCAACATAGCCTCAAGCCAAACCCGGGACTGGTAAGAGTGAACGGGGTCGAATCCAGAAGAATTTTTTTATTATGAACAGACTGTTCTAAAAGTTTCAACACACATCAGCCAATAACAATAATCAGTTTATTAAAGATACAAATCATGATATCTTTCCACAAGATTCTTATATATTAAACTTCTCCCAACCTTGTTTCGCTTGTGTATAATCTCTATCGAAATAGGAGTTTTATTCAACTTGCCATCGAAACTTTCCCTTGAAGGAAAGTTTGTGTTTCTTTAAACTTCATCCTCAAATGAATCCATGTAGTCATACGGATTATATCCCCTTTTGTGATAAGAAATCAATCTCTTCTTGATTGAAAAATTGCGCAATTTAGAGATTCGGTAAGTTTTTAATTTGATGCTAAGTTAGATAATGGAGCTTGCCATAAACTTGTATGTGTCAAGAAATTGATTATGGTTATGAGGGAATGTATGGAATTTGTTTGTGAATGGAGATGTATTTTGGATCTGTTGTTAGAATGCAACGAAATATCTCCAGATGTCTTTGAAAGTTCATTTTAAATAGATGTGCTGTCATAGTGAGCCGTTGTGTTGTGAAAAGCACAGGAATAAAATTTGGAGGCTTGTAATGTAAGATTACAACGGGAATGTAGCTGCGACCTCTATATTTACCAGTAAGATGACAGTGATCCCTCACCTTGACCTTCTCCTCATTTTTCTCCTTCACAAATATGAAGATACTGTTCTTCTAAATTCCTTTTTGTCTCCCTTTTTAATGACATGGTTTAAGTTTTAAACCATTATTTTCTGTTAGTCTTACACAGTCTATTTCCAATCGTCTTACAAAACTCCTCTGAGCATTCTCTCTATAAATGTTCTAACTTGTTGTATTCATCACCAACATATGATTGATAAATAACAGAAACACAAGGGAGTAGTTTTTTGATATTTATTTGTGTATGATTTATTTGGATTTGAGAAACAGTACTATCTTTTCAGGATACTTTAAAAATCAGCATATATCACAAATGGATGTTTATAGATTTTCTTGAAAATCTTTGAATGATATGTTTTGAACCTGCTTTTGGAAATTGATTACGGTTGATTTATGATTTACTACAATATTCCGAATGTTTGATTAATCGTTCTTTTGTATGAAAGGAGTTGAGAACATCTCTTTTACAGGATACGTTACATTTCTCTTGCTATGTTGCTGTGATTTGGTTAATCTTTGATAAATATTTGATGAAAGCGTATGCTGATTTTTCCTTTGAAGTAAAGGTAGAGGAAGGTCAATGTGTGTTTCATCATTTTTATAGTTGTTTTGAAATTTTTAATATTCGAACTTTGTTTGTATCCGTTAATCCATATATTATTAACAGATAGATGTATCATTTTCTCAAATTAGGAGATAATCTCTCAATGACATTGGAAACTATAAATCGTTGAACATTTACATGTATTCTCGTATTTCTTATAATGTTCAAGCCCTTTAAGGATTCATTGTGGAGGATGTAGATGAGCAAGAACAAGACCATAGAAAACATTTTATTATTTTGCGCTTTGAATATTAACAACCGCTTTTTCTTAATTTTATCTCTTTGGTAAATCAAATCAGAGAAGAAGCTGGAAGAGGATCTGATTTAATGATGGTGTATATCTAAAAGATTTATTTTGTTATAGGCAAATCCACCACCGACTACAGTGTTATCAACCTATTTGTTCTTGTCTTGGAGTTCATCGTAAACATCACATTACAAAATCTTGAATGATGGGATAAGTGAGGGTTTGTCCTTCATTTAGGGAGTAGTTTTCATCACCTCTCTTACCATATCAATTTACTCCCATATAAAACTTAAAAGTATCATTCACTTAATGTGTTTTAACTTATCATTTCAATACCTTGTTTCACCATATCACAGCTTCATGATTGAAGATGGTCCAGGGTCTTGAAAGCGAAAACAATCTTATTTTTATATGTACTTTTAAAATGCCCCATCAGTGTTTTCAATGGAGAATTTAGTGGCACCTTCCTTTCTTCAATTGTTCTTGTGTTTGCGCTGATTGAAGGTGTTTATTATAAAAAAAAATTTAAAAGAAATATCAATTATCACATCTCTCACACATGTTTTGTTTCTTGGTCAAGTGGAGATATTTGTCTGAAAAGATTGAAATGTGTGTTTGTGGGTTGAGGTATATTTTTTATAATATTATATTAATTGATTACAAACATCGCAGTATCGTTGTATTTCACCATATTTAAATCGAACAAAACTTTGTTTTAAAATTTAAAATTTTACTTGATGAAAATTTCGTTTAATTTATAGGGTGAACCCCTCTGTGCTTAAAACCATTTTATCCTCCAACTTTTTTCACTAATAAAACAATGGTATCAAGACACAAAAGACAAGTTTCAATCAATCTCTTCTATTTGTAAAAAGATACTGGAGAAAATATGTCGGAGGATGTAAAATTTATATAAAGATAATATAATCAACTTGTTGGATAAAAACAATTATGTGAATAATATGAGTTCTTTCCAATTCCTTCAGGGGAAGGGCTTTTAGGATATCTGGAAAGAACATCCAATTGGAAGTAGCTCCAACAAAATTTCTCCTCTCTCCTTGTGGCAATATATTCAAAACCAAGAAAAAGCAATGAAAACAAGAAAAAGTTATCAAAAAAGAAACCTATGGATGAAGCTTTAGAAAGGAAAAGATAAGACTATTATAATTATGCAAGGAGAAATTTGTATTTTTTCAAAAAGCCCAAAAGATGTAAATCCTGATGAAATAAAGGATGTAATATATCAGGTGAAATGACATTTTCGTTTCAATCGTAGCTTTGAGGACCATTTTAAAATTTACCTTTAATATAAAAAATGTATAGTTGAATCTGTTAATGAAAAAAAGTACATTAGATATTAGATCGGTTAATGTTTTTTTCTAAATTAAATATGATCATTATTCAACTGAAGATGTTGAGAAGATTATGAGAGTGATGATCGTATCTCTGCTGGAAACAGAAGACAGTTATGATACCGAGATGTTTGTGTTCAACGATAGTTGTGAAAGTAGTTTGTGTAGATGATTGTGAAAGACCGAAGATGATACCAAAGAGTGATTTTTAGTTTTAAGTAAAGTTTTTCTTATATACATATGAATAGTTCACTGATCTATGAGCCCTTGATTCCCTGATTTCCATATACAGTATGACAAATTTTGAGAATGTTCTTGCATGTGATAAGTGGGATTAACACAGGAGTCAAGCCTATAAACAATGTATATTCTGTGATTATCTTCTAATTAATTGAATAATAAAAAATATAAAAAGAATACAAATTCTTTTAGATTTACACCAAAAATGATTACTTTACAAGATTGATTAGAGAAATAATGTTAAAGTATGAGGGTGATAACACACCTTTCCTTACAATGCGAAAGAAACTGAACTATTAGAGAAATGTTCAAAGGATTGTTGTTATATATATATTCACGATTGCCATTTTCAGGAAAATCAACACAAGATATTGTATAAATTAAAATAATGGATAAACTTGAAATTAACCCGAAACAAATACATATATACATATACATATATACATACATCATATCATAACATATACATATATAAACACAATTATAATATAATATATATAAAATATATATATCCATATATATACATATATATACACACAATTATAATTACACTATATATCATAATATATATATACATACATACATATTATTATACATATACATATATGTATACACACATAGTTATATGCATATATATACATAACTCCATATATGTAATCATATATATATACATCCTATTTGTATGACATATATATATAATATATAATACACCCATAATACATATATATATTATATAATATATATATATATACTATTACATATACATGTTATATCACTATACGTATATATACAAATATATATACATTTATCATATATATATATAATATCATATATATATAATGATTGTTTTGTGTGCCGGGTTCGTGGTGAGGACGACCGCTAGACAAAGCAGTTGGGCCGTTCTCCCACCGACACACCCGGAATTTGAAAGTCCGTCACCACGGATAACTCTGGGAGTCCGATGGGATGCTTAATGACCTGGTCGCCAATATTTCGACGGTGCGTGAGGGTGGGTCCACTGTAATTCCCATTTACCTCAGTACTCACGTCGCTCTAGCAACCGTGGAAGCCCCACCCGCCAGGCTTGTCCAACTGAGTCGCGTTTACCGACTCGGATCCGGCGTAACCGAGCGGAAAATTACCAAAAAACGCTGCGCCGGTCCAAATGACAAATTTAGCGGCACAATCGCCCTCCGAATTCTCAAGCCCGAACCATGCTAGGCCCAATGAAAGAAAATAAGACAACAACTGGAACATGAACGGAGTTTATTTACAATAATCGGGAAGGGAACACAGACAGACTTAATCACGAAATATGCAGGAAAATGTACAATCACACAATACAATTCTAACTTAATAGGATGGCGCACTACAGACACGACACAACACCAAAAGAAAATGGACCCGATTATCTTTATTTCGGACCCTCGCAGCCAAGGGGATAGACAGGGCAATTACACCACTTCCACTAATTTATTTCTCCAACTCTTTGTTATGTCTTTCCAATTATTTTTGAGCCCGAAGTTGAGCTTTCACCGCTGTTGAAATACCACCCGTCAATGCTCCAGCCGCACTTAAACCAGCAAATAAAGGAATT
>CM068964.1:23255577-23263077 GCA_035128595.1 Eptatretus atami | reverse complement strand
CCATACAGAACTTTATCATGATCACAAAATCCAAAAAATATACCTTTAAGAGGCAACTGCCACAATAAACTATTACTGCGTAGTTGGATCATCCTTAACATTCCTTTCCTTTGACTATATCCACGGTCTGTGTTTCTTCCCGTGATATTAATCAGGAATTGAAAACCTTCGACAAGCCCCCTTTTCCATTCTATCACTTAAATAAATTATGGTGTAAATTCATTCATTTCAGATGTTAGCAGAGGGACTAATCAACGCTTCAACTTCTTGTGTTCCATCATACAAACTAACCACTATCACACATTTTCCAGAAGAAAATCATTTAAGAGTGAGCGTTGTGTTATTCGCAGGCCTTAGGGAATGTAAATTTACACAACAAGAAACATTTTGGATTAGATTCAAATACGTTGTTGATATTGATTTCAAAACTTTTTGTTCCATGTGCGATTCCAAGTCTGTTTCCATTATGCATTAACCAAGTAGTCTTCTTTAGTTGGCGTTTGAGATGACATTTGTGGTATCATCAAATCATAGATATTAGCAATTGCTTACCATACTGGTATTTATTAAGGAAAAAAAGATGTTTAAAACTTTTGAAACCCTGACCCAAGATTTGAATTATTTTCTGTCGTTCTTGGGAGACAACTGAGTTTTGCCTTTCTTAATCTTCTTTATTGACTTTGGTAATTTATGAGATTCCTTATTAGCATCTTTTATTACTCTTTATACACCGCTACATTTCCCACAACTAGAAGCAGTTGAACCAATTAGGTCTTTATGTTTTAAAATAGTTGAAAGCGTTTATACCCATTAGAGAATCAATTATCCCATCTCCTTTTCTACATTGATTGTCAGACACCCCTTTGTCTCTTCGGTTTATAGTATCCTTTACCAAGAACATTTACCTTCACCCTTGTAGTAATGGGGAAAGGAACATTCCCATCCCTGTAATTATTTTATATTTTCCCAACTCGTGTTTCCTCACAATAACCATCGTATTTATTTATTGGAAAACTCAGCGTTGGTGAATTCTGATGGATATAATTTCTCCATTAAAAGAAATCAGGCGATTCTCTGTCGGGTATCTAAAAATTTACTCTGTATATGGTTTTTCCTAACACAGGTGGAATAAACAGATTTTTGGGTTCCATATTGATTTAATAAACACAATGGGTTGATATCGCTGAATGAAAAATATTGTATTTGTTTTTATTCCTATCATTATAAGCACCATCAATCAAATCACAAGGTGATAAATCCGTAATGTTATGCGCTGAGGATATTGAATGACATTAATCACTGTAAAACAATCCAATTAGTTTCAATCTTTTTGAGGAGAAACCCAATAAACTCTCAATAATGAATTATCCAATTGTGAAATCAACCTGTAGATCATTTTTAAGTTTATCATTGATTGTGAAGTATGTTTTGAATATCTATAACAATATTTTTTGGTTCATCACCACTTTTCTTTCATAAGACGAGCAAATTTCGGAAGATATTGAGAAATCTCAATTGCTCCGGGGAAACTGGTTACGTTAAGTATCCACTTCCCTGATTCATAAATAAACTTGCATTTTTCCTCGGTTATATTAAATAAGGTATTATAAGTTTCCATTGGAACAATAAAGACGTCTCATATCTTTGTATGCGTCAAGTTGTTTGTTGGTATCGAGATGAAGAATGTTTGGTCACTTGTTTAGAAATTAAAACTGAGGATTGTGCTTCTCATCTTATTTAATATGGATAAATGTCTTTGTATTGACATTTATAAATTATTTTCCATGTTATCAAAACTGGTCTAAAATGGCTGATGCTCATTCAAACAATTATTTTTCCAGCCTTCTTACTACCTACAGCAGAATAACAGTCTATTAACTAATTGTGATGGTCATTTGAAGAAAAACTATACACTCTGAACCATGGATTACTAAAGGCCTGAATAATGTGTTTCTCCTCATTTTTTCCTACTTTTAACCAGAATAGACTTACCCTAATAATTAAGAGAGTCCGCAGATCAAATATACTCTATCAATCATTATTTTTCATCTCCAATGGTTTATGCAAAATAGCTTTGATTCATCCTCACAGTTGAACCTTGTCTTCCATCTTTGTGAGAAGAAACAATTTAATTGGGGGGTTAATTTAACAGGGGTTGAGCAGAACTCAAGAACCCTTAATTCATCATTAAATATTCAATACCTTTTCTTGAACAAGATTGAAATATTGCTGCGTTGTTCTGTTGGAATGAGTCACCTGCTATGGTTTTGAAATCCACTGAATATTCATTGTGGTTTGAAGAGCAATATCACAATATAATCAGCGGGGTTCATTAATCTCTTCCAATTGTTGAAAAATCCTTCATCATATGATTCGAAATTCTCCGAATATCTTAATTCTCTCTATGCATTGACTGAAAATCTTTTAACATTTAGAGTTTTAGGAGTATGATTCTATTGTGGAACTGTGAAATATCATATAATTTTTTCTTGGGATATTTTTAAAAGTGCGTTAAAAAATTTCTCTTGTTTCTTTCAATGCCCTCTTCACCCATATTAGTTTACGTCTGCGTTTTATTCTCATGTCTTCCTGTTATTTTACAACTTTTGAAACCAACTGCTTGACCCTTAAAATCTTCTTTGGTCTTCTTCAATCATTTAATTCATTGCGATATATATCATTCACTGGATAAAGGTCAACAAGGGAAATTTCCTTTTCTGTCCATCATTAAAGTAGATGTGTTCAAATAAATCCCTTTCTTTAAATATTTTCATCAAAATTCCTTTTATTAACATTAATACGAAAGTTGTAATTATATTCTCACTTCATACTTGTATCTCTGCTTTTCATACGTTGCGTTGAGTTTTTCATCAACAATCAAAAAAACCGAATGAGTAAATTCTTAACCCCATTACCACTTAGATATTTAGTACATGTCTCATTCCTTCTGGATAGTTTTAATATCCAAGACCACCAGATTTTAGTTTCTTTAACTCACGTTTACAATGTGAAATTTTGTTGTTCAAGAGAAACCTCGGTTTCTCAAATATTTGACCTTCATTCCTCATACGCATATGTTCTCGCACTGAGATCGTAATATAATAAATCTTCATCTTCTACTTCTCTCAGGTCTTATGGCTCTAGTTGTTGTAGATACAATGCGTATCACGGGGTTCTTTTCCTTGGACTCTATCAGGGGCATAAGGTAGGTCTTCATGTTTGCGATGAAGTTCTTCTGGACTATTTTAAAAATCAACCTCAAAATAATATCCAACTTCAGCTTCATCCAATCTTTTGAGAGATAACAACAATGTCTTGTAAAACTTTTTCATAATGTTTTTCTTTAAACCCATTTAAGTTTTCCATAAGGTAAAGATTGAGACATAGCCACCCATACAATTGTTAGCATCATAATACATCAGGTAAGGTTGTCCCTCATTCTATTTATAATCGAGAAAGTATTTGTTTATTTGCTTTGCAATCTCTGTGGAACATACTGTGAAATATCCTCCTCTTTTAGCCTTCCTCTATCAGTAAAAAGCATATCTATACTCACTGATTAATTCAAATTTTGTTTTTCATTTTCAACATAGCACTCCAAGCCAAACCCGGATGTGAAGAGTGAACGGGGTCGAATCCAGAAGAATTCTTTATTATGGACAGAACTGTTTAAAAGTTTCAAAACACATAGCAAATAACAATACATCAGTTTTTAGAATACAAATCATGATTATTCCAGATTCTTTATATTAAACTTCTCCCAAACCTTTTTTTCGTTGTTGTATAATCTCTATCGGCAAATAGGAAGTTTTATTCAACTGCCATCGAAACTTTCCCTTGAAAGGAAGTTGTGTTTTCTTTAAACTTCTCAAATGAATCCATGTAGTCATACGGATATATCCCTTTTGTGATAAGAAATCATCCTTTCTTGATAGAGAAATGCGATTTAAGATTCGGTAAGTTTTAATATTATGCTAAGTTAGATAATGGACTTGCCATAAACTTGTATGTTCAAGAAATCTGATATGGTTATGGGGAATGTATGAATTGTTTTGTGAATGCAGATTGTATTTTTGATCGGTGTTAGGAATGGCAAGAATATCTCCAGATTGTCTTTGAAAGTTCATTTATTAAATAGATGTCTGTCATAGTGAGCTTGTTTGTGAAGAAAGACAGGAATAAATTTGGAGGCTTGTAATTAAGATTAACAACGGGAATGAGCTGGACCTCTAATATTTACCAGATAAGAGACAGTGATCACTCACCTTTGACTTCTCCTCAATTTTCCCTCACAAATATGACAGATTACTGTTCTTTCTAAATTCCTTTTTGTCTCCCTTTGTTAATGACATTGTTTTATAGGTTTTAACCATTATTTCTGTTGTCTTACCACAGTCTATTTCCAATCGTCCTAACAACTCTCTGAAGGGCATCTTTCTCTATTAAAGTTCTAACTTGTTGTATTCATCACCAACATATGATTGATATAATAACAGAAAACCACAAGGAGTATGTTTTGATATTTATTGTGGTATGATTTATTTGGATTTGGAGAAACAGTATCTAATCTTTTTCAAATACTTTAAAATCAGCATATATCACAAATGGATTGTTTTAATAGATTGTTGAAATCTTTTAATGATATGTTTGAACCTGCTTTTTGGTAATTGATTTAACGGATTGATTTATGATTACTACAATAGTTTTCGAATGTTGATTTAATCGTTCTTTTTATGAAAGGAGTAATGAGACATCTCTTACAAGGATACGTTTAACAATTTCTCTGTTATAGTTGTAATTTGGTTTAATCTGATAAATATTTGATGAAAGCGTAATGTTGATTTTTCCTTTGAAGTAAAGTAGAGAGGTCAATGTGTGTGTTCCATCATTTTTATAGTTGTTGAAATTTTTAATAATTGAACTTTGTTGTATCCGTTAACGCATATATATTAACAGATAGAATTATTCATTTTCTCAATAAGGAATATCTCTCAATGACAATTGAAACTATAAATCTTGAACATTTAAATGTATTTCGTATTTCTTCATATGTTCAAACCCTTTAAGGATTCCTGTTGGAGGATGTAAGTGAGCAAGAACAGACCATAGAAACATTTATTATCTTTGCTTTGAATAGTTAACAACCGCTTTCTTAAAAGTTTTATCTCTTTTGGTAAATCAATACAAGAAGAAGCTGGAAGAGGATCTGATTTAACAATGTGTTATATCTAAAGAAGATACTTTTTGTTTAAGCAAATCACCACGACTACAGTGTTA
This sequence comes from Eptatretus atami, assembly GCA_035128595.1. Taxonomy (NCBI): domain Eukaryota; kingdom Metazoa; phylum Chordata; class Myxini; order Myxiniformes; family Myxinidae; genus Eptatretus; species Eptatretus atami. The sequence goes on along the minus strand of CM068964.1, from coordinate 23,257,800 downwards.
TCAACTTATTGTTCTTGTCTCTGGAGTTTCATCGTAAACATCACATCTTACAAAATCTTGGAAATGAGGGATAAAGGAGGGTTGTCCTCATTTAGGGAGTAGTTTCATACTTTTTCCATATTCAATTTTACTCCCATATAAAACTTTAAAAAGTATTCATTTCACTTAATGTGTTTTTAATTAATCATTTCAATTACTTTGTTTCACCATATCAACAGCTTCAATGATTGAAGATGGTCCAGGGTCTTGAAAAGCGAAACAATCTTATTTTTATATGTAACTTTAAATGCCCCATCAGTGTTTTCAATTGGAGATTTAGTGGCACACTTCCTTTCTCATTGTTCTTGTGTTTGCGGATTGAAGGTGTTTATTATAAAAAAAAATTAAGATTATCATTATCACATCTCTCACAATGTTTTTTTCTTGGTCAAGTGGAGTATTTGTCTGAAAAAGATTGAAATGCTTGTTTGTGGTTTGAAAGTATTTATTTTGTGTATAATCATTTATATTAATGATTACAAAACATGCGCAGTACGTTGTATCACCATATTTATCGAACAAAACTTTGTTTAAATAAAATTGTTTCTTATGAAAATTTCGTTTAATTATAGGTGAATCTGTGCTTAAAACCATTTTATCCTCAACTTTTTTCACTTAATAAATACAATGTATCAAGACACAAAAAGACAAGTTATCAAATCAAATCTCTTCATTTGTAAAAGATACTGAGAAATATGTCCGAGGATGTGAAAAATTTATAATAAGATAAAGTATAACAATTTGGATAAAAAACAATATATGGTGAATAATATTGAGTTCTCAATTTCCTTCAGGGGAAGTGGCTTTTAGTAATCTGGAAAACATCAAATTGAATAGCTCCCAACAAAAGTTTCTCCTCTCTTGTGGAATATATTCAAAACGCAGAAAAAAATGAAAACAAGAAAAAGTATCAAAAAAGAAAAACCTTATGGGATGAAAGCTTAGAAAGAAAAGATAAGACTATCTATTAATATGGCAAGGAGAAATTATGTATTTTTTTCAAAAAACCCAAAAGATGTAAATCCTGAATGAAATAAAGGATTAATTATCAGGTGGAAATGTACATTTCGTTCAATCGTACTTGAGACCATTTAAAAATTACCTTTAATATAAAAAAGTAGTAGTTGAATCTGTTAAATGAAAAAAAGTAATAGATAGTAGATGGTAATGTTTTTCCTACTAATTAAATATGAGTCACCATATTCAACTGAAGATTTTGAAATTATGAGGAGTGATGATCGTATCTTGCTGAGAACAGAAGACAGTTAATGATACGAGAGTTTTGTGTTCAAAACGCATAGTTGTGAAAGTAAGTTTTGTAAATGATTGTGAAAGTAACCGAAAGATGATACCAAAGATGAATTTTAGTTAAGTAAAGTTTTCTTTATAAATATGAATAGTTCACTTGATCTTGAGCCTCTTGAATTTCCCTGATTCTCCATATAACAGGTATGACATAATATTTGAGATTGTCTTGCGATGTTGATAGAGTGGATTAAAACACAGATCAATATGCCTATAATACAATGTTATATTCTGTGATTATCTTCTTAATTAATGATAATAAAAAATATAATAAAGAAATACAATTCTTTTAAGATTTACACACTCATGAGAATGATGAATACTTTACAAGATTGATTAGGAAATGAATGTAAAGTATGAGGGTGATAACACACCTTTCTTACAATGAAGAAACTGAACGTATTAGAGAAATGTTTCAAAGATTGTTGTTATATAGTATAATATTATTCACGATTGCCATTTTCAGGGAAATATCAACACAAGATATTGTATAAATAAAATAATGGATTAACTTGAAATTAAACCCGAACAAATACATATATACATATACATATATACACATACATACATATACATATATACATATACATATATACACATACATACATATACATATATACATATACATATAAATATATATACACATATATATATATATACATATATATACACACATATATGTATATATATACACACATATATATACATACATACATATATATATATACATACATACATATATATATATACATATACATATATGTATACACACATATATATGCATATATATACATACATCCATATATGTATGCATATATATATACATCCATATTTGTATACATATATATATACATATATATATACACACATATACATATA
>CM068964.1:23199840-23232611 GCA_035128595.1 Eptatretus atami | reverse complement strand
GATTTTGCGTGAACGGTACCGATTTGTAAAGGTTTTTCGGTTGTTGTTGGGGAACCAAAGCGTCCTAGCAACCATCACAATTTGCAAAGCACTAGGTCATAAGATGCACTACTACCGAGTTTGGTCAAAATCCGCCCACGTTTACTACCAATTATGCTAATGCCAAACGAACAAACATCCAACAAACATCCAAACAAACAGACAGAATTACTGACAATAAGGGACACTATTTCGGCGACCAACAATAAGGGTCACCTATTTCGGCGACCCAACAATAAGGGTCACCTATTTCGGCGACCCAACAATAAGGGTCACCTATTTCGGCGACCCAACAATAAGGGTACCTATTTCGCGACCCAACAATAAGGGACACCAATTTCGGCGACCCAACAATAAGGGTCACCTATTTCGGCGACCCAACAATAAGGGACACCTATATCGGCGACCCAATATATACAACATATATATACATTACTATATATAAACATATAGACATATATATTATATATTATGCATATCCATATATATACACATATACATGTACATGTACATATACATATATACATAATATAATATATATTATATATATTATATATATATATATATATATATATATATATTGGCCTGGTGTTGGCGTAGTGGTTGGGGTGGCGGCTTGGGATCCAAAAGGTCTGAGTTCAAGCCCCGTTGGCCGCTTGAATTAATTCACACCAGGAGGTTGACTCAGCTGTCATCCTTCCGAGGTCGGCGAAGTGAGTACCAGTGTACTGGGCCCGGTGTATGCCCCGGTTAGAATAGGTGTACATATCCTGTGTTGTAAGAGGCGACCAGGGTTGCGTCAGGAAGGGCATCGGCGTAAAACCTGTGCCAAATCATTATGCGGATCATAACAGATTTTCCGCTGTGGCGACCCCTAACGGGAGCAGCCGAAAGAAGAAGAAGAAGATATATATATATATATATATATATATATATAATATATATATATTATATAAATATATATATATATAATAATCATATAACTATATATATATATTATATGTACATATATATAAAAATATATACATACATATCTTACATCATCATATATACATATATATATATATATCACATACATATATATAAACATATCATATTATATATATATATATATATTATATATATATATATGTATATATATTTATACATATAAACATACGAAGCTCAATGGTAAAATAAGTTATGGTCTGGACACACACACACACACACACACACACACACACACACACACACACACACACACCTCTCCTGCTGCAGAATGGATGGACGAACAAGGAAATGAAGAAACAGAAATAGAGGACAGAGCAGTGGAGGAAACACAGTAACCTGCAAGGAAGAAGGTTCAGTTCAGTAAGGTTAATGGGGCAGAAAGGATTGTATGTTGGCGATGACCAGAGATGGTGGTGAATCCACTTGCTTATCCCTGGAGGAACGTTGGGATTGATAACCTGAGGAAGACAGTTCCACAAACAGAAGGAAAGAGAACAAAGAGTGGTGATGAGCAGTCAGCCTGAATTCCTGAGAATTTAAGAGGAGGGGTTACTGGAAGAATGTGTACATCCTGGAGGAGCTGGGGAGGGCTGCAGGGTGAAGAGAGCAGTGGGAGCAATATCGGAGGAGAGGTAATAAAATTAGAGAGGCCACCGATCTTCCTGAGGTGAGCAGCAGGCCTTGTGCTTCACACCCTCACGGTGGAGATCCAGTAATGTGAAGAGCTTTAGATTACACATATTAGAGAGGAAATGGTGGGATGATAGGGAGTCAGCCTAGAAGGGAGAGCAGTACTACATTCAGCTCTGGGAAAAGACTTTGGAGGCCAGCTTTAATACATGGTTGGCTGCGGTTCGGTCATGGATGACGATGAGGCCCATTGGTTCAAGTGACTGAACTCTTCCAGCGGCTGACCATGGAAATAGACAGGTGGGTTAATTTATGATCGTTCCAGATTGGCAGGATGAATGTTTGAGATGGTGAAGAACAATTGCTTCGATTCAAACTCCAAACAAAGGTTCTCTTTTCAATCCCCAATATTTAGAAACGAGGCCCCATGACTTAAATTTGAAATAGTTCAACAATTAATATAATAAAACAAAATGATAAATGCATGAGATGAGCTGGCATGATTGCGTTCCATCTGAACTGATAGCTCGTGATGTATGATGTAAGGAACCCAGGTTCAAATCCCATCTGCCATATATGTGTTTGACCATCATTTACTTATGATGTCCTTGTACTTTGTGTAAAAACTACATCATTGATGTCTACTCATGTCTTTGTCATACATCTGCTGTACGTACAAGCTCCATGCATCGTGAGCTACGCAACGATGTAAGGAGCGTGGGATTAAAACATCGGCACATCATTTCCAATCATTCTGCTTCCTCTTTGGTCATTTCGACAAAATGCAATATCTGGAACAAATGCTTCACTCAGATTGAATTTTTGAATGAAGTTTTCACTTGATCAAAGTAAAAGCATAAATTGCATTCTGATGCAATTGTTTTGTGCTCTACATCCAAGTGACTGCTTCTTACGAGGAGTAATTTTATAAAGTGGAAATGGAGTACAGTGTACGGTATATCACATTTAGAAACAAACTCTTCACACGAGTCCGTGTGCTCCAGGAACATGAAAATATCTGGCGCTGCATTTTATCAACTTAAATCCGATAAGAGTATGTTTATCGCGGTGGGAAGTGAGGTGCGAAAATGTTTTGAGCATTGAAGCTTTTAACGAAGGGCTATCCTTTGTTCTGACGAAGAAACAACATTTGGACATTTGAACAAATCAGACCATTGGCATTTTTGGGTGGAGTGTCCTCGAGATTGCTGGTTCGATTCTGGCCTCGACCCAGGGGTAATAAAGACTTTTAAAATTGCGATTCTTGCTCCCTCCTTTGATGCTCAGCATTTAGAGGATAGAACATGAAGAAACCCAAGGGTTGGCATTCCATGGAAGGGGTGAGGGAAATGGGAGGCAGGGTGGGGAGGGGGGCGAGGGAGCCTCTCATTATTGGGCTCACTGTGGAGGGATGAAACAATGTCTAAGATGCCACACCGGTACTCACATTGCACCCAGAAGGTTCCCTCACTCCCCCTCAAGCTCACTGGATGTGTCCGTCTGAAGTCATGTCCAGTGTTGTCTGTCTTCATCTGCATGTGTGTACGTAATTTGTGTCACAGCTTTTCCCACAAGACTTGGACCATGTAAAAAAAAAAAAGCGCTATCTTTTTATCTGATGAAGGGCTAAATGCTCAAAACGTCAGCAGCACCTCACTTCCTCCGGCAGTTGACGTTTCATTGGCCTTTAGTCAATAAATCCATCATTGAACTTGTCTACCGATGCAGACCAACACAAGCCTTCATGAAGACCAGTATTCCATTATGTCTGTTGATACCTACCAACCTAAGGCTCTTCGTGTCAGGCTGACTCACAGGATCGAAACTTATGAAGACATAAAAAAAACAACAACAACAAAAACACTGCAAGTAAGCATGTTTTTTAAGCTTTACCTATAAAGACATCGCCAGATTAATTATCACTGCCTTCCTTCAAAGAAATGTGATTTCTATGTTAATGTGACCTTATGCAAGTGCAGTTGCTCTGCTTCTGAGCGTGGTTGGAGACACCACCTAGTATTATCCTGGTAAAAGTAATTTGGATCACGTGGTTAAAATGGATAGCTGCAATTGTTTCATCATTTTATTTTAGAAAAGTCGTCTGAAGGTAAGGCTGTGAAGCTGAGGACAAGAACAGTTTGTCCGTGACGATCAGAAGTGAATGTGTTTAAAAAAAAAAAAAAAGAAGTGAAAACATGTTCAAGAATCAACGAAGCCATCAGTGTGGAGATTTAAGTGTTATTTCAAGTACCATAGGTTGAAAAGGAAGAATAATCCGGAATGTATCAAACAATGGACGCCAGGTTACCATCCAAAAAGGTTGATCACTTCAATTTGATTGTCACCCAAAGAGTCAACAAACCAAAGTTTCACAATGCAAAATCTCATCGCGACCAAACTCCCATGCTAACCACGTGATGCCTAAATGAAAAGTGCAATTCCCACTTTGGCCTTATCTCATAATAATTCAGATTTACCAGGAAGAGTATGCTACGAGCCTGATGTATCGGGCTAAATATGTATGCACTCGCTGCACCGCACCTCATGACGGCATTAGGCAGGGTAATGGGAATGCTGGCAGCAAGAGCAGAGAAGTGCCTAAATGACTCATTCGTAAGAAAAGAAAAAACATGTCCTCAACAAAAGGATCCTGCGGTTTGAAAAATTTGAACGCGAGATTCTTGCGCTGAGCAACAGCATCATTTCCAGCGACCAGAAACAGCCAAGCTGGTGAGCAGGAAGATTGCATTTCAAGTCTCAGAGAGGTGGCTGCCTTCATTTGTGTTTATCTATCTCAATGTTCTGCCACCGATTAATCGGCAAAACACGAAGCCGTCTCCGGAAACACAAAAAACATCCAAGGGCTCCTCAGTCGCTTTGTGGCGCATGGCGGATCGATGCAAGATAACGGATTAGCGGCAAGAAGCAAAATCTGTAACCTTGGAATGGCTTGAAATGGCAGATTTACAACTGTAATCTGCATTGTCAGTGTACAAATGCATGAATACCTTTTCATTACCGTAGGGGTTAACCAACTACATGGATTACATTGCCGGCGGACTCGCATTAAATCAAGTTTGTGCGTGCGCGCTTTAAATTTTGCCGAGTGGTAATGAAATTCATCCGGCCGCGATGCTGCAGGCAGTAGGCAGAAGCACTCCTACCCTCTCGCTGATTCCAGGCCTTGGGAAGAGGCTGCATAGGCTGGAGCTCTCAATCGATTGCCCATTTGAGGATGGAAAGTGCAAAGAAACGGCAGGAGTGCCTTTATGAAGCAAAGTACATTCCATTGTATGTGGTTGCTTTTTCTGCTTCATTGCCGTGGATCATCAGCAGGAAATTGCAGATTCAACTCGTAAAATGGCCTACGATAAGCAATTTAGCAAAAGAATAGTGTTTCCATCATTCTGTGTGAGTCTTCATGCGGTAACGGTGACGTAAATCAATGGGTAGGATGGTTGATGAAAACCGAACACTCCCGTTTACATCTATTACCAGGTGTAGCTCACAGTTGTGGAGAGTACAGGCCTATGTGTTGTTCAATAGAAGATGAATGATCATCTCCAATATTATTCATACAAAGGGCTTTCCAAAGGGTGAACAAGATACAATAGTCGAAAGAAAGCTGTAATATTTTGGTATCTTTTGGTATCTGTCCATCATCGATACGGCTCACATGACCATCAAACGCAGCACCTTTGATAAAGGATCATCAACAATGTCTACATCTGATATTTGGATCTGATCATCCTCCTGAGGTCCAAATAAATGGTTCTCACTTGACGACACAGAGAATTCTGCTACCTGGGATCAACAGTGATCAGCAGCTTGTACCATAAGGCAGAGCTGTGCATCCATATTGGAAATGCAGATGATTGTATTTGCTACGAGAACAAATTCCCAGTTGCTACCAAGGTGGCTGTCTACTGCATCGGCATCCTAAACACTCTCCTATATGGCAGTGAAAGCTGGAGCATGCACCTGAACTCTGAGCCATCCACAAGGTCCTCGTATGCTGATTGATGAAATACTACTATCCTGTCTGGGCCAGCGGCCCTGCCTCACCCCCTTGCTCAGCTTGAAGCATGGAAACCAAGGCTTTCACGATCATAGAATCTATGGGTCTATCAATTTGCCATCACTGACAGGCCAGTGGTCTCTCTGTCTTCTTCCGCCACCTTTCTGGTCTTGCACCCTCTGACCTCTCCGTGCTTTGCCCTGCCAACTTCCGCCCACCCCTCTCTCAGGTTTCTGCAGAGCACACATGGTCCTCCATCAACCACTTCGAGTGAAACTCCCAAATCCAGAATCACTGCTCACCTCCACTCATTTGTTCTTCTTTTTTTCCCACCTGTAGAACGAGCTTCCACATTCTCTTCAATCTCACTCTTCCTCCAGGTTTTCAAGATAGTTGTTCAAGATAGACAGTTGTTCGATCACCCCCCATCCAAATACCATGATCTTTTCAACACATGTTAACCCCTCCCCACAAATTTAGCTTCAATATCCATCTCATCCATCCCTGCATTCTCCCTAACCTCAACCTTACAGCATCCCTTTATGTCCTCCTCCCCTGCTATTGGCAGGTCCCCTTCTCTTTCTGCTGTTCTTTTGTTGTATTGCGTCCTGAATCTCCTGATCCATTCTGTGCTGTAGCTCTTTCACAAGCCTCAACTCTGCATACAAAAAAAAAAAACACAACAGGCAAGGTGATTGAACTCCTTTCACACGTGTTGCTTACGTAAGATCCTTCACATGGAGTGGAAGGATAAGATTACTGAAGTGCTGAAATGGCCCAAGATGCAGATATTTGGAGGACAGAACAATACTAAACCACATGGGTTGCCATCCCAGAGGAGTGAGGCTGGTAGGGGAGCATGGCAGGGTTGGCGGGGATTCTCACTTGCCCTGCTGGCAGCGTAGAGAAAATTGACCTCATAAGATGGTGTTGCCGGTACCAGAGTGCCTTGGGAAATACATCCACCATCATAAGGTTACCAGATGTGTTTGTCCAAAGTTAAGTCCGGCACTGTCTAACGTTTCTATTTTTAACAATTCACCCACACACCTGTGCATATGTAATATGTAGACACAGTCACATTTTTAGAGTTCAGGATAATACAAAGTTTGAGCAGCACGATGACAAGAGGCTCGCACTTTACCATCATTTTGTACAAGTTTTCATGTCGTAAGAGTGATGCAAGCATGTAAGGGAAAAGCTTAACCCTTTAAATCCTGGCGGCCGTTTTACCGGCCACCATTCAACCTCCATATACCGAGTGTCCGGATTTTTCTCCAGGGAGCCAGGTGGGGGGAGCTGAAAGTCAGGAGTTCAGGGTTCAAAGGGTTAAGATTGAAAGTTGAAGTGAAATTGTGAACAGTTTGTATTCAAAAAGAAACCCGGACCTGGAAATTGAGGATGAACATTCATGTGGAGCAACAAACGGGATGAACAAAATTAAGGGCGCCTTTGTCGTAAAATATTCTTACTTTGTATGGATACCGAGCTTCAATGTTACTCCTATACACCCAATATAGTAGCTCCACCGCCTTTCTTCCTCAGCCTCTTCTCCCTATCCTCACCATTCTGTTACTATTCTCAATTTTGCTTCCTGTAAATGAACCGAAACACCCACCCACCCTAGAGTCCTTCTCACTCACCCCACCTTATAGCCCCATCACACCACCCATCCTGTAACCCCAATATATGTAGCATGTGAATGCATGTGTGTGAAAATTTGTCTGGAAGAAGTTTTTGACGTTAGATGTTTCATGTCACTGTGTGAATGAAACCTGAAGTTATTGATAATGTTTATGCCACATCAACAAGGGCAACAGCTCAGAGCGATCGCGAGTCTGTGACAGCATGAACAAACCAAGAAACACACATCCATTCGCCGACAAAAACACCAAGCTCCAGTGTCCTCAGCACGCCTGCAGCACACAGTCACGTGTCCCAGTCCGCGAGCGTGTCCATTTTCCTTCTCTCCAATTACACGCATCTTCAGACACGGCTGAAATGTAACAAGGCCTCATGATTGGCATGCAATTTGACTATTATGACTTACATTTCACTTTCTTTGAACCAATTTTCCTTTTAACAACCAAACAATAATGATTTTTATTTCTTGTCTCTGTCAGAATGCCATATGGTTTCGTAAAGCGAAGCCAAAACCAACCATCTGTCTTATTGATTCTTAAGCTGAACAAATATCTGGTAGGAAAGGGTTAATTTTACACGACAGAATGAAAAATTACCATTTAAAATCCAGACACGAGTTTCTTACAGCTTGGCAGCTTAAGGTTCCTTATGAAGATTGATCTATGGTATTACAATTATCTCATCTTACCTATAGGATCTATATATAATATGGTGGAATTGTGCCGGCTTTGTGCCCCTCCAAGGTTGATGCTTTGTTCGCTCATTCCTGTGGCCGAGCAGCTGGTTTCTCTCTCACAACATTCTCTTTTGCATTGGACTGTTGCTTCACCTTTCCCACCTTGATTTGTGTAAGTTTTCAAGCCGAACTTTGTCACTTCTCAGCAGGTAAACACCACCATAATGGTACACCTACAGCCACGTCTCACGGGAGTTGACTTCATTACGGTGATGTCTTGCACTGCAAGATCTAGCTTTGCGCAGATTCGCTTTAGCGGAACTAATATTCCGTTTTTAATTACTAGATAATAAAATAAATTTAAATCCATCACCGAGTCAAAAGTTACAAGTTCAAATTCACCGCCTCGACCGAAAACGTGATCGCTGGTGTTGGTATCGTTGGCAGCCAATCAGAGCCCATCTCCGAGCAGGTCTCCTCTCAACCACTCAGTGTGCTCGTTCGTCATGCTCTGTGTGCCGCCATATTGGTAATTGTGCCGGAAGTGTCAGGACCAGCATCAGACTGGGGCTGAAATTGAAAGTGTTATAAGGAGGATGGAGTCGAGTGCTGGTGCCATGGTTTTGGGTGTGAATTTAGTTTTATGGGAGTCGTCTGTAAGGCCAACTGTAAGAAGCAACGGAAAAAAAAAGGAAAACCATCTAGTCAGTCCAAAAACTCTTGTTGTCCTCTGGCTTCAAGGTGGCAAAGACCGCAAAAGACTTCAGTGCAATGCCACATGAGCTTTGAAGTTAAAGCCCCTTTATGTACTCCGCATCTCAGGAGCGAAAGCAGTCGGTGGACAAATGCTCCAAGACACTCATTCGTAAATGTACAATTTTTTTTAACTAATTACTAATATTTATTTGTTTAGTCATGCTCGTTAATGATTTCAGGTAATTACAGTTGCAACAGTATATCATTGTTATGTCATTGGAGGTAACGCATCTACCCTGGAAATAGTGCGCCCGTCTGTATCCTCATTAACACACGTGCTTTTTAATGAGCCCTATTCTGTGCGAAATTGCTATTGCGCGAATCTCTCAGGAAACTATATCCTTCATACAAACCGGGGTATTACTGCATATGTTTAGGCGAACACCGCCATATTGGTGTGCTCCAGGTAGTGCTCATCACGGGAGAAGTTGCCTCATAATTATATGTGGATTTCCATGCACAGAATTGGTGTGCAACCACATAAGGCTCAATATGGAGGGAGTTGATTGATTGTTAGCTATTAGAATGTTGGAACATATATCGGCAGAAATATACACGTTTCTGACTCTGAATCGAAAATTCTTACTTTTTTGAGGTTATTTTAGGATTGCACAATAACCTTTATCAATGTCGTTGTTGTTATTAATTAATGTTCCGTGGAAGTATATCCTATGAACGTATAATTTGTACCAATTATCATTTTGATACATTTGGTTGTATTTAATACTAATGAGGCGTTAAGCCGGCTATCTCGAGGAAAAAAATTACATAAAAAACAATCATATACCATGAAATGAATAAATGCTGTTTATCATCGAAAGTTCAGCATCATTCATCACGTGATGGGTGGCTCCCTCTATGTAACGCATCAATTGAATCCACATTGGTTTATCATTCGACTGCCAATACCTAGTCATTGTGTAGAGCCCTTTGGTCAAGCCACAAGGAAACATCCATGTTATTTGTAACCTGTTTGCTCTTTTTCAACATCAAACATACGTACAGCATATCGATAGTTGACCTAATCCGGCATCACCCCTACCTCCAAACTCGCCTCTCGGAGGCTCACCTTTAACAGATGTTGTTGGGTGGAGTCCCTCATTGTTCCGGTGCCACGGCGGTTCACCCAGATTAGCAAATCTGCATTCGCAGGTAGCTGATGCCTAAGCCGGACGATCGAGGCCTTGTCGAGCTGGCTGGTGATGGCACCGGGGAGAGGCAGCAACTTGGCGAGCTCGTAGAATTCAAAGTTCTCTTTCCCGCGTCGTGAACGTGCGGCGTCCCGTGATTTCTCCTTCCGCAGAGCTTGCAGGCTGCTTCCAGCAGAAAAGACAGAGTGGGAAGCGTGAGGAGTTATACACGGAATGCAAGGGATGTTAAATCACAGGCATATTTAGCCCATCATGGTGGTATAAACATTCACAACCAGTTCGCCACTACCGTAGGTAGTGCTCATGATACAGTTATACCCAAGCATGGAATTTTCACCGGTGTACTGGCACAAACCAGTCTACCATTTCCAAACTGTACCAGGGAGCTTGATCCACCGCCACCTTGCTGGATCTTATTAGAATGGCGGTTTTCAGCATATCGACCTCATCACGGATTGAACTCAAACTAAACGGGTTGATTGAGTCAGTGAAATAGTGATGTACAGAGTGGCTTTAATGATGAGATTTCAATGCACAGAATTTCTCAACCACAATTTCAAGGTTCCAGGTGAGTCATTCTGTGGCCAACAATCCATTCATTACATTGCACAAGCATTAAAATCCTGTTCGTCCAACAGAGTGCAGCAGATGATACAAGTTTGCTTTCTCGGTACATTTCATGGAGTTCAGTGAATAACGTGAAAAATGCCATTTCGGAGGATTTGAACCCAAACTTTCACCGATTTCAAATGCGCTTGTCTGTGCATCACGGCTGACTACGCCACCAAAGAGTTACTCTGCAAGGCAAGTCAGGAGTCAAGGATAGGGAGCCCATGGTGCTGGTTATGATGCAGAGCTGTGTGCGCTTAAAACAAGCCCTGAGTGGAGCAGAAAACTTCCTTTTAAGCTCCTAACTTTGGCTTGCTTCTCATGACCGCCTGCTCATTACCAATGTGTTCTGAGCGTCTCCTTGCATTCAGCAGTCCGTCAAAGCTGCTAATGCCATCCTTGGGGATTTTCACTTTTTCCAAGCAGAACAAATTAATTTGCACCTGTAATCATAACGTTACAACCTGCAGATCATTTGCAATAGCAATTTACACCCATAATCACAGCTCCTTAGCAATGGTGGAGATGCTGGTGATATTGCTCTAGACGCAGGCGAGCAGGCCGCAGGCCAGCGGTGACCCGGAGACCGTATGCTGCGATGGAAAAACACCCGAGCCGCAGTCAACGATGCTGCGCGCACGGTGCATACGTAATGCGCTCGCAACCTGTATGCGCTTTGGAACGGTTAATTCAGACACAGCTGTCAATCCAGAGCAAGCATCGAATGGCGCCACTGTGGCAATGGCTGGAATGTTACAAATCTTTCAGGGCCTGGCTCGACTTACCGTGCGTGCCCTGCGAGGTGCAAACGGCATTTATAATAGGAAGGAGTGAAGGCTCCTAACGTCGCTCACCAGCACACGCAGGTCAAATGATGCCGCTTAACAGGCATTTACAGGTAGGTAAACTGCGAATAAGACACATACTGTTCCTTTCCTCCAAGGCACAAGTCACATGCCTATGCCTGTGTCAACAGGCAAGCTGACTTAAAATCTCCCAAGGCTTGTGTACTTATTTATGTCACATTTCACTCTCAGCAGAAATATTATGTTCATGGAATGCAAAATAAAGAATCAATATTGAAAATAGCACTGAATAACTGGAGAGGTTCATAGAAACTTACCCCACAGTTGTTTAGGTGTATAATTCATTGAAATAAAATAACGATTTTAAGGTCGATAAAAAAAAATCTGGAAGTTTAGCGCCGATTGATGCAGTTCTGATGACCCTACTAGGAATCTGAGTTATTGGCCTGTTGGTCGTCTTTAAAACACCAATCCGTTGACTTACACACAGTAACCAGCCCGCGTTGCCACAGAGAATGCTACCTTCACTAACATCACTTTGACCTTTTGAGAGTCTAGTATTGATCCCTTTTTGCTCCGGTGTTGTAAACATAGCGCGATATAACACAGTGGTTTCAACTTAACCGTGCACATAGAGATGCGACACCAATACAGACCACACAGTACTCACCTGAGATGTTGGAATCCGGCGGATGGCAATGTCATCACTGCTTTGGGCTCTCTGTTTTCTATGTAACAGAACGCTTAAGGCATTAAACCAGAATGTGGTTATTCTATCTAACGGACAATGAAGAATAGATACCCGAAATTACACAAACATCCTCTCGATTTGGAAACCGTGTTTATGCTTTTGTTCGTTTTAAAGCTGCCCGTGTCAGTAACACGTTTTCTTACGACTGCAATACCAATGCACACACGCAAAAACATCCATCCGGCATTGACGTGTGGATGATGACCCTTTCTTTGATTTTGAATTTCTGTTATTTTCCGGTTCATTGGGAATGATATCGCCAATAAGCATGTGGTCTGACATAATAGTAAACAGGGTGATATTTCATCACTGGATTTATGATATCTCCCGCATCATCATAGGACGAATATTTCGTGAGTACGTACTGAAATCGACTGTCCACAGGCCAACAACGAATCGTACTAACGTTACGGACAATGTGACTTAATCCGATAGCTGTAAAACAAACTGATCCGTCTATAGGTTTTTACGATTCGACACCTGTTCTTGGCAAGGTGAGTATGTGTTGTCAGTAAGTGAGTAAGTAATTGTTATCTTGATGATAGATCGTTCTCAGTGTCAAGTTTGTTAATGAAAGTAAATAAGTTTTAAGGTATATATAATATTTTCTAGAGAAGATCCTGGTATTCGATTGCAGTGCAAGTGTCGTTGTGACACGGTAATGTACTCTAGATACTTATTTTAAATGATCCGTTACTTGGCATCGTGATTGCTTGTTGATATGTTGATTTTATTTTTTAGAGGAGATCCGTGCAGTGTGTTAGGTAATGTGGGATATAATTTTTAGCAGATCGTCTAGCATGTAGATGTTTTAATAATGTGAGGAATTCTATTGCAGACTCGCCACACAATACCGTACGAGTTGATTGTGTGAGGTAACCTTGTTCCGGTATTTATTTTTAAACGACTAGCACGCGGTGTATAAAGCGATTAGGTTTTTTTATTTGTGAATGATAATTTAGCGTGATGAGAGAATTCTAGGAATAGATCTAATCAAGGCAAGGCAGGTTTTTGGTAGATAATGAGGTAACCGATACTTAATTTGAATCCGTTGTAGGCATGACCTTTTGCGGTGTCGTTTTTGATTGTAATTCTGAGGTTTAATTTATTGTTTCGTTGTAGGAATGAGCATCCTGGATAATTAGGCACGGTCGTAGATTGAAAACCATATCGACCGTTGTGAATCCCATAATTGTAAATAATATTGCTATCAAAAATAATTTACTCTTTCTATCGATGGATCCGATTCTAGGCGAGTCGGTTGCGACAGTTTTTGAGTTATAGGTAAGCATGAGGATTAGAGCGTACTATTCATTTTTAGAGACTTTCTAGTGTGATTTTATTGTGAGTGTGTGAGTATATTAAATTAGATGAGATCCTGTTGTTAGGCGTGTGTTATGGATTTTGAGGTAATGTTTATAGCTGTTCTAGGGTGTAATGTCGTAAGGTATGTTGAGATTTTTTTTTTTTCAGATGTAGATACGTCTAGCGCGTGTAGTTGTTTTGTGAAGGTAATGTTGAGGTAATATTATATTTTTTAGATGAGATCCTGTTCTAGGCGTGTAGTTGTCCGTTGTGAAGGTAATGTTGAGAATTTTAATTTTTTCAGAATGAGATCCTGTCTAGGTCGGTGTAGTTGGTTTGTGATAGGTAATGGTTGAGAAATATTATTTTTTTTTAAGATGAGATCCCTGTTCTAGGCGGTGTATGTGTTCCGTTGTGAAGTAATGCTGAGGAATTTTCTTTTTTTTTCAGAGATGAGAAATCCGCTGTTTAGGAGCGGTAGTCGGTTGTTGTGAAAGTGTAATGTTGCGGTAATAGATAAACTTCTTTTTGATGAGATCCTGTGTTACGGCGGTGGTTGTCGTTGTGAAGGTAAGTAGTAGTAATTTTATTTTTGTTGTGCGATGAGATCCTGTGTCTAGTGGCGGTGTAGTTGTCGTTGTGTAAGGTGAATGTTGGAGATTTTTATTTTTTCATGTTCAAAGAGACCTGTTCTAATTGGTGTATATGTTAGGGCTGAAGTAAAAGAAGAATTCTACTCTTCTGCTTTGCTTTCCCATATTCGTCTTAAAACGCAGTGTTACGTGGTGTTGGAAAATGATAGTTAAATTTTGTTTGACTGCTGGAGGAGAGCATAACTGTACGAAGATAGATCCTAGTTCACATCGGCTCGTGTGCTGTGGATATTTAGTAAATATTTTCAGAGTAGAGACCGTTAGCCGTGTGTGGCTGTAACGATTTAAGGTTCTGTTTTTCAAGCATAAATGTTATGTAAATAATGGTTAAAGAGCGATGAAGTCATACTTCCTCTAGCATGTGTTCCATATACTCCTAATGCCTGTTTATGTTTCGAATCTCTGATTCACTGCTGCGGAGGCGACGAGACAGAGTGAACTAATATTTATCCACTTCTCTCTGCTATGTGCGGATCGGAAATGAGGAGCTAATACTGTCAACTAAGGTCGTTCATTCAGTCAATAACACTTTATCAAATTAGCATCAAACTATTTGAACGTACAACGCAATAACATACTAAGGTGCCGCTTGCGAGAATGTTAGGCCAGCATTACCATCTATAAAAACATGAATCTCCATAGTCTTTTTAGGTCTTGGACAAGTTACGGTTTGCCTTCAGCAAACGGACGGCTTTAAAAACAAACAAGCAAACAACAAGGGGAGGAGGGATCTCCACATAAGCACTTCAACAGACATCGAGCGCAATTGTTGGGCATTGTGCCAGTGGTCATGTGTACGTTTTCACAGAGTTACCCGCGATTAGTCAACGCCAGTCGTTGACGGCAAACTGTTTTCTTCCTCTTGGCGACTTTCTCTGAAACACCAGTCTTCAAGAAAACAATTATATTTGATTAAAAAAAAAAAAAACTTGCAGTCAGTAAGTAAGCAAGGAAGTAAATAAATAAATTAAATAAATAAATAAATAACACCTAATCACCAACCGAATCCACCATGAATGGAAAGGTGCAGGAAGCTAACCTTTCCTGGCAAGGATGGGACGATTAGGGCAGAAATAAAGACAGAAATGAGAAACAAGTATAAAAAAAAAACACGATAAGGGTGGAAGAAAAAAAAAAAAAGGGAAAATAATAACTATTGGCTATTTTAACAGCCCCGCTGCTAATCATGAGGTAGAATGGTTGATTAACCATGTCACAAGCAGGTATGCTTTCCCACCTCTAAAACATAGTGGTCAAAAGTGTATGCTATTGTGTGTCGTATGCTGACCAATTATATATAAATTCCTACCTGAACCTACAGGATAAACAGATACAGCAATACAAACCTCTCTAATGTTGTAACAACATCACATAGAGGGGTGCACACAATAGTAAGCCTTTTATTTATAAGTATAAACAGTCTGTTACGAAACATAATTTGCTGAATGAACCATTATATACATCATTGCACTCACGGATCAACGTTCCGACCAAACAATGTCAACCAAGCCAAAAAAAAGCCATCATGAATGTCTGGATTCTTCCCTGAGTTCAATACATTCATCCCACAATAGTATTTTCAAAAATCTCTTTGGGTATATTGGTCGAGTCACTTGCATTCATAAGTTGTTTCATCAACCTTGACCTTTCCTTATAACCAAACACACCTCCTATTCTTGGCGTATACTTGTCCTGTGTGAAAATGGTATTATTAATGTGGATGGAAATGCTGAACGTCTTTCCAAGAAGGGAAGAGTTTCATGGAATGGATGTGTGTGTGTGATTGTGATGTGATGTGGTGATGTGTGATCCAGTGCACACCTACCTACGTATTTACCTTACTCCTTCCACGTAGTTTTTAACTCATTCAAATGTCTCGTTCATGACATCTACATTGGCCTTGCACAATGGGAAGTACCCGATTGGTCAAATCTGGAACATCCTCTCCAAAAGAAGGCAGGGCAAAAGAAGCTCAAGGTCGTCATGAAGGATGTAACTGGTGGCTCTGTGGTTGTAGCCAATGAAGCACACTCCTGAAAATTCGCTAATGAAGTTTCTGATAACAGAGAGATTGTGACAACCAGGAATGATATCAGTACGCGTTCAGGAACAGAACGTGGCGGTAATCTGTAGTTTGGACGAGTAGCCAGCACACAATGACCTACTCTTCAACGTCCACTGGCGAGTGGACTAGATGTCAGACGTTGGCTTAAACGTCGCTTTCGAAAATAACAAATGCAGTCTAACCCCCTCCCCCATCCCCCTCTGGTCATCCTGCATTCAAAAGACCGGTTGTAGTAAAATATAGTTAATCGGGAATCAAAATCTGAAAAACAAACTCATGGGCCAACGCAGTTACCTCTGAAGTTACCACTGTCAGCCGAATTACAGACACACACACACACAAACACACACAGTCCACACACCACACACACAACCAAGACGTTGGTGTTGATAACTTGAGACTGGGAGGGGCTGCCGTCTACTTCCTGAAGACACACATAGGAGATCCAGAGGCCAGACAAAAACACACCAAACACATTTTCCTCTCATTTCACTGTTTGTGTAGAAACAAATACTCTTCATACACAGTATTATAAGCCACCTCTTCTAGACCCAATCAAATAAAGCAACCAAGTGCTGTTGTGTTGATTGTGCGTGTTAAAGATAAGACAAATACGTTTCGAAAAGCAGGCCCATTGGTTGTTATTATCTAATGGGGAGTTGGTGGGGGCGGGGGGGTCAATATTGAGTCAGCAGGCACAGCCAATACCTCTAATAGGTGGAAGCAACCAGCAGACTAGCTGTGTAATGTGAGTCTCCAATGAAAATATTGCAATTTGCAGGACATCGACAATAGGAGTAAAGAAACAATACAAACCTTTTCCGTCAAATGAAAGAATGACGAACATGGATGGAATGCTTGAGAATCAGTAAATGGAGCACATGAGTTCCTTTAGATTTCTCTTGAACATTTTAAGTTATCACGGGAAGTTATGTTATTAAAGATTGTACAATAAATAAACAATTTCACCAAAGTTGGAGTGACTTCTTCGTAGTTGCTTGGACGTTGTGACTCGCCTACAGATTCCTCACTACTGACAGAGCTTTTGTTCTGTAGGAAATGAGGCCTTGGAGTGAAGTGCTCGATTTTCAGGTGCCAGCGCAAGTGAGATCAGGTTAGCAAACCCTGCAAGATGAGTACTGATATAGTGATATCACTTTGTTCTCCACCTGGGTGAACACCGTGTAAGTCTTGTTTTGAAGCATATCTGCTCTGAATAATGGAATTCAGGTCAATACGAACAAATGTGGATCTCAGTCTGCTGTCAAGTATGACCGAGAGGCGCAAGACTGTTTTCGATGGAGCGCGGGCAGCAGGAGAGACAGACACGTGCACGGAAAGAAGGGGTTAAAGGAGGGTCGCCAAATATTACCCTTTTTGTGTGTAAACTCATATACGAGTGGTCCAGGGGTAACGACAAACGACTGGATAAAAGAGTTAATTTGGCTCAAGAGAGCAGAGAAAACAAATGAGTTGGATGAACTCTCTGGGAATTCTGCTACCAACATGGTGGCCATGAGTTAGAATATTGAATTTGGAAGTACACAAAATGGAGAGGTAGGGAAGGGAAGCAGTTTGCATTACTCTGTTGAATTTATGTCGTTCATGTGTAAGCATGATCACATCGTCAATCAATCAACCCTTGCCTTGATACCATTAGTTTGGGATCGCGAGCTCATATAGGACTTCCGCCCACAACTGGCTGGGGCGCCAAACAAATTAATCCTTCACCTTTTTATGCAGGTGGAAATCGTTTCTATAGGACTAACCCCTATGTCTGGAGTATCATATTCATCACTTTGTGAACTAAAATAAAGATCAACTTTGGACTGGACCTCGGATTTGAATTTCTGATATTCGAGTCTATTTACTACATACTATAACCACTGACTACTACATCAGCGAGCCACCACCTACTACCTCGCTAACTACTGTATCATATTAATGGCGCGAGACGCAATAAACCACGTTCTTATTGGGTCAGCCCGCAAGGGTGTTCTCTCCCTCTAATGGCCGCAGCATTCCTCTCTCTGACCCCACCGTCTCCATGTTCCTCTCTCTAACGACCATCCTCCACCTCAATGTCATCTTCCCTTCTCCTTCTGGCATCTGCATTCCATATCGAAGCCACTTCCAAGAGGTTTTACTTTGTTATAACCATAAGAGCAAAAACCTGCCTGACCCATTTTGTTCTTCCCCTCCCTTCCCCCTGAATTCAGCGGCATGTCCACAACCAATGTGGACGTGCCTCCAGTTCTGGTATATAAGTACTGAATGGTCGGAGCATAAACCATGTAAAAAAACAAAATAAATACCAAAATCATTGACTGCCCACATTTTCTACTTCAGGAATACATGGAAGCACTTTCCCATCTTTCTTCTCACCCCAACCTTTTTAGATGAACAAATGACTAAGGCTAGTTTAACGACCGTAACTGCTCTCGACAGTGGTGAGTAAACAAGTTATTCCTTGAGCACTCTTGGGAACGTAGCGAAATGCAGACAGACACAAACAGTTACACTAAATTGATTTTCTTTTCCAAGAATGCTTGCTTCATCTAATCTCCGTCTGATCCACCAATGAACCGACAACCATGCTCCAGCTCAAAGTCACGCCGATGGTTTACAAACAAAAACATGAAACGCATGATTCAGTGAAGCCTGAAATTGGTTAGCCAGTGTCTTAATAAATTACGTGTTTAATACTGAGGTTCATTTATTTATTTATGGTTTAGACAACATATTTGAGAGACTTCAAGGTGTCCTGTTCAGTGGTAATGTGGGGTGCAAATGGTTGTCATAGTACAACCTTCTCTCACATCCTGCCTTCTCGTTACCGTTCATTCGCGACCGAAGGTGGAACAATTGGTAGTATGTTTCTTCACCATCGTCTGGTCTGCTTGTTTGTCCTGTTGTCTGTCTGTGCTATTCCGTACCTGTCTCGTAATGTCATGATGCAGCACATATCTGCAAAAAGTTTATGGACGGATGTTGGACGAAACTTGGGTGAGACAGGTTGGTATGTGACCAGGAGGAATTTATTTGATCTTTAGTGAGATCCGGATCCAGATCCGGATCCAGAAATTTTAAAGTGATTCTCACCATCAGAGTAGGGATAAAAATGATATATCCCACGATAATCTCAAAACTTTGTGGAGCGGATTATGGCAAAACTTGGTAGACGAGTTAGTAAATGAAAAGAACAAGTGATTAGATTTTGTTTAGGTCTGGGATTAAATCCGGTGAAGGCCTTGATCCGGATGTTAACCACAATCTGATCAACTCGTACTAAGCACACATCAAACTGTCTACCAAATTTTTCCGAATCCATCCACTTTTGAGATATCCTGCAACATAGACAGAAAAACAAAACAGATAGGGGTTTAAACATAACGCTCCAATCCACCTTAGGCAGCAGAGGCAACTAGAACGGCACTCGTAAAGCACATACCTCGCGCCACGCTAACGGTTTATTTTTGGATGTGTGTTGAGGCTTCGCAGACGAGCCTAGTACAAAACATGCACCGTGGAATCAGGGACACAACAGGAAAAGGAACAGTGAGAGAGAGGGGGGGAAACACCCACAACAGAAGGAAACTCTCTGGGAAGGATAAATGGAAAATTGCACACGGAGGAGGGATTTGGCAGGGTTAACAAGGCGTAGAAAGATAATGGGGTTTATGGTTGGGGACAATATGAGATGGTGGTTCAAAAGGTGTCTTCAAGACCTGGAGGGAGGAATGAGAATTGAAGAACATGCGGAAGTTGATCCACATTGAAAAAAAAAAGAACAAATAATTTTAGGTTGAGAAGTGATCCTGGATTTTAGTTGATTTGACCAGAAAGTAGATAATGTTAATGGTGGACCGGTGTGTGCCCTGCAGAAACCTGGGGGGGGCGGTTGGGGTTCAAAGCACGGAAAGGCGAGGGTGCAAGATCAAAAGGAGCGGTAGAAGAAGCAGAGACCACCGACTGTCTGCGCGGGTGAAGAGATAGGCCGACAGGCCGGTACCGATTTTGAAGGTTTTTCGGTTGTTGTTGGGGAACCAAAGCGTCCCTAGCAACCATCACAATTTGCAAAGCACTAGGTCATAAGATGCACCTACTACCCGAGTTTGGTCAAAATCCGCCCACGTTTACTACCAATTATGCTAATGCCAAACGAACAAACATCCAAACAAACATCCAAACAAACAGACAGAATTACTGACAATAAGGGACACCTATTTCGGCGACCCAACAATAAGGGTCACCTATTTCGGCGACCCAACAATAAGGGTCACCTATTTCGGCGACCCACAATAAGGGTCACCTATTTCGGCGACCCAACAATAAGGGTCACCTATTTCGGCGACCCAACAATAAGGGACACCAATTTCGGCGACCCAACAATAAGGGTCACCTATTTCGGCGACCCAACAATAAGGGACACCTATATCGGCGACCCAATATATACACACATATATATACAATATACATATATATAAATATAGACATATATATATATATTATGCTATCCAATATACACTAATACATGTACATGTACATATACATATATACATATATACATATATTAATATATATATATATATATATATATATATATATATATATATGGCCTGGTGTTGGCGTAGTGGTTGGGGTAGCGGCTTGGGATCCAAAAGGTCCTGAGTTCAAGCCCCGTTGGCCGCTTGAATTAATTCACACCAGGAGGTTGACTCAGCCTGTCATCCTCCGAGGTCGGCGAAGTGAGTACCAGTGTACTGGGCCCGGTGTATGCCCCGGTTAGAATAGGTGTACCATATCCCTGTGTTGTAAGAGGCGACCAGGGTTGCGTCAGGAAGGGCATCCGGCGTAAAACCTGTGCCAAATCATAATGCGGATCATAACAGATTTTCCGCTGTGGCGACCCTAACGGGAGCAGCCGAAAGAAGAAGAAGAAGATATATATTATATATATATTATATATATATATATATATATATATATATAAAAATATATATATAATAAACATACATAAACATATAATATATATTTATATGTACATATATATACAAATATATACATACATATATACATATACATTTACATATATATATATACATATATATATACACATATACATATATATATATATATATATATATATATATATATATATAGTATAATTATTATATATACATATACAACGAAAGCTCAAATGGTAAATAAGTTATGGTCTGGAACACACACACACACAACACACACAACACACACACACACACACCACAAAGCCGCGCTCTCCTGCTGCAGAATGGATGGACGAACAAGGAAATGAAGAAACAGAAATAGAGGACAGAGCAGTGGAGGAAACACAGTAACCTGCAAGGAAGAAGGTTCAGTTCAGTAAGGTTAATGGGGGCAGAAAGGATTGTATGTTGGCGATGACCAGAGATGGTGGTGAATCACTTGCTTAAATCCCTGGAGGGAACGTTGGGATTGAATAACCTGAGGAAGACAGTTCCACAAACAGAAGGAAAGAGGAACAAGAGTGGTGATGAGCAGTCAGCCTGAATTCCTGAGAATTTAAGAGGAGGGGTTACTGGAAGAATGTGTACATCCTGGAGGAGCTGGGGAGGGCTGCAGGGTGAAGAGAGCAGTGGGAGCAATATCGGAGGAGAGGTAATAAAAATTAGAGAGGCCACCGATCTTCCTGAGGTGAGCAGCAGGCCTTGTGCTTCACCCTCACGGTGGGAGATCCAGTAATGTGAAGAGCTTTAGATTACACATATTAGAGAGGAAATAGGTGGGATGATAGGGAGTCAGCCTAGAAGGGAGAGCAGTACTACATTCAGCTCTGGGAAAAGACTTTGGAGGCCAGCTTTAATACATGGTTGGCTGCGGTTCGGTCATGGATGACGATGAGGCCCATTGGTTCAAGTGACTGAACCTCTTCCAGCGGCTGACCATGGAAATAGACAGGTGGGTTAATTTGATGATCGTTCCAGATTGGCAGGATGAATGTTTGAGATGGTGAAGAACAATTGCTTCGATTTCAAA
This sequence comes from Eptatretus atami, assembly GCA_035128595.1. Classification (NCBI taxonomy): domain Eukaryota; kingdom Metazoa; phylum Chordata; class Myxini; order Myxiniformes; family Myxinidae; genus Eptatretus; species Eptatretus atami. The sequence goes on along the minus strand of CM068964.1, from coordinate 23,210,479 downwards.
CTCCAAACAAAGGTTCTCTTTTCAATCCCCAATATTTAGAAACGAGGCCCCATGACTTAAATTTGAATAGTTCAACAATTAAATAAATAAACAAAATGATAAATGCATGAGATGAGCTGGCATGATTGCGTTCCCATCTGAACTGATAGCTCGTGATGTATGATGTAAGGAACCCAGGTTCAAATCCCATCTGCCATATATGTGTTTGACCATCATTTACTTATGATGTCCTTGTACTTTGTGTAAAAACTACATCATTGATGTCTACTCATGTCTTTGTCATACATCTGCTGTACGTACAAGCTCCATGCATCGTGAGCTACGCAACGATGTAAGGAGCGTTGGATTAAAACATGCGGCACATCATTTCCAATCATTCTGCTTCCTCTTTGGTCATTTCGACAAAATGCAATATCTGGAACAAATGCTTCACCAGATTGAATTTTTGAATGAAGTTTTCACTTGATCAAAGTAAAAGCATAAATTGCATTCTGATGCAATTGTTTTGTGCTCTACATCCAAGTGACTGCTTCTTACGAGGAGTAATTTTATAAAGTGGAAAATGGAGTACAGTGTACGGTATATCACAATTTAGAAACAAACTCTTCACACGAGTCCGTGTGCTCCAGGAACATGAAAATATCTGGCGCTGCATTTTATCAACTTAAATCCGATAAGAGTATGTTTATCGCGGTGGGAAGTGAGGTGCGGAAAATGTTTTGAGCATTGAAGCTTTTAACGAAGGGCTATCCTTTGTTCTGACGAAGAAACAAACATTTGGACATTTGAACAAATCAGACCCATTGGCATTTTTGGGTGGAGTGTCCCTCGAGATTGCTGGTTCGATTCTGGCCCTGACCCAGGGGTAATAAAGACTTTTAAAATTGCGATTCTTGCTCCCTCCTTTGATGCTCAGCATTTAGAGGATAGAACATGAAGAAACCCCAAGGGTTGGCATTCCATGGAAGGGGTGAGGGAAATGGGAGGCAGGGTGGGGAGGGGGGCGAGGGAGACCTCTCATTATTGGGCTCACTGTGGAGGGATGAAACAATGTCATAAGATGCCACCACCGGTACTCACATTGCACCAGAAGGTTCCCTCACTCCCCCTCAAGCTCACTGGATGTGTCCGTCTGAAGTCATGTCCAGTGTTGTCTGTCTTCATCTGCATGTGTGTACGTAATTTGTGTCACAGCTTTTCCACAAGACTTGGACCATGTAAAAAAAAAAAAAAGCGCTATCTTTTTATCTGATGAAGGGCTAAATGCTCAAAACGTCAGCAGCACCTCACTTCCTCCGGCAGTTGACGTTTCATTGGCCTTTAGTCAATAAAATCCATCATTGAACTTGTCTACCGATGCAGACCAACACAAGCCTTCATGAAGACCAGTATTCCATTATGTCTGTTGATACCCCTACCAAAGCCTAAGGCTCTTCGTGTCAGGCTGACTCACAGGATCGAAACTTATGAAGACATAAAAAAAAAACAACAACAAAAACAACTGCAAGTAAGCATGTTTTTTAAGCTTTACCTATAAAGACAATCGCCAGATATATTATCACTGCCTTCCTTCAAAGAAATGTGATTTCTATGTTAATGTGACCTTATGCAAGTGCAGTTGCTCTGCTTCTGAGCGGTGGGTTGGAGACACCACCTAGTATTATCCTGGTAAAAGTAATTTGGATCACGTGGTTAAAATGGATAGCTGCAATTGTTTCATCATTTTATTTTAGAAAAGTCGTCTGAAGGTAAGGCTGTGAAGCTGAGGACAAGAACAGTTTGTCCGTGACGATCAGAAGTGAATGTGTTTAAAAAAAAATAAAAAAAAGAAGTGAAAACATGTTCAAGAATCAACGAAGCCATCAGTGTGGAGATTTAAGTGTTATTTCAAGTACCATAGGTTGAAAAGGAAGAATAATCCGGAATGTATCAAACAATGGACGCCAGGTTACCATCCAAAAAGGTTGATCACTTCAATTTGATTGTCACCCAAAGAGTCAACAAACCAAAGTTTCACAATGCAAAATCTCATCGCGACCAAACTCCCATGCTAACCATCGTGATGCCTAAATGAAAAGTGCAATTCCCCACTTTGGCCTTATCTCATAAATAATTCAGATTTACCAGGAAGAGTATGCTACGAGCCTGATGTATCGGGCTAAATATGTATGCACTCGCTGCACCGCACCTCATGACGGCATTAGGCAGGGTAATGGGAATGCTGGCAGCAAGAGCAGAGAAGTTCCTAAATGACTCATTCGTAAGAAAAGAAAAAACATGTCCTCAACAAAAGGATCCTGCGGTTTGAAAATTTTGAACGCGAGATTCTTGCGCTGAGCAACAGCATCATTTCCCAGCGACCAGAAACAGCCAAGCTGGTGAGCAGGAAAATTTGCATTTCAAGTCTCAGAGAGGTGGCTGCCTTCATTTGTGTTTATCTATCTCAATGTTCTGCCACCGATTAATCGGCAAAAACACGAAGCCGTCTCCGGATAAACACAAAAAAACATCCAAGGGCTCCTCAGTCGCTTTGTGGCGCATGGCGGATCGATGCAAGATAACGGATTAGCGGCAAGAGCAAAATCTGTAACCTTGGAATGGCTTGAAATGGCAGATTTACAACTGTAATCTGCATATGTCAGTGTACAAATGCATGAATACCTTTTCATTACCGTAGGGGTTAACCAACTACATGGATTACCATTGCCGGCGGACTCGCATTAAATCAAGTTTGTGCGTGCGCGCTTTAAATTTTGCCGAGTGGTAATGAAATTCATCCGGCCGCGATGCTGCAGGCAGTAGGCAGAAGCATCCTCCTACCCTCTCGCCGATTCCAGGCCTTGGGCCAAGAGGCTGCATAGGCTGGAGCTCTCAATCGATTGCCCATTTGAGGATGGAAAGTGCAAAGAAACGGCAGGAGTGCCTTTATGAAGCAAAGTACATTCCATTGTATGTGGTTGCTTTTCTGCTTCATTGCCGTGGATCATCAGCAGGAAATTGCAGAAATTCATCGTAAAATGGCCTACGATAAGCAATTTAGCAAAAAAGATAGTGTTTCCATCATTCTGTGTGAGTCTTCATGCGGTAACGGTGACGTAAATCAATGGGTAGGATGGTTGATGAAAAACGAAACACTCCCGTTTACATCTATTACCAGGTGTAGCTCACAGTTGTGGAGAGTACAGGCCTATGTGTTGTTCAATAGAAGATGAATGATCATCTCCAATATTATTCATACAAAGGGCTTTCCAAAGGGTGAACGAGATACAATAGTCGAAGACAAGCTGTAATATTTTGGTATCTTTTGGTATCTGTCCATCATCGATACGGCTCACATGACGAATCAAACGCAGCCACCTTTGATAAAGGATCATCAACAATGTCTACATCTGGTATTCGGATCTGATCATCCTCCTGAGGTCCAAATAAATGGTTCTCACTTGACAGACACAGAGAAATTCTGCTACCTGGGATCAACAGTGATCAGCAGCTTGTACCATAAGGCAGAGCTGTGCATCCATATTGGAAATGCAGATGATTGTATTTGCTACGAGAACAAATTCCCAGTTGCTACCAAGGTGGCTGTCTACTGCATCGGCATCCTAAACACTCTCCTATATGGCAGTGAAAGCTGAGCATGCACCTGAACTCTGAGCCATCCACAAGGTCCTCGTATGCTGATTGATGAAATACTACTCTCCTGTCTGGGCCAGCGGCCCTGCCTCAACCCCTTGCTCAGCTTGACGCCATGGAAACCAAGGCTTTCACGATCATTAGAATCTATGGGTCTATCAATTTGCCATCACTGACAGGCCAGTGGTCTCTCTGTCTTCTTCCGCCACCTTTCTGGTCTTGCACCCTCTGACCTCTCCGTGCTTTGCCCTGCCAACTTCCGCCCACCCCCTCTCTCAGGTTTCTGCAGAGCACACATGGTCCTCCATCAACCACTTCGAGTGAAACCCCCAAAATCCAGAATCACTGCTCACCTCCACTCATTTGTTCTTCTTTTTTTCCCACCTGTAGAACGAGCTTCCACATTCTCTTCAATCTCACTCTTCCCTCCAGGTTTTCAAGATAGTTGTTCAAGATAGACAGTTGTTCTGATCACCCCCCATCCAAATACCATGATCTTTTCTACACATGTTAACCCCTCCCCCACAAATTTATCTTCAATATCCATCTCATCCATCCCCTGCATTCTCCCCTAACCTCAACCTTACCAGCATCCCTTTATGTCCTCCCTCCTCCCTGCTATTGGCAGGTCCTCCTTCTCTTTCTGCTGTTCTTTTGTTGTATTGCGTCCTGAATCTCCTGATCCATTCTGTGCTGTAGCTCTTTCACAAGCCTCAACTCTGCATACAAAAAAAAAAAAACACAACAGGCAAGGTGATTGAACTCCTTTCACACGTGTTGCTTACGTAAGATCCTTCACATGGAGTGGAAGGATAAGATTACTGAAGTGCTGAAATGGCCCAAGATGCAGATATTTGGAGGACAGAACAATACTAAACCACATGGGTTGCCATCCCAGAGGAGTGAGGCTGGGTAGGGGAGCATGGCAGGGGTGGCGGGGGATTTCTCACTTGCCCTGCTGGCAGCGTAGAGAAAAATTGACCTCATAAAATGGTGTTGCCGGTACCCAGAGTGCCTTGGGAAATTACATCACCACTCATAAGGTTACCAGCTGTGTTTGTCCAAAGTTAAGTCCGGCACTGTCTAACGTTTCTATTTTTAACAATTCACCCACACACCTGTGCATATGTAATATGTAGACACAGTCATTTTTAGAGTTCAGGATAATACAAAGTTTGAGCAGCACGATGACAAGAGGCTCGCACTTTACCATCATTTTGTACAAGTTTTCATGTCGTAAGAGTGATGCAAGCATGTAAGGGAAAAGCTTAACCCTTTAAATCCTGGCGGCCGTTTTACCGGCCACCATTCAAACCTCCATATACCCGAGTGTCCGGATTTTTCTCCAGGGAGCCCAGGGTGGGGGAGCTGAAAGTCTAGGAGTTCAGGGTTCAAAGGGTTAAGATTGAAAGTTGAAGTGAAAATTGTGAACAGTTTGTATTCAAAAAGAAAACCGGACCTGGAAATTGAGGATGAACATTCATGTGGAGCAACAAACGGGATGAACAAAATTAAGGGCGCCTTTGTCGTAAAATATTCTTACTTTGTATGGATACCGAGCTTCAATGTTACTCCTATAACCCCAATATAGTAGCTCCACCGCCATTCCTTCCTCAGCCTCTTCTCCCCTATCCTCACCCATTCTGTTACTATTCTCAATTTTGCTTCCTGTAAATGAACCGAAACACCCAACCCACCCTAGAGTCCTTCTCACTCACCCCACCTTATAGCCCCCATCACACCCACCCCATCCTGTAACCCCAATATATGTAGCATGTGAATGCATGTGTGTGAAAATTTGTCTGGAAGAAGTTTTTGACGTTAGATGTTTCATGTCACTGTGTGAATGAAACCTGAAGTTATTGATAATGTTTATGCCACATCAACAAGGGCAACAGCTCAGAGCGATCGCGAGTCTGTGACAGCATGAACAAACCAAGAAACACACATCCATTCGCCGACAAAAACACCAAGCTTCAGTGTCCCTCAGCACGCCTGCAGCACACAGTCACGTGTCCAGTCCGCGAGCGTGTCCATTTTCCTTCTCTCCAATTACACGCATCTTCAGACACGGCTGAAATGTAACCAGGCCTCATGATTGGCATGCAATTTGACCTATTATGACTTACATTTCACTTTCTTTGAACCAATTTTCCTTTTTACAACCAAACAATAATGATTTTTATTTCTTGTCTCTTGTCAGAATGCCATATGGTTTCTGTAAAGCGAAGCCAAAACCAACCATCTGTCTTATTGATTCTTAAGCTGAACAAATATCTGGTAGGAAAGGGTTAATTTTACACGACAGAATGAAAAATTACCATTTAAAATCCAGACACGAGTTTCTTACAGCTTGGCAGCTTAAGGTTCCTTATGAAGATTGATCTATGGTACCTTACAATTATCTCATCTTACCTATAGGATCTATATAATAATATGGTGGAATTGTGCCGGCTTTGTGCCCCCTCCAAGGTGATGCTTTGTTCGCTCATTCCTGTGGCCGAGCAGCTGGTTTCTTCACAACATTCTCTTTTGCATTGGACTGTTGCTTACCTTTCCCACCTTGATTTGTGTAAGTTTTCAAGCCGAACTTTGTCACTCTCTCAGCAGGTAAACACCACCATAATGGTACACCTACAGCCACGTCTCACGGGAGTTGACTTCATTACGGTGATGTCTTGCACTGCAAGATCTAGCTTTGCGCAGATTCGCTTTAGCGGGAACTAAATATTCCGTTTTTAATTACCTAGATAATAAAATAAATTTAAATCCATCAACCGAGTCAAAAGTTACAAGTTCAAATTCACCGCCTCGACCGAAAACGTGATCGCTGGTGTTGGTATCGTTGGCAGCCAATCAGAGCCCATCTCCGAGCAGGTCTCCTCTCAACCAATCAGTGTGCTCGTTCGTCATGCTCTGTGTGCCGCCATATTGGTAATTGTGCCGGAAGTGTCAAGGACCAGCATCAGACTGGGGCTGAAATTGAAAGTGTTATAAGGAGGATGGAGTCGAGTGCTGGTGCCATGGCTTTTGGGTGTGAATTTAGTTTATGGGAGTCGTCTGTAAGGCCAACTGTGAAGAGCAACGGAAAAAAAAAAGGAAAACCATCTAGTCAGTCCAAAACTCTTGTTGTCCTCTGGCTTCAAGGTGGCAAAAGACCGCAAAAGACTTCAGTGGCAATGCCACATGAGCTTTGAAGTTAAAGCCCCTTGTCATGTACCTACGCATCTCAGGAGCGAAAGCAGTCGGTGGACAAAATGCTCCAAGACACCTCATTCGTAAATGTACAAAAAAAAATTTTTTTAAACTAATTACTAATATTTATTTGTTTAGTCATGCTCGTTAATGATTTCAGGTAATTACAGTTGACATACAGTATATCATTGTTATGTCATTGGAGGTAACGCATCTACCCTGGAAATAGTGCGTCCCGTCCATGTATCCTCATTAACACAGTGCTTTCTTTATGAGCCCTATTCTGTGCGAAATTGCTATTGCGCGAATCTCTCAGGAAACTATCCTTCATACAAACCGGGGTATTACTGCATATGTTTAGGCGAACACCGCCATATTGGTGTGCTCCAGGTAGTGCCTCACGGGAGAAGTTGCCCTCATAATTATATGTGGATTTCCATGCACAGAATTGGTGTGCACCACATAAGGCCTCATATGGAGGGAGTTGATTGATTGTTAGCTATTAGAATGTTGGAACATATATCGGCAGAAATATACACGTCTTCTGACTCTGAATCGAAAATTCTTACTTGTTTTTGAGGTTATTTTAGGATTGCACAATAACCTTTATCAATGTCGTTGTTGTTATTAATTAATGTTCCGGTGGAAGTATATCCTATGAACGTATAATTTGTACCAATTATCATTTTGATACATTTGGTTGTATTTAATACTAATGAGGCGTTAAGCCGGCTATCTCGAGGAAAAAAATTACATTAAAAAACAATCATATACCATGAAATGAATAAATGCTGTTTATCATCAGAAAGTTCAGCATCAATTCATCACGTGATGGGTGGCTCCCTCTATGTAACGCATCAGATTGAATCCACATTGGTTTATCATTCGACTGCCAATACCTAGTCATTGTGTAGAGCCCTTTGGTCAAGCCACAAGGAAACATCCATGTTATTTGTAACCTGTTTGCTCTTTTTTCAACATCAAACATACGTACAGCATATCGATAGTTGACCTTAATCCGGCATCACCCCTACCTCCCCAAACTCGCCTCTCGGAGGCTCACCTTTAACAGATGTGTTGGGTGGAGGTCCCTCATTGTTCCGGTGCCACGGCGGTTCACCCAGATTAGCAAAATCTCGCATTCGCAGGTAGCTGATGCTAAGCCGGACGATCGAGGCCTTGTCGAGCTGGCTGGTGATGGCACCGGGGAGAGGCAGCAACTTGGCGAGCTCGTAGAATTCAAAGTTCTCTTTCCCGCGTCGTGAACGTGCGGCGTCCCGTGATTTCTCCTTCCGCAGAGCTTGCAGGCTGCTTCCAGCAGAAAAGACAGAGTGGGAAGCGTGAGGAGTTATACACGGAATGCAAGGGATGTTAAATCACAGGCATATTTAGCCCATCATGGTGGTATAACATTCACAACCAAGTTCGCCACTAACCGTAGGTAGTGCTCATGATACAGTTATACCCAAGCATGGAATTTTCACCGGTGTACTGGCACAAACCAGTCTACCATTTCCAAACTGTACCAAGGGAGCTTGATCCACCGCCACCTGCTGGTATCTTATTAGAATGGCGGTTTTCAGCAATCGACCTCATCACGGATTGAACTCAAACTAAACGGGTTGATTGAGTCAGTGACATAGTGATGTACAGAAGTGGCTTTTAATGATGAGATTTCAATGCACAGAATTTCTCAACCACAATTTCAAGGTTCCAGGTGAGTCATTCTGTGGCCAACAATCCATTCATTACATTGCACAAGCATTAAAATCCTGTCTCGGTCCAACAGAGTGCAGCAGATGATACAAGTTTGCTTTCTCGGTCACATTTCATGAGAGTTCAGTGAATTAACGTGAAAAATGCCATTTCGGGAGGATTTGAACCCAAACTTTCACCGATTTCAAATGCGCTTGTCTGTGCATCACGGCTGACTACGCCACCAAATGAGTTACTCTGCAAGGCAAAGTCAGGAGTCAAGGATAGGGAGCCCAGTGTGCTGGTTATGATGCAGACGACTGTGTGCGCTTAAAACAAGCCCTGAGTGGAGCAGAAAACTTCACTTTTAAGCTCCTAACTTTGGCTGCTTCTCATGACCGCCTGCCTCATTACCAATGTGTTCTGAGCGTCTCCTTGCATTCAGCAGTCCGTCAAAGCTGCTAATGCCATCCCTTTGGGGATTTTCACTTTTCTTCCAAGCAGAACAAATTATTTGCACCTGTAATCATAACGTTACACCTGCAGATCATTGCAAAGCAATTTACACCCATAATCACAGCTCCTTAGCAATGGTGGAGATGCTGGTGATATGTGCTCTAGACGCAGGCGAGCAGGCCCGCAGGCCAAGCGGTGACCCCGAGACCGTATGCTGCGATGGAAAAACACCCGAGCCGCAGTCAAACGACGTGCTGCGCGCACGGTGCATACGTAATGCGCTCGCAAACTGTATTGCGCTTTGGAACGGTTAATTCAGACACAGCTGTCAAATCCCAGAGCAAGCATCGAGAATGGCGCCAGCTGGCAATGGCTGGAATGTTACAAATCTTTCAGGGCCTGGCTCGACTTACCGTGCGTGCCCTGCGAGGTGCAAACGGCATTTATAATAGGAAGGAGTGAAGGCTCCTAACGTCGCTCCCAGCACACCAGGTCAAATGATGCGCTTAACAGGCATTTACAGGTAGGTAAACTGCGAACTAAGACCACATACTGTTCCCTTTTCTCCCAAGGCACAAGTCAACATGCCTATGCCTGTGTCAACACAGGCAAGCTGACTTAAAATCTCCAAGGCCTGTGTACTTATTTATGTCACATTTCACTCTCAGCAAAGAAATATTATGTCATGGATGCAAAATAAAGAATCACAATTTGAAATAGCACTGAAATAACTGGAGAGTTCATAGAACACTTTACCCCACGCAGTGTTTAGGTGTATAATTCAATTGAAATAAAATAACGATTTTAAAGGTCGTATAAAAAAGGAGATATCTTTATTAAAATCAGTGGAGGAATATACACCGTGTCTGATATTATTTGGGTCTTTCATGTCTCCGACGATGCCTTTATCTCCCGGCATGCATCATTCCCCATGACAAAAACCGGAAACAAAAAATAAACCAGAAACAAAAAAAACAGAAGCAAAAGGGTCATAGTCAACGACACGGATTCCAAATTGCCAGGGTATTTGTGTTTGTTGTTGTTGTGTTTCCTATTCTCTCATGTGCACGCGCGTTAAGATAGAAATAAAACCAATCGTGTTTATACACCGCGCAGCGTTTAAAAAAAACCGGAAGCAAAAGGGTCATAGCTACGACACGGATTCCAAATCGTCAGGGGTATTGTGTTGTTGTTTGATGTTGGTGTTTCCTATTCTCTCATGTGCACGCGTTAAGATAGAAATAAAACCCAATCGTGTTATTACACCGCGCAGCGTTTAAAAAAAACAGAAGCAAAAGGGTCATAGCCACGACACGGATTCCAAATCGTCAGGGGTATTGTGTTGTGTTGATGTTGGTGTTTCCTATTCTCTCATGTGCACGCGTTAAGATAGAAATAAAACCCAATCGTGTTTATACACCGCGCAGTGTTTAAAAACAACCGGAAGCAAAAGGGTCATAGCTACGACACGGATTCCAAATACCAGGGGTATTGTGTTGTTGTTGATGTTGTTGTTTCTATTCTCTCATGTGCACGCGTTAAGTATGAAGCTCACTGCGTTCGCTTAAAGGACACAAACAGGCACCAATAACTCATGTAATGCCTTAGATAGGGTGGTGTAATAGACACTGCATCAATGGCGATAAACTTCCAGATTTTT
>CM068964.1:23151873-23168054 GCA_035128595.1 Eptatretus atami | reverse complement strand
TTGTTTATATATATACATGGGGAGAACAATTATTTGATACACTGCCGATTTTGCAGGTTTTCCCACTTACAAGCACGTTGAGGTTCGTAATTTTTATCATAGGTACACTTCAACTGTGAAAGACGGATCTTAAAACAAAAATCCTGTAAAATCACATTGTATGATTTTTAAATCATTAATTTGCACTTTATTGCTTGAAATAAGTATTTGATCACCTACAACAGTAAGAATTCGGCTCTCACAGACCTGTTAGTTTGTCTTTAAGAAAGCCCTCCCATTTACCACTCATTACCTGTTAATTGCACCTGTTTGAAACTGTTATCTGCATAAAAGACAGCTGTCCACACTCAATCAATCAGAACTCCAACCTCTCCACAATGGGCAAGACAGAGAGCTGTCTAAGGACATCAGGGACAAAATTGTTAGACTTGCACAAGGCTGGCTAGGATGGGCTACAGGACAATAGGCAAGCAGCTTTGGTGAGAAGGCAACAACTGTTGGCGCCAATTATTAGAAAATGGAAGAAGTTCAAGATAACAAGTCAATCTCCCTGCGTCTGGGGCTCCATGCAAGATCTCACCTCGTGGAGCCTCAATGATCATGAGAAAGGTGATGGATCAGCCCAGAACATACACACAGGACCTGGTCAATGACCTGAAGAGAGCTGGGACCACAGAATCAAAGAAACCTAAGTACACATTACGCCGTCATGGATTAAAATCCTGCAGCGCACGCAAGGTCCCTCTGCTCAAGCCAGCGCATGTCCAGGCCCGTCTGAAGTTTGCCAATGACCATCTGGATGATCCAGAAGAGGAATGGGAGAAGTCATGTGGTCTGATGAGACCAAAAATAGAGCTTTTTGGTTTAAACTCCACTCGCCGTATTTGGAGGAAGAAGAAGGATGAGCTAACCCAAGAACACCATCCCAACCTGAAGCATGGAGGTGGAAAATCATTCTTTGGGATGCTTTTCTGCAAAGGGGACAGGACGAACTGCCACCGTATTGAGGAGAGATGGATGGGCCATGTATCGCAAGATCTTGGCCAACAACCTCCTTCCCTCAACAAGAGCATTAAAGATGGGGCGGCTGGGTCTTCCAGCATGACAATGACCCGAAACACACAGCCAGGGAACTAAGGAGTGGCTTCGTAAGAAGCATCTCAAGGTCCTGAGTGGCCTAGCCAGTCTCCAGACCTGACCAATAGAAAATCTTTGGAGGGAGCTGAAAGTCTGTGTTGCCCAGCGACAGCCTGAAACCTGAAGGATTTGGAGAAGATCTGTATGGAGGAGTGGGCCAAAACCCCTGTGCAGTTGTGCAAACCTGATTTAAGAACTATAGGAAACGCTGATCTCTGTAATTGCAAACAAGGTTCTGTACCAAATATTAAGTTCTGTTTTTCTGATGTATCAAATACTTTTTCATGCAATAAAATGCCAAATTCAATTATTTTTAAATCGTAACAATGTGATTTTCAGGATTTTTGTTTTAGATTCCGTCTTTCACAGTTGAAGTGTACCTATTGATAAAATTACAGACCTCTACGTGCTTTGTTAAGTGGGAAAACTGCAAAATCGGCAGTGTATCAAATACTTGTTCTCCCACTGTATATTTATATATCTATATATATATTACATATACAAATACATACACATTTACATATATACATAACTACATATATATATATATATACTATCAAATACATACACATACAAACATATATATACAGAAAACATAAATATATATATATATATATATATATTTTATATATCATATGTATACATATTACAGTAAAACCCCGCTATTCTGAACACTTCTGGACGGGACGAAAAATGCCGTTCATATGCGGGGTGTTCACATTATCGGGATTAGGGTATCAACGACCATGAACGCGTCATCTGTATTCGATAGATCACAAACGTCGTTTAATCAATACATCACACATCTAAATACACATTCCACAGACAAAATGAGCTCGCCAATTATTGGCATTCAGTAGTATAATACAATTATTCAAATTATTTGCCACCGGAAAGATAGAAAATTGATAAGATCAAAATGCAATTCAAAATTGACGCACGAGAATCAAATTTGAAATATTTACAATTACTTGTCTCTAAGCCAAGATGTTATAAAACTGTTGGTTTCGATTTGGCATTTTCTCCAGGACATGAACTTGAACTGAATGTTCGATTCTTTCCAAAGGAGCGAGCAACTTGCCCATCCTTGATTCAGAAAGAGAGTTTTAAGCTTTTGCACACAACTGAGTCCATCTTGTACCGTCACCTGCATGTCTTCCACTTCCTCTTCGTCCACATTCTCTTTGTCCACATTCTCTTCGTCATCGTCTTTCCGCATTAAATAGTTCTCCCAGTCGTCATCCTCGTAGTCATGAACGCGCACCGTAACGTCGCACCGAACGTATTCCTCGGGGGTCATGTCGTCGCATAACGCCAATCTCTGCACCGCGCGAAATGAGCCGCGCAGGCTGAGGTCATCGTCAGCGTCCAGTCACTATCGGGTGACTCGGAAGGGGAAACCGCACTTGACGAGACTTGGTAATCGTCGTCGGCTGGACTTGATCCCATGCATTGCTGCTGCACTGAACAGCATGGAGAACGTTGACGCTCTTCAAGATTTGTTTACGTTTGAAGCCGGTATCGATCTTCGACAGCACGTGCCGGAGCAGCCGTTGTTTTGAAAAGACGCTTCAGGTTGCTTATCACGCCTTGGTCAAGGGGCTGCAAGACCGACTAACGTTCGGCGGCAGAACTTTACGGTCACGTTCGTCAGCGTCACACCCATTGGATGAGACGGCGCTTGTCTAGGAAGAGAAGAATCCTCCGCCGTTGGTTTCGCATCTTCTTTCCAGCGCTTTCAAACCATTCAACGAACAACCGAGGTCATCCACGCCCGTTTGTTTGCTTGGTCCACGACACAGGAGGGAATCGACTTTGATGTTACGAAAGCAATGTGGTTTCACTGCGTTGCCGATGGCGAGTGGTTTAAGTTTCTCGCCATCATACTAGCGACAACAGCAGCGTTATTCGATCCTTTGGTGAACTTTATACCATGACAGGAGTCTCTTTTTCACCAGCGACCTTTTGGGTAGAGCACGGAAGAAGAGGCCAGTCTCGTCGCGTTAAAATGTCTTGTGGCTTGAAACCGTCGCATAGCTGTGGCAGATGCCTTTTCCACTCCTCTAACTGTCATCTGATCAACGCACCACTCTCGCCGCTAACTGCACGTGCCGAGATCATGTTTCGAGCTTGAAATCGGGCAAGCCAGCCGTGGATGCCTTGAATCCACCTCACCAATGTCAGCGCGATTCTAAGGCCTTCGCTTTTACCATAGGTCGCTGACAAGGATCCTCTTCATGAACGAGCAGCATGGAACCATGTGTGCACGCGGTTGTCAATGTCTACGAAACTGCCTCCTTTTCGTCGACTTCGCGAAGATAGGGCCCCGTCTTCGAATTCCTTCATATCGACTCTTTACGACGTAAAATACCTTCACTCGCCCAGCGAAATTCCGAAATCAGCAGCGAGTTTGTGTTGCGACTTGGATTCCGCCTTCCTTTACCAGACGCGACTTTATTCTTCCTCGGCAGATCGTGACGCGTTTTCGGCATTTTGGTGTATCGTTACTGCGTGAACTTCATAGCAAGTGAAGATTGATGGAAAGGGAGGTGTGCAGGGCTTCTTGTGCCCCTCCCTCAGGGAGCCTCTGCTGATTTGGACAAAATTGTAATTCTTGACGCTTATTGGTTGATTACATTGATTAATTTAGAAACAGGTTCTAATTAAGTCACTGTATGTCTTCACACCCGCTGCATTTTCTACCACGCCATTGCGTCCAGTAAACGAACTGCACGATGGGTAGGTAGATTAGCAACGGCGCTTGTTTGTATGACGTTTGCCATGCAGCGCGCGGCTGAACAATGGCCATGTTTCGCCACTGATGCTTCAAAGGTTGGAGTAGCGTTCACAGTGCAGGGTAAAAACTGGGGGACTGGTAAAAAGCAGTTCATATGCGGGTGTGTTCAGATTTTCGAGGTTGTTCAGATTATCGGGGGCACTATTTACAGGATTTCCTATCTAAAAATTCGGGACTGGCCAAAAACGCGTTCATACTGCGGGTGTTCAGATAATCGGGTGTGTTGAGCGAGCGGGTTTACTGTACATACATTATATTATATATATAATTCCAGCAATGTGTGTGGTGTGTTGTGTGTGTGTGTTTGTGTGTGTTGTGTGTGTTGTGTGTGTGTGTGTGTGTTGTTGTGTGTGTGTGTGTGTGGTGCGTGTGTGGTGTGTCTGTGCCGTGTTTTCGACAACCACTGGTCCGATCTAATTGAAACTTGCCAAGTATATTGCTGGGGACCTGAGGATGTGCCTTTTCAAGGTTTGATATTAATCGGACAGTGCTTCCCAAGTTATGGCCATTTATTACCAACCCAATGACAAGACACGTTGTTGCATGGGCGTGGCCGAGTGCGGCGAGGAAGCTCAGCCGCGTTCGCCATTACAGGTTACAACGTATGGACTTCCGGATTAAGTATGCTTTGTGTATTTATAATAATTTCTCGATTTCTTATGCGCATTTATAGAAAACACAATGCCCCAAGTTTGATCGTTTTCATATTACGACTCTTGCATAAATCTTCGGTAACATCAGATGCGTGGATGCTCCGAACCAGAAGCTTAAATTTTTCTCTCTCTCTTCTCTTCTCTTTTTGTGTTTCCTATGCCACGACATTGCGAAAAGTAACTACTTTGTGTGCTAATACATAATTTGGTTTTTTAAAACTTAAATTGCGAATATATAATCGTAACTGCGAATAATGCAACTCCGCGGTCACGCACGTCCTGGCCCGAGACGAGAACGGCCTGTGTGGTTGTTGTTTGTTGCTGCGCGTGATATTTTTTTTTTTTTTAGCACGTAATCTAGTATATTAATTTTTTTTTACGCGCATCAGTATCTTAAATATAATATATTAGATGAATATATATATATACAAATAATCCCCCGCTATATCGCGGCTTCACCTATCTGCCACCCGGTTTCATCGCGGGTTTTCCCTTGAACCTAACTTAATTTTTTCTCGGATTCCCCGGTATATCGCGGTAATAATATTACAAAATATAAATTATTTAAGCAATAATTATAAGCGTGTGCTGACCAGTCCACACCAACGCACGCAGACAAACCTTCGCTTGGCTGACTTGAATAATTTTCTACGTGTTTTTTCTCCAAAGCCCTTACGATTGCCGCCAAAACGCGCGCACCTTCTAAGGCTTCTGGCAGAACGTAAGCCCAGAGGAAGGTCCTGACGCTACAGGAGAAGGTTTAGGTGCTCGATAGCTTCGGAAGAAAAGGTTTCTGCGGTTGGACGAGCCACTGCCCAAACTGACCAGACCAGACGATGTCGATCTCCGCACCTCAAAACCCGAATCACTGCCAAACCGACCAGACCAGACGAGTCGATCATCCGGCCACCTTCAACCCGATCAGCCAACCGACCAGACCAGACCGAGTGTCATCTTCTTTTCTTGTTCTCTTTTCCGTCTTCCGCACTCAAACCGATCACTGCCAGGGACCAGACTAGACGAGCTCATTTTTGAGGAGGCATCCAATCATCACGGATTTTCACTTCTCCGGGAGGGGGGGAGGGGTCTGAACGTTAACCCCGCCGAAATAAACAGGATGACTGCCTTACATTATACATATATACTATATAATATACAAGTATAACATTACAACCAATATATAATAATATAACATGTATATATTAACATATAATCCCATATGTACACTATATACATATATATAATACATACATATATATATACACATATATAATACATATATACATACATAACATACACATATATACATACATACAATACATAACCATATTAATCTTCTGCTTCTTTGGCTGCTCCCGTTAGGGTCGCCACAGCGGATCATCCCCGCTTATGATCCGGCATAGTGATTTGGCTAGGTTTTTACGCCGGATGCCCTCCTCGACGCCAACCCTGGTCGCCTCTTACGACACAAGGATATGGTACACCTATTCTAACCGGGGCAAACACCGGGCCAGTACATCTGGTACTCACTTCGCCGACCTCGAAGAAGACAGGCTGAGGTCAACCTCCTGGTGTTGTTATTAATTCAAGCGGCCAACGGGGCTTGAACTCAGACCTTGATCCCCAAGCCCTACCTAACCACTACACCAAACACAGGCTATAAATATATTATTATATATATAATATACCTACATATATATAATATATAATATGTATACACATATATAAATCTATAATTACAACCACATATATATATATATATAATATAATATATATATACAACATATGAAAGTATAATATAATAGATATAGAATATATCAAAAATATTATTTACATATATTATAATATAATTAGAAGTATAATATATATATATATCAAAATATGTAAACAGAACTAAATATTTACAAATAAACAACATTAAATTTACATATATTATATGTCTAACACTAAATATAAATAAAGATAGAAGATATATACACAAATATTAATATACTGTATATATATATTAATAGATATCTATCTATAAGTCCAGCATCTCTGTGTGGTCTGTGTGTCTGATGGTGTGGTTGTGTGTCGGGTGGTGTGTGTGTGTGTGTGGTGTGTGGTGTGTGGTGTGTGTGGTGTGTGTGGTGGTGTGTGTGTGGTGTGTGTGTCTGACCAACGTGTTCTCGAAACCTCTGTCCGATCTAATTGAACTTGCCAGGTATGTTGCTGGCACCTGAGATGTGCCTTTTCAAGTTTGATATAATCGGACAAGTGCTTCCCAAGTTATGGCCATTTATTTAACAACCAATGACAGACACGTGTTGCGTGGCGTGGGCCGATGGAAGGAACCTCACCGCTTCCCCATTACGGGTTACAACGTACGGCTTCCGGAGAGTATGACTGCGTATTCTAATATCTCTCGTTGTTATGCCGCTTTATAGATAAACACAATGCCCAAGTAGATCTTTCATTATTAGGACGTTTTGTAATAAATTTCGGGAAAACTCAGAGTGCGGTTGTGGCTCGCCGAACCAGGAAGTAAATTTTTTCTCTCTTCTCTCTCTTTTTTTCCTTGCCACGACATTGCAGAAAGGTATAATACCTTGCGCTAATTGAATAAGGGTATAAAATAAATTGCGAATAAATCGTAACTGCGTAATAATATCGAACTTCCGGTCACCACGTATCAGGACCTGAGACGAAGAAACGACCTGTTGTGTTATTTATATTTTTTTGTTTTGTTGTTTTTTTTTACAGGCACGTACTAGTATATATAACACAAATAATATTTTTATATTATTAAAACTAAATATTACAAATATTATATATACATATTATAGTATTAACTAATTTTATATACTAGTGCGGCCCGTATGGTGTGTGCCCGTAAGGTGGCTTGCCCGTATGCAGCTTCGTTCCTTCCTCTCTAAACGACGACTGGATTGCGGAATTGTTTCAATTAGATCGACCAACCTGTTCATATTAGGCCATAACTTGGAACCACCTGGGAAACTATACTCAGGCCCAGCGTCAATTGTGACATCATATCAAACGAAGAAAGAAAGAATTGTGACACCCCCTCTCTCTTGCCCCCCCCCTCTCCCTCACCCCCCTCTCTCGCCCCTCTCTCTCGCTCGCCCCCCCGTCCCGCCCCTCTCTTGAATTGACTCCCCCTCTCTCTCACCCCCCCCTCTCGCCCTCCCCTCTCTCACCCCCTCCTTCGCCCCTCCTCTCCCCCTCCCTCTGTAATGTATTCACAAATGTCTACCAAGCACAACAATTAATTTAAACCTTGGGAAAAACAGCTTTCAAACCCTGAAACGCTGTTCCCTTGGAAAATTCAAACCTTGGCGATTAATAATAATTTGAACCAATTAATTCAAACCTTGGGAAAAAACTAGCTTTTCAACCTTGAAACACTTGGAAACAGCTCAAACGGATTAGAACGATATCAAACTTGAAAACTTATACTTGAAATACACATACAATACACAAAACCGTGAAAAGTCCCCAAGCGTCTGATTGTGACTCATACCAAACGAAGAAAACAAGGAAGAATTGTACGTCAATCTGCAAAAAAAAAAAATAATAATAATAAATAACATTTAATTGTACGTCTATTAGTGATGTCATAGCACGTGTCCTGTCATTGGTTGACAACGTTATGGTCATTATGGTTGACAGACGATTATATACGGTCGTTATTGTGTTACGACATGATCATTGTTATCACGTTATTTCTTTTTAGTACTGCCAATTTATTTCTATTATTATTTATTCTGTTATCTTTCTGAGATATCTTTGGGAAAAATGGCATGATAAGGTGGAACGACACTTCAGCTGCTCGATATATTCACCTTTCCAAACACTGAAAAAAGCAATAAAATGGCCGAACTTGGGAACAGCTCGTAAATTAATATCAAACCTGAAAAGGCACATCCGTGGGTCACCGGCAATATTTCTGGCAAGTTTCAAATCAATCGGACCGCGCGTTGTCGAGAAAACGACGTCGCAGACACACACAACACACACACAATCACACACACACACCACACCACACACATATTGCTTGCGAATTATAGATACCAGTACGTTGCCGCTAAAAAAAAAATAATAATAATAATTATTAAATAAATATCAAAACGCCAGCAACAAACAACAACCACACAGGCCGTTCTTCGCTCTCGTGCCCGGACGTGCGTGGACCCGGAAGGTCGCATTATTATTCGCAGTACGATTATTCGCATTAGTTTTAATACCCAATTATTCAAATTACGCCAAAGTATTTTACCTTTTCGCAATGTTCGTGGAAGGAAAACAACATAGAAAGAGAAGAGAAGAGAGAAGAAAAAAATTTACTTCCTGGTCGAGCCATACACACTCTGATGTTACCGAAATTATCACGTCTCATATGAAAACGATCATAACTTGGGCATGTTATCTAAAATGCGCATAAGAAATCTAGAATTATTTAGAAACACAAGTCATCACTCTCCGGGAATCCGACGTTGAACCTGTAATGGCAACACAGTCGTCTGAGCTCCCTCCCCATCGCCACGCCCAGGCAACTGTCTTGTCATTGTTTTTGTAAAAAATGCCATAACTTGGAAGCACTTGTCCGATTAATATAAAACCTTAAAAGCACATCCTCAGGTCCCCAGCAATATACCTGGCAAGTTCAATTAGATCGGACCAGTGGTTGTCGAGAAAACAAGCGGCACCAGACACACACACACACGCGCCACACACACACACACACACACGCAGCGCACACACACACACACACACACACATTGCTGAATTGTAGATCGACTAGTACGTGCCGTTAAATAAAATAAATAAAATAAAAATAAATAAAAAATATTTCAAACCCGAGGAACAAACAACAACCACACAGGCCGTTCTTCACTCTCGGTGCCCGACCGATGCTGACCCGAATGTTCGCATATTATTCGCAGTATACATTATTCGCATTTTAGTTTTTAATACCCAATTTATTCAATTAGCTGTATAAAGAGCCAAAGTATTTTACCCTTTTCTCCAATTGTCGTGCGCA
Organism: Eptatretus atami; assembly: GCA_035128595.1. Lineage (NCBI taxonomy): Eukaryota > Metazoa > Chordata > Myxini > Myxiniformes > Myxinidae > Eptatretus > Eptatretus atami. The sequence goes on along the minus strand of CM068964.1, from coordinate 23,158,426 downwards.
AGGGAAAAAACAAAAAGAGAAGAGAAGAGAGAGAAAAAAATTACTTCCTGGTTCGGAGGCATACCAGCACTCTGATGCTTACCGAGAATTATGCACCGTCTAATTATGTTGAAAACGATCATAACTTGGGGATTGTGTTTATCTATAAATGCGCATAAGAATCGAGAAATTTATCTAGAATACACGAAGCATCACTATCCGGAATCCGTACTTGTAAACCCGTAATGAGGGAACGCGGCTGAGCTCCCTTCCCCATCGGCCACCGCCCCGCAACAACGCGCTCTTGCATTGTTGATAAATAAAATGGCCATAACTTGGAACACTTGTGCCGCATTAATATCAAACTTGAAAAAGGCACTCTCAAGTCCCCAGCAACATACCTGGCAAGTTCAATTAGATCGCACGTTCTCGCAGAAACACGGCACAGACACACACAACACACACCACACACACACACACACACACACACACACCACATGCTGGAATTAACAGATATATATATAATATATATATATTATTTATAGTATATATATAAATATATTATATATAATATATAATATATACATTATATAAAAATTATTTAGGTGGAACCAAGGCACTCCCCCTGATCAAAATTGGACCATCTGTATCACTCACTCTTATAAATCCTCAATCTCCAATCTGCCATTCTTTGCGGATTATGCGGTTTTACTTTTGTGATGCCATAATCTGCGGTGATCTCACCATAACATTAAAGATGTGCGTCTGATATAATATTATATAATATATTTATACATAATATACAAACACACACCACACACACACACACACGTTATTATTAATGGTCAGAATCGGAGTGTATGTGATACCTGCTGCTGATTAGTGTCTACGCTTGGCCCAACCCCGAGCTCTACCCCCACCTTTGTATTCGGGGATTTGTGATAATTTTCTTCACTCTGAGAAAGTTAACAGATACATTTGTTGCTCGACATTTTATTAATCAAAACCCTTGGTCATTGTTGTTGCAATTAAAGGTTGGAGAATTACGCATTGATTTATAGTGTATATATTATATATATTTATATATATATATATATATATATATATATATATATATATATATATATTTTTTGATTTGCTGTACTATTACTCTTTACAGACCATTGGTGCTCCTGAGCAGTTTATTGGCAAGGGTTATACTGGTGGCTTCCATGCAATTCTAATGGCTGTCACACCCTGACGATTAGCCAGCTTAGCCGATTTATGAAAAATTTGATCTAAAACGCTGGCACCACGTCAATACTGTTATGGGAACGTTTTTGTCGTTAGTTGCACGCCTGAAAAACACTACCATTAGGTCGTTATTACCTGTGTTAAAACGTTGTACTTTTGGTTGTCCATAAAAACTTTTGCATCTGAAATTTTACCACTACCTCGGCGTTTTAGGCTCACACGTTCCGCTACGCTTGCCATAAGTTGTAGCACGTATCCATCGTTACAACGTTAATTGTATGTTACTCATAAGTTCGAAACACGTAGACTAAACTTCGCTACCCGAAACTTATTTCTAACTATGAGTAACGTTTCTGTAAGCACGCTAAACACAGAACGTTTGCTTCACACTTCCAACACGCGACTTGAAAGTTCCTCATACTCGAAAACACATCAAGTTAATGTTTAGGTACCCGTGACTTATTTTAACCTATGAATAACGGCTTGGAATTATTACCTATGCAACGCTAGACTACGTGGCATAGTTTGGACGCCTAAAACACGATAAACAATCGTGCTTATAACTATGTATAATTATCGAAGCGTTCTGTGTTCAGTTACTTAGTACATGTATGCATTGCAAAAGTTCGTTTTAATACTTTAAATAAGTAAAACAAAAATATTTCATCTGTGGGAATGAGGAAAAAAAAATTAGCCGAAAAGAAAACATCAACAATGGTTGCAAATATCCTCCTATTCTGTGACGACTAAAGAAGAATCCATCATCCCCACACCCTCCCCAATCACGCTCACCTACTACTACTGACATTGACCTACTAACTACTACCCATCACTACAACTACTACTACTACTACTGACATAAAACTACTACTACTACTACTACTACTACAGACAAAGACATTACTACTCACTACTTACTAACATAGACATACTACTTACTACTACTACAGAATAGATACACATACTACTACTACTGACTACTACTATAAGACATACACACTTACTACTGACTAGACTACTACTAGACACTATCGATACATACTACTCTACTACTACTACTAAGGACATAGACATACTACTAACTACCTATACCAATGCTACATACTACTACTGTCACGCACACCAACTACTCGCAATAATTAGTAACTACTATGATATACTGCATTGACATCTACTCAACATGGAGATGCTGGAACAATGATGGGTTCTCTTGCTGAGCCCATTTTATATACCAATTCCCCTTAATCTGCCAAACGCCATTACACGATAGATGAAGTAGAAACACTTCAAATGCTTGTTCGTCCGGGAAGACCGTCAATCTAATTGTTTCTAATCGACAATGGGGCGTTGAGATACGTTACACATAGGTCATAGCATGTTACTCAAAGGTTATAGAAGCACGTTATACTTAGTTCAAAAGTATGCTACACATATTTAAACACACGTACTCATAGTTCATAGGACGCTAGTCATTGTTCAAGCAAGTTACAAATAGGTCAATTGCACTGTTACTCAAGTTTCAAGCACGTTAAACATAGTTTCAGAGCACCTACCATAGGTTAAAAGGACGTACCCATGGTTGAAAATTAGTTGCGGAGTTTGTAATATACCTTGACGTGTTTCGAGCTTATCGAGTAACCTACAAGTTAACGTTGTCCGTCGTGTGTAAACGATCGCGGAGCGTCAGGAACATATTACAACGGCATGCCGGAACTGTTAAGCCCATACGCCGTAGTACGTCGTAAAAATTTTCACATGCTTTGAAATTTCACGACTATTACACGTACCACGTAATTATGACAGCATACTTCATTGTTTCCAGCCTACTCTAACGTAATACACAAACTACCCATACCGTATTACGTGCGCCAGCGTTTTAGACACATTTTCATAGCCGGCATACGCTGCAAAATTCGTCAAGGTTTTGAACTCATGGTTGACAACTTCAAATTCTCAGGCTTAGTATTTAAATACGGCGTGCGGCAGGTTCTTAACAGGCTACCCCCACGAGTTCGCCGCGATACGTTAGCACGCTAATGCGTAGTTAAACTATCTTGGCAAGGTTTTTGAAACGCTCAGACAACAGGCTAAGCATTCGTTGGTAAAATTATCAATAACACAACGAAACGTTCTTGCCCGTACTAAACTGTATTTGCATCACGACCACACGTTATGAATACGCCAAAACTTTAAAAAAAAAAACATCAAAATTTCCAGTGTACCCCAACGTTTTACATACATTTTTAATACGTTGCCATTTGCTGGTTTAAAACGTCAAGGTAGTGACAGCGCCCAACATTGTTTGTCCATGCTCTGTACTTTTAAATGCTGACATCAAGCAGAGAGCAGCACATACCATTAAAAAAAATTAACTTTGGGTACTCGACCAGACTTGATCACTTGTCCTTCCAAACTCAAGTGACTTTACGTACTACACGGAACAAATCACATGTCTCAAAGCTTTTACATATTCATTCTCCAGGCCAGTTGCTCTAGTATCCAGTTCCTGGGGGTGCAACATTTAACGATTGGAATGTAATCAAAATTAAACCAATTACTGCCACGTACTCCAAACGAAGGACGCCAGACATACTTAACTATACACACACACACCACACACAAGCACACACAAACACACACACACACACACACACACACACACACACACACATATGTATTCACGGGAAATACTTACAAAGCTATATGATTTAAGTTATAACCTTAACTTGAAGCATTTTACAAATTTCCCAACTGCCAAGATCATCACTGGGCAACCGTTTTTCATCAGATTTCGATCCTATATCAAGAAGAACCTTCCCCAAACGGCAGATCCACAACTCCTGGCACCAGTCCACAACAAAGATAATCTTCAACATCAATGGATCCAGCAACCTCAAAGTCTGTACACAGACAGTCAGTCAACATGCTCTGATCAGACACTAGCCTCTGTTGTGTACCAGTCACACCATGACAGCACGTGCACACCACGTACACAAAACACAAACACACATACACAACGGCGCATTCCTTCAAATCACACAGTTTGGGGTTTGATTCTGACCAGACATAAATTCCTGCATGTGTTTTGCAGGCAGGGTTCCATCAAACGAGGGTCCCATCTGCCAGCATTACGGTGGAGGATGTTAAATATTCACACGTTATCATTTAATAAAGAGTCAGCAAGCTATCTCTGGCTCCCTGAAACAAATACAAATACTTCCCCCTTTCAGTCCAAACTCAGACCCTTGGCCAGTCAGTGTCGTAAAAAGACTCAGATCAAAACTTTCCCCAGCTGATTTCCAAGAAGGCAATATGGATGTATATATACCACGTATATATTCATTATATACTATATATAATCTATAAACCGATATATATATACACATATATATACATATAGATAGTAATCCCCCACGATAATCGCCGGTTCACCTATCGCTGCCCCCGGTTCACTCGCGGCGTTTTCCCTTGGAACGTAAAACTAATTTTTTCTGCGGCGATTCCCCCGGTATACGCGTAATAATATACAAAATATAAAATTATTTAACAAATAAATCTAAACGGTTGCACTCACTAGCACACAACGCAGGAGACACAAAGTTCGCTTGTGAACTTCATATATTTTCTACGTTTTTTCTCCAAGCCCAACGATTGCTCGCCCAAACGCCATGCACCTTCTGCAGGCTTCTGTCAAAACCGAACGAAGCACCAGAGGAAGTCTGACTCTCAGAAAGTTAAGTGCTCGATATGTGCTTCGGGAAGGAAAAATTGCCGCGTGGACGAGCACAAGTCAAACCGTACCAGACCAGGACAAGTCGATCTCCGGCACCTGAAAACCCGCATCACTGCCAAACCGCGCCAGACCAGACGAGTCGATCTCCGGCACCTCGAACCGACACTGCCAAGCCGACCAGACACAGACAAGTCGATGTCTCCGGCACCTCAAACCCGATCACTGCCAAACCGACGACAGACCACGAGTCGACCTCCGGCACCTCAAACCGATCACTGCCAACCGACCAGACCAAGACAAGTCGGATCCTCCGGGCACCATCAAACCCGTATCACTGCCAAACCGACCAGCCAGACGAGTCGATCTCCGCACCCTCAACCCGATCCACTGCCAAACCGACCAGACCCAGACGAGTCGATACTCCGGCACCCAAACCTGATCATGCCAAAACGACCAGACCAGACGAGTTCGATCTCCAGCACCTCAAACCCGATCACTGCCAAACTGACCAACCAGACGAGTCGCATCTCCCACCTCGAACCCATCACTCCAAGCCGACCAGACCAACGAGGCGATTTTTTTGGAGCATCCATTTATCGCGGATTTTCACTTATCCGGGGGTGGCGGGGAGGTTGAACTAAACCCCCAGCGATAAACGAGGGATGACTAGTAATATATATAATATATATATTAATATATTATATATATATATTATATGTATAAGAGGCGCCCGCAGGAGGAATGATAAGGGACGCCACGGTCATTTTAGTTAATCCAGTATACACTATTTTAACTTACCCACTATCATCGAGCCTATTCATCATCATATATTTAAAAAAATTCCTTACTCACTCCTCCTCGGTGGCCTCTAATATACTTACATGTGTGTATATAATAATATATGCTCCTTCTCTTTCTTTCTTTCGGCTGCTCCCGCTTAGGGTCGCCACACGAGTCAATCCGATTATGATCCGCATACTGATTTGGCCACAGGTTTACCCGGATAAACCTCCTGATGCAACCCTTGTCGCCTCTTACGACACATGGGATAAGGATTGGTTTCACCATCTGTGCCTCTACACCCTCTCATAGCGAGGCCCAGGTGCCAGAGGCCCCCGTCCTCAATGATCCTCCAACCCAAGCCTCCGAGTAGCCAATTACAACCGCACCCACTACGGCCCGTTATATATACAGTGAGAGAACCAAGATATTTGATACACTGCCGATTTTGCAGGTTTTCCCACTACAAAGCACGTAAGAGGTCTGTAATTTTATCATAGTACACATTTCAACTGTGAAAAGACGGATCTAAAACAAAATCCTGAAATCACATTGTATGATTTTAAAAATTAATTAATTTGCATTTTATTGCATGAAATTAAGTGTTTGATCTACCACCAGTAAGAATTCGGCTTCACAGACCTGTTGATCTCTCTCCTATGCGAAATGAGCTCGCGCAGGCTGAGGTCATCGTCAGCGTCCCAGTCACTATCGGGTGACTCGGAAGGGAAACCGCACTTGACGAAGCACTTGGTAATCGTCGTCGGCTGGACTTGATCCCATGCATTGCTGCTGCACTGAACAGCATGGAGAACGTTGACGCTCTTC
>CM068964.1:23108514-23119412 GCA_035128595.1 Eptatretus atami | reverse complement strand
TTGTGCCATTCAAATGCACGTGTACGTGACATCGTTTCTTCCCCTTTGACTTGCTGCAGCATTGCGAAGGATTCGGAAAGTGTTTTGCCAAGCTTGGCAAGAAACTTCAGATTGGCTATCTTCTCACGACTCACAGCGTGACAACTCAGACTAGGCAACGTGAAAAGCACGACCTGTAAAAAATCACACAATGAGCGCAGTCAACCATCACCAATCATATATATTGCTGGAATGGAGAGGACTTTGAAGAAAGGAAACGTACGGGCACATTCGAGTACTGAACTAAATGGTTCCACTTATTTGCGTACGAGCAGATAGATAGCCTCAACAGCCGGGGGGATTTGAACTCCAGTATCCTAGGATCCAAAACCACCACCCTAGCATTAATCCAATGCCAGGCATAACATATCCCCTCCCTCTCTCCCCCCAAAATGTTTTTTGCTGATGCACCTGATGACCTGATGCACCTGCATGCACCTGATGCACCTGATGCAATCCAGGCCAGGATGCTCTCTCCATGACTTTCCTCCTCATAAGTGGAGAGAATTTGATGGGAACCTTCATGGATTTGAAGTGTAAACTCAATGGCACCATTTAATTTATATTTGTGTTGTTTAAAAGCTGCGGGGTTACATTTTTTATTGTTATCTTCACAATGCCACAAAACCCGAATGCCAGTTTGCTGAGTATTTTGTTTATCACTGTTATTTTCACTTGGTGTGTGAGGGACCAAATTTAAAACAGCGGGAATTATTACTTACATTTAAAAAGCGTTCTTCATGACAACAAAGGCCGACAACAATAATGTCGTTGAAATGTGTGTGAATTCTCTTTTCGCAATTAAAATTGTTACTTTGGATCCAATTTGGATTAGAAATGGGGCCGTCAAGGATGTCTCATTGTTAGTGGCCGCAAACCACTGATAGTGCCTCTGGATCTTGATTTCATTCTAGATTGGATTGAAGCTTTCATTTTTGTTCCATGGGCCCCATTATGTGAGCACTTGGATCATATTTTTATTTCTTTATTTTTTTCAGAGGGTCTGAGGCCGTGGAGGAGCTGCAAAGCCAAATACACCAAACACATGCAGAGAGAAATACATGAGACACACCAGACTTGACTGGAGACAAATGCGATTGACTTAACTTGGGGAATTTTGGAGATTGGGAAATGACATCACTTGGAATTGGGGAAAAGATTTGAGGAAATTACATCACTTTCCAAAGCACTCTGGAATGCAACAGCGCCTCTTTATTGATGTCGCTTTCTTCTCCCCATACTCAGGGGACAATATGGAGAAATCTCGTCTTCCCCATGGATTCCAAACGATGGGGTTTGTCCGTGCTCTGTCCTTTATAAGCCAGGAAGCTGCTCGTGCCATTTTAAAGATTTTGGTATGACTCGGCCAGAGTCTTGAACTGCCAACCTCAAGACTCAGAGCAGATACTCCAACCATTTGCCACCAGTCTTGTTCCCTTTAATGTTCAGAGCTAAATTTCAAGCTGGTTGTCTTGAAAGTCATATATTAGATTAATATTTGAATTTGTTATGCAGCACAGGCTGCAGGTTAAGCATCATTGTCTGAGGGGTGAGCTGTGCACTGATGGAGGTGCCCTCTGCTGGTAGGGGCTAGGAATTTGTAATTTGCCTCAAGCGCTGCCGGCGATAGCTCACCTACTCTTCACGAAGGACACCATGGGATCTTTTACTCCACCACGGAATGCTGCAGACGTGACGCCCAGTTTTAACGTCATCGAGGGACGGCACATGCATTGAGAATCACTCGCCTTGTTGGAACACCGGATGGACAGTTTATAGCTGGGTCGGGATTCAAACCAGGTGAGACAGCTTCGAAGATGAGTGTGCTTACCTCTGTCATCCTGTCAGCCTTTTTGGACAATAATAATTTAAAAAATTATAACTTTTTTGCTAAAATCGGTAGGCCAGTAGAGTGCAATGTTGAATAAGCTGGAATTTTGTTTTTACTCCAAAAATTCAACTTGAGTTAAGTATTAAGCTTCCAACTACACAAAGTATGCACATAAATGTGCAGCAGTGTGTCCTCAGCTTCTCTCGTATTGTTACCGCATTCTTGTTGGTTTTGACCATCGCCCTCGCTTGGCTATGTTCCCTCCCATGTTTCTGGAGGGCACACGGGGTCACCAGTAACCTCTCTTCTTGTTAAACTTCTCAAAACCAGGCTCATGTTTCAGCTCGACTCATGTGTTCCTCTTTTCTCTCACCTGGGAACCAACTTCCCGAGTCTAATCAGTCCCATTCTTCCCTTTAGGCTTCCAGACAGCTGTTTACAATTTTCACATTGTCATCCCCCATCCACACTCATGATATTGTCTACGCCCAAATAGCCCCCATTTCCCCAAGGCACTCCCTTTTCCAGTTATTGTAAAAATTTTCCCCCTCTCCCTCCCCTCTTTTCGTTTGTTCCATTGTCAGGCTGGTTTTTCCTTTCTTTTCATCCGCGCTCTTCCCCTTCCCCATCTTCTTCCTGCATTTCATTCAGCTTGTGTGCAGCTTGTTCACCGCCATGTTGTCCTTCTCCGCACTTCCACTCCACTTCTTACTCCACTTGTTGGTGTTTCCCCCCTCTTTCCATTTTGTTTCCCTTGCTTTCTGCTCTTGCCTTTCACGAGCTTTATAACCATGTATACAAAATTCGAGGAAATGTTAGGATAGAATCTCTCCATAATTTTAGCAAATATACCAAACCCTCAGGGGGCTACGAAAAAAAATGTGTGCAATTGTGTCCTTTGGGCATTGGCATGTGACATTAAATGAAGCAACCTCCTGTATATGGGCCATCTATCTTGCAGGAGTGACCGTCACTAAGGTCCAGTTCACGTGTACTTAAGATGCAAGTTATCAAAGGTCTCTCCGACCTCCCTCAATGGAAAGTTTACCTTTATTCATCAGTTTACATTCAAAATGTATTTGCCTGCACAATGTATGTTCATATTTTTCGACTCATGGAGGAGTTCACTGACTTACTGCTTCACTGATTCCTGTCGTTATTTGGCAAATTGTATATTATAGCACTGTGTATTGCCAGCCTGAGTTGATCCCGACGCGCGCTATAACCTGTCGGATTGTTGCTTCACAGGCAGGTAGTTGCATCATTAAGTTATGCCGTCTCTCGGATGGACGTACACCGGGTGTCCCGTCTGCTGGTATTAGTTGAGGACGTTAAACACCCCACGGGCTTCATGAGAAGAGTCGAATATCGCCAAAGCACCATGAACAGATTCCAAATTACTGCACAAATCCCTTCCCAGTCGAACTTCGGGCCGAGCCAGCCAGTTCCTGAGAAACACTTGGGCCAATAACCCCCCTCAGATGCTCAACAAGAAAAGGCGAGATGAATTTGAGGTGGAAAAAAGGGTCCTTTGTTTTGGAGAAGATCACCAATCTCCCTTGTCCAGGGTCATTTTGTTGGGTTGTCTTGTTATGAGTTCATTTCCAATCGATTACTATATAGGAGTTTCGATATTCCCAAACAATTTGATCCCAAGCCATTCTCACCAGTTAGAGAGGCTATGCTGCATCATTGTAGCCACCGATCCTTCGGATCTAGGTGCGAAGATGGTTGTTACCGCCCACCACTGAGTGTGAAGGAGGTTATGTTTTCACCCTTTCTGTCTGTTGTTTGTTTGTCTGTGTGCAGGAATATCTAAAAGTTATGGACGGATTCGGGATGAAACTTGGTGGACATATTGGGTGTGAGACAAGGCAAATTGTTTTCAATTTTAATGGATCCGAATCCGGATCCGGATCTGATAATTTTAAAAATTATTCTTCACCATTGAGAGAGCGGCCCAAAACGGATACAGCAGCACGAATCCAAAATGTTTGTGATGGATTTTGGACGAAACTCTGGGGACCACGTTGGGTGTTGACCACACCGAATTGGTTTTCGATTTTTTGTGAAAATACGAATCTGGACCTTTTGATGAGAATTATTTAATTTGTAAAGGGATTCTTCACCATTGGAGAAAATGACAAAAAACGATATATAGCATTAATATTTCAAAAAATGCATGGCCCGATTTTATTGTGGACAGCGCATCTCGGGTGGAGGTATGTCGCCTACATCGAGTCCCATTCTCGTTCTATTTGCATTAGATTGTGAACGGAATGAAATATCAAGCACTATCTATCAAAACGACAGCCAATGTGTGCCAGTATCCTGGACCAAATTCCCTGCTTTGGGTTACCTGTATCATAACACTGAGTAGTAAGTGGTGTGAAACCGCATGCATTATGATTCCCTCCAGCAGCCTCTTTTGGTCAGTGGCTTATGAAGTGCCAATGTACGAGAGAACCCCAATCTTTAATGCTGCTGCCTTCATCTGGATTTTGAAACTTCCTGTTTTTCCAGGAATGCCAGTCACTGGCCTCACCACGAGGCCACCATTTGTATTCCTCAATATCTAATTACAGTCTGCCCACTTTCAAGATTTACATATTACATCCATAAAAATGGTGGGCAGAGTTCAGACAGATAGCCTGGACACTTTCCAAATAAGCATTTAAAGTCTTGTGAAATAAATTTCCTGTGAGTTCAGGAAAACAAAAATGATTAGTGTCCTTTAGTTACATAAAAAATTGGCAATTCTTTTTCAAGGCTCAGTCCAAGCCGACATTTATAACCACCCTTTCCTGTGACCAGAATTAGGACACAGGAATACTATACAATATGGAGATGGCTGCATGTAATATCTGCAGAGGAAGCTCAAGTCAGAGAAAGAGTCACCAGCCAGCCTGGAGGGGAATTCTTACCCGAGCCCTGGCACATCTGCTGTCACGGTGCTGCGGTTGTGATCGAAGCTGTCAAGGTGTGATGGGTTAGCACCACAGAGCTGTCTCTGAACTTAACAACCCAATCCATTATGACGGTTTTCAGGACGATGACAGCAAGCACTGGCCTCGGAGAAATCAAGTTAAGTGTGGGAGACTGTGATGGCTAGTACAGTATCGTAAAGGTGTGGTAAAACATACACGAGAATTGTATAAAAACGTGGCGTTGTGTCAGGTTCAATTATGATGAAATTTTCGATTCATAAATTGATCCTCGAGATTGGTGATGCAATTTGTATGATGAAGGAAAGGAGTTCAAATCAAATTAACGTAATTCTGCAGAGTGGCTCATGGTGTTGTATTTATCCCAGAATTGGTTTTATATAAAAGGTATATAGTGTTGCGGGCCGGGGATCGGGTGAGAAGGCCACTAGGTGGGGAAAGCTATTCGAATTCCCACCAGACTCCCCGGAATTGTAGGCCGTCCACACGGATAATTCCGTGACGCAGCGGGTCGCTTTAACGACCGTGGACGCCAATAACTCAACCACGTGACCTACGGTCTCCCGTCTATGGGTAAAATCGGTTACCTAATTAATCTACGTGGTTATATTTTACTTTACGGGAAACACGCCCCGGTATTGCCCTTGTCGGAACCGGAATCACCTCTATACCAGATCGGATGCAGCGAGCGACACTCCAAAGGACGTAACGGCTAAAAAGGAACGATTGTCGGAATAAAGTCCTGGCTAAACTTGGATTCTCAGGACCATTCCGGACCAATGGAGAAAAAGACAAAAAATCGAGCAGGAACATTCCCATAATAATAATAATTATTTACAAGCAGTGGAAAAATTGCACAGTAAAGGATTTATTGTTGTGTGTAATTGCAGGGATAGAAAGAAGGGTGCGTGCGACAATAAACAGGCCAACTTACAAAGGGGACACAGAGCCAGACTTGTGTTGATTGAGTCAAAATAATAACAATAATAACAAATAAACGATCTTCTGCGCGTCTTTACTGAGGTAGACAGGCGCCAGCCAAACACACACAACTCACACGCACACACCAGAACATGAAACCCGATGACTGAGGGAGTTTTGCAACCAGGGAGGGGTGAGTACTATTGATCCCTCGGTACCTGTACGCCCATAGCACGAACGTGACACCAATACGTTTCGGGGGGGGGGGTGCTCAGCAGCTCAGGGTGCGGTACCGAACAGTGGCGTGTCTCTCTGGCCAGCCAGCCTGTGTGGAGACGTGTTTCGTGAAGGAGGACTTGAGTGAGGAAGGGGCCGGAGTCCAGAGGCGAGGGTGGAGTAGTAGGTGGGATCCAGGTAGGTGGTAGGGGTCGACGCTGGTTGGGCGGGAGCGAGGAGGCAGAGTCGAGGAGCAGGAGGCGGGTCGTTGGGCAGGTGTCGAACGAGGCGAGGCGTGGGCGAGAGACGGAGGCGCTAGGAAAACACAGACCGACCAGGCAAGACGGACTGCCCGACCTTTATAGGCCCGCAGCTCGGGGGGAGCGGGCCATGCGAATCCAAACGTAATCACCCGAATCCGGCGCTCCGGATTGGCCCCGACCCCTCACGTGGCCCCCAGCTGGGCCGCGAAAACACCTCACTTCGTTTTCCAGCAAGGCCATCTCAAACAGTGCAATATTGCCGCTCCAACTCACGAATGACATGAATCGCCACACGCGAATTTGCACCGCGAATCATCCCGCAAAAACCCTGACCGACGGTCGAGGTCCCCGCATGCCCGCTCGGGGGTTCGACCAGCCATCAATCACCGCGCTCGTTCCGCGCGACGCCAACTGCCCGCACTGTACATTCCCGCATCGATCGCAGCCTCGCTGCCGCGAGGACGAGAAGACGTTCACCATCCGTGGAGAATCCACCCACTGCCAGCGAGGACCCGAAGGTACATCGCCTATGGATAAATCCATGCACGTTTCACGCAGCGGCATACGTGTCTACTTTTGACACTTCCATACACGTGCGCGTGGTTCCGCCATACGGCCACATGGCCGCGCTTCGCGTTCACACGATTCCGCCAGCGTCGTGCGCGGGGGGCGAACACCAGATATGTGTCGGTATTGAGGTTAAAAAAGGTCAAGCGGACTTCTACCCGCACACTCGTATCCTGCCCAACATGGCGTGGAGTCGGCTTTAATCGGCCTCTGTACGTGTTTCGTGCAACGTGGCGTCGTGCATGGCCAGTGTTTTCCCGTGCCGCTGAAAAACACCATTCGTTGCAGCGCTGGTTAACAGGTATTTATTTGCATGCCTTTTCTAATGCAATCGGCAATCTCCCCAGGACCCATCAGAAGCTCGAGTCCAATTAGTCCAGACAACCAACTAGCACACCACATCACTTGCGCTGCAGTTTCCTTACCATGCGCGCCGCACGCGCTGGCCTCCACGAGGCCCACCTTACAGCAAAGGTGCACGTGGCTGATTTACTCAGAAATAATCATAAAAAAGAACAGGAAGGAGTGGGGATGAATGAAGGAAAAAAAAGGTGATTGAAGCAAACCCTCGCTATTAGATCATCGCACACCACTCCTTGTTGCCCGCTAAACAAAAGTAGGGGACTATCTACACGTATAATATGGATAACTGTCTTGGGACACCTTTCTGTTGTATGCTTGCAGGTTCCCGAGAACCGCAACAATAGTTTTATATTGGATTATGTACTTCTCATGACCACATGCGCATCAAATCAATATACTGTATAGTCAAATGGCATCACAGCTGAATATACCACTATAGTTATTCAAACTTGGAACGGGCGTAGTGGCAGTGCGCCTGTTAATCGGCTACTCGGAGGCTTTGATGTTGGCAGATCACTGAGGACGCGAGCTTTGCTCTGCGCGGGCTGCGCATGAGAGGGGTAGGGCAGCCCAAATCATCGGGAAACCAAATCCTTATCCCGTGTCGTAAAGCTTTAAGTCACATTTGCTCTATGGCTAGGATTTAGGCGGCCGTACCCCCCGCTGAATTGACAGAAACGTCGGTCGGCCGGCAGAGTTTCTGAGGTGGCCCAGGGTGGCCCCTACGCCATATGGCTATCTTTACAGGCCGTAGGGTCGCCGTGGAATTATAGCGCGGAGTTTATTAACTTTTTTCCATTTCTACGTTGCGTCCCGTAGCAATCGGCAAGCCAAGCTGTTACATAGAGTGTTCCACGTCGACCGTACGTAGGCGTACGGTGGGCTTGCGTTATCTGTGCGGCTTGCCGTAGGCTCTTAACAATGAAAAATGAATTTTGCCAACCCCCAAAAATTACGGCGGCCGCACTATTTCCACGGTCGCCGTAGGGTAGTCCTAAGGCGTCCATGTGTTCAACGTCCGGTGGCCTTGCGGTCTGTGTGACTACCTGCAGCAACGCAGGGTCGACGCACGGTTCCCCTACGCCCGCCGTGCGTCCGAAGTACGGCCTCCGTGGCAGTCTGCGTCGACCGTTGCGTCCGCCGTGCACTACTGCTAGAGATCGGAGTATAGGTGTTTGCCTATACTCCGAACTGGATATTTCAGTTCTATATATTGTTGCGAATTTGCACCCGCCGGCTGGCGAACGGCCACGTGACTCGAATCGCGGCACGTCGCGCCCACCGGACGGACAATTCAGTCGTGACCCTCTCGGACTAACGCCGGGAGCCAGTCACGGTGGGCCTTTCGGCCTCACCACGATCGTGCCAATCGGCCACCCGCTGGGATAGGGTTGTTCGCCAAACTCGACCTACCTAAGTACCCACGCGGATGGTAAACCGGGCGATTCGCACCTCGCGCAGGTCGACTTCGGACACGAACCGCTTAAGCGGTCCGTTCCGTGCTATCGGATAACCAAGCGGTTGTTATCGTCGGCCTCGACGTTCCAATTAATTATCGGGCGTATCACGCCCACTACGAACCCTTTTACGTGAAGCAAGATGGAGTTTCAATGAAGGAAAGGACGCAGCAAACAGGAACAATTGAACACAAAGCACATTATTTCACACACACGGATAGCACACATATACAGCACGTATTTACAGCCAAACAGTCAGAAATGCACCATATATCAAATAAAACCAAAGCAACGACGACGCAGAGTTAACACGACTAAAGACCGACACACGGCAACACTTAACAGTTCTACTTCACAAAGACAGGCGCCTCCCACAGTCATTTGCCCAAAAAACCCCAAAGAAAGAAGTGCGACTTCCCTGGTGGGCCGGTCGAGTCCTCCTCCCACGACCTCAACTCCGAGCTCAGTCTCCTTCGCCGTCCTTACTTGCCGACTCGACGACGAGAAAAAAAACAGCTCGACTTTAACGAGCTCCGCCGGCTCGACCCAGCGATGACTCTTCAACCCGAGACGAGGGAGCAACCAACCAACCGACGACTCGTCACAGCTCCCCCCCACCAGTTCCACGACGAAGGGGAAAAGGACCGAGAGCTTTTTGCAGATTCAGGAACATCAGGAAGCTCATTCTCAACGTTGAAGTCTTCATCATAGGTCAGCTTCTTTATTTATCGTCAGTAAACCGCTCCCACATCAGCTTTTTGCACCCGGCCGTGTAGACGCAGTCGTCGGCCCCACCGGCACAGGGGAAGTCAGCGCTCGTGACAGCCTCTTTTTGAGCCTCTCTGTCGGCGTCCTTTATACCACGGAGCTCCGCCCTGTTGTTCCGCCCCGTTTTTGCTCCACCCCCCCCCTTCGAGGCGCTTCGAGAAAGGTCTCGAAGAAGGGGCTTCCTCCTCCCTGGTCGCGTCACACCGCGCGTTCCACCAATCGGGCGCCAGCTGCCCCACCCGCTTCTGTCACACTCCTCGCGCGGGAAAGAATGGCGGATGGCGAAGATGCAGTCGCGCAGATGGCGGAGGCGGCGCGGCCGCAGCGCGGTCGGCGTGTGGTGGGATGGCGTGGTTGTGGTTGAGACGTGGTGGTTCAAAAATAAAGAAAGAAACAGAAAAACGACGGACTCAAAGTGTCCAGCCCGGAAATGAATCACGATTAATTCCCTCTAAACAACGGGTTTGGGGGCTAACTACACATGTACTCAGAAATACCTCACCTGACGGACCTGAATGGTGGTTGCGAATTTCCACAGCCGTAACAAAGTATTATAGTTATGTATATTTAGTTATATAATATATGGTGATATTCCGAACTGTTATATTTTTATTTTCAGTAAAAAAGAACTGATATATACCCACTGCGTTACCGTCCGTTCTGGCTTGCTCGACTTCGCCTTAGGCCTCCCTGCGTGCGCCTAGCGTGTCGCGAGAGTACCGGGCGTCTGCTTGACGGTGCGTGCTAGACGCCCGTAGAAAGTCGTGATCGGGGATCGCGAGGAGAGCCCAGGTACCGGCGACTCTCAAAACCGTGGCACTCGCGCGCGGTCTCCACAATTTTCTAATACCGCGGCTCGCCGGAAAAATAAAGACACATATGTGACTGCTACATTGTGTGACGTGAATGATGCGGCCGCCCTATAATGCAGTGGCCATAGATTTTGCTAGACCCTACGGCCGCTGTGCCAAATGTGATTTTAGGCCTAGAGGCGACCAGGGTTGCGTCAGAAGGGCATCCGGGCAGTAAAACCCATATGCCCAAATCAGTTGCGGAATCATTACGGATGGATCTGCTGTTGGCACCCCTAACGGAAGCAGCCGAAAGAAGAAGAAGAAGAAGAAGTTATTTACAAACTTGGCCGGTATATACTTATATATATATTATATATATATAGTATATATATGTATATATATATATATATAATGAGGCCCCGCGAGGGGAGGTTTAAGCGACATTTTTTTTTATATATATGATGATGATAGGCTTCGGGTGATAGGGTAAGGGTTAAATAGTGCTATATGGCATTAACTCCAAAAATGGGCCGATGTGTCCCTTGCATCACGTTCCTCCTTTCGCGGCGCATATTATTATACTATAATTATATATATATATATATATATATATATATATATATAATTATATGTATATACGAGGTCCTTCTAAAAAGTAATGGACTGAGCCTGCTTGTGTGCTCCACTTACAACAACTTGAATGAACGAGTTGCGTCACAGTTCTTTTCGCAATA
>CM068964.1:23088023-23099794 GCA_035128595.1 Eptatretus atami | reverse complement strand
GGCATGCAAATAAATACCTGTTAAGAGGCTGCACGAATGGTGTTTTTCACGGCACGGGAAACACGGCCAGCACGACGTCCACGTTGCACGAAACACGTACAGAGGCCGATAAAGCCGACTCCACGCCATGTTGGGCAGGATACGAGTGTGCGGGGGTAGAAGTCGCTTGATCCTTTTTAACCTCAATACCCGACACATATTGGTGTTCGCCCCGCGCACACGCTGGCCGTGTGAACGCGAGCGCTGGCCATGTGCGTAATGGCGGAACCACGCGCACTGTATGGAATGTGCTCAAAAGTAGACACGTATGCCGCTCGTGAAACGTGCATGGATTTATCCATGGCGATGTACCTTCGGTCCTCGCTGGCAGTGGTGATCTCCACGGATGGTGAAGCGTCTTTCTCGTCTCTGCGGCCAGCGAGGCTGCGATCGAGCCGGGGAATGTACAGTGCGGGCCACGTTGGCGCGCGCGGAACGAGCGCGTTGATTGATGCTGGTCGAACCCCCGAGCGGGCATGCGGGACCCTCGACCGGTCGGTCAGGGGTTTTTGCGGGATGATTCGCGTGGCAATTTCGGTGTGGCCGATTCATGTCATCTCGTGGGTTCGGAGCGCAATATTGCCACTGTTTGAGATGGCCTTGCTGGAAACGAAGTGAGGTGTTTTCCGGCCCAAGCTGGTGGGCCACGTGAGGGGTCGGGGCCAATCGGAGCGCGCCGTTCGGTGATGACGTTTGGATTCGGCATGGCCCCTCCCCCCGAGCTGCGGGCCCTATAAAGGTCGGGGCAGTCCGTCTTGCCTGGTCGGTCTGTGTTTCCTGCGCCTCGTCTCCGCCCACGCCTCGCCTCGTCGACACCGCCACGACCCGCCTCCTGCTCCTCGACTCTGCCTCCTCGTCTCCGCCCACACCACGTCGACCCCACCCACCTACCTGATCCCACCTACTACTCCACCCTCGCCCTCTGGACTCCGCCCCTTCTCCACTCAAGCTCCTCCTTCACGAACACAGTCTCCACACATGCGGCTTGGGCCAGAGAGAACACGCCCACTGTCGGGTACCGCACCCCTGAGCTGCTGAGCACCCCCCCCCCCCGAAACGTATTGGTGTCACGTCGTGCTATTGGGCGTACAGGTACCGAGATCATAGTCTCAACCCCTCCCTGGTTGCAAAACTCCCTCGTCATCGGGTTTTCTGTGTCTGGGTGTGTGCGTGTGAGTGTGTGTGTGTTTGCTGGCGCCTGTCTACCTCAGTAAGACCGCAGAAGATCGTTATTGTTATTATTGTTATTATTTTGACCTTCAAATCACACAAGTCTGCTCTGTGTCCCCTTTTGTAAGTTGCCTGTTTATTGTCGCACCACCCTTCTTTCTATCCCTGCATTACACACAACAATAAATCTTTACTGTGCCACATATCTTTCCTCACCTGCTTGTAAATAAATTATTATTATTAGGAATGTTCCCTGCTCGTTTTTGTCTTTTCTTCCATTGGTCCGGAATGGTCTGAATCCAAGTTTAGCCAGGACTTTATTCCGAACAATCCGTTCCTTTTAGCCGTTACGTCCTTGGCAGTGTCGCTCGGCTGCATCCGATCTGGTATAGAGTGATCCGGTTCAGACAAGGCATACCGAGGGCGTGTTCCCCAGTAATTAAACCACGTGATTAATTAGGTAACCCGATTTACCCATAGACGGGAGGACCGTAGGTCACGTGGTTGAGTTATTGGCGTCCACGGTCAGTTAAGCGACCCGCTGCGTCACGGAATTATCCGTGTGCGACGGCCTACAATTCCGGGGAGTCTGGTGGGAATCGACATAGCTTTCCCCACCTAGTGGCCTTCTCACCCGATCCCCCGGCCCGCAACACTATATACCTTTTATATAAAACCAATTCTGGGATAAATAATCACACCATGAGCCACTCTGCAGATATTACAGTTAATTTGATTTGAACTCCCTTTCTTCATCCATACAAATTGCATCACCAACTCGAGGATCAATTTATGAATCGAAAATTTCATCATAATTGAACCTGACACAACCGCACACGTTTTATAACAATTCTCGGTATGTTTACCACACCTTTACATACTGTACAGCCCATCACAAGTCTCACACTTAACTTGATTTCTCCGAGGCCAGTGCTTGCTGTCATGTCCTGAAACCGTATAATGGATTGGCGTTGTTAAGTCAGAGACCAGCCTCTGTGGTGCTACCAGTCACACCTTGACAGCTTCGATCACAACCAGCAGCACCGTGACAGCAGATGTGCCAGGGCTCGGGTAAGATATCTCCCTCCAGGCTGGCTGGTGACTCTTCTCGACTTGAGCTTCCTCTGCAGATATTACTGCAGCCATCTCTATTTATAGTATTCCTGTGTCTAATTCTGGTCACAGGAAAGGGTTGTTATAAATGTCGAGCTTGGACTGAGCCTTGAAAAGAATTGCCAATTTTTATGTAACTAAAGGACACTATCATTTTTGTTTTCCTGAACTCACAGGAAATTTATTTCACAAGACTTTAAATCTTATTTGGAAAGGCTCCAGGCTATCTGTCTGAACTACTGCCCCACCATTTTTATGGATGTAATATGTAAATCTTGAAGTGGGCAGACTGTAATTAGATATTGAGGAATACAATGGTGGCCTCGTGGTGAGGCCAGTGAACTGGCATTCCTGGAAAAAGGAAGTTCAAATCCAGATGAAGGCAGCAGCATTAAGAATTGGGGTTCTACTCGTACATTGGCACTTCATAGCACTGACCAAAAGAGGCTGCTGGAGGGGATATCATAATGCATGCGGTTTCCACCACTTACTACTCAGTGTTAATGATACAGGTAACCCCAAAGCAGGGAATTTGGTCAGGATACTGGCACACATTGGCCTGTCGTTTTGATAGATAGTGCTTGATATTTCACGTTCACAATCTAAATGCAGATAGAACGAGAAGGGCACTCGATGTAGCGCATACCTCCACCACGCGATGCCTGATCCACAATAACATATCGGGCCCAATGCATTTTTGAAATATAATGCTATATATCGTTTTTGGTCCTTTCTCTCAATGGTGAAGAATCCCTTTACAAATTAAATAATTCTCATCAAAGGTCCAGATTCGTATTTTCACAAAAATCGAAACAATTCGGTGTGGTCACACACCCAACGTGTCCACCAAGTTTCGTCCAAATCCATCCACAACATTTTGAGATATCGTGCTCTGTATCGTTTTGGGCCCGATCTCTCAATGGTGAAGAATAATTTTTAAAATTATCAGATCCGGATCCGGATTCGGATCCATTAAAATTGAAACAATTTGTCCTTGTCTCACACCCAATATGTCCACCAAGTTTCATCCGAATCCGTCCATAACTTTTTGAGATATCCTGCACACAGACAAACAAACAAACAGACAGAAAGGGGTGAAAACATAACCTCCTTCACCTTCAGTGGTGGCGGTAACAACCATCTTCGCACCTGGATCCGAAGGACGGTGTGCTCAATGATGCAGCATGCCTCTCTAACTGGATGAGAATGGCTTGGGAATCAAATTGTTTGGGAAATCTGAAACTCCATATATAGTAATCGATTCGGAATCGAACTCATAAAAGACACACCCAACCAAATGAACCCTGGACAAGGGATTGTGGATCATTCTCCAAAACAAAGACCTTTTTCCACCTCAATTCATCTCGCCTTTTTCTGTTGAGTCATCTGATGGGGAGGTTTGGCCCAAGTGTTTTCAGGAACTGGCTGGCTCGGCCCGAAGTTCGACTGAAGGCGATTTGTGCAGTAATTTGGAATCTGTTCATGGTGCTGGCGATATTCGCCTTCTCCTCATGAAAGACCCGTGGGGTGTTTAACGTCCATCAACTAATGCCAGCAGACGGGACACCCGGTGTAACGTCCATCCGAGGAGACGGCATACTTTATGATGCAACTACCTGCCTGTGAAGCAACAATCCGACAGGTTATAGCCGCGTCGGGAATCAAACTCAGGCTGCAAACTACAACAGTGTATAATATATCAATTTGCAATAACGACAGGAATCAGTGAAGCAGTAAGTCAGTGAACTCCTCCATGAAGGTCAGAAAAATATGAACAATACATTGTGCAGCAAATACATTTTGAATGTAAACTGATGATAAAGGTAAACTTTCCCATTGAGGGAGGTCGGAGAGACCTTTGATAACTTGCATCTTAAGTACAGTGAACTGACCTTGTGACGTCACTCCTGCCAAATAGATGGGCCACATGATACAGGAGGTTGCTTCATTTAATGTCACAGCCAATGCCCAAAAGGACACAATTGCACACTTACCCTGAGGGTTTGGTATATTTGCTAAATTATGGAGAGATTTCTATCCTAACATTTCCTCCAATTTTGTATACATGGTTAAAGCTCGTGGAAGAGCAAGAGCAGAAAGCAAGGGAACAAAATGGAAAGAGGGAAACACCAACAGTGGAGTAGAAGTGGAGTGGAAGTGGGAGAAGGACACATGGGGTGAACAAGCTGCACACAAGCTGAATGAAATGCAGGAAGAAGAGGAAGGGGAAAGAGGGGATGAAACAGAAAAGGAACAAACCAGCCGACAATGAACAAACGAAAAGAGGGGAGGGAGAGGGGGAAAATTTTTACAATAACCTGGAAAAGGGGAGTGCTTGGGAAATGGGGGCTATTTGGGGTAGACAATATCATGAGTGTGGATGGGGGGATGACATGTGAAAATTGTAAACAGCTGTCTTGAAGCCCTAAAGGGAAGAATGGGACTGATTAGACTCGGGAAGTTGGTTCCACAGGTGAGAGAAAAGAGGAACACATGAGTCGAGCTGAACAGTGAGCCTGGATTTTGAGAGTTTAACAAGAAGAGAGTTACTGGTGGACCCCGTGTGCCCTCCAGAAACATGGGAGGGACATAGCCAAGCGAGGGCAGATGGTGCAAAACCAACAAGAATGCGGTACAATACAGAGAGGAGGCTGAGGAACACTGCTGCACAATTATGTGCATACTTTGTGTAGTGGTAAGTTATACTTAACTCATTGAATTTTGGAGTAAAAACAAAAATTCCAGTCTTATTCAACATTGCACTCTACTGGGCCTACGATTTTACAAAAAGTTATAATGTTTTTATTATTATTGTCCAAAAGGCCTGACAGGATGACCAAGAGGTAAGCACACTCATCTCGAAGCTGTCTCACCTGGGTTTGAATCCAGACCCAGCTATAAACTGTCATCCCGGTGTTCCACAGGCAGAGTGATTCATCAATGCATGTGCCGTCCCTCGGATGGACGTTAAACTGGCGTCCCGTCTGCCAGCATTCGTTGGTGGATGTAAAAGATCCCACGGTGTCCTTCGTGAAGAGTAGGTGAGCTATCGCCGGCACGCTGAGCAAATTACAAATTCCTGCCCTAACCAGCAGAGGGCACTCCATCAGTGGCACAGCCACGCCCTCAGACAATGATGCTACCCTGCAGCCTTGTGCTGCATACAAATTCAGAATATTATCTAATATATGACTTCAAGACAACCAGCTTGAAATTTACTCTGACATTAAGGAACAAGACTCGGTGGCATAATGGTTGGAGTATCTGCTCTGAGTCTTGGAGGTTGGCAGTTCAAACTCTGGCCGAGTCATACCAAAATCTTTAAAAATGGCACGAGCAGCTTCCTTGCTTATAAAGGACAGAGCACGGACAAACCCCATCGTTTGGAATCCATGGGGAAGACGAGATTTCTCCATAATTGTCCCACTGAGTATGGAGAGAAAAGCGACATCATAAAGATGGCGCTGTTGGCATCCAGAGTGCTTTGGAAAGTGATGTAAATTCCTCAAATTTTCCCCCAATTCCAAAGTGATGTCAATTCCCAATTCCCAAAATTCCCCAAAGTTACGTCAATGCATTTGTCTCCAGTCAAGTCTGGTGTTGTCTCATGTATTTCTCTGCATGTGTTTGTGTGATTTGCTTGCAGCTCCTCCACGGGCCTCAGACCCTCTTGAAAAACAAATAAAGAAATAAAAAATGATCACGTGCTCCATAATGGGGCCTCATGGAACAAAAATGAAAGCTTCAATCCAATCTAGATGAAATCAAGATCCAGAGGCATCAGTGGTTTGCGGCCACTAACAATGAGACATCCTTGCGGCCCATTTCTAATCAAATTGATCCCAAAGTACCAATTTTAATTGCGAAAAGAGCTTCACACACATTTCAACGACATTATTTTGTCGGCCTTTGTTGTCATGAAGAACGCTTTTAAAATGTAAGAATAATTCCCCGCTGTTTTAATTGGTCCCTCACACACCAAGTGAAAATAACAGTGATAAACAAATACTCAGCAACTGCATTCAGGGTTTTGTGGCATTTGAATAAACAAATAAAAATGTAACCCTGAGTTTTAAACAAACACAAATATAATTAAATGGTGCCATTGAGTTACACTTCAAATCCATGATGTTCCCATCAAATTCTCCACTTATGAGGAGGAAGAGTCATGGAGAGAGCATCCTGGCCTGGATTGCATCAGGTGCATCAGGTGCATCAGGTGCATCAGGTGCATCAGGTGCATCAGCAAAAACATTTGGGGGGAGAGAGGGAGGAGGTATGTTATGCCTGGCATTGGATTAATGCTTAGGGTGGTGGGTTTTGGATCCTAGGATACTGAGTTCAAATCCCCCTCGGCTGTTGAGCTATCTATCTGCTACGTACGCAAATAAAGTGGAACCCTTTTAGTTCAGATACTCGAGATGTGCCCGTACGTTTCCTTTCTTCAAGTCCTCTCCGAAATGTCTACCCCTTCTCTACCCGGTCCTCTCTCATTCTCCTTTCACCTATCACCCTTCCCTCCCCCACTCTCTTTTCTCAATCTAAATTTAGACCACGACAGGAGACCCCTGTTGGTCGGGTTCTTGGAATGATGCTGGATCATTTTTTCCCCCTTGGTATATACAGTACATAGCCTTCATTTACGAAAATAGACAGATGGCCCCATATCTAACTCTTAGCTGCATGGATGAGTGTTTGAACCAGAGGGAAACTTCGTTTTGTCATCAATGAAAGTAAAACAATGGTATATAACAAATTCCAGGTTATCATGATTAATGGTGTCAGGATAGCAAGCCAAAGTTATAGACTGATCCCTTGTCTCCATAACTAGGGATGACTGAACAAGTTCAGGCATAATCTGTAGCATCTCCACTCAACAGAGGAAAACTATCCAATTCCAAACCAACAAAATAGCCCTCCAAGCCAGCCAGATCATCCTGCTTCGGGCTTCTGCCAATGGGAAACATGGTGTTTGCTCCGAGCCTGACCTAGCTCCGGCGTAAACTAGTTCAGAATTTGCTAGTGGAGACGAGGCATTATATATCTACATTATCTACAAAAATGCAAGTTGCACAATTGTGTCTGAATGTGGTAAACGTCATAAACACAGCATGTGCAATGCTAAATGATACCGAATTTAAAAGCTCTTGGGGTCCGGACAGTGACAATGAAGAGGTACATAGACAGCATACATGGACGTGGTACAAATCGGCACAAATGGCTCTCTTTGAAGTTTGTGCAAGCCTGCGTGCTGGGTTACGTGTGTGCGGCACGCAGGTTTCATGGGCGCATGGTCCAAACTCAAACTCGAAACAGGGTACATGGTGCTGTGGAGGAGGTTATGCAGCCGTCTCGTGAACCATGTGCTTCTGCATACGGGGAGCAGACGTGCTGCGGCATCGAAGCAACATGGGAAGTGCTACTGTGCAGTACAGGTGTGGGGACATCCATGCATGTGTGCGAGTGAAAGGATGAGTACATTGCCGGTGCACGTACATGGTTAGCATGGACTGCAAGGAGGTTGGAGGCGTGCATATGTGAGGGGGAGAGGGAGGAGATGCAGGCAGGTCTTTGCCAGGTAGATAGCATGGGTTTTAATTTGTAAATACTCCCACCTGGTTTTATGTCGAGCAAGGCGGTTAAAAACAGAAAACCTTGCTGCTTGGGCACATTGTATCGCTGCGATAATGCCCCGGTAGCTGCCTACCCTCCCCTTATGCTACATTCCCTCCCCCTCCCCTCACGCTTCCTTCGCTTGCACTTATGCTTCCTCCCTTCCCATTACGCTGCCTTCCCTTCCCCTCATGCTACCTCCCCCTCCCCTCACACTGCCTTCCCCTCCCCTCCACTCCACGCTGCCTCCCCCACCCTCAAGATGCCTTTCCTCCCCCCCCCCTTGTGCTGCCTTCCCTTCCCTCACACGATCCTCCTCCCAAACCCCTCCACCACCATACAACTCTCCAGAGGTCGAGGAGAGGAAGGGATGTCAAAGAATGTGCGAATTGGACAAATGAAAGCTTTCTTTTTTTCAGCAGTCGGAACTGGTGCTCTGTTCAATTCTGCAATTCATCTCAGCTGAGGAGATTCTAGAGCTTATCATATTGTGGAAATTAAATAAAGGCATGAACATTGATGCAGCTTTTTCAACGATTGAAGGCAAATGTCCTTCATTCCCTTCCCTTCCCTTCCCTCACGCTAACCTCCTCCAAAGCCCCTCCATTCTCACAGACATCTCTGAACTGTGTCCGGGTGTTGTTTAGTATGACCTGCTTGAACGTGCTGTTTTAACGTTCCAAAGCCGGCATAAAGGGTCCATTATCAAACGCACGTTCAGAACATCTCTTCTCCTCCCCACTACCCCCATCCTCCTCGCTCCCTCCCCTTCCTGGAGTGTACGGAAATGTGTGGTGAGGCCACACACTCCCCCCCCTCCCCCCGCACCCACTTGTGCACAGCAATGTTGTAGTGAGGCCCCACTCTCCCCCATCCCCTTCCTCGCTCCCCTTTCCTCACTCCCCCACCCTTCATCACTCCCCCTCTCCTCCAACACCCCCCACCTCCAGCACAAATTGTAATATTCCCATCAGCAAAGTGACGGGTTGTATTTGCAAGCATATGCACACATAATAGAGGAGAGAGAGAGAGAGAGAGAGAGGAGAGACGAGAGAGAATGACGAGACGAGAGAGAGAGAGAGAGAGAGAATGAATAACCAATCATGGAGGGAATAGGTGATTGGCTATTCCCTCCATTCACAGGTGAGAGATGTGGGTGGGTTTTTCGTTATTTATATGTTGACTGATTTTGACATTTGCACGTGGTACATGCTTGGGAGCCTCATTGGTATGTATTGCTGTCTGTGCTTTTGCTGATGATTCACCAACAAGCGATGAAACTGGTCCGGTAACTGAGGGGGTGTGTAGCATTGGGATTCTCCTGTGTGTACAAAGCGCTTACCTTGTGTAGGCCTTCTTGGGTTGCTTTACACAACTTCTTCGGCTGGAGGAGTGTGGGAGGTGTCAATTATATATGTGTATATATATATATATATATATATATATATATATATATAACAATAAACTTTAAAAGAAGAGAAACAATATATTAAATAAAATATATATTCACATCAACTACGGTTTCTCAACAATGAGTCAATTATTTTATATTCAGTATATAGATATTTTGTGTAGTAACGGGAGTTACTATAGAACGCAATGAGAATTATGCAATCAAACATACAGTCCCGCAGATTAGCATAAGCTATCTATTACCACACCGAATATAAGTAATACCCAGTATTGTGCAGAAAATAGACCCATTATCCTTTGTGTGTCAGTGGGAGAAAGAGCTACAAAGGGTGGAGCTAGAAATTAGGATAATTGAGCTGTAGTGAGCAGAGTATTTATATTTAGTCTAGTATAGGTTAAATCTAAGTAGTATATCCCCTCCATTACTGCCATCTACAATTCAAAAGTAGGGTGATTATAACCGTAAAGTAAAGCGTCATTTAGATACGGTACGAGTACGCAAGAATTCTCCTCGATGTGTTGAAAAATGTGTTATTACCCTAAAGCGGTGGACAGAGCCAAATCATGAGAACTAAACTTTGTACTCTAAATCCGTTGATGCGATCAAGTATACGTTCACTTGGACCTTTATAAGGTATTATGAATTTAAAGGGGGAAGAGATTTCTGTCGTCTTCACGAGCGTGTTAGCCTTTCATGATGGAGGATTCCGATGAGCAGAATCTCTCAACAAGGATCCACGACAAGAGTAAAGATAGTATATACTTTTTTTTTTGTTGACTCTACCTCCTTCTTTCCCATATAACGTTCCACTCCGTTCCTCTAAATTGATTCACGTCCAAAACACAATCTTGGTTGGTACCCACCAACCGAGTCCCCACCTTACCTAACCAAAACCGACCCGCCAGTGGAGTCGCGGCAGCACGAAATATTAGCTTGCCCCATCACAGCGAGAAACCAAGTCCTCCACCCCGCCCACTCCAAGACAAACAGTCCAGCCACGAATGCCCATGAAGCATCACTAGTCCAAACTCCAGACGCGGCCACCCAACGCTCCACCACGGTGACCACGTCAAGCATTCAGCCCCCACCCAAGGACTCCCCACACCTATATTAGGGTAATCCAGACTCAACAAATTAAACCACATTCAATATGACCACTACTATCAAGTATATTGAGCTTAGATTGAGTAGTTAAGTGTAGTAGTTCGTTCTAGTTTAGGTTCAGGCCTGAGAGACTACCATCAGCAACATGAGTTTATTTATATTGGAGACGATTCAAGATGCTCGTCACTGCCCAGTCGCAGCATACAAACAGATAACCAAGCCGCACAATTCACGCAATCCCACACTATTCACCTGGCTCATTCCACCCATTGCGGTCACCACCAAGCTCCGATCCATCTCAGTTGTTGGTTCCATGACACGATAAGCGCACGGTCGTCTAGTACATCACCCAATGGAGCCGCACGAGCCTGCCGCACCTACTTAGCCCACTCGACAAGGGCGGCCGCCCGCCTCCATGTCTTGTGAGAAACCCTTCGTATCCAAAACAACGCCCCGCCCACGATCTGAAAGCCTACACGACCCGCTGTGACTGCCGAGTAAACCCCACCCATTGAACCAGGAGGTCTCTCGTTGGTCCTGTCTGCTGTCCTCTACCCTTAGATTCCGCGCTTTCCACCCGGGCTCCTTCGCAGACACGGTCTCCACACGTGCGGCTGTGGGCTGACTGCACGACCTCTGTCGGGTGCCGCACCACGGAGCGTCTCTTCCTCGGAACGTTCGCAGTACCTAAAGAACTGCGACCTCCTTCCGTGGCTGCAAAAGTCCTTTGCCAATCGACTGGGTTTATTTTGTCTGAGTGTGCGTCTGAGTGTGTGGCGCCTGTCTTATAAGTAGCATTGTATAAGTTATTTGATCATTGTAAATCTTGCCTTATTTTATTCTCGCCACAAGTCTGCTCTGTGTTCTCTTTTGTAAGTTGCTGTAAAATTGTCGCACTACATCTCTCTTCTGTCTCCTGCATAACACACCAATAAACCTGTTCCTGTACCACATTTTTTCCTCGCTTAGTGTAAATAAATTATTGTAGAAATGTTCCCAGTTCGTTTTTGTCTTTTCCATCATTGGTCCAGCATGGTTCGGATCTAAGTTTAGCCGGGTCTTTATCCCCGATAATCTGTTCATTCTTGCCGGTACGTCCTTGGCAGTTCCCCTTGGCTGCATCCGATCCGGAGTTGGTAGTTGTACTCTACCGTAGTTGGTAGAGTGATCCGGTTCGGGCAAGGCGTACTGAGGGCGTGGTTCCCGGTAGTCGAAACCGCGTTGTTAATTCGGTAAATTGATTCGAGACAAAAAGACCCTCCGCCATGTGGTAGAGGTATTGGCGTCCACAGTCGGTTAAGCGACCCCGCATCATGGA
>CM068964.1:23048074-23072667 GCA_035128595.1 Eptatretus atami | reverse complement strand
TCAATAAAATAAATAAATTTCTGATCCAAAGTTCTTTTGAAACTTCATCAAAATTGACCCTTATACTTTATTTGCTCAACTAATGAATTACTGATTCCTTCTTTTCCGAAATACATCAAAGTTGTCTGCCCAATGGTGTCGCCGTATTAAATTTCAGATGTTAATGTGTTCCTATGGTCAGTATTCTTGAGTCAGCAGTTGCCGTCGAGCTGTGTAAACAGTACCAGGCAGTCACCTCCATGCTAGCTAGGCCCAGCATGAAGCCTGAGCTATTGTATCCAAGTAATTTTTCATTCCACGAGTCCAAAAGCTTGATTCTTCTTGCTACTGCCCCAACACAGTCCGTTTCCTCGACGACCGCAGTAAAACAGAACGCAATTGCTGTCGTGAAAACCTGGCATGGCCTCAAAAGTCCACGATCTAAGACTCCAAAAGATATTGGGAGAGGAGGTATGTGGAAGATGAGTGAAGGTTTAATTCGTACAACGTTGAAGAATAAGTTCACTGACTGTCTGCAGCCTTGCCACTCAAATTTAATAATTGGCCTAATCAGTCACTCTGTTGAGGTCATTTCAGCAGTTAATGGCTTGGGCATGCTATTTGAGCCTAGCTGGTTTTCGCAGACTGTACCAACGCGCAGCAGGCCCAGGGGGAGTCTGCGCTCTATGTTACGGGCAATTAGAATCCAGCACACCTAAACTTCAGGGGCCCAAGCTCAGCATGAAGCAGAATCTGAGTCCCAGTTATCATTGGAAGCGCATTGCATGATGTTCAGCCATAATACCAGTCATGCAACTGCTAAGCTCATTACCATATCTCTGGAATCCACTTGCATATTAAGAATATACATGAGGAAATGGCTTTCTATTAGGGATTATAATTCATGACAACCACGTTAATGCCACTGCACCAATATATTAACTTAGCAGGTCATGCGGCCAACCAGCGGTGATACTTTTCTTACATTTGGAGCAAAATGTCTTTCATGAGGAACAGCCCATGAAAAGAAAAGGATGACAAGATGAGGTTTTCCGTCGGTAACTCCACAGGCTAGCATGTTCCATTACACTTGGACAGAAAGATTTCTTATGAGTCCAAATCAATGAGACTGCAGAGGTCAGAATAGGTCCCATATCTCACCACGACTGCTGCCACCTTTCCACCCGGCCTTTATAACCCCTACCATTGTAAGACGCGATTGCTGTCTACTCAACAGGCAGGAACACACATCGCGAACCACATCACCACTGCATTTTGACTGTGTAGTTGTGATATTCATCACCATCACAATGGCTTGTGGGTAACCAATGCCAGAAGCAATGGATCCCAAATTACATGCTGTCCTGATGTTCGAGGCATTACACCTGAGAAGGCACATTTAAAGCACAGAACGACGCCATCACAACACGTAACAGCAACACAAACGAAAGGTTACCATTACAGCACACACAATGTTATTCTTAGAAACGAAGATGGCTGTAATTTTGATGATATGTCTTAATGTGGTGGGGGTAAGGTAAGCATTCACACACTCGGTGTAGGAATCCATCCTTCCACTGGGTTGTCTTGTTATCATGATACCCGTACGTACTCGTGCAGGCCGACACATTTTGCACAATCATTCTGCTTTGCAAGAATAATAATATGATGAGAGTGCTGATGGGTTGTAAGGTCAGAAGGAGACGATGAGGGGGTTGAGTGGGGTCGGAAAGGACGAGGGTGAGGTGGATCGAGAGAGGATGGGGGTGAGGGTGGGTCGGAGGAGGATGGGGTGAGGTGGGTCGGGAGAGGATGGGGGTAGGTGGGTGGGAGAGGTGGGGTGAGGGGTCGGGAGAGGATGGGGGTGAGGTGGGGTCGGGAGAGGGATGGGGTGAGGTGGTGGGATAGGATGGGGGAGGTGGGTCGGGAGAGGTGGGTGAGGTGGGGTCGGGAGAGGATGAGGGTTAGGTGAGTAGGGAGAGGATGAGGGTGAGGTGGAATCGGGAGAGATGAGGGTTAGTTGAGTCGGGAGAGGATGAGGGTAGATGTGGTTGGGAGAGGAAGGCTTAGGTGAAGCAGGAAGAGGATGAGGGTTAGGTTGAGTCGGAGAGGATGAGGATTAAGTGGGGTCGGGAGAGGATGAGGGTTAGGTGAGTAGGGAGAGGATGGGGCTGAGGTGGGGCCGGGAGAGGATGAAGGTGAAGTGGGGTCGGGAGAGGTTAAGGGAAAGGTGGAGCAGAGAGAAGATGAGGGTGAGGTGTGGTCAAGAGAGGATGAGGGTTAAGTGTGGTCAGGAGAGGATGAGGGTTAGGTAGGGCCGGGAGAGGATGACGAGGTTTAGGTGGAGTAGGGAGAGGATGAGGGTTAGGTGTGGTCGGAAGAGGATGAGGGTTAGGTGTGGTCGGAGAAGGATGAGGGTTAGGTGGGTCGCGGAGAGGATGAGGGTTAAGTGTGGTCGGGAAAGGATGAGGTTAGGTAGGGGCAGGAGAGGATGAGGCTTAGGTGAAGCAGGGAGAGGATGAGGGTGAGGTGTGGTCGGGAGAAGATGAGGGTTAGGTGTGGTCGGGAGAAGATGATGGTGAGGTCCAATTTCATTGGATAATTTTCATTCATCAGCCGGGGAATCCTGGGATTGTTTGGAGTCTGCTCCTCTGCATTTTTGGCCTGATCGACTGTATATTTTATTAAACATCTTGGAAGAATACCCCACCCAGCCCAGATGTTTGACGGCTGCAGTGGAAATGATATTGATTTTCTCCGATTTGTTCCCTGCTTGAGCTGTACAGTTTACTACTTCGGTGTTAAAACCAATGAACCCCTCTTTTGCAATATACATATCCGCGTCAGTGATTGCACTCAGTTTGGCATGCTCTCTGAGTTTGGCATTCTGTATCTTTCATCTCAGTCTGAACTCCCACCAATTTAGTTAATATGTTAACTGGGCCCTCAGTTTGGTCTTGTTCCTAACCACGCTAATTGGGGTCTTAATTTTCGTAATTTTGGGGACCATCCTGATAGCCTCAGCATGAGACAGTTTCCCCTGCGTCTTCACCAGCTGGATCTAGGCAGCTCTTTGGAATTTGGGGCACCCTCTGAAGGCTGCACTGTGGTCCCCACCACAATTAGGAAAACACATTTTTTCACGAGTGCAGCTTCCATATTCGTGCTCTCCATTACATTTGCTGCAGCCGCTGTTTGCCCCTTCAGGCTGGAGCAGTGTGACCGAACTATTGGCACTTGTAACATCGTCAGGGGGCTGGAATGTATTCCCGTACTGTGAAGGCTTGATACCCCAGGAAAACTTTTGGGGGAAGGACTGGGTTGCCAAAAGACAAAACCAATGAGGCAGTATTGACTTTCATCCCATCCCTGACCATGGTGAGACAGCGGGCATCAACTCCCACATCCACTAAATGGCTCTTGAGATCATCCATTTCCATGGAGGGATCAATCCCGTAAATGACTCCTCGACTCTCCCTTAAGTATCTAGGAATCTGACACAAGACTGAGACCCCGCCAAAATACGAGGCTCTCATCACCGTCTCCCATTGAGCGACTGATTTGCACTCAATGAAGAGGTCGCCGGATCTGAGCGTTTTGGCGCTGGACACGTCTCCGAATTATTTTTTAATCAGTGTAGACATTTTAATTGTGTTGTTAGGGATTAAGGGTTGAGGAACCATCAGAGGCCGAAACTATGACCAATAGTTTAGCATGGTGCTCATCGGGGATAGAGAAGGCCTTAACCGCTTTGGGAGATTCCGACACATCGGTACTCTCCCCGCCGTGGTCTGCCCCTCTTCCTCGTTCGAGTAACCGGCCAGACATGTTTGTCATCGTTAATCACCTCCTCCCGGCACCCCAGAACATTAACTTGGCCAATTGAGCTGAGACTCGATCGTAATTCAAGCAAAATAGGAAACAGAATACCGGGAAAAGCCGATGCACCCTCGACACTCAAAGCCGTCCTCTACCTCGGCCAAATTATATTGTTATAAGTTGTAAACTTAATTTTGTCCATTTAAATTTTGAAATCATTGTAAATCAATTGTCAGAATTATCACAAAAGAATCTTACCAACACGAGCTAAGAAAACCCCCTCTTCTTCCACTTCGCTTGTGTGTTCTTCTCAAATCTATTTTTTTTTTTATCATACAAGTGACAAGTTAAAATATAACTGATAATCTTGATTTGTAATCTTAATTTTGTGCACTGAAATTTTGAAATCTCAGTATCAGAATTATCACGGAAGAATCTTATCTACAGACGAGATGAGAAAACCTTCCATCAAAAGCCTTGTTGTGCTGATACACTTTGAGCTTTCTGAGCATCTTTGAGATGCACATTTAGTGTTTTATTATATCACTCATGAGTACCTGAGTACCAATAATGTGAACCGCTGTTTATAATGTACTAGTACGTGCCCGTAAAAAAAAAAAACAATAAAAATAATATAATAAATAAACCACACAGGCCGTTTCTTCGCTCTCACGTGCCCGTACGTGCGTGACCGGAAGTTCGATATTATTCGCAGTTACGATTATTCGCAATTTTTTTTAATACCCAATTATTCAATTAGCGCCAAGGTATTTTAACCTTTCGCAATGTTCGTGGCAAGGAAAAACAAAAAGAGAAGAGAAAGAGAGAAAAAAATTACTTCCTGGTTCGGAGCATACACACTCTGATGTTACCCAAATTTATACACGTCTAATATAAACGATCATAACTTGGCCATTGTGTTTATCTATAAATGCGCATAAGAATCGAGAAATTATTAGAATACACGAAGTCATCACTCTCCGGAAGTCCGTACGTTGTAACCCGTAATGGGGAACGCGGCTGAGCTTCCCTTCCCCATCGGCCACGCCCACGCAGCAACGTGTCTTGTCATTGGTTTGGTAATAAATGGCCATAACTTGGGAAGCACTTGTCCGATTATAATCAAACCTTGAAAGGCACATCCTCAGGTCCCAGCAATATACCTGGCAAGTTTCAATTAGATCGGACCAGAGGTTGTCGAGAAACAGCGGTCACACAGACAACACACACACACAACACACAACACACAACACACACAGACACAGAGATTGCTGGAATTATAGATAGATGATTGGAATAATCTGTTGTGAAGCAACTAAAATCCCAACCTCTTC
The DNA here is from genome assembly GCA_035128595.1 of Eptatretus atami. Lineage (NCBI taxonomy): Eukaryota > Metazoa > Chordata > Myxini > Myxiniformes > Myxinidae > Eptatretus > Eptatretus atami. Next base: position 23,067,535 of record CM068964.1, on the reverse strand, counting down.
ATTTATTCTTCAGAGATTTTTTAATTTTTCCATATTTATTACCTCTACTACGAAGGTGAAGGAGGTGATGCTTTCACCCCGTCTGTCTGTTTGTTGGGTCGCCGAAATAGGTGACCCTTATTGTCAGTAATTCTGTTCCGTTTGTTTGACTGTTTGTTACTTGGCGAAATCTTCGATTTTGTCAAGTATGTTGGTCTGTTCCGTTTGTTGTTTGTTTGTTTGTCCGGTCGTCTACAGCCAAATGGCTGGACCAGTCGTTCTTAAATTTTACACCTGATAGGCAATCCACCTGAGACGGTCCGCGTCCAAACCCGTCTTAATCGGACTAAACGTCACGACGTGACGTCACACAACGTGAAACACATTTTTGGACATAACTCAGTGACGGGAAGTCGTAGCGACTTCCTGTTGACGCAAAACAAACTTCAATGGAATATCTAAATGTTTTAAAATGCATGTTAGTACAAATTATGCCAGTTTTCGCAAGCGTATGACGTCAAAGTTTTTAGCTATTGGCGTGATTTAAAAAAATTCTATTCGTTCGACAGGTCACAATTCTTAACCGATTTGGATGAAATTTTAAGACTGATAGAAATCCACATGTGAAAAAAGATATGTGACTTTTGGTGATGTTCAAGATCAGGATCTGGATTCTGCATCACTTTATATTATCGCCCATTATAAACCAATGGGGAATTTTGTGAATTACACATGGCTATTTCTCAAAAGTTTTGCATTATTATATTGAAACTTATATGTCTATTTATGCATGTAATATTAACATGTGTACAAAGTTTATCGAAATTGACCCAAGGTCAGGTCAGGCACCAAACATGAAAAACACATATAAAACACTATTGAACATATAAAATACATATTTGTTTTACAACATATTTCAAACTGATAACGGATCGTAAAGCTGGTTGAAAAGCATGTTCCTCGGTATTTTCAAATATTTTCTACGATCAGAATGAAGGCAACAAGCACCGATGATAAGTTGTTGAATGTCACATGTGGCTTTAATGAGTTGTGAAAATTTTCAATCTGCTGCCGTTACCATGACAACGCCGCCTGATAATTGTTATTTGTGACGTCGCGTCATTTTATTAATGTAACACAAATAAAACCACACATTCCATACATTACAGCTTGGCCACCACACGGAAAGGTCAACTAATTCGCCAAGTGTCGTGCTAAGCACGATTTTCATTTGGATGTTTGTTCGTTTGTCATCACATAATTGGTAGTAAACGTGGGCGGATTTTGACCAACTCTGGTGGGAGGTACATTTATGACCTAGTGCTTTGGAAATTGTGATGGTTGCTAGGGACGCTTGGTTCCCTGCAACAACCGAAAAACCTTCAAAATCGGTACCGTTCACGCGAAATCAATTCCGAAAACCATTATCCATTTAGGGTTATGAAATTTGCACGAATGATCTACAGGTGATGCTCTATCAAATAATTCGTTTTTGTGATATATGGAATACTTTACCCGCAGCGCCCCTACAATTAGGGTATGCGTGAAAATTGGCGAAAATTGAAGGCCCCTAGCGACCAGGTGAGTGCATCGATACGAATGAAACTTTACGGTTCATGGTACTCAATGAGTACTACACTTTGCCTCAGGACATATTGACCGATTTCGCTTAGGTCAGGGGTCAAAGGTCAATTAGTGCAAAAATCGATAATATGCGAGAGCTGGAGGTGCCTTCGCGCCAAATGCTACTCCTCCTAGGGTTATGGTCGGATGGTCATGAAAATTCACACTAATCGTCGGAATAATTGTGCACAAAGGATCGAGCCGGATTTTCGATTTACATCTTTTTCACCCACAGCACCCCCTCGAACTTGGGATTTCGATTTCAAACCGCATTTTCGGTCTTTTCATTCAAATGGATACCGGTAGTTATCAGTAGATGGAACTGGATGTGATTTGATATGCATAATCTTAAGGTGATTCCCTATCCGCTATATGAAATCCATTTTGCTCTATATCTTATAGTTTTCATGCTCGACGACAAATCGCCGCCTACCGGCTTGTTTGTCTGTTTGTTTGTTTGTGTTCAGGATATATCAAAAAGTTGTGGACAGATTCGGGACAAAACTTGGTGGACATTTTGGGTGTGTGACAAGAAAGGAATGATTCAATTTTGGCGACGATCCGAATCCAGATCTGGATGTGATAATTTTTTAAGTGATTCTTCACCGTTGAGAGATAGGGCGAAACCGATAAATATCATGATATCAATAAATGTTGTGGATGGATTGGGACGAAACTTGGTGGACACTGGGTGTGTGTCAAGGACGAATTGATTCGATTTTGGTGAAGATCTGAATCCGGATCTGTATTCGAGAATTAGTTAATTTTTAAAATGATTCTTCACCATTGAGAGATACGTAGAGCCAAAAACGATATAGTACTGAATTGCATGATATTTCAAAAATGTATTGGGCCCGATATGTTCTTATGGATCAGGCATTGCGTGGCATAGGTATACGCTCTACCGAGTGCCCTTCTCGTTCCTCATGTTTTCTATATCACATCCATGTGCAGTTTATCTTAATTATTAAATTATGGATCCATCAATGACTGCAATTGCAAATTTAATCCCCAATTGTGAAGGTATTTAAACGGTACAGTAATGCATTCTGACTAATGTTAAACCACCCTGTTTGAAATTATTAAATTTATCTCTAACCTCCCCTCCCATCCTCCCCAACCACCCTTTTCTTTATGTGTTGACCAGTAAACAATGGTGTATCTCTAATATCTACTTCACCGCACCATCTGTTTATTGCAGTCACGTGAACCCTCTACCACCCCTCCCCTTTGGGAGGATACTAAACACCAGGCGCCCCAATACTTACATGGTCCCACATGAAGATCACTAGGCGATCACAACATCATGCCTGAGCCTTGCGTACTGGACACGGATTTAGTGGTGCCTTCATTTTTGGAAATGTATATTCACAGATGGCAACTACAACTAGTTTTGTTTTTGAAGAAATTATCACCAAACCAATTACTTTTTCACCATTTAAGGATTCAAACAATACCAGCAACATGATATATGCAGAATACCTTGGAGGACATGTTTGACATTTGCATTGCCAACTAGAATGATACTCGGTACTCGGTAGATTGCATACCTCCACCAGACTGAACAGTTTACGTTTTGTATCCCACTGACAGGCTGGATTTTCATTCGAACTTGAACCAAAATCTAATCCCTTGTTCTTGTCTCCTACCGAACTCATCCACCAAGTTTGGTCATAATCCGTCCACAACTTTTTGAAATATCATGCTATGTATCATTTTGACCCCATCTCTCAATGGTGAAGAATCAATAAAAAAAATTTAAAATTCTAGTATCCAGATCTGGATTTTCACCGAAATCTAATCAATTCGTCCTCATCACACACCCAACCTTTCCACCAAATTTTATCCGAATCTGTCGATAACCTTTTGAGATAACCTGCTGTCAGACAGACAGACAGGGGTGAAAACAACCTCCGTCCACCTTCGGTGGCGGGAGGAATTACGCACTCAAGTGGACAGATACACTTTATGGCATCAGAAAATGAAGCAAATAAAACATGCAGTTAGCAAAAGAAAAAAAAATCTCCCAGGCCTCTAAATACTATCAACAACAAAAAAAAAACTACAAAAAGAAAATTATATTTAAGTTGAAAAGATTTTTTTTATTGTCTAACAATGTTCCGATGAATAAGAAAAACTGGTGGAATATCAATTATTATCACAACAAAAAAAGTTCAAGTTGAGAGCAGGCCAAGTTGACATTTGGATTTCCAAGTAATTGTTACAATGGATGAAAAGACAGCAGTTTACTTCATTGCAAATCACCATCCTCCGATGGGACAAATGTAAGGGCAGACTGGCTTGTGGATTGTCTACACACCACGGCGATATAGTGGCCAGGTTTTAATGTTGTCCCATGAGGTGTGCATTCTCTTCATCCTTGTCGCTTCCTACCTGTTTATGCCCTTTGCGTGACAAGAATGCGTACTTGGTGCCCTTTTACTACCCGACTGTACTAAACTGCTGTCTGATCCAAAAAGGTACACTTCAACAAAAATCCAAGATCAAGAGGACAAAATATTGTGGAATTCTGCCCCACCCCCAAACAAAAGACCCCTCACTCCCACCATGTGCTGCAGATATTCCCCTCTTCCCTTCTGTTTCTTTTCTTATCCTCCCTTCTCCGATACTTTTCGTCCCCTGCCCCTCCAATGAGGTCGGAGATGGAGGACATTAAAATTAGCTCCGTCCGACCGACCGATCATCTGTCCAAGACCGATCATCCATCCATGTACTTTTGTGTACGTGATCTTTCAAAAACTGGTTTTACAACATTTCGCTTTCATATTGCAGATATCTATTCCTCATCACATCATCTCAACCATATTTGATCACGGTGGTGAGTGGCTGCATTATGTTGCCATGGCAACCATCTCAGTTAACTTGGCTTGCGTACGCGATATTTACAAAAAAAAACATCGAACATTTAGCTTTCACTTTGCAGATATCTATACCTCGTGAAATTATCTCAACCCGATTAGATCACGGCTGTGATTGATGAATTATGTTGGCATGGCAACTGTCTTGGTAACTTGGCTTGTGTACGCGATATTTCAAAAAACGTTCAAGCATCAGCTTTCATATTACACAGATTTGTCGACACTACACTGAGGAATCTCATACCACCCAAAAGGCGATGGACCTGGAGTATCAGCTCCTGTCTCACATCCTATTTCGAGCAATTTAGCTCCCCTTCGCAGTGCATAAGTAGTAAATAAACGACCCCTTTACGTCATAAATGCACGCAGAAAGAATGACTTCCAAACGATGGATGACAATTGGGTTTCGCATTTCAAAGTCTCTAAAACAGTGCAGCGAAGTCTGTAAAATACACTGAATGTGCAAGAGCTCGGAATTTGTCGAAAGGAACCACACGTCTTCACACCGCATCCCATAAAATCCATTTAATGGCATTTGCCCCCTTACTAGCTCTGGTTAAGCATCAGCCATTGATCTGAGGGTTACCCATACAAATCCTAGCGCTGTCAGTGTTCTGCCATAACAGCTCACCAAACCGTCTGGAGAATTGAAACATCAAATTGAAATGGCTTTGGCATCCAATTTGTAACTCAAGACCTCTAGCAGAACTTGCAACCGGCGCCTCTTAGTTATGTCAGTTATGAATGAATATCACTGGAGAAAATTGCACCGGGGCTGCGGTGCGGAGATGGAAAATGCACAATATTCATAAATCCTGCATCAAAGTTAGAAATATTCCATCCAAATAACCACACTCGGTGGTGTAATGGTAAGAGCGTCCACTCCAAGTCTGGGAGGTCTACGGTTTGAATCTTATGGCTGAGTCGTCCCAAACACTTAAAACTTGTATGTGCTGCTTCCTTGCTTGATGTTCGGCATTTAAAAGGTCAAGAGCAATAAAGAGCTTGTACTTGTCACCGACCAAACCTGTCAACCAAGTTTCGTCTGAATTCGTCCATAACTGAAATATTGTGTATAAAGAGTTTTTCTCTCAATGGTGAAGTTACACTTTAAAAATTATAGTATTTGGATCGAGATCTTCACCAAAATCTCATCACTTCATCCTTGTCACACACACCCAACCGATACACCAAATTTCAACTGAGTCCATCCATTTTTGAGATATCCTTCTCACAAACAGACAGACAACCAAAAGGATGAACACATAACCTCCATCCACCTTTGGTGGAGAAGGAAAAATCCTTGTCTTCTAACTAGACATCAGAGCCTTTGTGTCTTAGGAATACTAAGACTCCAAATACATGGACAGTCCAAGCAACACACACACACACCCACCAGCCCTAATGTGGCATATCTTGGTTGCCTGAACCACACACACTAACAATATGGTTAATGTGGTTAAATTGAGAGATAAACTCAGATAATATAAAAAACTTCTCTCTTCTCACAATGCTGAGACTCATACCTTTCTTTCTGTACCGACCAACAAAGTATTGTCATGTCTAAAGGGGTCTTCCAGAGAATAGCAAATAGTATGATACGGTGAAGTGTACAGCTCTTGTGATCAGAACCTTTGTTCCAAGATTTAAATGTTTTAAGGATGTTGCGGCTCATAGAGGAACTGAATGACAAAGCTGAACGTAAAAAAAAGGATAATTGGGCTTCCAGTTGGACAGAGCGGACAAAGGTAGGTCTGGAGAGAAGAGTGTGAGTCAACATACTCAGGAGGATGTCCAAAAGCTACAGTCAATTACATTATGGTCAATGGAATAAAGATGTAGTTCAATCTGGAGGCCGTACCTTGCTCTGTTATGTGTATGGAATACTTGTGCAAGTCTCAAGAACCAAAAACCACAGACCTCTCACATTCGTCAGTGTTTGCTTATGCAAGGTGTTTGTCATATCCCACATTCACATCCTGATCAGATTAACATTTTACATCGGAATAACGACGCAGGAAGAAGAACTTAATGATGGAAGGAAAAACAATACATTCCTCATACCTCGTTTCACAGCTTAAGCAATTGTGAGTATCTCGTCTCCTAGATCTTCTGAAACACTCTTCATAATTTATTGATTGGGTTGACTGTGCAGCCTGAGAGAAGACAGGATAGCCGAGACATATGCACACCTACCCACCTTCGAGCTGTCTATCCTGGGTTTGAATGATGACCCAACTATAAACTGTCACCTTGGTGTTTTACAGGATGAGGCATCAATGTGGGTGTCATCCATCAGGAGGAGTGCAAGCTGGAGGACCCGACTGCCAGCACTGCTCATTGGTGGATGAAGATCCCACAGCATATATTTTCGAAGAGTCCACGAGTTATCACTGGTACCCAGAACAATTTACCTGTACGTCAGGCCTGGCCAGGCTGTTCGTGAAAAACTTGGGCCAATAACATTCCTCGTCCGACCCCACAATAAAATGGGAATAATTGGAGCCGTTAAAGCAGTAGTTGTAGTAGTACGAATAGTAGCAGCAGTCGACTGGGCAGGCTTTATTTTCCACGAATGAAAAGCCAGGAAATCGTCTCGCCAAGGTATCCAAACTGCCTTTTGATTTGAGGAAAACGTTCAGCCTACCTATTGAGCTCAGTGTAGCCACGACGAACAAACCTTCAGTGTAATTGACTGCAGCATTTGAGGATAGTGTGGATAGCATCGAAATATTATGCTTTATGCACTCCGACAAACGACACAACCTTTCAACTGTGATAAAGAGTACAAGTACATCAGCGACACGGACAAGCATCTAGAAATGTATTTCCCAAAATCCGGTCTCAAGATTAACATGACATTTCTTGATGCCACTTCAAATGTTTAGACGTTCGGATGAGTCAATCTGAGGCATTTAATACACTTCCATTTCAAAAATATAAAAGATATAAATAAAATATAACATAAGCTGCGCATGGAAGAACCAGTCCATAAAAACAAAGCAAAATTCTTAATAGAAAAGCCATGAACCAAAAAACATTGTAATTCCTCTGCAGCCCTTGGCCCCCTGAGGCAGACATTGCATGGCAGGAGAGGGGGAGGACGTGGGGAGGTTGGGAAGGGGTCCTTTTCTATGCTTTGTGTGCAGTGAATAATTGTGCATGTGGTGTACAGATGGCTATGTTGCCATTGGGTTTGTGTCTTTGTGCGAAAGACTTGGGTCAAGTCACTGGTTCGTGGGTCATTACACCCTCAGAGTGAATGTGTATATTGCGGCACTAGCCACATCTCATACCCTCTGGTTGATGAGAAGGATATGGTTATGCGTCTACTGGGGAGAGCATGGTTTAATGGACACTTGGGAAATATGAACAACAAAAAACGTTCATGGCTATAGGAAAAAAAATCCTTTATTGTATACCTTTGGGCTCTTTTGAGATATTTCATTTTGGGTATATCAAATCATGCGTATGACTGTATAGATTAATAAGAGATTGATCGTAATGCCCCATCCTGCCTTGGCATTGAAGACCGATTAAGGGGTCTACTTTACCCTCTCACCCCATAATAATTAATAAAAAGAGTCATGCCACCAAGTTTGTTACCAAGCGATAAACAACTTGCCACTTTCACCAAATAAATAGACAACAGGTCGCAACAATACACAGACAATCATCATTAACCCACTGTTTCTCTGCACAATGGAAATGATTATGGAAGAAAATCTATGCGTACAACACAGTAGATATAACACCAACTGTAACTAGATAAATATACCATCAGAGATGGGGAATCCCCCGCCATTGAATGAAAAAGGTCATACATATTCCAGATAATGAGGAGGTGAATTGAAACAACACCATTTGGTCATCATCTCGAAAAAGTTCCCCAGGGGTGAGGAACGTAGTAACCAAAAATAATTGAAATCAGATAAGCGTTTTTCCATTATTACAAAAACATTTTTTTCAAGATGGCCGCCCCAGTGGCCTCTTGGATCCGGCCACGCCCAAAATCAATAGGGTTCTTCCTTTTCAGGTGTACATGTGTGACCCAAATTTCAAATCGATATGGGAACAGTTTATGAGTTATCGCACTCACAGCTATAAATGTGACGCCCGGACGGACGGACAGCCGGACGACCTGGGTGACAACAATATCCCCTTCCGCCACGCAGCGGGGATAAAAACTAAGAGTTCATAGAACACTTTACCCCCACAGTCTTGAGAAACATAGACATGGGCGGGGTCGGCGAGCGGCAAATCTGATTGGTCGAGATTGTGTAAAATTCAGAAATATTTTGTCCAAACACTGCTAATCGGGTTTTGAAAGTGCCAAAAAATGATTTATGTTCTACAGTGTTCAAGTACGTATTTAATTCAATTGAAATAAAATAAAGATTTCAAAGGTTGTCGAAAACACAATTTCACAACTTCACCACCACCGACACAACATCTTTTACACCACCTTATTTAACACATTACATTAGTTTTTCGTGTTTGTGCCATTAAAGACATCCCTAAAAACTGTAAGTTTCCTGTTTGTAATGATTTTCGATTTACTTTGACTGCCAAACAGGCAGACAGAGTAAAAAATATATCTCACTCCTCCCTGCGCATGTGCAATCGGGACAAATTTAGAGCCAAAGTACGGATAAACAACAGGTCCATTTTCCGATTCGTGTTCCGATTAGTGTTAAAAATATAACATTCAGTTGAAATTAAGTTGTTCCTCGATTATAACCTGACATCTATTAGATAGACAGACAAAGTGAATCAATTGCTGAAGAAACTACAGAGTTCATAGAATACGGTAACTCATGCAGTGTTCAAGTATACAGGGTGAGTCAAAAGTAGCGCCCGATTTCTGTTTTTTTCGGCTGTCAGATACTTTCTGGGAAGTCATGTTGTTAATAATTGTCTTGCAAATTATTAATTTTAGTAATTTAATTATTTTTGATTTTGGTTTGCAGGTTATTGATGGGAGTTTGGAAAGTTACTGAATTTGCACCAAATTGAACCATAATTACCTTTCAATGAATCAACGCATTGCAGCCGTGAACATATTTACAAATGTAATGAACAACCACGATGGCGGCACGCCGTTTGGCTCGAGAATTCGATATTAACCCACCTCAGGGAAGAAACTACGATTGATTGTCGAGAAATTTGAAGCAAAGGGTCGGTAGCCACTGCAAAGAAGTCCGGTCGTCCGAAAACGGCAACGAATGTAACTAAGGCGAAGAAGCCATCAGAAGACTGGAACAAAGTCCGCAAAAGTCAACTCGCCGTTTATCTGCAGAGTTGGAAGTTAGCCAATCAAGTGTTATCCGTATCCTTCACCAGAAAAATGGAAACTTACATTCCACGCTTACTGCATGCCCTTCATGATGGAGATGACGACGCCTCTTCAATTTTGCGAAAGTTCTTAGCTAAACTTAAGGAAGAGGACACAATGCTAGACAACATGTGGTGGTCAGATGAGGCATGTTTTAAGCTTAATGGCACAATTAACAGACACAATTGTGTCTACTGGGCTGCGAATAACCCAAGAGTGACAGTTGAGAAGGAGGTAAATTTACCTGGAGTGACAGTTTGGGCAGCCATATCTCCATTAGGGATAATTGGACCCTTTTTCTTTGAGGGATCTGTCACTGCAGAAATTTACCTGGATATGCTGCAAACCCTCTTTGGCCCAGGGACAAGATCAGGACTGTTATTTCACGCATGATGGAGCTCCACCTCATTATAGAGTATGGACGCTATGTTCGTCAGTGGCTTGATGAAAACTTCCAGAAAGTGGATCGGCCGCCGCGGTCCGATCGAGTGGCCAGCACGCTCCCCGGACCTTACACCTCCAGATTTTCTTCTTTGGGGGCTCATGAAAGACCTTGTTTATCGTGAAAAGCCTCGTACCATTAGGATTGAAGGCTCAAATCACTGCAAAGTTTGAGGAAATTGATATCGAACTCTGCAGACATGTGTGCCGCTCTGTGCCTGCTCGGCTGCAATTGTGCATCGATCACGAGGGAGGGACTTTGAAAATTGCAAGTAAAACAGCTTGGTACAGTTCCGTAATAATTTTTTTCTTGAATAAATGGTCAGATAAACATGTCATTCATTTATTTCTACCTTCTTGTACATTTGTAATACAAATGGCAAACAAACAATCAACTGACAGAAATGGGCGCTACTTCTGACTCACCCTGTATACAGCATAGTACGACCCTGACATTTATGGGGGACACGCTCCTGAAAAATGCCACGAATGTTGGGGCATTGTTTCAGTGGGTAAAGGAGATAAGTTCCAAGCGTTTGAGATTCAGAAGGGAAAATCAAAAATCCTGTGAAAAACTGCAAATACATGAAGCACAGGCCCGTAAATGTATAAGCAGGTCACATTTGATCAACCGCGAATATGTGGGGTCCGCAAAGAGCGAATCCGTGAATGTCGGGGTCCGACAATACTTCACTTTCAATAAAATAATGATATTAATGATCATTTTTTTTTAATCTGGAAGTTTAATGCTATTAAAGTAGTCCAGCAGCAGTCTCGAACACCAGCTTTATGCACCACCCCCATTTAACCATTATTTAAATTGAAGTACCGCAAAACTAGAGGTTCTTGGAAGTACTATGGCGGCGATTTGTGTTCTAAAGTGTTCAAGTATGTCATTACATTTAAATAAAGGTTTGAAGAGGTTAAAAGGCAAATAAATTAATTAATTCTGCGTTTTACCGCCATTTTACTATTGGCTATATTTACTATATTTTACTATTGCTTAACGCCGCTTTTTGCTTCACGTGCGTGGGATAATGAGTGTTTGGGAAGCCATCAAAATTGGGAATGTTGTGCAGAGTAGGAAACTATAAGTGGAAAATGACGACAAACAGATCACTGAGCCATAGATAGTGATGGATGCTGCTGAAGCATCCTGGCCTCGCGAGAATTCTTTCATTGTGAGCAGAGCATACTCATCAAAGGCCTATGCACATTCTGGGCCCGCTTTACTACAACTTTGCAACCAAAGAGGCCAAAGAAGCCTCCCGGAATGGAGTGTGTATACTTCAACGACGAGGACTTTCAAGCTTCCCGCCCGGGCTACCGAGAGGTCTAACCGGTCGACCTCTCGACTCGGGTGGCTAAAATAAATGTTGCCATCACGTTCCCAAATGTCATGATTCACCATCAAGGGGTGTGTATGTGTTGTCCCAAAACTGTGAAATGGTGGAAGTACCTTCATCTTGCCTTCAAAGGTGGTGACATCATCAAATCAATGCACATGATTAAAAGCAATGCCATCTTCTTGTGTGTCATCATTTTCCACACAAAAGACTTTACGCCCAATGGAAAATACTTTATCTTCGGCTGACTCACACCTCGTGAGAGGACAAATGATATCGTGAGATCGCAGTGATAGCCAACACCTGAAGAAAAACAAATAATTTACGAGTGATGAAATTCCGAGAAACAAGCTCGTCTGGATGTTTAATGTATCAATGTTTTGATGCCGTCTCAGATGGCATCGTCAGCCATTCTGACTGTCACCTCGGACTCTAACGCTACACTATAAACAGGTCTTCTACTTAGACCAAAAGGCCAACATCATTGGACTCTTTAGAACATCTCCAAATTCAAATTATTGAAAGTTATTCCTTTCCAGATATAGAAAGTTTGCAACTCATGAGGAAGTACAAGCACATATGGGAAGATTAATGGTTTCTTGAGTACATATCCAGAGGACAAACTTGGTACCTCCACCACCGAGTGGACGTAGGTTATGTTTTTATCTCTGTCTGTCTGTGAACAGGATATCTCAAAAAGTTATGGACTGAGTCGGACAAAACTTGGTGGACAGTTTGGTTGTATCACAAGGATGAATTTATAAGATGTTGGTGAAGACCTGAATGCAGATATGGAAAAAAATTTTTATTTCTAAGTGAGTCTTCACCATTGAAAGATGCACGGTATTTCAAGAAGTTGTGGATAGATTATGACAAAACTCGGTGGATGAGTTGGGTAGGTGACAAGAACAAGCTGATTATAATATGGTTCAGGTCTGGATCCAGATCCGGCCTATCAGTGGGATACAAAATGTGAACTGGTCAGCCTGGCAGAGGTATGCAGCCTACCAAGTGCCGTTGTAGTTTAAAATGCAATGGGATTTTATTTTAACTTTCACTTCTGACTTCAAGTCTCTTTCCAAATCCACAATCGTTAGGAATCAAACCTAGGACTGTACAGTTCAAAGGCAAGAATCCTTCCCACTGACCCATCCTGTTGATTCTGTTTTCTTAACCCTGTCCTTTTCAACTATAACAAATAGCATCTACAAATTACGTATGAGAGGTGGAGGTTGCTAAACTTGAGAAGCAAGTACGTTTTATTTTAAAAATCAGGGAGAAGGGAGAGATCATCAGAGGGCATTATTTTGGACACCTGGCCGACTACTAACCCAAGTGTCAGTCTACGATCATGATCACATGGATTTGCAAACATAGCAACACTGTGGATAAAACAGAAACAAGCTCAAATGAGCTAAGATCCTCGCCCTCTTAATGATGACGTCATAAAAACGAATATGACGTCATTGTGATGTATCAGGTTTGCGATAAATTATCTGTGCTAATGCCCGGCTTGATTCCCGCAAACAAAATTCAAACAGCTTGCCTAGTTTCGGAGATAATGGTATAGGCGATTTCCATTAGCGGCGATATTATGACGTCAACTTTATTTCTAGGAAGAATTTCCAAAATCGGAGATGGTTCCTGCCTGCGCGTGGGCTTTCTGCATGTACATGGCAAGTTTCACGAAGATCCGATGAAAACTCTGGGTTGTGAAACAAAAAATGTCAAAAAATAGGAATGACGTCATAAAAATTGATATGACGTCATAGTGATGTATCATATGTGCGGTAATTCATCTCTGCTAATGCCCTGTTCGATTCCCACAAACAGAATTCAAAAAGCTTGCCTAGTTTTGGAGATAATTTTTTAGGCGATTTCCATTAGCGGAGATATTTTGACGTCATAACTTTTTTCTAGGAGGAATTTACAAAATCGGAGATGGTTACTGTCTGCACAGGGTATTTTTACATATATACGCCAAGTTTCAGGAAGTTTCGATGAAAACTGTAGGGCTTTGAACAAAAAAGTCCACAAGAACAACAACGTGAGTAAGACTTAGAGATCCTCCACGAGGATCTAAAAATAGAGGGTAAGAGAGTTGGTGAAGAGCAGGTAGAGAGGAGAAGGGTTTGGAGGAGGTAAGAAGCAATGGGAAAGGCATCTGGAAGGAATCAATAATTGTACAATTTCTGTGTATGTAATTATGTAGATGGAGCATTGAACATAAATACAGTAATTAAAACCAGCAAAAAAGGAAGAGCTTATATTATTGTTTCATTTTTGTTCTCTTCCAGCAGTATTTGCCGCCAATTTTGGTAATCACATATGGACGAACAATGCTGACGGTGACGGTAGCATTTACACATTTCACTATTCCGATAACCGAGCCGAGCGATGGACTCAACTAGGCCCCAAGCCTGATGAAATTTCAGCTGTGCCGTTGCAAAGATAGTGATGGATTCTGCTGATTAACCTCACTGCACAAGAGCTGGTACAAACGTTGAAAATTACCTTTGGTGGATTCATGATAAATTGAGACAAGTAAACAATTTGCATTACAACAACGGGGAGCAAGGACGCAAGGAAGGCATCAGTCCCTCCGACGGCCCGAGTGAGAATGACCTACAACCACGGTGAATGCAGAATTTTATCTTTGCAAAGTCATTTCACACGCTATGGAAAAAATGGTCATTCCCACCAATGTAATCCTCTATGAATGGAGGCAAAGCCCTTCAAAAGATGCTAATAAATTGTGGTGGCCACAGCAAGTGTAGACAGTGGCACAATCACTCGCGGAGGGGTTAATGTACATTAAAGTGACTAATCTGGCTATCAGGCCTAACCGGCCATGAAAAGGCTCCTGGAAGCGCTGTATGTACGCAAACAACATGAAGTGAGTGCCGGGCAGTGCACAATCGTTGCAGGCCAGGTCGGGGGACAGTTGGGATGCTGCGGATGAAAGGCCACTGATATATGACATCGATGTTAAGGGAGAGGCTAAGATAGAGGAGAAAAGGTAAGGAAACTGGAAATACAAAGGAAAGGAAGAGAGCGAATTGGAATGTACAAGGAAGGGGAGGGAAAAATTGACGTAATATAAAGACTCACAAAATAAATAAATAAATAAACACAAATGCTGAAAATGACAGATATAACTCAGATTTGAATGGCGTCATTTGTCAGTCTCTTCATTGTGATTTATCTTTTTGCCTTTGGTGTCAAAATATGCAACTTATCCATCCAATCTTAGTCGGGCAGTAACCTGCAAAGGATGATCGTAAAGTAGGAATGAAACATTTATGACAGACATTACAGTTATTGGTAATATTTATGACAGACATGGCAGTAATTGGTGACCTTACCTTCCTAATTTCACCTTACATTCTGATCCAGCCAGTTATATAATACAGAAAGCTATTATCTGTTATAGAAAGCCATTGTCATTCTGGACAAAGTGCCCAAACTTGAAAAGATGAAAGACAGAGAAGAAGGTGAAGATCTTTCAGTGAGTGATACCCCAAGGAGGTGTAGTTTAATGTCGAAGAGAATGGTAGCTTTGGACGCAATGATCGAACATACAAGAGATGGTCAATCAAACTGATTTCAGAAACTGGCCAGGACAGATGTATCAAGTCCATGTCATATTCCTCAATGCAGTCCTGCACAACCTGGGCCTGAAGGATGGTGGCATTGCCCCTTCAATGGACATCCCATTCTTATTTGGATACAAGAGGGGATGAAAGAGTAAATCTGTTGGACGCATTCTCTAGATAGAGTTGATATTCCGAGGTATATATATATATATATATATATATAAACTAGAACAACACTTGGTAGATCCAATACCTCTACCAGGCTGAACAGTTAATGTTTTGTATCCCACTGATAGGTTGGATCTGCATCTGGACATGAACCAATATTGAATCAGCTTGTTCTTGTCACCTAACCAACTCATCCACCGAGTTTTGTCTGAACCCTCCATAACTGTTTGAGATATCGTGCTAGATATCGTTATTGTCTCTATCTCTCAAAGTTGAAGAATCACTTAGAAAAATTCTAGTATCCCGATCTTCAGCAAAATCTAATCACTTCATCCTTGGCGCACAACCAACCTGTGCACAAATTTCCGTCCGAGTCCATACATAACTTTTTGAGATATCCTGCTCACAGACAAACAGACAGACAGACAGGGGTGAAAACGTAACATCCATCCACCTTTGGTGGCAGAGGTAATAAGCAAAATCAGGATGGGAGGAAAAAGGCAAGGTGGAAAAAAAGAGAAATGGAGGGAAAAGGGTGGATCGGGGAGAGCATTTAGGCAGGAGATTAGAGGGGGTGAAGAAAAGAAAAGGGAAATAGATTTGAGATGAGAAAGGAAGGAGAGGAGGGAATGGGAATATATGGGCAGGAAAAATGCCACCATATTGCATAGATAATATGTGGATAAGCATGTCATGGGATGAGATTTCCTCAGCCGCAACAAACGAGCATTCCCCAGACTATTACTCCACTTCCATCAGCCTGAACTATTGGTGTAATGAATTTGGGATTCAGTGATTCAGGAGGTTTTTGCCGCAAACAAACTCTTCCATCTGTTTAAAACTGTGATGTGGTATTCATTGGAACCACATGGCACTCTTCCTTTCCTTCAAAGTTCAGTCTCCCATTTATAGCATCATTATGGGTGGCCATATTTTGGTGTCATTTATAAGAACAGACATGTGAAAAGCTCGTGAACCAGCAATAAAATATCCAGCTGATTGTTCTCAAGGATTTATTGTTAAAGTGACAAGCAAGTCTGTAGTTTCCCAAAATGTGTGTTTTTGCAATCACTGACTGCCATGCTCGTATATATCGAGGGTTTAGTTTGCAGAGAGAGAGAGAGAAAGAGAGAGAGAAAGGAGAGAGAGAAAGGAGAGAGAGAAAGGAGAGAGAGAAAGGAGAGAGAGAAAAGGAGAAGAGAGAAAAAGGAGAGAGAGAAAAGGAGAGAGAGAAAGGAGAGAGGAAAAAGGAGAGAGAGAAAAGGAGAGAGAGAAAAAGGAGAGGAGAGAAAGGAGAGAAGAAAGAGAGAGAGAGAGAGAGAGAGAGAGAGAGAGAGAGAGAGAAGAGAGAGAGAGAGAGAGAGAGAGACTTATGGCGATTTATTGAACTGAGTGGATGAGAAACCTTCCTTGATGGTGTTGAAATGCCTTGTGAGATAACCTTTACAGCAAGCACGCTAATTATTCAATCACCTGGAGACCAGGTTGGCCAGGCCAGTTCGTGAAGATTTGATTGAGCAGTTTACACATTTGGAAGTACACTATTGGCTTTCAAAATCCTTTAATTTATTTGCACAGATAACACCGGTCTTGTTCTGATTTTAAATACCAATCTTGATGTACATGTAAATCCATAGTTCCTGCAGTTCAGTGCACAACTTGTTTAGTTTATCAATCCCAAATTTATTGAACTCATGTATAAATTAAAAATAATCCTGACCTACTGACCCTAAATCCTCACATGTGTTTGGCTTTTTTGTATACATTGTCGAGGCTCGTATGAGAGCTAACACACAACGCAACAGCAAAGGGGGGGGGGGCAGGAGACAAGAGGGTGGGAGAGGAAGGACAAAATGGTGGAGAAATTGTTAGTGGGAAAATGTCACCAGAAACAATCATTTTCTGCACAAGACCTTTAGTTTTTTCAGAAATTGAAGCTCATGGAAGAGTGAAGCAACAGATGAAGAAATGTCCCACAAGAGGAAGTGGCCTTGGAAAGGACACACAAAAACACATGTGAAGGCACTCAATGAGACGCATCAAGTTAACACCGCAAAAACTAACAAAAACCTCTAAACAAGACAAATCAGGAACAGGTAGCTCTGGCCTTCAAAAACAGCCTCTCAGAAAAGAGAAGATGGCTTCTGGTCACGCAAGAACCCGGTACCGGAAATTCCTTCATTATACAGGGTTAAAGGCTCATGGAGGAACTGTCAACTGTCATCCATTAGTAATACAAATCAAATCATGGATGCAACTGCAAACAAGTACAAGAGACAACACCAGGCTTATAGAAAGATGCAGCCACTGAGCTTGGGTGACATGACGTCACTTCCTGGAGTATGCTGGATATCAGTGACACCATCGTTAATGATGTGGACTTTCTCTTCACACTCAGCGGGGCAATTAAGGAGGAGTTTCTTCCTTCCCATGGATGCCAAACAATAGTGTTTGTCCATGCTTTATCCTTTAAATGCTGAATATAAAGCAAGGAAGCAGTGCACACACAATATTTAATGTGGGATGGAATTGAACCATCAACTTCCAAGATTCAGAGCAGACACTATCCCATTATGTAACTGAACCCTTACTGGCGAAGAAAGAAAGGAGCAAAGGGAGAAACAAAAGTCGGAATTGAAACAGAAAGTTGCCAAAGGAAGGTTTCCATTGGATCAGAAATACTTTGAAGATGAAACGGAAAACAATCACATTGCTGTGAGAGATACTTAGAGATGAGAGACAATGAAAAGTGGCGTGCTGACTGTAAGCGGAGAAACAAGGTTTTAGCCATGAAGTTATCCAGCAACAGAATGAAATGGATATAGCTAAACATGCCAAGAGGAACTCCAAAACGTTTTTGATTTATGTCAGCTCAAGGACTAAAAGTAAGTGTGGTATACTTCAAGTTTTGTGACATACACCTGGTGATGACGTAAATTATCAGTTGGAATTGACTACAAATGACCGTGAAAAGGCGGAAACACGATTAGGGAACCTGCTGTGAAAATTCCAGAAATGCCTGATCGATACGCAGACTCATTTCTGGAAATTTTTGATATCACTGATGAGACTACTATACACGAGTAAAATGAGAGAAACTAGATGTATCTACATCACCTGGACCAGACCACCTTCATCCTATGGTTTTTAAAGAATTGGCCTGATCCGTTGTAAAGCCACTCTGCCTTATATTTAATAGTACTCTTAGAAATGCAAATCTTCCTCGTGTTTTGGAAAAAGGTGCACGTGTCAGTTATCTTCAAGAAAGGCAACAGGAAGGACCCGAATAACTACAGGCTGATCAGTTTAACTAGCACCATCTGTAAAACACTGGAATGACTCATCAGAGATTAAATAATCGGCCATATGCAGGTTAACAATCTCTTCAGTGACAATTTGGATTCATTAAAGGAAGATCTACTTCTCTCCAACTATTGATTATCGAAATTATAAGAGAGATGTTGGGTAGTCGATCTAGTCGAAAAAAAAAATTTTGAGATTTATTTTTCTACCCTTATTATTTATCAGTATTTCGGTCGATATGTTTGTCTGTCTGTCTGTCTGTATGTATGTCTGTTCGGTCCAGTGCTCCATTAATACAATGGCGATTTCGATGAAACTTGGTTGGTAGGTTCATACCATGACCTAGTTGTGTGCAAATGAGAACCATTGCTATGGACCCATCCGTTGCCTCGCAATGGACCTTTGAAATTTTCAAAAAAATCTCAAAAATCAATTTTTTCGAAAATCAAAAATCGGGCCACGAGCGACTGTGGGGCAGTACATTCAGCCATATTGTCAAAAATTTCCAGCCGGATCCTATGAAAACTGTCGGAGAAGATAGAATTTGAATGAACCCTGGTCGAAAACAATAAAAAAACGAAGTTCGTTATATCTCAGAGACTATGAGTCAGATATACATGAAACTGGTATGGTAGGTTCATGGTATGTCCTAGTTATGTGTGAGAAAGAACCGTTGCTATGGACGCTTTTTTTGGCTAGTAAAGGCTGAAAAACGACTAAATTCGATTTGATCGACTACCCATGTCCGCCTACCGGCTTGTCTGTCTGTTTGTGGCACCTTTTTTTTTTTC
>CM068964.1:23028310-23048064 GCA_035128595.1 Eptatretus atami | reverse complement strand
CCAAACGAATCTTCTTCAAACTTTCAGAGGTTCATCAGTGAGCACTGGAGAGTGTTTGAGGAAAAGAGAAAAAAATCTTTTGATGAAAAAGTTGGATTTATTTTATTTTATTTAAATCGGTCTTTCTAGTGCCTAAATCTTTGTAGCTAAGTGAAAGATAATATTAAATGATCCCCGACTCTATTCCTTAGAAGCTGTAGGGAAGTGTTTTAGGCCCCCCAAAAAAAAGAATGGAGAAAAAATTTTCTTCTCCTTTCTTTCTTCTCTTCTCCCCATCTCCTCTCCTTGTTCTCCTCTCCTCCTTTCTTCTCCTCTCCTTGTCAAGGCTGGAGTGCCCCCAAGCAGTGTTCTGGGCCCAGTCCTATTCCTGATTTTCATTAATGATCTGACTCTATGGAAAATCCCTATAATCTCTATGCTGATGACTCCACCCTCTGCCGTGACATCCCTCAACCTTGAAACAGGCAGGCTGCACCTCTTCCCTCTCTTCAGACCTTGACAAAATCACAAGATGGTCAAACACTTGAATACGTCTTTCAATCCAGACAAATCTCACACTCTCACAATGTCTCTCTGAATGGAGGGTCTGGCAAACCCTCCGATCTACTTTCTTAACAATTCTCTTGAGGAAGATCAGTCATTCAAACTCCTGGGTTGATCACTATCAGTCATGATCCTTCTTGGACAAACCACATTTCAAAGTTGGCCTCCAAAGCCATTTGCAGACTGGGCATCCGACATTGTGCCAAGGCTTTCCTTGGTACACCTGAACTTCAATCCACCTACAAAGCATTCATCTGCAACTTAATGGAGTTCTGATCTCCCCTCTGGGCTGACTCCCCTGCCTCACACATTGCTCAGCTTTGACGCTGAGCAATTCTTTGACATTGCTCAGTTTACAATTTATGACAATTTTATGACACTTCCCTATAGCTTCTAAAGAATAGAGTCGGGGATCATTTAATATTATCTTTCAAGATTATTTGAATCTCCTGCGATGAAGCTCAGTCTATGGGCCTATAATTTTGCCATCACAGACAGATAGGTGGTCTCTCTGTCTTCTACCGCCTCCTTTCTGATCTTGCAGTCTCTGCTCTTTCCATGCTTTGTCCCCAACCCCCCCCCCCTCTCCCCACACAGGTTTCTACAGAGTGCACAAAGTCCGCATCAACCCCCTTCTGGTGAAACTACCTAAATCCAGGATCACTGCTCACCTCCACTCATTCATTCCTCTTTATTTCCACCTGTGGAACCAACTTCCACATTCGTTTCAATCTTATTCTCCCCTTCAGGTCTTCAAGACCATCAGGTCTTCAAGACCAACTTCCACATTCGTTTCAATCTTATTCTCCCCTTCAGGTCTTCAAGACCATCAGGTTCACCACCATCTTAGAACATCCCCAATCCAAAACCATTGATCTCTTCTACCCTTGTTAACCACCCCACCCCCGACCCCCAATTCCTCCTTCCAAATTTCCATTTTTTCTTCCTGAGAGTTTCCTTCTATCTCCCTCTTGTGCGCACCATGCGTCCTTTCCTTGTCCCCCATTCCTCCCCACACCCATTGTTTGTCCAAGTCTCCTTTGTCTTGTCCTTCAACTCCATTGTTGGTGTCCCCCTCCTCCCCCCCCCCCCCCCCCCCCCCCCACCCTCTCTACTGTTCATTTTGGCCTGTTGCATCCTGATCCATTGAGTGCATGAGCTCTTCCATGAGCCTTGACTCTGTTTTCAAAAAAAGTAAATGTTTCCAGTTTGATGGAGACATTACCTTACAAGTTACAACTTTTTACCAAAAGTAACTATAATAGCTACCTAACTGGTGTGCTTCCTGTGAAACAGGCCTGCGTCCCTGGTCCGCCACACGGCCTTTAATTTTTCATCTACTTGAGAACCAGAAATAATAAATAAAAAAAACTTGCAATTTTATCCTTAAAATCTCTCACTAAAACAACCATTTTTATCCGTCACCACGGGTGTGATCATGAAGGGTGACGCACATATGTTTCTCTGAAAGGTGGTGGTGGTATCCGGGCAGCAGGCTCTGAAAAAATGTGGAGCATTCTAAAATGGCTCCAATTTATGACAGGCCGCGATGCACTATCCACAGTAATAAGGTGTCTGCAAATGTATAAAAAGAAAAACATAAAAGGAGAGACAAAAATCTGAGATGAATCAATCATAGCGCACACTAAATTCATTGTACCACCCAGCGTTTTCTGTCATTTATATTTCCTGTACCAATCAGATCTGAACAAAGAATGGGTGAAAAGCTACCATCTCTATCTATGAAT
Source organism: Eptatretus atami (assembly GCA_035128595.1). NCBI lineage: Eukaryota > Metazoa > Chordata > Myxini > Myxiniformes > Myxinidae > Eptatretus > Eptatretus atami. Next base: position 23,045,773 of record CM068964.1, on the reverse strand, counting down.
CTCTCTCTCCTCTCACAATCATCTCTTTATTCTCTTCTCTTAATGTCTCTGTTTCTGTCTCTGTCTCAGTCTCTGTCAGGTAGTGTATTGGATGTATGGTTCCGCATTAACACGTGACATCAGGTAGTTCATCATCTGTGGTCGTTAGAGTGTTGGTTTTGTAAAATAAAATATGCTTTAATGATGAAGGTAAAAGTCTGACTCACAGACATAGAGTATCAACGAGGTTGTGCTGCCTGATTGAATGGATGTTGGACACAACTTGACATTACAGTGGACACGCCGCTTCAGAGGTTCTGAGATAGAAATGTCTGAACCTCGATGGACGGTTCCAAGCTGATGACCCAACGACAAGTGAATCAGTGGGTCAGTCAGCTGAAAGAAATATTCAGATCTCTCTCATTGTTCTTCTTCTTCCTCCCCCTTGGCACCTCTACCTCTACCTCTCTCTCTCTCTCTCTCTCTCTCTCTCTCTCTCTCTCTCTCTCTCTCTCTCTCTCTCTCTCTCTCTCTCTCTGTATCTCTCTCTTTTTCTTTCTCTGTTTAAGGGAAGACAAATGCTCCTTTTGCTAATTAATGAAGCTCTTAAGCATCTGTTGACTTGTCCAACTGGTGGCCTTCAGAATTTTATGGTGCAGCACTTTGCACGGATGTCTTAGCATCGCACTGACATTTTTCAAAGCGCAACCCGCAGAAGCATAAACAGTGGAACGCAAGCTTAATGAGCTGGGGGACCCTCAGACAGAGGGGGCTTTGTTTATGGTGCAACGAACCTCATTAGAATTTCCCACCAGACGCGGAGAGACCGCCTTGCATTTAGAACAGGCCACCGCGGCCCAATTCACCGCAGCGCCAATTCTTCTTTTTATACCTTCTGTTCTGATCATGGCGCGGGAATGTGAATGAAGAGACGGTGTAAGGTGGGGGGGGGCAACCCGGCGTGGCTGCAAGCACAAAGCACGCATTCCACCATTCGCCTAGTTCGTGCCGTCGCAGAACTTTCTTCCCATGGATTCATCCCTAAGACTCGCTGGCGGGCGACAGGCAGCAAAACGTGGTCTACCCATGGAAACATAAATTAGTCTTTTTTTTCCTTTCCAACCCATTTCGCCCCAGTATGGGTGAGGCACATTGATGCGGTGCTCAGCAGTAAAATATATCTTCCTCAGCATGCAGGCTTGGAATGGTCTTCTAACATGGAAAGACAGATGTGCATGGTGAATGTCACTGCATAACAGGAGACACAGAAAGTGCAACAGAAAGATAAAAATCGACTGACTGTGAGACGTCATAGATGAAATTTTTAACAAAGGCCAAGGCTCATAAAAGAGCTAAAATCAGTGCATTCCTGCCCACCGTGGGCAACACCGTCACCCTCCATGGGAATTACTGGACAATACACTCGTTACATTTGATGTTTAATCATAAATTATTTTCCATCAGAACTCCAAATGAATAATTTGAGAATCATGAGCATAACTAGTTGTTCTCAGGTGTTTCTTTTTCAAATCGGACATATTTACACTTTGAAAGTGTAACTTGACCAAACCAGGTTTTTTTTTGTTTTCTTCTTGTATTTCACAGTTTGAGCTCTCCCAGATTGAAGACAGCATGCTGGTATCGGCATGAACCAAAAAAATAAATAATTGTACAAAGGGATGAATCAGCATTCCATCAATGACAGAATTCTGCTCTCAGATACGGAGAAGCAATGGCGCTTACAACACATGGATTGAATACAGTGCCTGCCACAGTCTCGTCGGTCGCTGTAACTACCAGTGTAAGGAAAGGTGAAGAGGTTCGTACGATCTCTCGCGCATCATGTATTATTTGCTCCTTCACTCATGTGGCATCTGACCTCTGGTTCTTGCACTTTGCCAAGCGTGAAAAGCAGGAGGTGGTAGTTCCAGATCAAGGACACCCTGTACATCTTACTGGCACAGTTCAACTTTATGATGCGTGGAGCATCTCGATAAAAAGTGAAGTCTGGATTCCTGGCAAAACCTGCTTGAAAGGTTTATTTGTGACCAAATAGTGAGAGTTACAATAGGGCTGAAAGGTCACCTCAGAGGTGGTGAACTGATCACCACTGAGCTGTATAGGATGGGTTTGATTACCACACTGACTGTAAACTCTCATTCTGGGTGCTTCACAGGCAAGAGGCTGTATCAATGAGTACACCGTCCTTCGAAGGTGACATAAAGCCAGCTATCTCATTTGCTAACATTTCCTGGGGGGACATTAAACATCCCACAGTAGCTTTCAAAAAGAGAAGGCCACTGTGTGCCTGTAGCTCTGGTGAATTCCAAATTGCCACAGGGAACATCGTATCAGTAGCATAGCCAAAACCATACACACCTGGCCAAACCTCAGTTATAATGCAACTAGCCGCACATTGCCACTGTTTTGCATATTATCAGGTGGCACAGCATGGCTGCTGATGTGGTTACCCAAACAGATTGAGGTAGGAATCTAGAATATGGCCAGGCTACGAGCACAGAATGACCTACTTTTGTGAAGGAGACCATAGGTTCTTTAACATCCACAAGTGAATACTAGCAGAGTAGACAGCTGGCTTAACACCCCAATCTGAAGGGCAATGTACTCATTGATGCAGCAACCTGCCTGTGAAGCACCAGGATGACAGTTTATAGTCGGGTTGGGAATGGAACTCAGACGAGACAGCTCAAAGGAAAGTGAGAACGTTAACCCTGAGCTAGTACGTTACACCTAACCCCATTCTCAAACACTCCTTTCTCTCCAGGTTATTGGGATTTTTTTCCCCCTCTCACTCACCTCTTTAAACTCGTTAGTTGTCAGTTGGTTTGTTCCTTTTCCGTTTCATCCCTGCTTCCCCTTCCTCTTCTTGCTGTGTTTCATTCAGCTTGTGCACAACTTGTTCCACCCCATGTGTCCTTCTTCCCCTCCCCTTGATCTCACTCTCACCTCCACTCTGCTGTTGATGTTTCCCCCTTTCCATATGTTGTTCCATTCCATCCTGCTCCAGCTCTTCCATGAGCCTTGATGATGCATACAAAAAAAATAACTGCCCTGTCAACCCACATTATAGAAAGGGCAATTCAACAAAACGAAAAATATCACAAATTTTGTCTGGTTTCCTTGTAGGAAGGTGTATGTAGAACGTTGACTTAGTTACTGCAGTATACAGTGGTAGGCTGTATGATTTTAACCTCCAGCCTACCTGGCAATAGTAGGGTTAACTTGAAGACATATCTGATTAGATTTTTTTATGCAGCTCGTTTGTGCAAGATAAAACGTGCAACAAATGCAGATGTTATGAAAAATCAATTTAGAGGGCATTAAACATCAAAGAGGCCATCTACTTATAACATCGTTTTTGGGAGAGGAGCGTGGCTGCTAAATTGAGGCAAGGAAGAGAGGAGAATACGATATGAGAAAGGAGGGTAGAGAGGAGTGTGTGAGGAGTGGGGGGGAGCAAGGAAGGAAGGTTTGGAAGAGATGGGAGTAAGTGGGACGATGGGAAGAAGCATATGTAGGGGAGTCAAAATTTCTGCCATATGTGCATAGGTAACTAGAAGGGCACTCGGTGGAGCGAATACCTCTGCCAAGCTGATTAGTTTACCTTTTTGTATCCCACTGATAGGCTGGATCTGGATTCGGACCTGGTCTAAAATTTAATTGGCTTGTTATCACCTAACCAACTCATCCATCACGTTTCGTATGAATCCATCCATAACCTTTTGAGAAAACCTGCTATTTGTTGTTTTAGCCCTATCAATCAATGGTGAAGAATAACAAAAAATAATTATCGGATCCTGATCCGAATTGGGATCTTCATCAAAATCGAACCATTTTGTCAGTGTCACCTACCCAAGGTCTCCACCGAATTTCGTCCGAATCCGTCCTCAACTTTTGGAGATATTTTGTTCACAACCAGACAAACAGATAAACAAACAAACAGAAAGACAGACAAGGGGTGAAAACATAACCTCCATCCACCTTCGGTGGCAGATGTAACAAAAAGATAGCTCCAAAGGATGGCATTGAGAAAATCTGAAATTTAAACCTCACCAAGGTAGGATCCCGAGCAATAGATGTACTGTAAGGTGCAGACAGTTACCTGCACAAAGCGCAGCATTCCTCCGTTCATACCCTGCCAGTTCAGGGATATATTACACCACCAGCCAAAGAGCCAGCATGGTGGCAATTGAAATCAACACGAAGCAAGATAAACGAAATGGAGTGAAAAATAAAATTACTATTCCAGCCGACAAGGCGTTCATAAATGGCAATGTTTGCACAAATGCTGGTGATATTTTGTTTAGAACTCTCGTGTGGAACAAATCAAATAACTTGCACAGAGTGCATCAATATATGTGTGTGCGTGCGTGCGTGCGTGTATACCTATACCCTGCTCTGCGAGCCCAAAGAAAGCTGCCTAAGGAAACCAAATAAAGCAACACATGGTTTACTGTTTCAAACCAGATCCGGATTCCTCCATAGTTGCCCCCAGAATTCATCAGTTGTACAAGTATGAGAGTCCCAATTCCACACACCCCCGTCGGCCGCCGGACCAGTTTCATCACTTATTGGTGAATCATCAGCGACAGCGTAGACAGAAACACAACTGTCCGTAAACGTCCATAAAAGTAAATATCCGTACATGAAAGTCAGCCCATGGAATCTCCATCTTGATCACTGAGGGTCACGTGACCAAAGTCAATGGCACATCACGTGATCTTGCACAGGCACGCTCACTCCCCAAAGAAGAAGGTGTTACTTGGTTTCATGGCAGTATGATTTGACAAGTGTCTGTGGGTTGTTGTCATTTCTGGACGGTATACGGTGGTCGGAAGTACTAAACATTTATCGTTTACAGACGGTGTACAACATCAAATGTTCCAGTACATATTTTAAGTACTGCATTTATACATACACAGTCGGACCTCTGAATAAGGCACCATGGTTATAACAAATCCCCGCGTATAACGATCACTACATTCAGAACACGTTTCAATCAATACCTATTTACCCAGGTATTATAATTCACACTGCTGGAAAACCCACATCCCTATTCTTTCTCTTTCTCTTTCTCTTCTCTCTCTCTCTCGTCTCGCCTTACAAACCCTGTTTGTTGCTGTGTTCCACAACCCGCCCCCCCCCCTCCCCATACATACACACCCTAATTTCTACTGTTCTCTTAATTCTGTTACATCTTGATCATTCTGCGCTCTCGCTTATACAGCTCCACAGGCCTTGACACTGCGTACCAAAAAATAAAAAAAGACATTTGGGACTCTCACAAATTATGATGGAAACCATATGTGGTAACAGGGCAAAGGTGCTGGCAGCCGTTGGAGATGCATGTATGTACACCTGGGATCTGGAAGCTGGTTTGAGCCCCAATACGTGATGATGTTTGATGAATCGGGTACACATCGTGAGGGTATATGTGCAGTGTATAATTATCATGGTGTGTGTGTGTGTGTGTGTGTGTGTTGTCTTGTGTGCGTGTAGTTGTTTGTGTGGATGAGTATGTGTGCTTGTTTGTTCTTGTTTGTGCGTGTGTGTTTGTATGGATGAGTATGTGTGTGGTTTCTTTTTGTTTGTGTTGTGTGTGTGTGTGTTTGTTTTTTTGATTAGGTATGTGTGTTTGTGTGTGTATGTATGCGTTTGTTTTGTTCATGTATGTGGGTCTTTTTGTTGTGTTTTGTTTTTGTTATGTATGTGTCTTTGTGTGTGTGTGTGTATGTGTGTGTGTGTGTGTGTCTTTTGGTGTGTGTGTTTTTGTTTGTGTGTGTGTCTTTGGGTGTTGTTTTTGTTTGTGTGTGTGTCTTTGGGTGTGTGTGTGTGGTCTTGGTGTATGTGTGTGTTTGCTTTTGTTTATGTGTGTGTGTCTGTTTGGGTGTGTGTGTGTGTGTGTGTGTGTGTTTGTTTGTTTTATGTGTGTCTTTGTTTGTGTGTTTTTTATTATTTATTTGTTTATAATTATTTATTTTTGTGTGTGTGATAGAATTGTTAGCAACAGTTGTGTGTGAAAACGAGATGTGTGTGTGTGTGTGTGTGTGTGTGTTTGTGTGTGTGTGTGTGTGTGTGTGTGTGTGCGTGTATGTGTGTTGTTCAGTGCTACATAATTAAAGGATCTCCATGGATGCTGTCACACGATATTTAATGAGGTAATTCTGTATGTGTGTATGTCTGAAAATCATACAAAAAATAGAGCTGGACCGATCTCCAAACTAATTTTGCATACGTGGGGAAAGTTACCCACGATCAGGCCATGGGCACAACCCCCACTCCCTCACCGCTGTGAATGGGGGGGACGACATAATTTTCAAGTGCTTTCCTGACCCCTGTTGTAGATGGGGGGGGGGCATTATTCGGCATTGCATAAAATATATTTGCAACAACCTCTCCTACTACCCCCCCCCCCACACCCCCCAGGCTGCTCCCGAAAAGAGTGGGTGTTTTAAGTTGCAAAAATCCCTGTTATTGTGAAAAATCTATCTATCAGGAACATAAATTAGCATTGCCTGGCAACCCATAACAATGTAAACTAGAACGAAGTTGATTGCAAACCATCGCATATCCCCAAACTTCCCACCTAAAGCAAAGTTCAAAGATGGCAAAACATTCCACCATGAACAACCAAACCTCAAATTTTGAGTTAAATTTATTTTTTCCCGTTTTGACCCATGTGACCCCCAAGTCCCTACCTCCTGGAGCATGAATCAAAGGTAAAATCAAAAAAATTGTTCCATAATTCATGCATCCCCCAATGCTGATTGCATATACAGTACAAAGTTTCATTAAAAAATGTTTAAAATGTCCCCATAATTGCAATTTTTGGAATTTGTCATTTTGACCCCACCCCAAAAATGAGACTGGTGTTGCACATTCATGTCATGTGATGATCATAACTACCAAGTTTGGTGAATTTCCGCACAACCGTTTAGGATGAGATAGCATGACGGAGGGACAGACGGTTATATGGCCGATGGACGGACGGCCAAACAGACAGAGTCGATTCCAATATCCCCGCATTTTTTCAAAAACTGTGGGGACAATAATAGTTTAACATTTTTGTATCCAGAGTGAAAACTCGTGGAAGAGCGACACAGAACGGATCACTCATTCTTGATATATTTAGCTGCTGGCAGAATGGAGGCACATTCCACTTCATCAAATATATAAAGCTTATATTTATGATGTTCTGGGTTCCGGTTCTGGGTTTTGGGGAGTCGGCAGGTCTCTTTCAGGGCTCTCTGCTGACGATCTCAAAGTTAAGTTTCCGGTCGTTATATGTCCCGTTTTAACTGTTTATTTTCTCACCTACATGTTACTGTGTGTTCCTAGTTCGGTTTTATTTCAAAAATCGTGTTATTTTGTGAGTTTTCGTCGACCTTGTCTTACCGGTGCTTGAGGCCTACCCATCCTCCCCTCGGGTACGATCGTGTTAATTTGTATTTTCTCCCCATTACCTTCAATCTCTATCTTCCCCACTTCCCAACGTCCCCCATCCCTCCCAACTAAACACTATTTCTTGTCTTTAATCCCAAAAAAACAAGCTCAAATGAGCTAAGATCCTCGTCCTCTTAATGATGACATCATAAAAACGAATATGATGTCATTGTGATGTATCAGGTTTGCGATAAATTATCTGTGCTAATGCCTGGCTTGATTCCCGCAAACAAAAATTCAAACAGCTTGGCTCGTTTCAGAGATAATGGTATAGGCGATGCCATTTAGTGGCGATATTATGACGTCAACTTTTTTTTCTAGGAAGAATTTCCAAAATCGGAGATGGTTACTGCCTGCGCGCGGGCTTTCTGCATATATATGGAAGTTTCACGAAGATCCGAGAAACTGGGTTGTGAAACAAAAAAATGTCAAAAAATAGGAATGACGTCATAAAAATTGATATGACATCATAGTGATGCATCATATGTGCGGTAATTCATCTCTGCTAATGCCCTGTTCGATTCCCGCAAACAGAATTCAAAAAGCTTGCCCAGTTTCGGAGATAATTTTTTAGGCGATTTCCATTAGCGGAGATATTTTGACGTCATAACTTTTTTTTCTAGGAGGGAATTTCCAAAATCGAGATGGTTACTGTCTGTATGCGCAGGGGATTTTTACGTATATTAGCCAAGTTTCAGGAAGTTTCGATGAAAACTGTAGGCTGTGAACAAAAAAGTCCACAAGAAGAAGATGAAGAACAAACAACATGAGTAAGACTTAAGCCTGTATCTCACTGGCTGCGACAGCTCGCGACAAAATGCGAAAGGGATTCTCCAAAATGTCTGGAAACGTTCGCGGTGGTTCTCAATTTCCTGCGTGAGTCGCAGGACGTCGCTTTGGTGTCGCTTGAATTTTGAACATGTTCAAAAAATTCGTGCGACAAATTTCTCTCAAAATAGTCACAGAGTCTCACGGTTGTCTCGAACCCTTCTCAATTTAGTTTCCGTGAGTCAGAAGGCGCGACAAATGTGACATGCAATGTAATGTAGATAGATTCACAATAGTTCAATCTCAGATATGACTAAAAAAAACAAACAAAAAAACAAACAAACTCATAGTCCATATTGTAAACCAGCATTGTCTGTCTCTTTCTCTCCTGTTCTGAGTAATGGCCTTCAATGCAAACTTTTCACTTTCCCATCATTTCTTTCACCTTCCCTCATTCCTAAATCACGTCACACATATTTTTACATAAATTAGGTCACACACAAAATATGGTCACACCCACAAGCCCCTATCAAGGCAGATGAACAATTGGGTCACACAAAATGTTTGTGGGTGCAACGTGACAAGTAACAGAACACTTGAACAATCAGGCTGTGTCAGCATTCTCCTGTAATCCCACCATCCTGTTCTGCCAGGGCACAGCTCCCACACCATTGTAGTACTCAGTCGGTACTCTCTTACTCGTTTCCCAACTGACCATATGATTGCTGGAAGGAGAGGCCTATATATATATATATATAATATATATATATATAATATATATATATATATATATATAGTCCCGATTTCTCAATTGTCACGCACAGCTGTCGTGCGACTGTTGCACGACATTTCGCGATGGTCGCACGACCGTCGTGTGACCGTCGCGCGACAGTTGCATGTGCCAAAAAAATCTCAGTTTTGTCACCTTGAACGTTGCGCGAATGTCGTGCGACATGTATGCGAACTCCAGGCGAAGTTCATCCCAAATTTCCCTCGGAGTTCGTGGACATTCGTGCGATGTTTCGTGAGACATACGCAAATGTGTTTAGTATAAATTCAGTGTTGATTCCAAGTGACAAATTTATCGCTGTTTTTATCGCAATTGGTGTCTCCAAATAGTCGCGAGCTGTCGCGCGCCAGTGAGATACAGGCTTTAGAATCATCACGGGGATCTAAAAAAAAAAAAAAATTACCTTCTCCTTCACACTCACAAGTCTCGATCCTTCTTCCTCTCCTTTTTCTTCTCTTCTCCGGCGGCACACCATCTTTATTTCTATTTTGAGCTGAACCCTCTCTCGCCATACCTTACCGATTTCTTCGACCAACCTTCCATTCCCGAATTCTTACCTGTTCTTCAAAAATACATCAAAAAATAATAATCTTTCCTCGTATCCTTGTCGATCTCTACACCTCCTTGTAACCACGTGTCTCTCTACATTCCTGGTTACTTTTCATCGACCCAGCAGCTTCACTCTGCGTTTACCGTTTCCAAATTCACCACACACTTTCCCGTATTTTACTTCAACCTTCCTCTTTCCGAATGTTACGCATCCTTATTTAAAATTTAATAATTTCCTTTTATTATACACCTCCCATAGCCAAGTGTTTCTCCCATAACCACGTGATCTGTTTACACCCCTGTGGTTTATCGATCCAAATTCACCACACCTTCACCGATTTTACTTCAACACTTTCCCTTTCCGAATGTTTACCGCAATCCTTATTTAAAATAAAATAATTTCACTTTGATTATTACACCTCCCATAACCACGTGTTTCTCCATAACCACGTGATCTGTTTACAACCCCCTGCGTTTACCGATCCAAATTCACCATTCACCTCACGATTTTTTCTACAACACTTCATAGACCTTAGTGACGAAAAACTCTCTCAAACAATTAATAATAATAATAATTACATAATAATTAATAAAAACGCGATCTCTTATAATGCTTCCTTCTTCTTTCTTTCACACGTGTGGTACTCTTTACTGTATTCATAATGAACTACCTTCCACTATTTAAACAGACTGCTCTCAATTCGACCTTCCTTTCATACCTTGCCGAAAAATCAACTGTTACAAGCGTTCTTTCTCTCCATTCTCCGGAATTCGCCTTGATTACATCCATCAAGAAATGTGTTTAATCACATCTCTGACCGAAAACTTTTTAAAAACCCCAGTTTGCTATGTGAATGTTCACTTTCCATCCAACCATTCTTTTTTACCTTTCAAGGTCCAACTCACCCTCTCACCCCTCACCTCAAAGCAACAATCACACTTTCCTCCCTCCAAGCCTCCCTCTCCACCTTCTCTCTAAAAACTCCCCCCTTCACCTTTCTCCCTCAACTCTCCCCATCCACCCTTTTCACACATTCACCCCCCTCCCTCACCCTTCTCAAATTTCCCCACCTCTCATCCACAAAGCTGCTCCTTCCACTGCCCTTTCACCTACATCTCTTCACTCCACCCTTCCTAAATCCCACTGCCTTCTGCCCCTCTCTTGTGCCCCCTCTCCCCCAGACCACACAGCCTTTTCTCCTCCTCATCCGGCCCCCCTCCCCTACTATTTCTGCAATCCCTACACTCTTTCACAACCCTCCTTTACCTCCCCCCCTCCGTCCTTGTCCTTCCTCCCCTGCCCTCCCACCCCTGCACCCAAAGCCTCCTTCCTCTCCCTCTTCATTAACAGTGTGGACCTCAAAATATCCGGCCTTCGATTCAAACCTCTCAGATCTTTCCCATTACAGGTTTGCCACTTGACAAACCAGACATTAATCTGACCGAACATAAACTTTCCACCCCAAGACGTATCTACACTCCCAATGTCTCTCCCTGGTTATTCCCTCCTCCGGTATTGGACAGACCTGAGCCTCCTCCTAGTGGAGGAGTTGCTCTCCTTCAACAAAGACTCGATGCCCACTCTCTTCATTGCACTGCCCCTCACTCCCACCACACCCCCAGGAAATACCTCTGGCTACGGCTTCCCCTCCACTCCCACCTCATGTTTATTGTGTACTGTACCGTCACCGAACGTGATGACTCCATTTACATTTTCACGATCCGAAAACATGGACCAACTTCTATTCTTTCTTCATCCAAACTCTCTCTTCTCATATTGTTTGTGACTTCAATTGTATTTCATCTCTTCTGGATCCGCATTTTGACCAATTTCCTGACAATGATCTGCTGCTCTTCCTCTGGTCCAATCGCGGTGTCTTCTGACCAACGTCCTTGTCAAAGTGGACATCTCTCTGGCTATTATCAGAGAACCACATCACCGCCGTCGAGCTCTGGCATTTCACTCAAGCCAAACTGGCAGGGTCTCCAAGCAGTCCCCTCAAAACTTATAGGACTGGTCTTCTATCCGCTACTTTCTTCCAACATTCAACTCATCCTGGAATTTCTTTCAAAGAAACTTTGCTTCTCCCTCCATCACAGATTTATCCCCTCTCGTCGTCCGTTGTCCTACCCTTCCTCTCACCCTTGGTTTCACTGAAGCTTGTGGCGGAAGCAGTTGTCCTAAACAACTTGCCTTATGCCTCATGGAAAGCAAAACCCAACTGAGGCTTCATCTCAGTTCCTCCATAAAGCTCCGCGAACAATGTGTATCTACCCCAGGAGAGCAGAAAACAACATCTTTCTAAGGCTCAAGTCAACTTTCAAACCTCTCTCCCTCCTCAATCCTGGTGGCATCTAATTAAATCTGTTTCTGGTGTTTTTCCCCCTCCCTTACCTCAAATTGACCACACTCTGTACCGCATTGAAAAGGCTGAATGGCCTAAAATCGGTGTTTGCATCAAAATCTTTATGATCGAAAACCCATTCACTTTCTCTGCCCACCTTTACCCAGTCGCACCCAACTGTCCCTGGACTTCATGATGTCCTTTTTCTCCTGGCACAAGCGTGGAAGCTTGCTGTCAAACCTGGACTCAGATTCTGCAACCGGTCCAGACGGCATCACCCACATGTCCTAAAAACCTGCTCCCTCTGCTCTTGCTCACCCTCTCTCTAGTTTCTATTCAACCCTCTCATTGCTCAAGGTCATCTGCCATTCTGCTTGGGAAATCAGCAAACGATCACTGCCCTTGCATAAAAAAGGTGCAAAACAGATCCTGCAAACCTCAGACAATTAGCCTTCTTCAAATCATCAGCAAGGTTATGGAATCCATTCATCGCTTTCAGACATCAAATCCTTCCTCTTCTCCAATGCCTTGATTTCCGATCATCAATTTGGTTTCAGACCAGGTCACTCGACCCTGGATATTTGCTGCTTCTTGCTCTCCCAACAATGGGGATGGAGCGTCCTCAATGCCGGCGATATAAATCAGAGCCGTATCCCTCGACATATCGCTTGCTTTGACACGTCTGGCACCCTGCCCTGGCTCACCAAAACTCTTTCCTATGGTATCCAAGGCCATCTCTACTCCCTATGGCTCGCAGACTTCCTCTCCTGTCGCAACCAACGTGTGGCCCTTAATGAAAGTTCTCTCAATCCCCTCTTCCTGTCCCAGTCTAGAGTTCCTTCAAGGCAGTGTTCTGGGCCCTGTTCTTTTTTCTGAGTTTTTCATCAATGACCTCTCCGACCCTCTGGAAAATCCTCTATATCTCTTGCTGATTGACTCCACCCTCTGACCTACAATCTGTATCCTCAGACCGCACTGCAGCAGCTTCTTCGCTCACTGCAGATCTGGGTAAAAATCACAAACTGCGCGTCCAAACACGTGGCAACATGTCTTTCAATCCGGACAAATCTCACACTCTCACTATGCTCTCCAAAAGGGACCGTTTAGAACCCCCCCCCCATCCACTTTCTTAACAATCCTCTGAAGAACTCCTTTCTTTTTAAGCTTCTGCGGGTCTCACTGTCTGCCATGATTCTTTTCCTGGGAAAAGCACATTTCAAAACCTCGCCTCCAAGCCAGCGCTCCGGGACTGGGGAATCCTCCGTCGTGCAAAAGTCCTTCCTCGGCCCACACTGAGTTCCTGACCACTTACAAAGCTTTCGTTGCCGCAGCCTGATGGAGTACTGCTTCTCCCCTCTGGCGCTGGTTCTCCTGGCCTCTCACTTTTCTCGGCTTCACGCTGAAAAAACCAAGGCATTTCGGATCATTGGTATCTCCCGCGATGCAGGCTGAGTCTTTGGGCATCTCACTCTCTCACGCGGCTGGCGCGTGGTCTTTCATGTCTTCTACCGTCTTCTCTCCAGCCTCCCCCCTCCCCCCCCCGCCCTCTCTGCGATTGTCCCCACCACATTTCCGCCATGGGTGCTCAAGTCCGCCAACAACCCCCTTGGTAAAACTACCAAAATCACGAAATACTGCTCACTTTCACTCTTCATTCCTCTTTTTTCCTGCCTTTTGTAATAAACTCCCTCACTCTATTCATTCATCTTCCCTCCAGGCCTCAAAACAGCTGTTCACACACCTCTTATCCATCCTCATCCAAATCCTCGATATTTTCCTTACCCCCGATTAATCCACCCAAGCACCTCCTTCAATTCCCTGCTTTCTTCCTGGAAAGTCCCTTAATGTCCATCTTGTTATTCCCCGTGTTCCTCGCCCAATCCTCTCCCTTCCACGATCTCCTAATGTCTCTTCCCCACTGTTTTGTCCTTCCCACTTCCCGCCCCTCTTGTCTCATGCCCACTATGACTGTGTGTTGTGTGTTAGCCTCTCACACGAGCCTCACAAGTATACAAAAAAATAAAATAAAAAAAGTCTTTGTGGGATGCACCCAGTGCCTGCTTGCAGTCTGCTTGGCTCACCCTCCTCGCGTGTGTATGTATATATGTGTAATAGTTTGTGAAAGGACTTAGGTCAAACACTTTCCCCGGATGATTACCCACGCAGAAAGTTGTACATAAGTATATTACATACAGACATATAGTTTGTGAAGGGAAGGGAGGGGGTTGTTTACGATTATGTCACAGAGAATGGACAATCAAATCTCACCAACAGCCACATTCGAAAGGTTGAATTACTCCCTCCATCATAACATATAAACAGACGGACCGTCCCTTGTGGGCCCATTTACACCTCACATCAAACCATTTTCTCCTGTTTCATTGTTCCGTTTGAAATTAACCACCCCTCCCTCCCCCCTCAACCGTTTTCAATTTGTACTACTACCAATTATTCAGACATCATCAAACAACATAAACCAACTACTGTGATACAATTGTCTCAATCTTCATTCCTCTTACATATCTTTCAAGAGAAAATTAAGAGCTCTCACCACAACATGGACAAATGTCATTTCAGAATCTTTCAAGCTCTAAACACTGTTACATGTACTCCAAACTCTGCAAAACTTCCCAATGAAGTGCTTTCAACCTTCAGGTCCATTCTTCATATTACATACGCGATTTATGGATTTTTGTTTAAAACACACATCCATCCATCCATCCATTGGGACATACGGCTGTGCAGAGCGTTGATTGCTGCCTAAGCTGTCTCTCCTTGGCTTATTTGGCGTACAATCCTGGACGCGGTCGCACTCCGACGCAGATACAGACAAGCTGGCACTCATTTTGCCAACCTCGGAAAGATGACAGGCAGAGTCACCCCACCTGAATTAATTCAACAGCCGAGGGGGATTTGAACTCAGGTTCCTGGGATCCCAAGCCCACCACCCTAAACCATTTAAGCAACACCAGGCATTTTAAACATCCAAGCCATCCCCTTTCTTTTCCTCCCAACATCCTAACATATTTCACCTTTGCAGCTATTTCTTTTCAAACTATTATTTCTATTTTCCCCAACTTTACCTTTCTTCCTTTTCTTCACCCACCATCCTACCAGTTCGCCTCCTTTCCCAAAAAATATTTTTTCTTCAATTTACCCCTCACAGCCTTGTAACCTCCACTGTGTATTGTACTATTCTCAGACGACACTGTTGACTGTAAGCAAAGTGTGAATTCATCCACTCATCCAATTATGACCCGAAGACATGAGGACTGATATCCTTGCAATAGAACAAACACAAGTGGTGTTAACCACCTGATCGACAATCTAAACACAGAAGAAAGCTTTGATTTCCCTAAGAGAAGCAAAGACTTGGACCTGGACACCTCTCCCTGAAGTCCGCCACATCTGTGCGGCTTGGCCTGGAAACAAATGGGCTCATTCACAAAGGTCACGACTTGTCATTATCACAGGAACGCGCCCGCTTGCTAGATGAATGCACGAGACAGCGGCAGGCGCATCCTCCGTCGCCAGCTGTTAACTCGAGCCTGCGCAGGCATGCAAAAGCAATTTCGAGTTTGGCAAAAAGTCACTGAAACAGGAAAAAAAAAATGGCCGAAACTTCTTCTCTCCAGGCATTACGGCTTCTGGAGAGAACAGCACGCAAAATCCGTATCAAAACCATTTTGGATTGCAATGCTCAAATAATGGCAGGGGTTCTGGTTGGGGCTAAAAGAAAAAGGGAGGGGAAGAGTGCACTGAAAATGTTGAGTCCGCAGAGGCCCTTGCTGTCAGTATGAGGGCTTTCGGGAGTGCAAATACATGGACGTGTTGGTGTTGAAACATTGACGCACATTTCTATGAGCCTTTGAATTAATCAAATTAACCGAGCAAACCCCAATATTAGCAAAGAGGATTTAATCCCGGAGTGACAGCTCTATAGGCAATGCCGAAAGACTCGACTGCGCGGTCCTCAACACAACAAAACTCATTATAAAACAGCTGTTAGCATGCAAGAACTTGGCAAAGCAAAAACTAATTAAATCTATTTCAGGCAGAAATCAGAAATAAATAAATAAATAAGATAAATAATATAAGGCTTGGCTGTTTTTGATCCATCAAAGGCTTTGGGATGCCATTCCCAATCTGCAGAATGGTCTCACATTGCTCTCAACGTCAAGTGACGTCACAAGATATATGCATTGCTCAATCAGACTCGGCAACTCAGAGTTAGTCGCGGCAAAATTTATTGATGCTTGGTCAAACCCAAACGACCACAACCAGCCTCCCAAAGCCTGTACTTGGCAATTAAAATCCAAAGTGCCTTTAGCAGCCAGGACACAGCAGGGAACATGGTGTTCGCATTGACAAAGGCTCTTGAGAGGTAAACACTGCCACCTGCCCTTTGGCACATCTCTATTCCATACAGCACTTTTGCATTACCAGAAAACTGCCTCCCATATAGTATTGTAAATTGATGATTTTTCTTGCGTATTAAGCAGTGAAGATCTGTAAGATCCTCATAAAAAAGATTCAAATTCAGCCTGTGGCTCCCATCATTGCTGGCGGGTGCAGCAGCTTTTGCCCATGATGCAGTGCCTCCCTGTTCCCAGTAAGCTGAGCGACTCATTTTGCCGACCTCAGAAGGATGACAGGTTGAGTCAACCTTGGTTGTCAATTAATGCGTGCGACGCGAGCTCAAACTCAAGACCTTTAAGATTCTTAACATCTTAAGCCAACCACATTAACATTAGCGCCAACACCAGACTTGGATGCCTCAAGAAGAAGGACAATTAGTCCTGTGTTAAATCTAAAGACAGTATTGGGTCTCACACAAAGATACTGGTGAGATCTTCAACATCCACACGATAAGCAGACAAGACAGCGCCAGGTTCCAGATTTGCATTCACAGTGTCTAAGGGGGGGCTAAAATTGGAGGGAGCTTGTACATATAGAGCATATCTCGCTTGCAGGACAGGACGTACTGTAGGTAGATATAAGCATGCAGAAGTTACAAGGACATCAGATAATATGGATAAACCACCATAGTGTATTGGGATTTGAACCTGTCATCCAACAACACGAGCTATGGTCTACAATGGAAATGCCAAACAGGCCAACTATAGTCAATCGAAAAAGGGTGCCGTCTGTCTTCAAAAGGCTACACCAGTTTCACCAAGTCATGGCGCTTGCTTTTGGATGGAAAATCTTCGGCTCACGATAAGGGCGAGTTATTTCCAGTTGGTCTTGTGTTCACTTATTTGCTGCATCTGGTCTTCCAGAGAGAGACCTTCAATTCAATGGGTGGAAAATCACTTAATTCTCGTAGAAACACACAAAGCAACCACTGTTGTTGGCCGATTACTCAATCATCCCATTAAATAGATGGACATGACTATGATCTGCCAAGAATGTCTTACACATGCTTCGAGTTGTAAAATTTGATACACATTGCAGACTATTGGAATCTTTTGCTGTTTCCCTGCAGTAGAACATGATAATGCTTCAAACATGGCCCTGCTTTAGGATGCGGTATCTTGCCTTCTCAGCAAAAAAAATCTCTCTCTG
>CM068964.1:23009171-23028285 GCA_035128595.1 Eptatretus atami | reverse complement strand
CAAAACTCGCGTGGATGAGTGGGTAGGTACAAGAAAAACAAGCTGATTCTATAATATGGTTCAGGGTCTGGATCCAGATCCGGCCTATTCAGTGGGATACAAAATGTGAACTGGTCAGCCTGGCAGAGGATGCACCTACCAAGTGCCGTTGTATTTAAAAATGCTAAGGGATTTTATTTTAACTTTCCTTCTGACTCAAGTCTCTTTTTTCAAATCCACAACTCGTTAGGGAATCCAACCTAGGACTGTTACAGTCCAAAGGCAAGGACTTCCCATGACCCATTCCTGTTGATTCTGTTTTCTTTAACCCTGTCCTTTTTTCAACTTATAACAAATAGCTCTACAAATTACGTATGAGGAGGTGGAGTTGCTAAACTTGAGAAGCAAGGTACGTTTTATTTTAAAAATCAGGAGAGGAAGATCATCAGAGGGCATTATTTTGGACACTGGCCGACTACAACCCAGTGTCAGTCTACGATCATGATCACATGGATTTGCAAACATAGCAACACTGTGGATAAAACAGAAACAAAGCTCAAATGAGCTAAGATCCTGCCCTCCTTAATGATTGATCATAAAATACGAATTATGCGTCATTGTGATGCTATCAGGTTTGCGATAAATTATCTGTGCTAATGGCCCGGCTTGATTCCCGCAAAACAAAATTCAAACGCTTCCTTAGTTTTCGGAGATAATGGTATAGGGCCGATTTCCATTAAAGCGGCGATATTATGACGTCAACTTTATTTCTAGGAAGAATTCCAAAATCGAGAGATTGGTCCTGCCTGCGCGTGGGCTTTCTGCACTGTACATGCAAGTTTCACGAAGAATCCGATGAAAAAACTCTGGTTGTGAAACAAAAAAGTCAAAAAATAGGAATGACGTCATAAAAAATTTGATTATGACGTCATAGTGATGTATCATTATGTGCGGTAATCATCTCTCTAATGCCCGGTTCGATTCCCACCAAACAAGAATTCAAAAAGCCTGCCTAGTTTTGGAGATTAATTTTTAGGCGATTTCCATTAGCGGAGATATTTTGACGATCATAACTTTTCTAGGGGAATTTACAAAATCGGAGATGGTTTACTGTCTGCACAGGGTATTTTACATATATACGCCAAGTTTCAGGGAAGTTTCGGATGAAACTGTAGGCTGTGAAACAAAAAAGTCCACAAGAACAACAACGTGAGTAAGACTTAGAGATCCTCCACGAGATCTAAAAATAGAGGGGTAAGAGAGTTGGTGAAAGCAGGTAGAGAGGAGGAAGGGTTTGGAGGATGGAAGATGCAATGGGAAAGGCATCTGGAAGGAATCAATAATTGTACAATTTTCTGTGTATGTAAAAAAAAAAAAAAAAAATTTATGTAGATGGGAGCATTTGAACATTTAAATACAGTAATTAAAACCCAGCAAACAAAAGGAAGGCTTATATTTATTGTTTCATTTTTTGTTCTCTTCCAGCAGTATTGCCGCCAATTTTGGTTAATACATATGGCACGGAAACAATGCTGGACGGTGACCGGGTAGCATTACACATTCACTATTCCGATAAACCGAGCCGAGCGATGGACTTCAACTTAGGCCCAAGGCCTGATGAAATTTCAGCTGCTATGCCGTTGCAAAGATAGTGATGGATTTCTGCTGATTAACCTCACTGCACAAGAGGCTGGGTACAAACGTTGAAAATTACCTTGGTGGATCATGATAAATTGAGGACAATAAACCAATTTGCATTACAACAACGGGGAGCAAGGACGCAAGGAAGGCATCAGTCCCTTCCGACGGCCCGATGGAGAATGGGACCTACAACCACGGTGAATGCAGAATTTTATTTCTTTTTCTGCCAAAGTCATTTCACACGCTATGGAAAAAATTGGTTCATTCCCACCAATGTATCCTCTATGAATGGAGGCAAAGCCTTCAAAAAAGATGCTAATAAATTGTTGGTGGCCACAGCAAGTTGTAGGCCTAGACAGTGGCACCAATCCACTCGCGGAGGGTAATGTACATTAAAGTGCACTAATCTGGCTATCAGCAACTAACGGCCATGAAAAGGCTCCGGAAGCGCTGTATGTACGCAAAAAACATGAAGTGCAGTGCCGGGCAGTGCACCAATCGTGCAGGCCAGGTCGGGGGACAGTTGGATTGCTGCGGATGAAAAGGGCCACTTGATATTGACATCGATGTAAGGGAGAGGCTAAGATAGAGAGAAAGGTAAGGAAAACTTGGAAATACAAAGGAAAGGAAGAGAGCGAATTGGAATGTACAAGGAAGGGAGGAAAAATTGACACGTAATAAAAGACTTCACAAAATTAAATAAATAAAATAACACAAATGCTGAAAAATGACAGATATAAACTAGATTTGAAATGGCGTCATTTGCAGTCTCTTCATTGTGATTTATCTTTTTTGCCTTTGGTGTCAAAATATGCAACTTATCCATCCAATCTTAGTCGGGCAGTACAACCTGCAAAGGAGATCGCTAAGTAGGAATGAAAACATTTATGACGACATTACAGTTATTGGTAATATTTATGACAGACATGGCAGTAAGTTTGGTTGACCTTACCCTTCCTTAATTTCACCTTACATTCTGATCCAGCCAGTTATAAATACAGGAAAGCTATTATCTGTTATAGAAAGCCATTGTCATTCTGACAAAAGTGCCCAAACTTGAAAAGATGAAAGACAGAGAAGAAGGTGAAAGATCTTTCAGTGAGTGATACCCCAAGGAGCGTGTAGTTTAATGTCGAAGAGAATGTAGCTTTTGGACGCAATGATCGAACCATACAAGATAATGGTCAATTCAAACTGATTTTCAGAAAACTGGCCAGGAACAGATGTATCAAGTTCCATGTCATATTCCTTCACAATGGCAGTCCTGCACAACCGGGCTGAGGATGTCATTGCCCCTTCAATTGGACATCCCATTCTTATTTGGATTACAAGAGGGGTGAAAGAGTAAATCTGTTTGGACGCCATTCCTAGATAGAGTTGATATTCGATGGTATATTATATTATATATATATTATTATAAACTAGAACAACAGTCTTGTTAGTCCAATACCTCTACCAGGCTGAAACAGTAATGTTTTGTATCCCACTGTAGGTTGGATCGATCTGGACAGAACCAATATTGAACAGCTTGTCTTGTCACCTAACCAACTCATCCACCAAGTTTTGTCTTGACCCTCCATAACTGTTTGAGATATCGTGTAGATATCGTTATTTTCTCTATCTCTCAAATTTGAAGAATCACTTTAGAAAAATTCTAGTATCCCGATCTTCAGCAAATCTAATCACTTATCCTTGGCGCACACAACAACCTTGCACAAAATTTCCGTCCGAAGCCATACATAACTTTTTGAGATATTCCTGCTCACAGACAAACAGACAGACCAGCAGGGGTGAAAACGTTAACATCATCCCTTTGGTGCAGATGAATAAGCCAAAATCAAGGATGGAGGAAAAAGGCAGGTTGAAAAAAGAGAAATGGAGGAAAGGGGATCGGGAGAGGCATTTAGGCAGGAATTAGAGGGGGTGAAGAAAAGAAAAGGGAAATAGATTTTGAGATAGAAATGAAGGAGGAGGAATGGGAATATATGGGCAGGAAAAAATGCCACATATTGCATAGATATATGTGGATAAGCATTGTCATGGGATGGAGATTTCCTCAGCCGCAAACCAAACGAGCATTCCCCAGATCTATGACTCCACTTCCATCAGCTGAACTTTTGGTGTAATGAATTTGGGATTCAGTGATCAGGAGGTTATTTGCCGCAAACAAACTCTTCATTTTAAAACTGTGATGTGGTATCCATTGGAACACATGGATCACTCTCCTTTTCCTTCAAGTTTCAGTTCCCATTTATAGCATCATATGGGTGCCATATTTGGTTTGTTCATTGTATAAGAACCAGAACATGTGAAAGGCTTCGTGAACCAGCAATAAAATATCAGGCTGATTGTTCTCAAGGATTATTTGTTATTAAGTGACAAGCAAGTCTGTAGTTTCCCAAAAATGTGTGTTTTTGCAATCACTTTGACTGCCATGCTCGTAATATCGAGGTGTTTAGAGAGATGACAGAAGAAGGAGGGAGAAGGAGGAGAAAGGAGAAGAGGAAAGAGAAGAGAGGAAAAGGAGAAGAGAAGGAAAGAAGAGAGAGAGAAAGGAGGAGAGAGAAAGGAGAGAGAGAAGGAGAGAGGAAAAGGAGAGAGGAGAGAAAAGGAGAGAGGAAGAAAAAGGAAGGAGAAGAAGGAGAGAGGAGAAGAAGGAGAGAGAGAGAGAGACAGAGAGAGAGAGAAAGAGAGAGAGAGAGAAGAGAGAGAGGGAGAGAGAGAGAGAGAGAGAGAGGAGAGAGAGAGAGAGAGAGAAGAGAGAAACTTATGGCGATTTATGAACGAGTGGCATGAGAAAACCTCCTTGCATGGTGTTAGTAAATGCCTTGTGAATAACCTTACAGCAAGCACGCTAATTATTCAATCACCTGGAGACCAGGTTTGGCCAGGCCAGTTCGGTGAAGATTTGATGAGCAGTTTACACATTTGGAAGTACACTATTGGCTTTCAAAATCCTTAATTTATTTGCACAATTAACACGGTCTTGTTCTGATTTATAAATACCAATCTTGATGTACATGTAAACCATAGTTCCTGCAGTCAGTGCACAACTTGTTTAGTTTATCAATCCCAATTTATTGAACTATGTGTATAAAATTAAAATAATCCTGACCTACTGACCCTAAATCCTCACATGTGTGTGTGCTTTTTTGTATACATTGTCGAGGCTCGTATGAGAGCTAACACCACAACGCACAGCAAGGGGGGGCAGGAACAGAAGAGTGGTGGGAGAGGAAGACAAAATGGTGAGGGAAAATTGTTAGTGGGAAATGGTCACCAAAACTAATCATTTTCTGCACAAGACTTTAGTTTTCTCAGAAAATTTGAAGCTCATGGAAGAGTGAAGCAACAGAGAAGAATATGTCCCACAAGAGAAGTGGCCTTGGAAGGACACACAAAAACACATGTTGAAGGCACTCAATGAGACGCATTCAAGTAACACCGCAAAAAACTACACAAAACCTCTAACAAGGACAAATCAGGAACAGTAGCCTGGCCTTCAAAAAACAGCCTCTCAGAAAGAAGGAAGATGGGCTTCTTGGATCTCACGCAAGGAACCCGGTACCGGAAAATTCCTTCATTATACAGGGTTAAAGGCTCATGAGGAAACTGTCAACTGTCATTCCAATGTAATTACCAAATTCAAATCAGGATGCAACTGAAACAAAGTACAAGAGACAACACCAGGACTTATAGAAAGATGCAGCCACTGAGCTTGCGGTGACGATGACGTCACTTCCTGGAGTATGCTGTTATCAGTGACACCATCGTTAATGATGTGGACTTTCTCTCACCACTCAGCGGGGCACTAAGGAGGAGTTCATTCCCTTTCCCATGGATGCCAAACACGATAGGTTTAGTCCATGCTTTATCCTTTAAAGCTGAATATAAAGCAAGGAAGCCAGTGCGCACACAAATTTATGGGGATGGAATTGAAACATCAACTTCCAAGATTCAGAGCAGACACTATCCCATTATGTAACTGAACCCTTACGGCGAACCGAAAGAAAGGAGCAAAGGGAGAAACAAAAGTCGGAATTGAAACAGAAAGTTGCCAAAGGAGGTTTCCATTGGATCAGAAATACTTTGAAGATGAAACGGAAACAATTCAACATTGCTGTGAGAGATACTTAGAGATGAGAGACAATGAAAATTGCGCGTGCTGACTGTAAGCGGAGAAACAAGGTTTTATGCCAATGAAGTTATCCAGCAACAGAATGAATGATATAGCTAAACATGCCCAAGAGGAACTCCAAAACGTTTTTTGATTTATGTCAGTCAAGGACTAAAGTAAGTGTGTATACTTCCAAGTTTTGTGACATTACACCTGGTTGATGACGTAAATTAGTCAGGTTGGAATTGACTACACAAATGACCGTGAAAGGGGAAACACGATTAGGAACCTGCTGTGAAAATTCCAGAAATGCCGATCGATTTACGCAGACTCATTCTGGAAATTTTGAATATCACTGATGAGAACTACTATACACGAGTAAAATGAGAGAAACTAGATGTATGTACATCACCTGGACCAGACCACTTCATTCTATGGTTTTTAAAGAATGGCCTGATCCGTATGTTAAGCCACTCTGCCTTATATTTAATATAGTACTCTAGAAATGCAAATCTTCCTCGTGTTTTGGAAAAAGGTGCACGTGTCAGTTATCTTCAAGAAGGCAACAGGAAGACCCCGAATAACTACAGGCTGATCAGTTTAACTAGCACCATCTGTAAATACACTGGTAATGGACGTCATCAGAGACTTAAATAATCGGCCATATGCAGGTTAACAATCTCTTCAGTGACATTTGGATTCTTATTAAAGGAAGGACTACTTTCTCTCCAACTATTGATTATCGAAGTATAGAGAGATGTTGGGTAGTCATCTTAGTCGAAAAAAAAAATTTTGAGATTTTATTTTCTACCCTTATTATTTCAGTATTTCGGCGATATGTTTGTCTGTCTGTCGTGTTGTATGTATGTCTGTCGGTCCAGTGCTCCATAAATACAATGGCGATTTCGATGAAAAACTTGGTTGGTAGGTTCATACCATTGACCTAGTTGTGTTTGAAATGAGAACCATTGCTAGGACCCATCCGTTGCCTCGCAATGGACCTTGTTGAATTTTTTCAAAAATATCTCAAAAATCAATTTTTCGAAAATCAAAATCGGGCCCACGAGCGACTTGGGGCAGTACATTCAGCACATATTGTCAAAAATTTTCCAGCCGGATCTATGAAAACTGTCGGAAGAAGATAGAAATTTGAATACCCTGGTCGAAAACAATAAAAAAACGAGTTCGTTATATCTCAGAGACTATGAGTCTCAGATATTACATTGAAACTGTATGTGTTCTGGTATTGTCCTAGTTAGTGTCGTTGAGAAAGAACCTGGTTGCTATGGACGCTTTGTTTGTGGCTAGTAAAGGCTGAAAAACGACTAAATTCGATTTGATCGACTACCCCATGTCCGCCACCGGTTGGTCTGTCTGTTTGTGGGGGCACCTTTTTTTTTTTTTTCAGAGATGACCAAACGAATCTTCTTCAACTTTCAGAGGTTCATCAGTGAGCACTGGAGAGTGTTTGAGGAAAAGAGAAAAAAATTTTTGATGAAAAAGTTTGGAATTTATTTTTTATTTAAATCGGTCTTTCTAGTGCCTAAATCTTTGTAGCTAAGTGAAAGATAATAATTTAAAATGATCCCCGACTCTATTCCTAGAACTGTAGGGGAAGTGTTTATAGGCCCCCAAAAAAAAAATGGAAGAATAAAATTTTCTTCTCTTTTCTTTCTTCTTCTTCCCCATCTCCGCTCCTTGTTCTCTCTCTCTCCTTCTTTCTCCTTCCTTGTTCAAGGCTGGAGTGCCCCAAGCAGTGTCTGGCCCAGTCCTATTCCTGATTTTCATTAATGATCTGACTCTATGGAAAACCCTATAATCTCTATGCTGATGACTCCACCCTCTCCGTGAACATCCCTCAACTTGAAACAGCAGGCTGACCTCTTCCCTCTCTCAGCTTGACAAATCACAAGATGAGCAAAACACTGAATACGTCTTTCAACAGACAAATCTCCACACTCTCACAATGTCTCCTCTGAATGGAGGGTCTGGCAAACCCTCGATCTACTTCTTAACAATTCTCTTGAGGAAGAATCAGTCATTCAAACTCCTGGTTGATCACTATCATGTCATATCCTTCTTGGACAAACCACATTTCA
This sequence comes from Eptatretus atami, assembly GCA_035128595.1. Lineage (NCBI taxonomy): Eukaryota > Metazoa > Chordata > Myxini > Myxiniformes > Myxinidae > Eptatretus > Eptatretus atami. Next base: position 23,020,449 of record CM068964.1, on the reverse strand, counting down.
AAGTTGCCTCCAAAGCCATTTGCAGACTGGGCCATCCGACATTGTGCCAAGGCTTTCCTTGGTACACCTGAACTCAATTCCACCTACAAAAGCATTCATCTTGCACTAATGGAGTTCTGATCTCCCCTCTGGCTGACTCCCTGCCTCACACATTGCTCAGCTTTGACGCTGAGCAATTCTTTGACATTTGCTCAGTTTACAATTTATGACAATTTTATGACACTTCCCCTATAGCTTCTAAAGAATAAGTCGGGGGATCATTTAATATTATCTTTCAAGATTATTTGATCTCCTGCGATGAAGCTCAGTCTATGGGCCTAAATTTTTGCCATCACAGGACAGATAGGTGCGTCTTCTGTCTTTCTACCGCCTCCTTCTGATTTGCAGTCTCTGCTCTTTCCAGCTTCTGCCCCAACCCCCCCCCCCCTACTCCCCACACAGGTTCGACAGAGTGCACAAAGTTCGCGCGATCACCCCCCTTCTGGTGAAAACTACCTAAATCCAGGATCACGTCACCTTCCACTCATTCTTCCTCTTTATTTCCACTGGTGAATGGAACCAACTTCCACATTCGTTTCAATCTTATTCTCCCCTTTCAGGTCTTCAAGACCATTCAGGTCTTCAAGACCAACTTCCACATTCGTTTCCAATCTTATTCTCCCCTTCAGGTTTCAAGACCATCGGTTCACCACCATCTAGACATCCCCCATCCAAAAACCATGATCTCTTCTACCCTTGTTAACCACCCCACCCCCGCGACCCCCAATTCCTCCCCAAATTCCATTTTTTTCTCTTCCTGAGAGTTTCCTTCTATCTCCCTTCTTGTGCGCACCAGCGTCCTTCCTTGTCCCCCATCCTCCCCACACCCATTGTTGTCCAAGCTCCCTTTGTCTGGTCCTCAACTCCATGTTGGTGTCCCCCTCCTCCCCCCCCCCCCCCCTCCCCCCCCCCCCTCTCTACTGTTCATTTTGGCCTGTGGCATTCCTGATCCATTGATGCATAGCTCTTCCAGAGCTTGACTCTGTTTTCTAAAAAAAAGTAAATGTTTCCAGTTTGAATTGGAACATTACCGTACAAGTACAATTTTTACAAAGTAACTATAATAGCTACCTAACTGGTGTGCTTCTGTGAAACAGGCCTGCGTCCCTGTCGCACACGGCTTTATTTCATTCTACTTGAGAACCAGAAATAATAATAAAAAAAAACTTGCAATTTTCCTTAAAAATCTCTCACTAAAACAAACCATTTTTATCCGTCCACACGGGTGTGATCATGAAGAGGTACGGCACCATATGTGTCTCTGAAAGGTGGTGGTGGATATCCGGGCAGCAGGCTCTGAAAAAATGTGGAGCCTTCTAAAATGGCTCCATTATGACACGGCCGGATGCACCTATCCACAGTATAAGGTGTCATGCAAAATGTTATAAAAAGAAAAACATAAAGGAGAGACAAAATCTGAGATGATCAATCATAGCGCCACACTAAATTATTGTACCACCCAGCTTTTTCTGTCATTTATATGTTCCTGTACCAATCAGATCTGAACAAAGATTGGGTGAAAAGCTACCATCTCTATCTATTGAAATCTCTCTCTCCTCTCCACAATCATCTCTTTATTCTCTCTCTTAATGTCTCTGTTTTCTGTCTCTGTCTCAGTCTCTGTCAGGTAGTGTATTGGATGTTGGTCCGCATTAAACGTGACATCAGGTAGTTCATCATCTGTGTGCGTCGTTTAGAGTGTTGGTTTTGTAAAATAAATATGCTTTATGATTGAAGGTAAAAGTTTGACTCACAGAATAGATATCAACGAGGTTGTGCTGCTGATTGAATGGAGTTGGACACAACTTGACATTACAGTGGACACGCCGCCTCAAGTTCTTGAATAGGAAATGTCTGAACCTCGTGGACGGTTCCAGCTGATGACCCAACGACAAGTGAATCAGTGGGTCAGTTCAGCTGAAAGAAATATTCAGATCTCTCCATTTTCTTCTTCTCCCCCCTTGGCACCTCTACTCTACCCCTCTCTCTCTCTCTCTCTCTCTCTCTCTCTCTCTCTCCTCTCTCTCTCTCTCTCTCTCATCTCTCTCTCTGTATCTCTCTCTTTTTTCTTTCTCTGTTAAGGGAAGACAAAATCTCCTTTTGCTAATTAATGAAGCTTAAGCATCTGTTACTTGTCCAACTGGTGGCCTTCAGAATTTTATGGTGCAGCACTTTGCACGGATGTCTTAGCATCGCACTGACATTCAAAGCGCAACCCGCAGAAGCATAAACGAGTGGAACGCAAGCTTAATGAGCTGGGGACCCTCAGGACAGAGGGGCTTTGTTTATGGTGCAACGAACCTCATTATAGAATTTCCCACCAGACGCGGAGAGCCCGCCTTGCATTTAAGAAACAGGCCCCGCGGCCCAATTTCACCCAGCGCCAATTCTTCTTTTACCTTCTGTTCTGTCATGGCGCGGGAATAGTGAATGAAGAGACGGTGTAGGTGGGGGGGGCAACCCGGCGTGGCCTGCAGCACAAAGACGGCATTTCCACCATTTGCCTAGTTCGTTGCCGTCGCAGAACTTTCTTCCCATGGATTCATCCCTAAGACTCGGCTTGCGGGCGACAGGCAGCAAAACTGGTCTACCATGGAAACATAAATTAGTCTTTTTTTTCCTATTCCAAACCCATTTCGCCCCCAGTATGGGTGAGGCACATTGATGCGGTGCTCAGCATTAAAATATATCTTCTCACATTGCAGGCTTGGAATGGTTCTTTAACATGAAAGACAGATGTGCATGGTGAATGTCACTCATTAACAGGAGGACACAGAAAGTGCCAACAGAAAGATAAAAAATCGACTGACTGTGAGACGTCATAGATGAATTTTACAAAGGCCACAGGCTCATAAAAGAGCTAAAAATCAGTGCATTCTGCCCACCGGGCAACACCGTCACCCTCCATGGGAAATTACTGACAATACACTCGTTACATTTGATGTTTAACATAAATTATTTTCCATCAGAACTCCAAATGAAATAATTTGAGAATATGAGCATAACTAGTTGATCTCAGGTGTTTTCTTTTCAAATCGGACATATTTACACTTTGAAAGTGTAACTGACCAAACGAGGTTTTTTTTTGTTTTCTTCTGTATTTCACAGTTTGAGCTCTCCCAGCATTGAAAGAAACAGCATGCTGGTATCGCATGAACAAAAAAATTAAATAATGTACAAACGGGATGAATCAGCATTCCATCAATACAGAATCTGCTTCTCAGATACGGAGAAGCAATGGCGCTTACAACACATGGATTGAATACAGTGCCTGCCACAGTCTCGTCGGTCGCTGTAACGTACCAGTGTAAGGAAAGGTGAAGAGTTGTCTACGATTCTCTCGCGCATCATTATTATTTGCTCCTTCACTCAATGTGGCATCTGACCTCTGTTCTTGCACTCTTGCCAAAGCGTGAAAAGCAGGAGGTGGTTATTCCAGATCAAGGACACCTGTAATCTTACTGGCACAGTTTCAACTTTTATGATGCGTGAGCATTCTCGAATAAAAAGTGAATGTCTGGATTCCTGGCCCAAAACCTGCTTGAAAGGTTTATTTGTGACCAAATTAGTGAGATTACAATGGGCTGAAAGGTCACCTCAGAGGGGTGAACTGATTCACCACTTAGCTGTATAGGATGGGTTTTGATTACCACACTGACTGTAAACTCTCATTTGGGTGCTCCACAGGCAAGAGGCTGTATTCAATGAGGACACCGTCCTTTCGAATGGGACATTAAGCCACTATCTCATTTTTGCTAACATTTCCTGGGGGACATTAAACATCCACAGTGCTTTCAAAAAGAGGAAGCCACTGTGTGCCTGTCAGCTTCTTGGTGAATTCCAAATTGCCACCAGGGAACATCGTTATCAGTAGCATAGCCAAAACCATTACACACCTGGCCAAAACCTCAGTTATATTGCAACTAGCCGCACATGCCATGTTTGCATTTATCAGCGTGGCACAGCATGGCTGCTGATGTGGTTACCCAACAGTTGAGTAGGAATCTAGAATATGGCCAGGCTCGAGCACAGATGACCTACTTGTGAAAGGAGACCATAGTTCTTTAAATCCACAAAGTGATACTAGCAGAGTAGACAGCTGGCTTAACACCCCAATCTGAAGGGCAATTGTATCATTGATGGCAGCAACCTGCCTTGAAGCACAGGATACAGTTTATAGTCGGTGTGGAATGGAACTCAGACGGACAGCTCAAAGAGAAGTTGAGAACGTTAACCCGACCTAGTACGTTACACCCACCCTTTCTCAACACTCCTTCTCTCCAGGTTATGTGGGATTTTTTTCCCCCTCTATCACTCACCTCTTTAAAAACTCGTTATTGTCAGTGGTTGTTCCTTTTCCGGTTTCATCCCTGCTTTCCCCTTCCTCTTCTTGCTTGTGTTTCATTCAGCTTATGTGCACAACTGTCCAACCCCATGTGTCCTTCTTCCCACCTCCCCTTTGATCTCACTCTCACCTCCACTCTGCTGTGATGTTTCCCCCTTTCCATATGTGTTCCTTCCATCCTGCTCCAGCTCTTCCATGACCTGATGATGATACAAAAAAAATTAACTGCCCTGTTCAACCACATTATAGAAAGGGGCATTCAACAAAACGAAAAATATTCACAAATTTTGTCTGGTTTCCTTGTAGGAAGGTGTATGTAGAACGTTGACTTACGTACTCCAGTATACAGTGGTAGGCTGTATGATTTTAACCTCCAGCCTACCTGGCAATAGTGGTAACTGAGACAAATCTGATTAGATTTTTTTATGCCAGCTCGTTTGTGCAAGATAAACGTGCACAAATGCAAGATGTTTATGGAAAATCAATTTAGAGGGCATTAAACATCAAAGAGGCCCATCTACTTATAAACATCGTTTTTGGGAGAGGAGCGTGGCTGCTAAATGAGGAAGGAAGAGAGGAGAATTACGATATGAGAAAGGAGGTAGAGAGGAGTGTGTGAGGAGTGGTGGGGAAGCAAGGAAGGAAGGTTGGAAGAGATGGAGTAAGTTGGGACGATGGGAAAGAAGCATATGTAGGGGTTCAAAATTTCTGCCATATGTGCATTAGGTAACTGAAGGGCCTCGGTGGAGCGAATACCTCTGCCAAGCTGATTAGTTTTACCTTTTTGTATCCCACTGATAGGCTGGATCTGGATTCGACCTGGTCTAAAATTTTAATTGGCTTGTTATCACCTAACCAACTCAATCCATCACGTTTGTATGAATCCATCCATAACCTTTTGAAGAAAACTGCTATTTGTTGTCTTTAGCCCTATCAATCAATGTTGTAAGAATAACAAAAAATAATTATCGGATTCCTGATCCGAATTGGATCTTCATCAAAATCGAACCATTTGTCAGTGTCACTACCCAAGGTCTCCAACGATTTCGTCCGAATTCCGTCCTCAAACTTTTGGAGATATTTTGTTTCACAAACAGACAAACAGATAACAAACAAAACAGAAAGACAGACAAGAGCGTGAAAACATAACTCCATCCACCTTCGGTGGCAGATGTAACAAAAAGATAGCTCCAAAGGATGGCATTGAGAAAATCTGAATTTAAACCTCACAAGGAGGATCCAAGCAATAGATGTACTGTAAGGTGCAGACAGTTACCTGCACAAAGCGCAGCATTCTCCGTCATTACCTTGCCAGTCAGGGTATATTACACCACCAGCCAAAGAGCCAGCATGTGCAATTGAAATCAACACGAAGCAAGATAAACGAAATGGGTGAAAAATTAAAATTACTTATTCCAGCCGACAAGGCGTTCATAAATGGCAATGTTTGCACAAATGCTGGTGATATTTTGTTTAGAAACTCTCGTGTGCGAACAAATCAAATAAACTATGCACAGGAGTGCATCAATATATTTGTCGTGCGTGCGTGCTGCAGCGTGCGTGCTATACCTATACCTGCTCTGGCGAGCCCAAGAAAGCTGCCTAAGAAACCAAATAAAGAACACATGTTTATGTTTCAAACCGAGATCCGGATTCCTCCATAGTTGCCCCCAGAATTCATCAGTTGTACAAGTATGAGAGTCCCAATTCCACACACCCCCGTCGGCCGCCGGACAGTTTCCATCACTTATTGGTGAATCATCAGCGACAGCGTGACAGAAACACAACTTTCCCGTAAACTCCATAAGTAAATATCCGTACATGAAAGTAGCCCATGGGAATCTCCATCTTGATCACCTGAGGGTCACGTGGACCAAAGTCAATGGCAATCACGTGTTCTTGCACAGGCACGCTCACTCCCCAAAGAAGAAGTGTTTACTTGGTTTCATGGCAGTATGATTTGACAAGTGTCTGTGGGTTGTGTCATTTCTGACGGAACGGGGTCGGGAGTACTTAAACATTTATCGTTTACAACGGTGTACAAACATCAAATGTTTCCAGTTACATTATTTTAAGTACTGCATTTATACATACACAGTCGACCTCTGAATTAATGGCACCCATGGTTATACAAATTCCCCGCGATATAACGATCACTACATTCAGAACACGTTTCAATTCAACCATTTACCCCAGTATTATAATCACAACTGCTGGAAAACCCACATCCTATCTTTCTCTTTTCTCTTTCTTTCTTTCTCTCTCTCTCTCGTCCCTTCAACCCGTTTGCTGCTGTTCCCACAATCCCCCCCCCTCCCCATACATACACACCCCTAATTTCTACTTTTCTTTAATTCTGTTACATTCTTGATCATTCCGCTCTCGCTTATCAGCTCCAACAGGCCTTTGACACTGCGTACCAAAAAATAAAAAAAGACATTTGGACTCTCACAACATTATGATGGAACACAATTGTGGTAACAGGGCAAAGGTGCGCAGCCGTTGAGATGCATGTATGTAACACCTGGGATTGGAATGGCGTGGTCTGAGCCCCAATACGTGATGAGTTTGATGAATGGACGCATCGTGAGGGTATTGTGCAGTGATATAATTATCATGGTGCTGTGTGTGTGTGTGTGTATGTGTGCTTGTGTGGCGTTGTAGTTTTTGTTGTGGATGAGTATGTGTGCTTGTTTGTTCTTGTTTGTGCGTTGTGTGTTTGTATGGATGAGTATGTGTGTGCGTTTCTTTTTGTTTGTGTGTGTGTGTGTGTGTTTGTTTTTTTGGTATGTGTGTTTGTGTGTGTATGTATGCGTTTGTTTTGTTCATGTATGTGGTCTTTGTTTGTGTTGTGTTTGTTTTTGTTATGTATGTGTCTTTGTGTGTGTGTGTGTATGTGTGTGTGTGTGTGTGTCTTTTTGGTGTGTGTGTTTTTGTTTGGTGTGTGTCTTTGGGGTGTGTTGTTTTTGTTTGTGTGTGTGTCTTTGGGTGGTGTGTGTGTGGTCTTGGGTGTATGTGTGTGTTTTGCTTTTGCTTTATGTTGTGTGTGTCTGTTTGGGTGTGTGTGTGTGTGTGTGTGTGTGTTTGTTTGTTTTATGTGTTCTTTGTTTGTGTGTTTTTTATTATTTATTTTGTTTATAATTATTTATTTTTGTGTGTGTGATTAGAATTGTTAGCAACAGTTGTGTGTGAAAACGAGATGTGTGTGTGTGTGTGTGTGTGTGTGTTTGTGGTGTGTGTTGTGTGTGTGTGTGTGCGTGTATGTGTGTTGTTCAGTGCTACATAATTAAAGGATCTCCATGGATGCTGTCACACGATATTTAATGAGGTAATTCTGTATGTGTGTATGTCTGAAAATCATACAAAAAATAGAGCTGGACCGATCTCCAAACTAATTTTGCATACGTGGGAAAGTTACCCACGATCAGGCCATGGGCACAACCCCCCACTCCCTCACCGCTGTGAATGGGGGGGACGACATAATTTTCAAGTGCTTTCCTGACCCCTGTTGTAGATGGGGGGGGGGCATTATTCGGCATTGCATAAAATATATTTGCAACAACCTCTCCTACTACCCCCCCCCCCACAACCCCCCAGGCTGCTCCCGAAAAGAGTGGGTGTTTTAAGTTGCAAAAATCCCTGTTATTGTGAAAAATCTATCTATCAGGAACATAAATTAGCATTGCCTGGCAACCCATAACAATGTAAACTAGAACGAAGTTGATTGCAAACCATCGCATATCCCCAAACTTCCCACCTAAAGCAAAGTTCAAAGATGGCAAAACATTCCACCATGAACAACCAAACCTCAAATTTTGAGTTAAATTTATTTTTTCCCGTTTTGACCCATGTGACCCCAAGTCCCTACCTCCTGGAGCATGAATCAAAGGTAAAATCAAAAAAATGTTTCCTAATTCATGCATCCCCCAATGCTGATTGCATATACAGTACAAAGTTTCATTAAAAAAATGTTTAAAATGTCCCCATAATTGCAATTTTTGGAATTTGTCATTTTGACCCCACCCAAAAATGAGACTGGTGTTGCACATTCATGTCATGTGATGATCATAACTACCAAGTTTGGTGAATTTCCGCACAACCGTTTAGGATGAGATAGCATGACGGAGGGACAGACGGTTATATGGCCGATGGACGGACGGCCAAACAGACAGAGTCGATTCCAATATCCCCGCATTTTTTCAAAAACTGTGGGGACAATAATAGTTTAACATTTTTGTATCCAGATGAAAACTCGTGGAAGCGACACAGAACGGATCACTCATTCTTGATATATTTAGCTGCTGGCAGAATGGAGGCACATTCCACTTCATAAAATATATAAAGCTTATATTTATGATGTTCTGGGTTCCGGTTCTGGGTTCCGTGGTTTGGGGAGTCGGCAGGTCCTTTCAGGGCTCTCTGCTGACGATCTCAAAGTTTAAGTTTCCGGTCGTTATATGTCCCGTTTTAACTGTTTATTTTCTCACCTACATGTTACTGTGTGTTCCTAGTTCGGTTTTTATTTCAAAAATCGTGTTTTTTGTGAGTTTTCGTCGACCTTGTCTTACCGGTGCTTGAGGCCTACCCATCCCTCCCCTCGGTGTACGATCGTGTTAATTTGTATTTTCTCCCCATTACCTTCAATCTCTTCTTCCCCACTTTCCCAACGTCCCCCATCCCTCCCAACTAAACACTATTTCTTGTCTTTAATCCCAAAAAAACAAGCTCAAATGAGCTAAGATCCTCGTCCTCTTAATGATGACATCATAAAACGATATTGATGTCATTGTTGATGTATCAGGTTTGCGATAAATTATCTGTGCTAATGCCTGGCTTGATTCCGCAAACAAAATTCAAACAGCTTGGCTCGTTTCAGAGATAATGGTATAGGCGATTGCCATTAGTGGCGATATTATGACGTCAACTTTTTTTCTAGGAAGAATTTCCAAAATCGGAGATGGTTACTGCCCTGCGCGTGGCTTTCTGCATATATATGGCAGTTTCACGAAGATCCGATGAAAACTGGGTTGTGAAACAAAAAATGTCAAAAAATAGGAATGACGTCAAAAAATTGATATTGACATCATAGTGATGCATCATATGTGCGGTAATTCATCTCTGCTAATGCCCTGTTCGATTCCGCAAACAGAATTCAAAAAGCTTGCCCAGTTCGGAGATAATTTTTTAGGCGATTTCCATTAGCGGAGATATTTTGACGTCATAAACTTTTTTTTCTAGGAGGAATTTCCAAAATCCGAGATGGTTACTGTCTGTATGCGCAGGGGATTTTTACGTATATATGCCAAGTTTCAGGAAGTTTCGATGAAAACTGTAGGCTGTGAAAAAAAAAGTCCACAAGAAGAAGATGAAGAACAACAAACATGAGTAAGACTTAAGCCTGTATCTCACTGGGCTGCGACAGCTCGCGACAAAATGCGAAAGGGATTCTCCAAAATGTTGGAAACGTTCGCGGTGGTTCTCAATTTCCTCGCGTGAGTCGCAGGACGTCGCTTTGGTGTCGCTTGAATTTTGAACATGTTCAAAAAATTCGTGCGACAAATTTTCTCTCAAAATAGTCACAGAGTCGTCACGTTGTCTCGAACCCTTCTCAATTTAGTTTCCGTGAGTCAGAAGGCGCGACAAATGTGACATGCAATGTAATGTAGATAGATTCACAATAGTTCAATCCAGATATTGACTAAAAAAAAAACAAACAAAAAAACAAACAAACTCATAGTCCATATTGTAAACCAGCATTGTCTGTCCTCTTTCTCTCCTGTTCTGAGTAATGGCCTTCAATGCAAACTTTTCACTTTCCCATCATTCCTTTCACCTTCCCATCATTCCTAAATCACGTCACACATATTTTTACATAAATTAGGTCACACACAAAATATGGTCACACCCACAAGCCCCTATCAAGGCAGATGAACAATTGGGTCACACAAAATGTTTGTGGGGTGCAACGTTGACAAGTAACAGAACACTTGAAACAATCAGGCTTGGTCAGCATTCTCCTGTAATCCCACCATCCTGTTCTGCCAGGGCACAGCTCCCACACCATTGTAGTACTCAGTCAGGTACTCTCTTACTCGTTTCCCAACTGACCATATGATTGCTGGAAGGAGAGGCCTATATAATATATATATATATATATATATATTATATATATATATATATATATATATAGTCCCGATTTCTCAATTGTCACGCCACAGCTGTCGTGCGACTGTTGCACGACATTTGCGCGATGGTCGCACGACCGTCGTGTGACCGTCGCGCGACAGTTGCATGTGCCAAAAAAATCTCAGTTTTGTCACCTGAACGTTTGCGCGAATGTCGTGCGACATGTATGCGAACTCCAGGCGAAGTTCATCCCAAATTTCGCCGCGAGTTCGTGGACATTCGTGCGATTTTCGTGAGACATACGCAAATGTGTTTTAGTATAAATCAGTGTTGATTCCAAGTGAAAATTTATCGGCTGTTTTATCGCAATGGTGTCTCCAACTAGTCGCGAGCTGTTCGCGCCCAGTGAGATACAGGCTTTAGAGATCCTCACGGGGATCTAAAAAAAAAAAAAATTACCTTCTCCTTGCACACTACAAGTCTCGATCCTTCTTCCTCTTCCTTTTTCTTCTCTCTCCGGCGGCACACCATCTTTATTTCTATTTTGAGCTGACCCTCTCTCGCCATTTACCTTACCGATTTCTTCGACAACCTTCCATCCATTCCCGAATCTTACCTGTTCTTCAAAAATACATCAAAAAATAATAATCTTCCTCGTATCCTTTCGATCTCTACACCTCCTGTAACCACGTGTCTCTCTACAGTTCCTGGTACTTTTCATCGACCCAGCAGCTTCACTCTGCGTTTACCGTTCCAAATTCACCACAC
>CM068964.1:22994716-23007535 GCA_035128595.1 Eptatretus atami | reverse complement strand
TGCGTTTACCGTTCCAAATTCACCACACACTTCCACGATTTTACTTCAACTTCCCTTCCGAATGTTACGCAATCCTATTAAAATAAATAATTCACTTGATTATACACCTCCATAGCAAGTGTTTCTCCCATAACACGTATCTGTTACACCCCTGTGTTTATCGATCAAATTCACCACACACTCCACGATTTACTTAACCTTCCCTTTTCCGAATGTTACGCAATCCTTATTTAAAATAAAATAATTTCACTTTTGATTATACACCTCCCATAACACGTGTTTCTCCCATAACCACGTGATCTGTTTACACCCCCTGCGTTTACCGATCCAAATTCACCATTCACCTCACGATTTTTCTACAACACTTCCATGACCTAATGTGACGAAAACTCTCAAACTTAATAATAATAATATAATAATAATAAAAACGATCTCTATAATGCTTCTTCTTCTTCTTCACACGTGTGTACTCTTTACTGTATCATAATGAACTACTCTTCCACTATTTAAACAGACTGTCTCAATTCGACCTTTCCTTCATACCTTGCCGAAAAAATCAACTGTACACGCGTTTCTTCTCTCCATTCTCCGAATTCGCCTTGATTACATCATCAAGAATGTGTTTAATCACATCTCTGACCGAAACTTTAAAAACCCAGTTTGCTATGAATGTTCACTTTCCATCAACCATTCTTTTTACCATTTCTAGTGCAACTCACCTCTCACCCTCACTCTCAAAGCAACAATCACACTTCCCTCCCTCCAAGCCTCCCTCTCACCCTCTCTCAAAAACTCCCCCTCACCTTTCTCCTCAACTCTCCCCACTCACCTTACCACCATTACCCCCTCCCTCACCCTTCTAAATTTCCCACTCTCATCCACAAAGCTGCCTCCTTCCACTGCCCTCTCACCTACATCTCTTCACTCCACCTCCTAAATCCTCAACTGCCTTCTGCCCTCTCTTGTGCCCCTCTCCCCCAGCACCACACGAGCCTTTTCTCCTCCTCATCCGGCCCCCTCCCTAGCTATTCTGAATCCTCACCTCTTTCAACAACCTCCTTACCCCCCCCTCGTCCCTTTCCTTCCTCCCCTGCCCTCCCACCCTGCACCAAAGCCTCCTCTCCTCCCTCTTCATTAACAGTGTGGACCTCAATATCCGGGGCCTTCGATCAAACTCTCAGATCTTTCCATACAGGTGCCACTGACAAACCAGACATAATCTCCGAACATAAACTTTCCACCCCCAAGACGTATCTAACTCCAAGTGTCTCTCCCTGGTTATTCCCTCCTCCGGTATGACAGACCTGGAGCCTCCTCCTATGGAGGAGTTGCTCTCTTCACCAAAGACTCGATGCCTCACTCTCCATGCACTGCCCTCACTCCACACACCCCCAGGAATACCTCTGGCTACGGCTTCCCTCCACTCCCACCTCATGTTTATATGTGTACTGTACGTCCACCGAACAGTGATGACTCCATTTACATTTCACGATCCGAAAACATGGACCAACTTCTATCTTCTCATCCAAACTCTCTCTTCCTCATATGTGGTGACTTCAATTGTATTCCATCCTTTGGATCCGATTTTGACAAATTTCCTGACAAATGCTGCTCTTCCTCTGGTCCAATCGGTTCTTCTGACCACGTCCTTGTCAAAGTGGACATCTCTCTGGCTATATGCAGAAACACATCACCGCCGTCGAGTCTGCATTCACTCAAGCCAACGGCAGGGTCTCCAAGCAGCCCTCAAACTATATAGACTGGTCTTCTATCGCTACTTTCTCCAACATCAACTCATCTGGGAATTCTTTCAAAGAACTTGCTCTCCTCATGCACAGATTTATGCCCCTCTCGTCTCCGTTGTCCTACCCTCCTCTCACCCTTGGTTCACTGAAGCTTGTGGCGAAGCAGTTGTCCTGAAACAACTTGCCTTTGCCTCATGGAAAGCAAACCCAACTGAGGATCTCGTTCTTCCATAAAGCTCGGAACAAGTGTGTATCTACCCTCAGGAGAGCTAGAAAACAACATCTTTCTAAGCTCAAGTCTGAACTTTCAAACCTTCTCCCTCCTCAAAATCCTGGTGGCATCTAATTAAATCTGTTTCTGGTGTTGTTCCCCTCCCTTACCTCAATGACCACACTGCTGATACCGCATGTGAAAAGGCTGAATGCCTAAACTCGTGTTTGCATCAAAATCTTTATGTCGAAAACCATCACTTTCTCTGCCCACCTTACCCAGTCGCACCAACTGTCCCTGACTCTGTGTCCTTTCTCCTGACAAGGTGGAGAGCTTGCTGTCAAACCTCGACTCAGATTCTGCAACCGGTCCAGACGGCATCAGCCCACATGTCTAAAAACCTGCTCCTCTGCCTTGCTCACCTCTCTCTGTTCTATTCACCCTCTCATTTGCTCAAGGTCATCTGCCATCTGCTTGGAAATCAGCAACATCACTGCCCTGCATAAAAAAGGTGCAAAACAGATCCCTAACCTAGACCAATTAGCCTTCTTCCAATCATCAGCAAGGTTATGGAATCCATCATCGCTTCAGACATCAAATCCTTCCTCTTCTCCAATGCTTGATTTCCGATCATCAATTTGGTTTCAGACCAGTCACTCGACTGATATGCTGCTTCTGCTCTCCCAACAATGGATGGAGGTCCTCAATGCCGGATATGAAATCAGAGCCGTATCCCTCGACATATCGCTTTGCTTTGACACGTCTGGCACCCTGCCCTGCTCACCAAAACTCTCTTCTATGGTATCCAAGCCATCTCTACTCATGCTCGCAGACTTCCTTCCTGTCGCAACAACGTGTGGCCCAAATGAAGTTTCTCTCACCCCTCTTCCTGCCAGGCTAGAGTTCCTCAAGGCAGTGTCTGGGCCCTGTTCTTTTTCTGGTTTTCATCAATGACCTCTCCGACCCTCTGGAAAATCCTCTATATCTCTTTGCTGATGACTCCACCCTCTGCCGTACAATCTATCATCCCTCGACCGGCATGCAGCAGCTTCTTCGCTCACTGCAGATCTGGGTAAAATCACAAACTGGTCCAACACGTGGAACATGTCTTTCAATCCGACCAAATCTCACACTCTCACTATGTCTCTCCGAAAGGACCGTTTAGACCCCCCCCATCCACTTTCTTAACAATCCTCTGGAAGAACTCCTTTTTTCAAGCTTCTGGGTCTCACTGTCTGCCATGATCTTTCCTGGGAAAGCCACATTTCAAACCTCGCCTCCAAAGCAGTCGCCGACTGGGAATCCTCCGTCGTGCAAAGTCCTTCCTCGGCCCACCTGAGTCCTGACCACTTACAAAGCTTTCGTCCGCAGCCTGATGGAGTACTGCTCTCCCCTCTGGGCTGGTTCTCCTGCTCTCACTTTTCTCGCTTCACGCTGTGGAACCAAGGCATTTCGGATCATTGGTATCTCCGCGATGAGGCTGAGTCTTTGGCATCTCACTCTTCTCACTGCAGGCTGGTCGTGGTCTTTCTGTCTTCTACCGTCTTCTCTCCAGCCTCCCCCCCCCCCGCCCTCTCTGCGATTTGTCCCCACCACATTTCCGCAGGTGCTCAAGGTCCGCAACAACCCCCTTCTGGTAAAACTACCAAATCACGAATCACTGCTCACCTCACTCTTTCATTCCTCTTTTTTTCCTGCTTGTAATAAACTCCCTCACTCTATTCATTCTCATCTTCCCTCCAGGCCTTCAAAACAGCTGTTCACCACCACCTCTTATCATCTCCATCCAAATCCTCGAATATTTCTACCCCGATAATCCACCCAGCCCACCCTCCTTCAATTCCCTGCTTTCCTTTCCTGAAAGTCCCTGTAATGGCCATCTTGTATCCCGTGTTCCTCGCCCAATCCCTCTCCCCCACAGATCTCCTAATGTCTCTGTTCCCCACTGTTTTGTCCTTCCCACTCCCCCCCTCTTGTCTCATGCCCCACTTGCTGTGTTATTGTGTGTTAGCTCTCACACGAGCCTCGACAAGGTATACAAAAAATAAAATAAAAAGTCTTTGTGGGATGCACCCCAGTGCCTGCTTGCAGTCTGCTGGCTCACTCTCCTCGCGTGTGTATGTATATATGTGTATAGTTTGTGAAAGACTTAGGTCAAACACTTTCCCCGGATGATCCCACGAGAAAGTGTGTACATAATATATACATACAGACAATATAGTTGTGGAAGGGGAAGGGGGAGGGGGGTGTTTACGCATTATGTCATCAGAGAATGGACAATTTCAAATCCTCCACCAACAGCCACATCGAAAGGTTGAATACTCCTCCATCATTACATATAAACAGACGTGACCGTCCCTGTGGCCCATTTCACACCTCCACATCAACCATCTCCTGTTTTCATTGTCTCGTTGAAATTCACCACCCCCTCCCTCCCCCCTCAACCTGTTTCAATTTGTACTACTACCAATTATTCAGACATCATCAAACAACATAAACAACTACTGTTGATACAATTGTCTCAATCTTCATCCTCTTACATTATCTTTCAAGAGAAATTAAAGAGCTCTCACCACAGCATGGACAAATGTCATTCAGAATCCTCAAGCTCTAAACACTGTTACATAGTACTCAACTCTGCAAAACTCCCAATGAAGTGCTTTCAACCTTCAGGTCCATCTTCATATTACATACGCAGATTTATGGATTTTTTTTTAAAACACATCCATCCATCCATCCATTGGGACCATACGCTGTGCAGAGCGTTGATGCTGCCTAAGCTGTCTCCTTGGCTATTGGGTACAATCCTGGACGGGTCGCCACTCTGACGCAGGATACCAGCAAGCTGGCACTCATTTTGCCAACCTCGGAAAGATGACAGGCAGAGTCAACCCCACCTGGAATTAATTCAACAGCCGAGGGGGATTTGAACTCAGGTTCCTGGGATCCCAAGCCCACCACCCTAACCATTAAGCCAACACCAGGCATTTTAAACATCCAAGCCATCCCTTTCTTTCCTCTCCACATCCTATACATATTCACCTTTGCAGCTATTTCTTTTCAAACTATTATTTCTATTTTCCCCAACTTTCCTTTCTTCCTTTTCTCACCCACCATCCTACAGTTTCGCCTCCTTTTCCCAAAAAATATTTTCTTAAATTTACCCCTCACAGCCTTGTAACCTCCACTTGTGTATGTACTATCTCAACGGACACTGTTGACTGTAAGCAAAGTGTGAATTCATCCACTCATCCAATTATGACCCAGAAGACATGAGACTGATATCCGTGCAAAGGAACAAACACAAGTTGGTGGTTAACCACCTTGATCGACAATCTAAACACAGAGAGAAAGCTTTGATTCTTCCCAAGAGAAGCGAAAGACTTGGACCTGGACACCTTCCTGAAGTCCGCCACATCTGTGCGGCCTGGGCCTGGAAACAAATGGCTCATCTCACAAAGGTCAACGACTTGTCATTATCACAGGCGCGCGCCGCTGATGAATGCACGAGACAGCAGGCAGGCGCATCCTCCGTCGCAGCTGTTAACTCGAAGCCTGCGAGGCATGCAAAAGCAAGCGAGTTGGCAAAAGTCACTGAACAGGAAAAAAAAAATGGCCGAAACTTCTCTCTCCAGGCATTACGGCTTCTGGGAGAGAACAGCACGCAAATCCGCATCAAAACCATTTTGGATTGCAATGCTCAAATAATGGCAGGGGTTCTGGTTGGGGGTAAAAGAAAAGGGAGGGGAAGAGTGCACTGAAAATGTGAGTCCGCAGAGGCCCTTGCGTGTCCAGTATGAGGCTTCGGGAGTGCAAATTACATGCGGTGTTGGTGAAACATTGACCACATTCTGATTGAGCCTTTGAAATTAATCAAATAACCGAGCAAACCCCAATATAGCAAAGAGGGATTTAATCCCGGGAGTGACAGCTCTATAGGCAATGCCGAAAGACTCGACTGCGCGGCTCAACACAACAAAACTCATTATAAAACAGTGTAGCATGCAAGAGACTTGGCAAAGCAAAACTAATTAAATCTATTTCAGGCAGAAATCAGAAATAAATAAATAAATAAATAAATAAATAAATAAATATAAGGCTTGGCTGTTTTTGATCCATCAAAGGCTTTGGGATGCCAATTCCCAATCTGCAGAATGCTCTCACATGCTCTCAACGTCTGTGACGTCACAGATATGATGCATGCTCAATCAACTCGCAACTCAAGAGTTTATGTCGCGACAAATTTATTGATGCTTGTGTCAAACCCAACGACCACAACAGCCTCACAAAAGCCTGTACTTGGCAATTAAAATCCAAAGTGCCTTTTAGCAGCCAGGACATCAGCGGGAACATGGTGTTCGCATTGACAAAGGGCTCTGAGAAGGTAAACACTCCACCTGCCCTTTGGCACATCTCTATTCATATCAAGCACTTTTGCATTACAGAAACTGCCTAATAGTATTGTAAATTGATTGATTTTCTTGGTATAAGCCAGTGAAGATTCTGTAAGGATCCTCATAAAAAAGATTCAAATTCAGCCTGTGGCTCCATCATTGCTGGGAGTGCAGCAGCTGTGCCACTGATGCAGTGCTCCCTGTTCCCAGTAAGCTGGGACTCATTTTGCCGACCTCAGAAGGATGACAGGTTGAGTCAACCTGGTGTCAATTAATGGTGCGACGCGAGCTCAAACTCAAGACCTTAAGATCTTAACATCTTAAGCCAACCACATTAACCATTAGGCCAACACCAGACTTGGGATGCTCAAGAAGAAGGACAATTAGTCCTGTGTTAAATCTAAAGACAGTATTGGGTCTCACACAAAGGATACTGTGAGATCTTCAACATCCACACTGATAAGCAGACAAGACAGCCAGGTCAGATTTGCATTCACAGTGTCTAAGGCTAATGGAGGAGCTTGTACATATAGAGCATATCTCGTGCAGGACATGGACGTACTGTAGGTAGATATAAGCATGCAGAGTTACAAGGACATCAGATAAATATGGATAAACCACCATAGTGTATGGGATTTGAACCTGTCATCCCAACAACACGAGCTATGGTCTACAATGGAAATGCCAAACAGGCCAACCTATAGTCAATCGAAAAAGGGTGGTCTTTCTTCAAAGGGTACACAGTTTCACCAAGTCATGGCTGCTTGCTTTGGATGGAAAATCTCGGCTCACGAAAGGGCGAGATTATTTCAGTTGGTCTTGTGGTCACTTATTTGCTGATCTGGTCTTCCAGATGAGAGACCTTCAATCAATGGGTGGAAAATCACTTAATCTCGTAGAAACACACAAGCAACCACTGCTTGTTGGCCGATAACTCAATCATCCCATTAAATAGATGGAGACATGACGATGATCTGCCAAGAATGTCTTACACATGTTCGAGTTGTGAAAATTTGATACAATTTGCAGACTATGGGAACTCTTGCTGATTTCCCTGCAGTAGGAACATGAGTAATGCTTCAAACATGGCCCTGCTTAGGATGCGGTATCTTGTCCGTCTCAGCAAAAAAAAAACAAGCACCAACAAAACTACCAACACTTTTGCTCCAGCATGCTGTTGCTTGAACCAAACAAATTTCGATGAACATCAGAAATGTTTGATGACTTTGGGTGTTGGCCGTGTATGGAAGGAAAAGGTGATCATTCATCCTTCAGAATGCATCGAAACTCATTCAACAGGCGTAGCGGCTTCGAACAGTTCACTTTTGCATCTCACAAATGGGCCAGATCTGGATCCGGACCTGAAGCAAAATCGAATCGGCTTGTTCTTGTCACCTAACCAACTCAACCACCAAGTTTTGTCACAACTCGTCCATAAATTTTTGAGATATTGTGCTATATATCGTTTTTAGCCTGAATCTCTAAATGGGGAAGAATCACTTTAAAAATTATTGGATCTGAATCTTCACCAAAATTGAATCAATTTGTCCTCGTCACACACCCAACATGTCCACCAAGTTTCGGCTGAATCCGTCCACAACTTTTTGAGATATCCTGCTTACAGATAAACAAACAGACAGGAGTGAAAACATAACCTCCATCCATCTTCGGTGGTGGAAGTAATAAGTAAAAATTTTGATCCAATTTAAGCCATTACCAAATTCCAATGGGTGACATGGTGTTCCACGTCAGTAGGTAGGTGTATTTATGTAACAAGGCAGTGCAGTGGTGAATATCATTTTCTTAACAATATGGATAAAGCAGAAGGGTTTAAGTCACTTCACAAAGGCCATGATCGTGAAAGTTATTTTATCTCAACTATTGCGCAAGGCAAATCTGGAATCAAATCAGGAAAAAAAAGGTGTACAGTACTTGTATAAGCAACATAAAAGGGTGGATTGGCCGAGTCCGTTGGGAGCAGCCATTGTTATAAAAAGAGAAGTTTGGTCATTCCGACAACACATCCCCAGTTACTTCATTACGTTGAGTGCCACCGCTGGCATGGAATACTATTTCATTAATAGCAAGTTTAGTCAATGGTGTAACCTTCAAATCGTTCATGTAAATTTACTGGACTTTACAATGGACCTCTGTGGATGGCCTTTAACAAAATTATGTATCCCACACTGCTTCGACGCTCGTGTGAAGTGGTGCAATATTGGAGTTCTGCAATGGTGGAAGAGTGAAGTGGTGGAGTGGTGGAATGGAGGGGAGGAGTGGAGGAATGGAGTAGAGGAGGGGTGTAAAGGAATTGTGGAGTGGAGGAGTGGTGGAACGGAGTGGAGGAGGGATGGAGTGGAATGCAGTGGCGGAGGGGTGGAATGGATTAGAGGAGTGGTGGAGTGGAGGAATGGAGTGGAGGAGTGGAATGGAGTGGAGAAGGGGTGGAATGAGTGGAGAAGTGGTGGGTGGAATGATGTGGAGAAGGGTGGAGTGGAGGGATGGTGAAGTGAGAAGTGGTGGAAGGGAGAAAAGGAGTTGGTGGAGTGGAGGAGTGGTGGAACGGAGTGGAGGAGGATGAATGGAGGGCAGAGGGGCGGAATGCAGTGGCGAGGGTGAATGGATTAGAGGAGTGGTTTGGAGTGGAGATGTGTGGAGAGGGTGGGAGGGTAATGGAGTGGAGAAGGGGTGGAATGGAGTGGCAGAGAGGTGAAATGTAGTGGAGTTCTGAAGTGGAGGAATGGAGTGGAGCAGTGGTGGAATGGATTGAAGGAGTGGTGGAATGTAGTGAAGGAGTGGTGGAATGGAGTGGAGTAGTGGTGGAATGGAGTGGAGGAGGGGTGGAATGCATTGCAGTGGTGGAGTGGAGGAGTGTGGAATAAAGTGGTGGTGAAATGGAGTGGTGGAATGGTGGAGTGGTGTAGTGGAGTGGAGGGTTGGAGGGGTGGAGTGGTGCAATGGAGTGGTGGAGTGGTGGAATGGAATGGAGGAGTGGTGGAATGGAGGAGTGGGGGAATGGAGTCAAGAGGCGCAATTGATTGGGTGTTGGCACAGTGGACTGGTGTGGTGATGGAGACTCTGGAATTGTGGCGAAGTGAAGTGGAAGAGTACAGTGATGGATTAGTGAAGTGGTGGAATAGTGAATTAGTGAAGTGGTGGAATAGTGGATTAGTGAAGTGGTGGAATAGTGGATTAGTGGAGTGGTGGAAGATGTGGATTAGTGGAGTGGTGGAATAGTGGATTAGTGAAGTGGTGGAATAGTGGATTAGTGGAGTGGTGAAAGATGTGGATTAGTGAAGTGGTGGAATAGTGGAGTCATAGAGTGGTGGATATCCCCCCTCCTTAAACTTCCCAAAATCTGTGTTCACCACTGTCACCCAAAATATAACAACGGAGAGAAATGAGACAAGGAGGTGGTTCAACCTATCCCGAGGTGTTTTGCTGTTATTTCTCCATAATTGGTGTGGGAATAAATATATAAGTATGTATAATTGGTGAGAGAAAAATATTTCCTTCCGAATAATACACAAACACGAGTTAGTGTTTGTGTATTAGTTAGTTAGTGAAAGTGGTGTTTCTTGGTCTGGTGTCGTATCTCATTCCGCGACCATTTGAACGGCCCCGTATACACCACCATTTGTCTCGAGGGTGCAGGAGTGCCCCACAACCCGTTCAACTACGTTGTAAGATACTTCAATCACTATTTGACAGAATTTAAAGGTTTTGCCGTTACTCTTGACATCTCCATCCTCATCTACTTTTCCCGGTATGTTTTCTTGACTTGCTACTTTTACTCTGCATCCATTCCTTTCAATATCACCAATTCTGTCTCATATATTATCCTGTTACCCCCACCCCAACCCCCGACCCATATATTTCTCCTCTCTTTGCTCTTTTATCCCACACATGCATCATTCCTGCACTATGAATGACTCACCCGGAATACGTCGTGAGTATGAAAACCCACACTAATTACGTCGTGAAAAAGCGTGCGGTATTTTGTGGCCAAGCTAGAGTTTAAGAGGTGAACCGTTTAATTGCCGCCTTTCATCATGCTTCCCACGCTAACAGTAGCTGCGAACAGGTTCCGCTGCACAGATGCTGCTGCACGTGTCGTCTGTTGCAGCCGACACGAGAAGCCACAGTCGTGGGTAGAGGCAAAACGGAGTCACATTTATTTTGCACTGATGTTCCATCATAGGCGGCAGATACCGTGTACCCACTCTCCAGGCAAACAATGGGCCCCCAGGTAAAGAATGGGCCCCCAGGCAAACAATGGGCTCCCAGGAAAACAATGTGCTCCCGGAACCAATGGCCTCCCCCGTTCAAACAAATGGCCCCAGTAAAGCATGGCCCCACAGCAATCCAAATGGGCTCCCCCAGACAAACCAATGGTTTGCAGCGAAACATGGGCTCCCAGGCAAACAATGAGGCTCCCAGACAAACAATGAGTCTTGCAGGAAAACAATGGCTCCCCAGACATAACAAATGCTCCCCCACCCCGTAAAGAATGGGCCCAGGCAAACGAATGCCGTCCCGCCAAAGATGGGCTACGCTAGAAACATAAGGGCTCCCCAGGCAAACAATGGCTCCAGGCAAACAATGGAGCTCTGGCACACAATGGTCTCCCAGGCAACACATGGACCCCCAGGCAAACAATCGGCCCCAGGAAACAAGGCCCCAGGCAACACAATCGGCCCATGGCAAAACAATTGGATCCCAGGCAAAACAACTGCTCATGTTATTATTTATTTATTTCTTCACTTACGGATGAAGTCATGGAAAGAGCAGGGCAAGCAAGGGTAAGAGCTAAACAATTGGGCAGAGCGCAAACAAGTGACTCCAATAAGGAATGAATGAACTGTACGAGGTGGGAGAGAACGATGAGAGATGACTGAGTGCAGTGATAGTAGGTGAGGTGAGTAGTGGTGAGATGAGGGAATGATGAGAGGGAGAGAAACGAAGAGAGAGAGAGAGAGAGAGAGAGGAAACACTGCAACCTGCAAGGAAGAGTGTTGGGTTAGGAAGGGTTAATGGGGGTCATAAGGATGGGGGTGCGATGAGATGGTGGTGCACCACATTCTTGAAGCCCTGGGGGTGTTGAACCTAAGAAGGAAGTAATGAAAAACGAGGATGTTTCCGGATGTGTTGCTGAGATTAAACGACTCGGTGGGTCTAGAGTACGGTAGAGGTGATATAAGAGATCAAAGAGAAAGTCACCCTTAGGAGGGTTTACTGAAAATTATTCCACATCAGGTGATCCACCTCTCACATGACAATCTCTTCCACCATCACACCTCATGCCGCATGCATTGCCATTATGAAGAAGCAAGCTCATGACAATTGCAACAGTTCAAAATGGCTGATATATAAAGTCTAAAGGTGCAGAATTCACTCCTGGAGATACATTCTACCCCTTGACCCCCTATCCCCTGCTATATCCACCCTCCCCCTACTCCCCTCGCCCCCAGGGCTCTATTCTGGGGTGTTTTTTGAAATTAGCCACAGATATTCAACCGAGTGGAAGAGACTTCTCACTCCATGCCAAATACAGTCATTCATATATCCCTGGGCGAGATGCCCCGAGTGCCTTCGTTGCAAAAGCCACGCAAGGCTGCTCGCAGTCGAAATTACAGAGAGCAGAGACATATCTGCTGCTCGCAGCGAGTAGTGGTGCTACGTGGGGATGCGGATTGTGACAAAAGAATATAATTTTACTGAAGAAAACCAGCTTCGCTTTTCCCTTACAAAAACACCCCAGCACCACCATCACCACCATCAGCAACACCCTGTTCAGCCGCAAAGCAAAATGCCACTTTCGAAGTTTACCCTCATCTTTACACGAGTCTCACCGACACTCCACCACGAACAGTATCATGACGTTTTGGTTCGGTTTTTACCTGCCTGGTGCTCGGACTTGGGCCTACGTCGACCACTCGGTCGGTATATATCGACGGTTGGTTGATCGGATGCCATTGGCACATCAGGTAGTGTCGAAGCAATAAGGTGAACGGCACGATGAGCGCGTGCCTGCTGCATTAAATCTGAAAACGCACCTCACCACCTCTATTGTGACGTCAGCATCACTAGGGACACGTAATGGCGGTTAAATCATTAGGCCATTATGCGCGTGCTCAATACACCGCGATCGCTTTTTCGTCTCTTAGCCGCAGAAAGTCATATTTCCACGCGCACTGACATTAACGACAACAAACACAGAGGCGCCTGTCCATGGCTTCGCTGCTGTTCATTAATGCAAGCACAGAGCAATAAGCGGCGATGCATAATGGCTTCGCTTACGCCAATATGTGCATCGAATTGGAGAGGGGGGAAAAAAAAAGGTGAGAAAATGCTCGAAGGAATCGAATTAGAAAATAGGAAACACACAATCATCCCCTCGGAGCCTATATATAGGGTTACGTTGGATTAATATCGGGAATGATGTATTAGCAGCCCCCGCCGCTTCGCC
>CM068964.1:22969118-22981934 GCA_035128595.1 Eptatretus atami | reverse complement strand
GAGAGATAGTGAGGTGAGTCCAATTTTCAAAATGGAGGGAGGAGTACCATTTCCTTGTTGGTGGCTTAACAGTTAAGGTGGTTTTGTTTTATGGTCTTAGGGTCCTGAGTTGAAACCACAGCTATGCCAACATTCCAGCACACAGGTCGACATCCTTTTGAGAGTCAACAAAAATGGTACCAGCTTGCTGGGACGAAAAGATCAATAACAGTTGATCTGATGATAGCAGTAGCATGCCCCCTACCGAAATTGTAGAGGCCAGAAAAGCGGAGCCTTTTGGTCGCCTCTGACTCTGATCGATGCCTTACGTTACCTACCTAGTAAACAACTTTTGTTGAAAGAACATATTCCACACATGTTGGAGAAGGGAGGGGTAGCCGTGGGGGGGGGGGGTAGACTAAACAAATGAGAAATGTTTCTGGTGTGGACTTCATATTTGGTGACCAGAAGTTAGAAAAGTTTGATACCTAATGTGTTGGAGCAATGGTCTTGTTTCAAAGACAGGTTCGATGCAAGACACAGGCCAGGTGTTTGTGGCTTCTGCACTCTTCACAGCTAATAATGGTGCATATAGAATTTATTTTTATTCTTTATTTTTTACAAGGATTTACAAGGAAATTATGCGCAGTAGGAGGCCATTTCGGCCCATCATGCCTGCACCACACCAATATCAGATTTAATCAATCCGTCGATACCCCTTCCCTTCGTGTGCAGCCTTTTGGTTGCTCCACTGGTACTCATTTCGCCGAACTCGGAAGGATGACAGGCTGAGTCAACCCCCTGGTGTTAATTCAGCAGCAAACAGGGCTTGAACTCAGGAACCTAGGATCCCAAGCCACCACCCTAACCACTAAGCCAACACCAGGTTGAACACGTTTGTGGCAAGGTTTGTAAATATGCAACAGGTCTTACTATCCATCGGCCAAAAAAGGATTGTTCAAAATCTCTAAATGACCGTCAGGCTTGTAATACCAACGTTCCAATGCGTGTGTGGATGGGCACGGGATGTTTTCATGTGTGTATGGAGGATTTTGTAAATTGTCTGAAAGCATGAAGATCCACTAGACCAGGATGATGTGTTTAGCCTCTCGCAATGAGAGTTGGGCACGTTATTTCGCTCACAGTGCAGATGTGTAAGGAAATAGTACGATAGTGGTGGGAGTCATTTTGATCAGCAGTTTGCTTGTCACTGTGAAAAGCTGTTTAAATTGGCAAAATGATTTCAAATCCATTAAGGTAAGATTAAATGCCTTGTGCTGGGAGATGTATGGTGTGGTGTGAAGCAGATGGAAAACATGGACTCTCTCATAAATACCAAGAGTGTGTAGCCTGGTAATGGTAAAGGGGGTTAAGTGAAGTGGACAACGATGGCAGAATAGATGGTTTGCAAGTCGACTGGATTAGGATTTGTTCCAGGATTGGAATGTGTGATTGAAAGCAGTGCAGAACATAGGTACAGGTTGAAGTGATGGATAATTTGACTTTTGAGCTTGGAAAGGAAAGGTTTGGTGATGTTGAAATTACCAATGACAAAAGACTATTACCCATCAAGTAGAGATAAATAACTTTGGGTGTTGCAGAGGGAGACAAAGGTTGACTAAGTTTTTGAGTGCTGCAGATGGATAGGAAAACAGAAGAGGGAGAAAGAGAAGAAGAAGAAGAAGAAGAAGACGACAAGCCACTCCTTTCACATCCTCAAACAGAGAGGGCTGCTGAGGAAGTTTTCCATTGGCGAGGGACACAATCCTGGATGGGTCGCTACGACTGATGAGAGAGAGAGAGAGAGAGAGAGAGAGAGAGAGAGAGAGAGAGAGAGAGAGAGAGAGAGAGAGAGAGAGAAGAGAGCACGAGAAGAGAGAGAGAAGAGAGAAACGAGAGAGAGAGAGAAACGAGAGAGAGAACGAGAGAGAGAGAAGAGAGAAGAGAGAGAGAGAGAGAGAGAGAGAGAGAGAGAGAGAGAGAGAGAGAGAGAGAGAGAGAGAGAGAGAGAGAGAGAGAGAGGAGAGAGGAATGAGAGAGAGAGAGAAGAGAACGAGAGACAGGAAAAAAATTTTTTGGCAGACTGCCCATTTCAGGTAGACGAGATCTCATCAAAGGAACACATCTCAAGTATCTGTCAACCCGTACAGAGTGATGAAAGCTTTGTTTGAGGAACAGAAAAATGGTGTACTGGACTCTTCAAGGAATTTGGTTGAAAATCTCATGAGAACTATGCATTCACATATGTACAATGACAAAACTTTGGATGGGAAACCCGGGGTGGCGAAACCTCCAAATTAAAACGGGACTTTGATCTGGGCAGTATCAGTTTTGGGGAAGTTAAAAATGCAATAAAGAAAGGCTGTGCCAACTGAGTCCTAATGGTATCAGCCATAAAGTGCAAAATAAATTTACAATACTTTTAGCAGGCTGTGGGTGGACACTCCTCTCTGGATCATGAGGTTTAAAAAGTCAGTGTCTTCGTCGATGGTATTTGCATTCACAATGAACAGAATGCAAAGGAATCATCCAGCTTCGACCGATATCTCCACTTGCTGTGGAAGGCTTTCTGTGCAGCAGTGGCTAATCCTCGAACACTTTTCTCCTGTTTAATGAAAAAAAAAAACTTAAACTATATTCCCATGGTGAGTCGATCATAATATGTATGAAGTTTCACATCGATCTGTTAAGCGTTCTGGAGAAGATATATATATTTTTATGTTTTCATTTTCAATCCAATATGGCTACAGATCATGTGACTGAGGACGTCATAAATGCAATCATTCACTCACATCGGGTCGTAGACCAGAATATAAAGTTTCAGATTTTTCAGATAAGCATTTTGATTGAACCAATTATGGCTGGAATACCTCTCTGCTGATGAAGTCATCGTTATCACCGATATGCCTCATGGAGTGTTTATGACATGCCAAGTTTTGGGTTTTTTTGTTGAGTGGTTTTGAAGATGTCAAAATGTTTTCCTTTAATCCATCATGTCCGCCATACCATGTGACCGATGACATCGGTGTTATCAAGAAAATATTCTGCACGGGGAGTTCCTCCTATGTTTAAAGTTTTGCATCGATCGGACAAGTGTCCGTTGGGACGAGACTAATAAGTGAGGCCTCAGCCGACGTTCTACAACATGTCAAGGATGGTTGTTGATGCCTATTACTAATAATAACAATAATATTAATCTTAATAATATCGATTGATAATAATCACACCTTTCATACGGAGATGGAGGAAGAGAAAAGAAAAACGGTAGTGAAGCCAGTAGTCTCAGATTGTGTAGGCCGGACTATCATATGTAACACCGTCAGGAAGCTCGAAAGATAAACAGAACGTATCATCTGGTGTGGTTGTATATAAATAATGTAGATGGTAAGTCCCACACAAGCTGACAGACACCGCACTGGGGTCGTTTTGCATTCCGAAAATGATAACCCCCTGATGTAGTATTTTGATGAATTTGCGATAGGATTTACAACATCTAGAGCAAATGGCAAAAAAGATGTTGCAATGGACTCTGCAATTTCTCTAATTTCATTTATCCTGGCAATGGAGATGCTCAATTGTCTAGCAATTGCTGTCAATGAAGGAGTGAGATGGAAAGGAAAAAGAAAGAAGATGATTCCAAAACTGAAGGCCTTTGTGGATGACTTCAACCTCTGGAAGAGTCAGAATACAACCCAAAACAGGACTGAATAAACTTAAACATCGGGAAAGGACTCAAAGTATTCCTGGTGTCGTATTAAGCGATGACTTTCTCTGGCGGAAGTGGGTACTCTAATGGTAAGTGAGTATTTAAAAGCTTGGTAAATGGGAATACTGTATAAAGATTCTTTGTCAGACAAACAGCAGAGGTAGATGCTCGGTGCATGACAGGTTTGAAAGTCATTGAGAGAAGTGAGATTTATACACAAAATCGAGGCTCATGGAAGAGTGGAGGAGACGGTAAAAAGGGATTGTAGTGATAGTGGGGGCTGGCAGGATACCCTAGACTTCGAGGTATGCATACTCACCTCTTAGTCAACTGGCCTGTGTTTGAATCTCAGCCCACCTAAAAACTGCCATCCTGATGTTCCGCAAGCAGAGCAATGCATCAATGTGTGTGCCATCCCTCGGATGCCATTAGTCTAGGCATCCCTTCTGCCAGCATTATCTTGAGATAACATCTACAGTGTCCTTTGCGGAGGGTAGGCGAGCTATAGCCGGCACCTTGAACAAATTCCTGCACTAACCTACAGGGGGCACTGCATTAGCAGCACAGCCACGCCCCCCCCCCCCCCTCACAGCCATCCCTCCTCCCCACTCATAATAAGAAGTGACAGTGGGGTCACATGTGGATTCAACAAGCAAGGAGATAAAGGAGGAGAATGAGGAGAGGTGGAAACACAGTAACCTGCAAATAACAAGGTTGAGTTAGGTAGGGTTAATGGTGATATAATTATCACAGGTCGGGATGAGGGTGACATGAAATAGCTTGCTTGAACCGCTTTTTTGCACCGCTTGCTTTTGAAACCTTGAAAGAAGAATGCAATTGAACGGTCTCCAAAGGCAGTTCCAAAAATGAGAGAAAGGTACAAAAGAGTGGAGTTGTGTGGAAGGCTGGATTTGGAGGATTTGAACCAGGAGAGGGTTAATGGAAGATCTGTTCTGGATCTGGAGGAGATGGAGAGTATTAAAAGCTTGGTAAATTGGAAAGCTTGGGTTGGAAAGCTGAGAGAGAGCAGTGGAAGCAAGGCCCGAAGAGAGGCCATAAAAGACAGAGGCCACCGACCTATTCGGATGTTCTTCAGCCCCATATTAGGAGATGCCAATAATGTTGAGAGCTTTAGATTCCACAGAATCCAGGATGGAAGGATGTGTGCCATCACTCTGTACGGGTTGTGCCAGATGTGTGCTCACAGGGAAGTACTCCATTGTGCTATAGACAAAGCCATTGTACGCTGTGAGTAATGCTGATGTTTCAAGGAATGACTTGCAACTACGGAGGATGCCCAGTCTACAGGTGGCTTTGGACACCAGCTTTGCTATGTGGTCGGCAAAGATCCAGATTTGGTCTTACTATCATAGGTTGTGACCAAAGCTTCCGTATCCGCTTATGATGCTTGAGGTAGCTCTGGGCAGAGTTGAGACAACAGAGAGAAGAATTTTGCTTGGTTGAGAGAATGGATTCATGTACATCTCCCCTTCATAGCAGTAGCCTTGTGTGGTAAAAGTAACCAATTCTGTTTCCCTTTGAGGAGCACAACTGAAGGATTGAATGTTGCTGACGTTTGACTGCGTTGCCTGATTCAGTCTTCTGCT
Organism: Eptatretus atami; assembly: GCA_035128595.1. Lineage (NCBI taxonomy): Eukaryota > Metazoa > Chordata > Myxini > Myxiniformes > Myxinidae > Eptatretus > Eptatretus atami. Next base: position 22,976,642 of record CM068964.1, on the reverse strand, counting down.
GACTGTTATGAGTGAAACAAAGGTATAAAGAAATATGATCACATAAGACGTGAAGTGCTATGTAGTCAGTTATTGAGGCCAATTATCATAGGATTAAGGAAGGAAGGTCTTGGTTGGAAAATGAAGAGATTATGGTCATGCCGTAACAAAAATGAAAGTGGGGTTTATTCTGAGGACAAGAGGAAGAAAACCGGATGTGGTGTGCGGCGTCACAAGGCAAAAAGGTGTGTGGGTATGTTGCGATCATCTGGTTGAGAGATGTTTTGGTGGATCTCTCTCGAGGGCTGAGGCTGCACAAACAGGTTTTGTGTTTACTTCAGCATTTGACAGTGACCACCTATCTGTGTCGCTGGCAATTGAAGGGCATTGACATCTGCACTTTGTGCGATAAAAGGACGAGGATGTTACACGTTTCACCATGATATGATTTTGGAAGTCCTTTAGAATGCCGCAGCATGTGCTGGAGCAGTATAGGAGAGAATTTTGTCACATCCTGGAAAGATTTGTTTTGTGACACACATGGAGAACCTGGGCAAATTGACCATCATAAAAAAAAAAAAGTGAACCTAGTTTGTACCTGGAAGGTACAGGCTGACTTAACATTAAGAAGGTTTTCTTTTTTCCCCCACCAGATATCATTTCAACCAACTTGAGGCCTGATCTATTGACAACATCAACTCCAGAGTTGAGTGCATCTTGGAGCAGGGATTGACATGTGCCACGAGAGAAAGCAACTGCGTTATGAGAATCTTCATGCTAAATGTGAGCTGGGTCGATCCATCCAGCTTTATGCGGTCCGAGATGGATGGAGAGATTTCGTTGCACACTCAATGGTTGGATCTTGCACGATGTTCAGGCTTTATGGGAGAGAGGTGAAAACGAATGAAAACATCATTTAGAGCATTGTTTGGTTATTGGAAAAGAGGTTTAATTGTCTTACAAATCCCGGGTCTTTCTGTCATTTCTGAGTGTTTTGCCTCGCGTGAGAAGCGAAAACCGGGTTATGCAATTGGTTCACTTGTCTGTCTGTGTGTACAGACGTCAGTCTATGATCGAGCAACTACTTAATTTCAATTGGATTTTTTATTTTGAGTACTGTGGAACACGAATCGGAGCACGAACCGGAACATGAACCTGCAGTTTACTAGTACTTTGGCTCTCAATTTGGCAAAATGTACAGAATGTCGTCACAAACGAACATGCGCACAGAGTAAGGTAATTGTTTCACTGTCTGCATGCCTGGCATTCCAAAATTGAAAATCATTCCGAACAGGAAACTTACTGTTTTTAGGGATGTAATTAAGGACACAAACAGCAGGCACGAATAACTAATGTATTGTGTTAAATAATGTGGTGTAAAGGCCTGTCACACCTTGACGTTTTAGCCAGCGTATGCCGACGTATGAAAAATTTGGCGAATACGCTGGCACACGTCGAATACGTTATGGGTAAGTTTTGTATACGTTAAGAGCACGCTGAAGCACGCTGGCATACGTCGAGTATGCCGAGCTCGTCGACAAATTTTAAGCATGCTCAAAATTTTTCGACGTATGCCAGCGTATGACTCACACGTTCCGCATACGCTGGCCATAAGTTGTTGGCACGTTATGCGATCGTTGACACACGTCGACACACGTTACTTGTAAGTTACTCATAAGTCGAAACACGTTGAGGTAATGTTTAGCGTACCCGAAACTATTTTCTAACCTATGAGTAACGTGCTTTGAACCTATGTGTAACGTATCTCCAACGCATATTGAAGTATGTCGACGTATTTGACGTCTTCCGGACGACCACAGAACTTACTGAACGTGTTTCTAACTTACAGCCGTTAATGGCGTATTGCAGCGTTTAGGGGAATTGGTATATAAAATGGGCTTCACAGGAGGAACCCGTCAGTGTTCCAGACTCCATGTTTTTTTTTTGTTTTTTTTCTTCGGCATGACGGTGTGATGTTGACACTTCGATTTCTAGTGCGGTTATGATTTAAATCGTTGAGCGACAGCCTTTTAATAGGCTACGCCACGTGATCGTCGGCGATACGCTGCTGCGCACTATGCATAAGTTAGACTATCGTTGGGCATAGGTTGTGAACGCCAACAACATGCTAAGCATTCATTGGTATAAGTTATCTATAAGTTATGGAAACCTTCTGTGTACGTTACTAATACGTTATGCATACGTCCAACTCGTTATGAATACGCCCAAAACTGAAAAAACATCAATAGTTCAGCGTACGCCAGCGTTTTAGATCAATTTTGATACGTTGCCATAGGCTGGCTAAAACGTCAAGGTGTGACAGGGCCCTGAAAGATGGTGCATCAACGGCGGTAAACTTCCAAAAAAAAGTTTCCTCCAGCCTTTAAAATTATACTGTTTTTTTTCCGGTGTATAAACCGCACTTTTTTAGCAGCAAAAAAGTAAAATTTGGGGTGCGGTTAATGCAGGGTATAGAAAAAAAATCAGCCTTAAAAATGATCAATGCTGAATTTCAATTATATTCCAAATGAACACTTTTGTAGCAGTTGGAACTGCTGTTAAGCTCAATTCTGCCTTTATTTGCGTGCCACGAAAGAGCCTCAGTGCTCTGAAAACACCATTAAACACAAAAGAAGAAGAAGAAGAAGAACTGGTCTCACATCAAAAGAAGAATTATTAACAATAGCTGGAGTCCAATAACGGAGCACCCAACTCAAATAAGCTTGCGTGGCAAGCTTCCCTCGTTTGTCGTGTTCAAGAGAAGACACTGTCCAAAGACAAATTTCCAGCCGGCATCATTGTTCGTGCACGGCAGAAGGGGTGGATAGACGAGGGACTTGTATTGGTGACTATCTTTTTACGTGCATCGTTTTCTACATGAACTCGATGCAGGTAAAATTAATCCACCAAGCATGTTCCTTACATGCCGACGCTATGCTCGCAAATTCTGGATAGGGGGCATGGTTTAAAACTAGGAACAACCAATCAACTCCGAGTCCTTTTCTACACGAGGGCAGGAAATGGATTTAAAAGGAAGAAAAGAATCTCACGAGAGATAGGAGCCATGTGGACGGTGAAGCTTTAAGAAGTACCAGTGCTGCTCAGTTCCTTTGGTTTCCTTTGGCTTCCTTTGTTTCCTTTGGCTTCCTTGGTTTCCTTTGGTTCTTTGGCTTCCTTTGGTTCCTTTGGCTTCCTTTGGCTTCCTTTGGCTTCCTTTGGCTTCCTTTGGCTTCCTTTGGTTTCCTTGGCTTCCTTTGGTTTCTTTGGCTTCCTTTGGCTTCCTTTGTTTCCTTTGGCTTCCTTTGGTTTCCTTTGGCTTCCTTTCGTTTCCTTTGGTTTCTTTGGCTTCCTTTGGTTTCCTTTGGCTTCCTTTGGCTTCCTTTGGTTTCCTTGGTTTCCTTTCCTTTGGCTTCTTTGGTTCCTTATGGTTTCACTTTGGCTTCCTTTGGTTCTCTTCGTTCTTCCTGGTTCTCTTCATTTTCCCTCATTTCTATCAGCGGTTCCTAACTTGCTCCCCCTGGATTACTTACATCAACCAGACGAACTTTCTTACTTCACAGGCCCTTTTATTCGACCCAGGTTTCGAGGAACATTAGCTGCATCTTGGTGGAATCACCAACAGACGAACTTTCCTATTTCCTGGACTTGATATTTTCATCAGTTGAAAATCAACATTTCGTGACGTGTTTCTACCTGGGATTTTCGACCCAGATTCTGAGGAGCATTGTCCACATGCATCTTGTTTGGAATTTCACCGTTACTCCCGTCGCTAAGCTGGCTGAGCATTGCTACATTGGGAGACTGCCGGTGTTCATCAGGAGGATGAGAAAGGTCGACCTTCCGATGATCTCTGGCTGGATCATCAAGGTGTTGGAGAAGATACTGTCGGTCATCATCAAGTGAGAATTTCTGAAATGCTGCATCTCCATTAACATAGACGGTACAGAGGACGACATAATTTGGGAGGAGGAGGCTGCAAATGATGGTGACAGTGACGTGGATAGCGACGAGGACTTGCTCTACCCTGATTCAAACAAGGAGTTAAGTGCCATCTTCGACGAGGAAAGCATTGACGAGGATTTCCTCAGGTTTAGCTGAAAAGCTTCATCAAACGCAAACAGCCCTTTTCAGCGCCACAAATCCACAATAAATAGGTATGATACCGGTATGAATCCCTTTTATTCCTTTTTCTAGTAACAAAAAAAAATCCTCTTTATAGTATTAAAAAATAAGAAAGAAAAATAAATACTTCTTGGTATCTTCTCCTCTCTCCTCAACTTCTTGAAAATGAGAATAAGACTGTTAGACAAAATTAAGCGAACATGGGAGGAAGCATGTTGATACCTCCGTCACTTTGTTCCATATAAAGTATATGTGCAAACATATTTAGATTGAGATCAGAAAATAAAATGATCAACATATTCATTTGTTTTGAGGGTGAAAAACATGGATGCGGTTAATGCACCGGAAACGGTTTTTTTTTTTTTTTTTTTTTGAGGGTGAAAAACAGGGATGCGGTTAATACACGGCCGTGGTTTATACACCGGAAAATACGGTATTTTATTTCAATTGTATAATATACTTGAACACCATAAAACACAAATCGACTTGTTGGCACTTCCAAAAACCCTCAGTTCAGTAGTACTTGGACATAATATTACGCCATTTTACACAATCTGGATCAATCAAATTTGCTGCTGGTGCTCTCAGCATTGGGGAATATCGAGATTCAGACAAAATTGCGGCTTGAAGGAAATATAGGTCGTGCTCAGAAACACGTAGCAAGAGTTTAAAGAGCCTTCCCATGTCCTCTTTCTCAAGACTGTGTGGGGGTAAGGACAAAAATGATCTCTGATCGCTCTCGTTCTTTTTTATGCCATCGTTTCAACACTGATTTCATTTACAATTATAGTCATAGTAAATACATGACTTTTCAAATGACGTAATCCAACCTCAGGATGTTTGGTGTGCATGTGCAGAAACAGCAGTGTTCAAGGTACCATTCTAAAAGAAGCCGAAAATACTTGGAAAAGTATCTGAGAAAAAGGGCTGCGCCTCCGCACAAGAAAGAGTTGGGAGAACTTTCTCAACTCGCCGAACGGGCACCTGTCAGTACTGTAAACTCCTGACCATGTGGGTCAGTGCAAGGCCCGAGTGGACGAACGTGTATTAAACAACCCCCCAACGGATTGCTACCAGTGAATGGACTTTGAATCTTGTGGATGTGCCTCCTGCGATCATGGCAGGCTTGGTGATTTCTTTAATGGACGTCTGCAATTAGAAAGGCGATGCTGTGTGTCATTATTGTGACATGAAAATAAACAAAGCTTGTGTCAGCTATATTTATGTGGTAGCTGCATGTATCAAGCAGACTTCCCTGAGAAAGACACCGTATCTGGTTTGGGTGCTTCTGAACGCCAATGGGAAGGACATATCAGGGGCTTGTGAATGTACAGGATAAGTTTAAAATGATGATATTTGCCATTAATCATGTTGGAGTGGGGGGGGGAGAATGAGGGAGCTGTGAGGGCTGTTACAAATATGATGCTTGTTTGATTCTGGGGCCACAAAATTAATTATACCAGATTTTTCCATCTATTGCTGAAATGAGAAGTGAGTGTGTTATCCACTGCGGCCGCTCGCTTGCTCAGTCTCATCCATGGATATTTCCGTGAATCTAATTTGCATCCAGGGACATAACAATTATGGTTAACCATTTCAAAATTGGCACTCTTTAAATGCTGTAAATTATGGTTAAAAGACCATTTGAATCATAGATTTTGCGCTAGTAACGGCAGGTTAAAAGTGCCCGACGAGCTGCACCGAGTGAGTGAAAACGCATACACAGCAGATGTGTGAGCGGCCTCATGAGCATTCATACGTCATTTTGAAAGTCGCATGTTGTGATTGTTAAAATTGGTATTACTGTTGCAATAATTATTGTTTAGTGTTATCATTCTTCTTCTTATTATTTCTTCCAGGCTTTTTGCTTTATGTTTGTTTGACAGGATGGTGCAGAGGTCATCGGGCACTTCCCTTTGAGCTGGCAAGCACGGGTTCCATTCCTGACCAAGCTATAAATTGTTGCATTGGTGCTTCACAAGCAGGGTGTTGCATCAATGAGCGCACCATCCCTGAGATGGACTTTGAGTTTGGGAACTGCTTGTTGCATTATCTGGTGGATGTTCAACGTCTCTCGGTGCCTTTTGAATAGAGTAGGCCACTGTGTTTCATTGCCATTTTCAAATTCCAACCAACGAGCCAAATTCATCGTTGAATCCTAGTCCAATAGCATTTTCTAACAACTATTTTATGGTTAATTTCCTTCACGCACATTTTTTGTTTGTCTTCAATGAGAACATTATCCTTTCTGTTGAGCTCAGTCATGTGACCTCCAACTGTCACACAAAGCTCAGCTTGGGAAGGAGTTTGATTGCTGATAGTGGGGTTCCATGTTACTATCCTGAAGCTGTTGATAAATCGCATTAACCTGCTTTGCTAACCCACCTCCCCTCCCCCCCCCCCTCCAAAAAAAAAAAACTCGAGAGGTTCTGAGTTTTTTTCTTTAACAGAAAGAGCTCATGGAAGAACAAGGTAGAACATCACAATGGGCCAAACCATCATTGAATGAAGAACAGGAGAAGAGAACAGTGGGAGGGGAGTAACCACTGAAAGTAACAAGTAAGAAGGTTGGGTTAGGAAAGGTTAATCGGGGTAATAAAGACCATGGGTCATAATTTAGGATGATAAGAGATGGCAGTGCACTGCTTGGTTGAAATCCTGGAGTAAAGGGTGAGATAGAACAACTTCTGCAAGGTGGTTCCATTCACTGGAGAAGTGAGGAATAAAAGAAAGGAGGTGTGCATTTCGCGTGGACTATGGAAGTTTAACCAGGAGGAGGTTACTGGAAGAACGCAATGCACCCTGGATGTGCTGTGGAGGGTTGGAGGACTGAGAGCAGAGGAAACAATGTTGGAGAGTAGACAAGTAGAAAACAGAGACCACCGATCTGTCTGCGATGTGAAAGCAATCGACCTTGTGCTTCGGCCTCGTTGCAGGAGATTCCAATAACGTTGAGAGATTTCGATTGCACAGGATTCAGGAAAGACAGATATGATGTTGGAGCACTAACTCATCGTGGACACTTTGGGTGTGTTCAGTTACCAAGTTTCCTGTAGAGCGCTCACCAAGTAGCCAATAAGCCCTCAAGCAAGCACTCTATTCAAAACCATCGATAAGGAATGGCTGGCTTGGAAAGCACGAGCTAGCTACTTGGTAACTGCTAAATGAACACACCCCGGGTGTGGTCCGTTATCAAGCAGCTTGTTTTCGCTTTCCAAGCCAGTCGTTCCGAATCAACCGCTTTGCAAGCCGCTCACCTAGCCACTGGCAAGTGGAGCAAGTGATTAAGAGAGGTATTTCGTTATGTTTGCAAAGATGGCCACCCCTGTAATGTACACTCACAATATTATTGAAACGTGCATTCATACTTAAATTTTTACTCTACTTTTCATCCTAATTCTTCAAAGTCGACAAACATACAAC
>CM068964.1:22948340-22958814 GCA_035128595.1 Eptatretus atami | reverse complement strand
GGGGACCTTTTGCAGCCAGGAAGGGAGGGAGTTGAGGTCACAGTTTTTGGTACCTCAGCGTTTCGAGGGGGGAGGATGCTCCATGGTGTGGCACCCAACAAAAGCTGTGCAGTTCGATCCACAGACACACGTGTGGTAATTGTGTCTGGTGGAGTCCAAGAGGCGAGAGATGAGCAGTAGGCAGCACCAGATTGGAGGCTTGGTCGAGGTCCTTTCCATCCACCAACTCCTCCGACTTCTCCCTTTCAAAAACCAACCGTGACCTTTCAAATCCAATAACAACCTTCCCTCGCATCCAACTCAACTCTGAGGATTGTCCCGTACTTTATAGATCACGGAGTTTGGGTGGAGCCATGGCGAATCAGATGTCATTGTCCCGTCTGCGATTTGGAGCCGGGCTTCATGTGGTCCGCCTTTCTGGGCAGGGTTTCGGCCAGACACTGGTAAGGACCGCCCACACCGCCGTGTCTGAGTTTGGGAAGGTGAATGGTGGTGCAGCTACTATAACGAACCTTGGGGTTCTGCCTCAGAAAACTAGTCTCTGGAGACAGCAGTTAGATTATGGAAGTGCTTGTCCAGCCCAAAGTGCCCGTCGGGATTTGGGCTCAGGAGACGAGATGAGGGTAGCAAGCGAGATGATTTCCCCCATCTTTCTTTTACCCCCTTTTTTTCCTTTTCCTCTCCCTCCCCCCATTTTTTTTCTCTTCTCTTTCCCAACCCCACCTTTCTCTCTCCCCTTTTTCCCCCTCCTTCCCTCTTCCCATCCCTCTTCACCTCTCCCCTTCCATATTTTCCCCTTTCTCATTTATCCTCCCCTTCCCTCTTTTCCCTTCATTTGCCCACCTTTCTTTCCTTCTCCATGTTTTATTCCACCTCCTTTCTCCCCTCCCCCTTCTCCTCTCTTTCCTTCAGCTCCCTTCCTCCCTCTCTCTCCTCCTTCTCTCCCCCCCCCCTCTCCTTTTTTTCCGCACACCCTTTCCTTCCCTTGCCCTTTTTCTTCTTCCCCCCCTTCTCCCCTCCTTTCCCCCCTCCCTTCCACCCCCTCTCAATCCCCTCTCCCTTCTCTCTCCCCTCCCATCCCCCCTCCCTCCTTTTCTTTTTTTCTCTTTTCCCCTCCTCCTTCCCCTCCCCCCATCTTTTCTCCCCCCCCCATTTCCACCTATTTTCTCATTCATCTCCCTCTTTCCTTGTCTTCCCTTTCCTTTTCCCATCCTTCCTTTCCCGCTCCCCTTTCCCTCTCTCCTTTCCCTTTCCCTCCCCTCTTCTCTCCTTTCTCACCCCTCTCCCCCCCCCTCCCCTCCCCCACCGCCCCCATTCCTCCTCGTCCCCCCTTCTCCCTTTCTCATCGTTCTGTTCCCCCTCCCTTACCCCTTCTCTCCTTTCCCTTTTCTCTTTCATCCTCTCCTTCTCCCTCCCTTTTCCTCCTTCCTTATCTTTTCTTCTCCCTCCTCTCTTCATCTCTCCCTCTTTCCTTTCTTCTTACTCCATGCCTCACTCGTATTCACTACCACCCCCCTCCAACCCGCTTCGTTTCTCTAATCTTTCCCTTTCCAAACCCCCCTCCCTCTCCCTTCTCTCCCCTTTTCCCTTACTCTCTCCATTATCTTCTTTTTCTTTCTTTCTTCTTTCCCCTTCTCCCTTACCTCATCTTCCACCCCTTGCCCTTTCTTTTTTTCCCCCCCTCCGTCGTTTCCTTCCTTTTCTCCTCTCTCTTCCTTCCTCTTTCCTCTCCACCCCCTTTCCCCCTTCCCCCAACCAGCCCGCCCCTTCACCCTTCTCACCATTTCTCTCCATCTTACTTTCTCACTTCTCTTTTTCCCCTCCTCCCCTTCGCCTCCCCATTCTACCATCCATCTTTCGCCCTTTTCTTCTCCTTCCCTCCTTCTCTTCTTCCCTCCTTCCTCCCCTCCTCCTTTCCTTCCCTTCATTTTTCCCACCCCGTTCCTCTCTTTCTCCTTCTCTCCTCCTTCTCCTTCCCTCTCCCTCATTTCTTCCTTTTTTTCCTCCCCCCCCCCCCATCCCATTCTCCCCCCCCCTCTCAATTTTCTTTGCCCTCCCCTTCCGTCTTCGCGTCGTGCCTCCCTTCCCTTCTCCATTCCCCCCACATTTCATCCTCTTCCCTTTTTCCTCCCCTCCTCCCTCCTTTCACCCCTCTTTTCCTCCCTCTCCCCCTCCATCCCTCGCCCTCCTCCCTTTTTCCTCTTTTTCTTCCCCTTTTATGTCTTCTTCACCCTTTTCCTTCACACCCTTATCCCTTATTCTTCCACTCTCCTTTCCCTCTCCCCTCCCTCACTCCCCTCCCTTTTTCCTCCTTCCCCCTTCCATTTTTTCTTCTTTTTCCCATCCCTCTTTTTTCCCCTTCCTCTTTTTTTCTTTTTCCTCCCCTCTCCCAACTCACTCCTTTGTCCCTTCCTTTTTTCCCCTTCCCCCCTCTCCCCCTCCAGCCACTTCCCCTTCTCCCCGCTTTATTTTTCCCCTTCTTTTTTTTCCCCTTCTCTCCTCTGCTCTTTCCCTCCTTTCCCTTTCCCCCCCCCACGTGTGTCCTTTCTTTGTCCCCCTTCTTCCTTTCTTCCCTCCCCACTTTTTTCCCCCCCCTTTACCCCTCTCTTTTTTCTTTCATCGTTTCTATCTCCCCTTTTTTCATCTCCTTCTTTCCCCCCCCTCTCATTCTTTCCTCCTTCTCTTTCCTTCTTCCTCCTTTCTCCCTCCCATTTCTCCACCACTTCCCTCCCCCTTATCCTCCCAATCTCCTTCCTCTTCGTTTCCTCACACTTCTCCCTTCACTCCCCTCACTCCCTTTTCCCCCCCTCCCCTTTTTCTCCCCTCCTTCTTTTCCCCCTTCTCCTCTGCCCCCTCCTCTCCCCCTTTCCAGCCTATTCTTCTCCACATCTTTCCTCTTCCCTTTCATTCTTCCGCTCTTTCTCCTCCCCCCCGTCTCCTTCTCTTTCCTTCTCCCCTCCCCCTTTTTCTTTTTTCTCTTTCCCCCCCCCCCCCCTTCTTCTATTTTTTCCCTCCTTTTTTTCCTCTCATCTCCCCTTTCTTCCCCCACCCCTTCAATTTTCTTTCTTCATTTCCTTATACATCCATCTTTTATTCGCGCTCCACATCTCTCCTCCCCCTGGTCCTTCTTTTCCACTCATCACCCCCCTCCCCCACGCTTTCTTTCCCTCTTGCTCCTATTTCTCCTCTCCCCCTTTCTCTTCCCTCACTCCTTCCCTCCCCTCTTTTTCTCCTCTTCTTTCCCTTCCCCCCTCACCCTCTTTTCCTCCCTCCCCTTCGCCCTTCCCTGTTTACCTTCTTTCCCTCCTCCTCTTTCCTCATTCTCCTTCCCATCTCTACTCCCACCCCCCTATTTCCCCTCCCCTCTCCTTTTTCTTCCCTCCCCTCTCCTCTCCCTCCTTTTCTTCTACCTCCCCCCTCTTCCAAGGCCCTTCAACCCTCACCCTTTCCCCACTTACTTTCCACTCCTTTCTCACATCCCTTTTTTCTTTCCTTTCCCCTCCTTTCTGTTCCTTCTATTTTTCTTCTTTCCAGCCCTCTCCGTTCCCTCTTCTCACCCTTCCCCTCACCCCTCCCTTTTCATCTCTTCCTGCACCTTCCTCCTTTTTCACTCTCTTTTCTTCCGCTCTTCCTTCATTTCCCTCCCGTTTCTCATCCCCTTCTGCCTTCCTCTTCCCCCTCCCCCTCTCTCCTTCTCCCCCCTTTTCTTCCTCTTTTTTACTTCCCTCCTCCCCTTCCTTTTTCCTTGCTCACCTCCATTCTCCAATTTCCTCCCCTCTTCCTTCCCTTTCCCCTCCTCCCTCTTTCTTCGTCCTCCCTCTCCCAGTCTCTCCTCCACCTCCTCCCTCCTTATTATCCTCTCCTCCTCAATCCTATTCCTCTTTCGCCATTTCTTCCCTCCCCTTTCAGGCTTCCCTTCCTCCCCCTTCTTCTCTCTCCTTTCCCGTCACCCCTCCTCTCCCATTCCTTCACTCTTTCCACGCCCCTCTCTCCCTTTTTTCTTTTCCCCCCCGCCTTTCAATTCGCCATTTCTCCGCTTCTTCTCCCTTTCCTATTCCCCTCACTCTCACCTTACCTCTTTCCCCTCTCCTTCCTTCTCACCCTCTCTGCTTCCTCCCCCTTTCTCTCCATTTCTTCCCTTCACATTCTTCCTCTTTTCTTTTTCCCCTCCCTTCTCCCCCTTTCTTCTCTTCCCCCTTTCTTCTCACTCTTTCTCCCCCTGCTCTTACCTTTCCCGTCTCCTTTTTTTCTCCAAGCATCTTCCACCTTTCCCCCCTCCCCCCATTTCATCTCCCCTCCTTCCCCCCTCTCCAAATTCATTTTCCCCTCTTTTTTCTCTTCAACTTTTTTTTCATTTTCTTTCCCTTCCCTTTCTCCCTTTCTCTTCATTTCTCTCTCATTTTCCCTTCTATGCTCCCCTTCCTCTCCCCCCCCTTTCTTTCCCTTTTCCCACTTCTTTTGTCCCCCTCTTTCCTCTCTTCCCCCCCCCTTTCCTTCTTTTTTTTTTTCCTCCTTCTTTTTTTTTTCCCCTCCTTCCCTTCCACCTTTTTCTTATCCCCCTCCCTCCCCCTCCCATTTTCCTTTCATTCCCACCATCCATCCCCTTTTCCTTTTTTTTTTTTCCCTTCCTCCCTTCTCCCTTTTCCCCCATTTCTCCCCTCCACCCATCCCCCTTCCCTCTTTCTTTCCTCATTCCTTTCTTTCCTTTTTCCCTTTTCCACTTCCTTCATCATTGCCCTCTTTTACCTCCCCGTCTTCACCTCCCTCGTTCTTCCCCTTCCCATCTCAGTGTGTTGCCTTGCTCCCTCCTTCCCCTGACCCTTCCCTTTCATCTTCCCCACGCCCCCTCTTCTTTCCTCCCCCATTTTTCTTCCCTCCCTCTCGTCCCTTCTCTCTTCTCCCCCTTTCCCCCCCCCCCCCTTTCTTCTCCTTCCCCTCGTTCCCCCTTCTTAGCTTCACATGCCCCCCATCCATCCCCCCTCTTCACCTCTCCTCCCCATCATCTTCCCCTTTTTTCTCCTCTCATCCTCTCTTTTCTCTTCCATCTTCCCTCCTTTCATCCCCTTTCGCCCCCCCCTCCCCCTCCTCCCTTCCCCTCTTTCTCTCCGTTTTTCCCCTCCCCTCCATCCCTTTTCCCCATTTCATCCATCTTCTTTTTCCTCCCACCGCCTGACTTCCTCCTCGCTTTCTCTCCATCTCTTTTCCTTCGCACTGCCTCCAGCCCCCTATCAATCTCTTTTTTCTCTTCTCTATCTCCCCTTACTCCTCTCTTTCCTCCCTCCCCTCTCCTCCCCCCCTTTCTCCCCGCCCCTTCGCTCTCTTTTCCATCGCTCCTCCCCCCTTCTTCTCCTTTCTCCCCATCCCCCTTCTTCCACTCTCTTGTCCCCCCATTTTCTCCTCCCCCTTTTCTTTTCGCCTCCCTCTTTTCCTTCCTTTCCCCCCTCCTCCCTTTCCCCCCTCCCTCCTTCCTGCCCTTATTCTCCCACACCTCCCCCCCCCCCCCCTCCTTCCCCTCCTTCCCTCCACCCCCCCCCCCCCTTCTTCTTCTCCTTCTCACTTTTTCTCATCTCTTTTTATTTTCCCTTTCTCTCACCCTCGCCTTCTTCCCTTCTTTCTTCACCCAGCTCCTCGCCCCTTCCTTCTTCTCAGCCCATTCCTCCCCTTTTCCCTGTTCAGCTCCCACCACCCCTTTCTTCCCTCGTTCTCCCCCATTTTTCCTTCTCCTGTTTTCCCTGTTCCCTCCCCCTTCCACTCCATTTTTTCCATTTCCCCTTTTTCGCCTTCCCCCCTCCTTCCCCACCTCTCCCCCCTTTCCCCTTTTCCTCTTTATTTCTTTTTCCCCCTCTCTCCTTTTCTTTCCTTCACTCCTCCCTCCCCTTTTTCCCTTTGCCTTCCCTTCCATCCTTGTGTTCTTTCTCCTTTTTCGCCCCATCCTTTACCCTTTTTCTCTTTCTGCACTCTTCACCCTTTTTCCTCCATCACCCCCCCTTTCTTTTATTCCTTTTCTCTTTCCCTCACCCCCTTCCTTCTCCCCCCTCCTCCCTCCTTTCTCCCTTCCCATCTTTCCCCTCATCCACTTTCTCTCCTCTTCACTCCTTTCTGCCCTCCCCCCCTCTCCTCCCTTCCCATTACCTCTTCCTTTCCACCTCTTTACTTTCTCATGTCCTTTCTTCTCGATTTGCCCCTCCTTCCCTTTTCCCCATCCCCCTTCCCCTTTTTCTTTTTCCACTTTTCCCTTCCTCCTCCCCCCCCCCTTCTTTCCCCCCTCTTGCTCCTTTTTCTCTCCCCTTCTCTTCTCTTCACTCTCCACTTTCTTCGCTTTTATCTCAACTTTTTTCCACCACTTCCACTCCTTATTCCCCCATTCTCAACTTTTCCCTCGTCTCCTTTCTCCCTTGTTTGCCCGCTTCCCCGTTTCCTCCTCTTCCACTCCCTTCCCCACATCTCCCCTCCATTTCCCTCACTTCCCCCTTCTTCTTGTTCTCTCTTTGCTTTCCCCCCCTTCCCCCATTTCCTTCCCACACCCTTTTTTCCCTTCTTCATCCCTCTCCCTTCCTTCCCTCTTTTTTCCCACCTCCTTTTTCCCCCTCCTTTTTTCCTCCCCCTCTTTTTTCATCCCTTTCGCCTCCTCCCTTTCTTTTCCGCCCGCCCCGCCTTTTCCACTCGCCCCCCTCACGCCTTCCTCCCCTCCCCCCACCTTCCTCCCCTCTCCCCCTCTCCTTTTTCTCTTTTTCTTCATTCCTTTTCACTTCCCTTCACTCTCCACCCCTCCTCTCGTTTTTCCTCTCTCCTGCCCCTCACTTTTCCCCTCTTCTCTCTTTTCCTTCCCATATCTTTCATTCCTCTTCTTTCTCCCCCTTTATCCCCTACCTCGCCCCTTCCTTCTTTTTTCTCCACCTTCACGTCCTTCCCTCCCTCCCTCTTTTTTCATTCCCCTCCTTCTCCTTTTCCCCCTCCTTCTTCTCCCTCTTTTCCTGCTTTCTTTCCTCCTTCTCCATTTCCCTCCCCCCCTTCCTTTCTTCCCTTTCTCTTTCCCTCCCTTTCTTCTTCCTTTTGTCATTCCCTTCCTTCTTTTTCCCTCCCCCCCTTCCCCCTCCCCTTCCTTTTTTTTCCCCCCTTTCTCATCAAGTTCCCCCCCTTCCCTCTTTCCGTTCCCTCTCCTCTCATCACTCTTCCCCATCCTCGTCTCCCTCTCCCTCTCTTTCTTCTCTCCCCCTTTCTTCCGCTTTTTTCTGCCTCCTTTTCTCCCCCTTCCCCTTTCCATTCCCTCTCTCTCCTTCCTCCCTTTCTTTCATTCCCCCCCCTTCCCTTTTCCTCCCTCACTTTTCTTCCTTCCCCTCTTTTCTTCCACCCCTCACATCTATTTCCACTCCTTTCTCCCCTCTCCCCCCCTCTCCACACTCTTCTCTCCTCTATCCCCTGTTTTTTCACCTTCCTTCTCTCTCTTCTCTCTCCCTTTCACCATCCCCTTCCTTTCCTCTGCCTTTCTCCTCCCCCCACCTTCTCTCTCCACTTTTCTTCCCCCTCTCCACTTTTCTACTGCTTTCTCTTCTTCATTTCCTTCTTTTTTCCCTTCCCCCTGTCTTTCCTCCTTTTCCACCCGCTGCAATCCTTTGTTCTTTTTCTCATTTTCTCCCTTTTCCTTTTTATCATTTTTTTTTCTCTTCTCTTTCCTTTTCCCCTCCTCCTTTCTTCCTTCTCTTTATTTCCATTTCCTTGTTTTCCTCTTTTTGTCCTTTTTCCCCTCTCGCCCTCGTCTCTTCTTTCCCTCTTCCCTCCTTTTCCTTTTTTTTCTTTTCTCTTCCTCCCCCCTTTCTTCCTTTCCCTTTTCTCTCTCCTTTTTCCTCCTTCTTTTTTTCCTTTCATTCCTTTTCCTTTTTCCTCATCCCTTATTCCCCCTTCCCCTTTTCCCCCCTTTCTTTTTTTCCTCTCCCCCCCCTTCCTCTTTGCCCCTTTTTCCCTCCTTTTTTCCTTTTTCTACCAGCCTCCTCTTTCCTCCTTTCCTTTTTTTTCTTTCTTTCCACTTTTTCGCATCCTCTTCTTCTCTCTCTCCCCTTCCTTTCTTTTCCCATTCCCTTTTCCTTTCTTCTTTTTCCTTCTTCCTCCTTTTCCACCTCATTCTTCCCCCCTTCTTTTTTTTCCCTTTTTTCTCCTGTCCTCTCTTTTTTCTTTCTTCCTCTTCATCTTTTTTTCTCTCTCCGCTTTCCCCTTCTTCCCTCTCTTCCTCTTCCCCTTCTTTTCTTCTTTTTTCTTCTCCTCCTTGTTTTCTTCGTCACATCTTTTTTTCCCCCACTTCCTTCTTTTTCTTCCTTTTCACCTTTTTCTTCCATTCTTCCCTCTTCTTTCTCTTCTCCTCTCCTTCTTTCCAACTTTCTCTTCTCTCCCTTCTTCGCTTTCTTTCTTTCTATTCTTTCCTTTTTCAATTCCTTCTTTTTCCTCTTCCTCCCTTCTTTCCTCTCTCCTTCCTTTTCTTCTCCACTTTTTTTTTCTTTCCCTTTTCTTCCCCTTCACATTTTCCCTTTTTTCATTTTTTCTTTTACCTCTTTTTTTCACTTCTTTCCCCTTTCCTTCCCCCCCTTTTCCCTTCCTCTTTTTTTTTTCTCTCCCCTCTTCTCTCCTTACCTTTCTTTCTTTTGCACTTTTTCCTTTTTTTCTTTCCCTTTCCTTTTATCCTCTCCCTTTTCACCTCATCCTTCTTTTTTTTCCCTTTCATATTTTCTTTTCTCCCTCTTTTTCCCCCATTTGCCTTCTCCTTTTTTTCCCACTTTTCCCTTCTTCTTTTTTTTCTTCATTCATTCTTTCCTTCCTTTTCAGCTTTCCCCTTACATTACCTTCATTCTTTTGTTTTTCCCTTCTTCTCCTTTTCTTTCCCCCCTCCCACTTTTTCCATGCATCCCCTCCTCTTCCCTTCCTTCTCCTTTTTTTTTCCCCTTCTCTCCTTTCTCCCCCCCTCACCCCCCACCCCCTCTCCTTCCATTCCCCTTTTTTTCTCTTCCACCCCCTTTTTCCCCCCCCCTTCCCTTTCCTTCCCCCACGCTTCTTCTGCCCCTTCCGTCACCCTCCTTCTCCTTCTCTCTCCCTTCATCTTCCCTCCTTTTCCTCCTTTTCCTTCTTTTCCTATCCTTCCATTTCCCTTTTTTTCCTCCCCACCCATCTCCTCTTTCTTTCTTTTCCCCCCCCTCCTTTTTTCCTTTTTTTTTTTTCCCCCTCAGCCTCTCCAGTCTCCTCCCCCCCACCTCTCCTCCTTTCCTCTCTCTTTCGTTTTTTCTCTCACTTCTTCATTCCTCCCCCCCTTCTCTTTTTCCCTTTTCCCTGTTTTTTTCTCCTTCCGATCACTTTCTTCCCATCTTGTTCCCCTCCCTCCCTCTCTCTTTCTTCCTCCCCCTCCTCCGTTCCCCCCGCTCTCACCTTTTCCTTCCTTTCTCACCCCCCCTCCTTTCCCTTTTTCCTCCTTTTCCCTTTCTTTTTTCATCTCTTCGTTGCCCCCTCCTTTCTTCCCTTCTTCCTCTCCCCTTCTCTTCCCCACTTTTGCCTTCCGTTCTCTTTCCCCTTCTTCCATTTCTATCACTTCTCTTTTCCCCTTTTTCTCGCTTTATTCCCTTTTTCTTCTTTTTGCCCTTCCTTTTCCCTTCTCTTTTTTTTCCCTTCTCGTTCTTCCCTTTTTTCCTCCTTCTCCTTCTCTTTCTCTTTCCCTCGTTCCCATTCTCCCGCTTTTTTTTTCTTATCTTCCCTTTTCTCTTTCTCACCCCTCTCCTTCCCCTCCTTTATTCCCTTTTTTTTTCCTTTTTCTTTCCTTCCGGTCTTCCTTCTTTTTCCCTTTTTTTCCTTCTCCCCCCTTTTTTCATCCATCTTTTTTTTTTTTTCCTCCCCTCCCTTCGCACCTCCTTTTCTTTCCCCCCCTTCTTTTTTCTTCCCTCCTTTTTTCATTTTTTTTTCCTCCTCCTTTCTCTTTTTTTTTCTTTTTCCACCTTCTTTTTTTCTCTCCCTCTCTTTCTCCCTTTCCCCTTTCCCTTTTCTTCTTCCCTCCCCATTTTCTATCTACCTTTCCCTTCTCCTTTCCCCATCTTCTTTCTTTCCTTCTCTCATTTTCTCCTCTATTTTCACTCTCTCTTTTTTTTTTCTTTTTTTTGTCTCCTCTCCTTTCACCCTTCATCTTTTCCCACTCTCTCTGTCCTCTTTCTTTCTCCCCTTTCACTTTTTTTTTTTTTCCTGCTCACCCTTTCTCCTATCCTTCACTCCTCCCCTCCTCCTTTTTTCTCCTTTTCATCCTCCCCCTCCCCCTCTTTTCTTCTCTCTCACCTCTAGTTTCTTTTTTTCCTTTTCCTCTCCTTCCTTCTCCTCTCCCGTCTCCCCTTTTTTGTTTCTTTTCTCCTCCCTCCCCTTTTTCTTTCCTTCTCTTTCCTTTCTTTTCCTCCCCTTTTCCTCCCATCTCATACACTTTTACCTCTTTCCGTCTTTTTTTTTCCTCCCCATC
>CM068964.1:22928326-22947899 GCA_035128595.1 Eptatretus atami | reverse complement strand
TGCTTTTTGCTTTCACCCTTCTGTCGTTCCCCCAAACCAGCCATGGGGTTAAGTCTTGGGACTGTTGCTGGCCGATTCCATTGGTTGAAGCCTATCGTCTTGTTCTTTTTCTTCTACGGTCGTTCTGACATAGCCTGGAGGTATGTTTTTGGTCGTTTCTTCTGTAGGATGAACCCCTGACCAACTAGGCGTTTAGACCAGAGGGTATTGCATGGCGCTGCAAATGCTTGTGGTAGCCCTTTTGGTTCAGGGTGCCAGTTCATTCTGTGCCAAGTCGCCAACTCTGGGCTCAGCAAAAGAGCTCAGATAATCGTGCTTCCCTCCATGTTGACAGTTGGTGTCACACACTGAGAAACCATCCTTTCGCCTACTCAACGGCGTACAAAAGCACTGCGTGATGAACCAAAGATTTCAAGTTTTGATTCATCGGTCCATAAGACCTTCCAGTTTTCAGTAGTCCACTGGCGTGCTCCATGGCCCAGCCAAGCCTCTTTTCTTATTTTACCATCTTAGCAATGGCTTTTTACTTGCCACTCGACCTGTCAAACCTTTGCAGCTCAAAGTCTTCTCTTCACAGTTTAAACTGAGACTTCCTTACTTCGACCAGTGTTGAGCTGTGCTTGAAGCTGCTGTCCTGTGATCCGCCTATCACACAAGCTGTTGACTCTCAGAAACTTGTCTTCATGATTGTGGCTTTGGGTCTGCTAGGCCTCTTCCTGTTGGAGTTTCCACATGTCTTTTTGATGGTGTAGGAACTACTCACTGACACCTTGGCTTCTTTGCAATTTCTGTGAAGGAAAGACCTACACTTTTAAGGGTTATCATGGTCTGTCTGTCTCCTTGTTAATTGTCTTTTCTTGCCATTATAACAGTAATATACTACTTCCTGTAGGTGCAATATTGTCCAAGTAATGCTTCAGAGGGTGTAGCAACACAGTCTGTTCCAACACTGCATTTATACAGACAGAGGTTGTAACTAATCAACAAAAGTTGGACACCTGTCGGAATTGTTTGCATCAACTTTCAAGGCAAAATTTATTTCCATTGCTGCCAGAACAGCTGTAGTGCTAACCATTACTTATTCCCTGAAAGGGCCTTTTTTAACAACTCAAATTGCATATTTTTCAGTTTTTGTAACCTAAACTTTTTTTTTTTAACCTCTGGCAGTTGCCGTTTAGCTTGGACCATTTCAGGTTATCAATGGATTTGATCTGTTTAAATTTCAGTAAAAACTAAAAAATGGGGTGTTCTAAAGCTTTGACCAGTGGAGTGTATAATATATATACAGTGGAGAGAACAAAGTATTTGATACACTGCCGATTTTGCAGGTTTTCCCACTTACAAAGCACGTAGAGGTCTGTCATTTTTATCATAGGTACACTTCAACTGTGAAGACAGAATCAAAACAAAAATCCTAAACATTCACAGTTGTACGATTTTTAAATAAATAATTTGCATTTTATTGCATGAAATAAGTATTTGATACATCAGAAAACAGAACTTAATATTTGACAGAAACCTTTGTTTGCAATTACAAGATCAGACGTTCCTATAGTTCTTAACCAGGTTTGCACAGACTGCAGCAGGATTTTGGCCCACTCCTCCATACAGATCTTCTCCAGATCCTTCAGGTTTCGGGCTGTCGCTGGGCAAACACAGACTTTCAGCTCCCGCAAAGATTTTCTATTGGGTTCAGGTCTGGAGACTGGTAGGCCACTCCAGGACCTTGAGATGCTTCTTACGGAGCCACTCCTTAGTTGCCCTGGCTGTGTGTTTCAGGTCGTTGTCATGCTGGAAGACCCAGCACGCCCCATCTTCAATGTTCTTGTGAGGAAGGAGGTTGTTGGCCAAGATCTCGCATACATGGCCCATCCATCCTCCCCTCAATACGGTGCAGTCGTCCTGTCCCCTTTGCAGAAAAGCCATCCCCAAAGAATGATGTTCCACCTCCATGCTTCACGGTTGGGATGTGTTCTTGGGGTTGTACTCATCCTTCTTCTTCCTCCAAACACGGCGAGTGGAGTTAATCCAAAAAAGCTCTATTTTGGTCTCATCAGACCACATGACCTTCTTACCATTCCTCCTCTGGATCATCCAGATGGTCATTGCAAACTTCAGACAGGCCTGGACATCGCTGGCTGAGCAGAGGGACCTTGCGTGCGCTGCAGGATTTTAATCCATGACGGCGTAGTGTGTTACTTATGGTTTCTTTGATACTGTGGTCCCAGCTCTCTTCAGGTCATTGGACCAGGTCCTGCCGTGTAGTTCTGGGCTGATCCCTACCTTCTCATGATCATTGAGGCTCCACGAGGTGAATCTTGCATGGAGCCCAGACCGAGGAGAGATGACTGTTTATCTTGAACTCTTCCATTTTCTAATAATTGTGCCAACATTGTTGCCTTCTCACCAAGCTGCTTGCCTATTGTCCTGTAGCCCATCCCAGCCTTGTGCAAGTCTACAATTTTGTCCCTGATGTCCTGAGACAGCTCTTGGTCTCTTCCCATTGTGGAGAGTTGGAGTCTGATGAATTGAGTGTGGACAGCTGTCTTTTATGCAGATAACGAGTTCAAACAGGTGCAGTTAATACAGGTAATGAGTGGATAATGGGAGGGCTTCTTTAAGACAAAACTAACACGTCTGTTGAGAGCTGGAATTCTTACTGGTTGTAGGTGATCAAATACTTATTTCATGCAAATTAATTATTTAAAAATCATACAAGTGATTTTCAGGATTTTTGTTTTCGATTCCGACTTCACAGTTGAAGTGTACCTATGATAAAAATTACAGACCTCTACGTGCTTTGTAAGTGGAAAACCTGCAAAATCGGCAGTGTATCAAATACTTGTCTCCCCACTGTATAATATATATATATATACACTTACTGTATATCTATCTATAATTCCAGCAATGTGTGTGTCTGTGACCGTTGTTTCTCGTAACCACTGGTCCGATATAATGAAACTTGCCAAGATAATTGCTGGGGACCTGAGGATGTGCCTTTTCAAGGTTTGATATTAATCGACAAGTGCTTCCCAAGTTATGGCCATTTATTTACCAACCAATGACAAGACGCGTTGCTGCGTGGGCGTGGCCGATGGGAAAAGGGAACCTCAGCCGTGTTCCCCATTACGGGTTACAACGTACGGACTTCAGGATTATGGATGACCGTGTATTCTAATAATTTCTCGATTCTTATGCGCATTATAAACACAATGCCCCAAGTTATGATCGTTTCATATTAGACGGTGCATAAATTTCGGTAACATCAGAGTGAGCTGGTATGCTCCGAACCAGGAAGGAATTTTTTTTTTCCTCTTCTCTTCTCTTTGTGTTTTTCCTCGCGACGACATTGCGAAAAGGCAAATATGTTTGGCGCTAATTGAATAATTGGCCATTAAAACTAATAATTTATCAAAACGTTGGCAGATCCAGCAATCTCCTGCATTCTTGCCCTGGAGGAGGGAAACAAAGAGCGCCGTTTCCTCAGGCAATGTTGTTTATGAAGAGGTGCTACGAGATAAAGTGTTGTACATGGAGACAATTATTATTATTTATTTATTGAAGAAATTGTCCGAAATAATTTATCAAAAAAAGTGCACAACTGTTTTTGTTTCCAATTGTCAAAACGTGTGGCCTTTGGAGTGTTAAGGAATTCAGCTCACTCAACATGCTTGCCAACGAAATACATCTCATTTGTGGTGTAAAAACGATTCACAACGACGGGTTTCCTTACTCATTGCTCTGCAGTCTGCATTCAACCCCTTCATTTCATCTCATTGACCTCATTTAATCTATCTATAATTCCAGCAATGTGTGTGTGTGTCGTCTATCTATAATTCCAGCAATCTGTTGTGTGTTTCGTCTATCTATAATTCGAGCAGTGTGTGTGTGTGCGGTCTATCTATAGATTCCAGCAATCGTGTGTGTGTGTGTGTCGTGCTATCTATAATTCCAGCATGTGTGTGTGTGCCGTCTATCTATAATTCCAGCAGTGTGTGTCGTCTATCTATTAATTCCAGCAATGTGTGTGTGTGCCGTCTATCTACAATTCCAGCAGTGTGTGTGTCGTCTATCTATAATTCAGCAATGTGTGTGTGTGCCGTCTATCTATAATTCAGCAAGTGTGTAGTGTGCCGTCTATCTATAATCCAGCCAATGGTGTGTCATTTACGAGATGCGAAGGAATGGCCTGTGTGTGTTGTTGTTTCTGGCACGCGGTTTGAAAGTTTTTTTTGTTGTTTGCACCTACGGGCATGCACTGTTATATATAAATCAAAAGGTTGTGCACAATCTATGACATAGCTCCCGGTGAATGAGTTGGTTAGGTGACAAGAACAAGCGGATGTGGATTGTATTTTGGTTCAGATCAGCCCATCAGTGGGATACTAAACGTATCTGTTCAGCCTTGCGGAGGTATGCGCTTTATCGAGTGCCCTCTTACTTTGTTCTGTTTGCCAAGTGTCACTCTTTGAGTTATTTTATTTGTTTGTTTGTGAACAAAATAATCTGAAAGTTATGTGGACATATTTGACGAAATTTGGTGGAGAGCTTGGTTTAGTGAACAAGGACGACATGTTATATTCTGGTGAAGATCCGGATCCGGATCCGAGAATTTTAAAAGTGAATTTTTCACCATTGATAGACAGGCCAAAATCGACATATAGCAAGATCTCTCAAAACGCTGTGGACGGCTTCAGACGAAACTTATGGGCAGATTGTGTATGTTGCAAGGAAGAATTGATTCGAGTTTGGTGAAAGTATCCAGATCCAGATCTGATTAATTTTGAGTGTCTCACCATAGAGTGATAGGGCTAAAACGATATGTAGCACGATATCTCAAAAAGTTAGGGATGGATTTGGAATAAAACTTGGTGATGAGTTGGTAGGTGACGAGAACAAGTGATTAAATTTTGGTTGGAGGTCCGAATCCAGATCCGGTCTTCAGTGGGATACAAAACGTAAACTAATCAGCCTGAAGGAGGTATGATCTCTACCGAGTCCCTTCTAGTTATTAACTGTGGCTGCTTTGTCCAACATTTGGAAGTGATATTAAAGATAATCATATACCTCGTGCCTTCTTGACTTTCTGAGACATCTTATATTAGCACTTTATCAATTTGTAATATACTCGTAATGGAAATGGGACATTCTGAAGATGCAATCATAAAGCTTACATAAGTCTGTAATTTTGTGATTTTTTTTTGTGGATCAGAGTGATGTTTGGATAACTTCCAATGGAAATAGCAACACCTTCTGAAAGAATGACGGAATGAATACGAGAGAATTGACAGATCAAACGAAGTTTCGCGGGTTGGGTTCAAATGCTCCTTCCACTGGCCGCACTGATTATGCATGTCCATACGAGACAGAATATTCATCATTATGTCATGAGACCGACAATATCCACCTTCCTGGGCTGAGATGTGAAAACATTCAGAGACAAACAAGAAGTTCAGACACGATTTGAAGTTCGGAGGAGAGAACTCACCTGATTTAGTGAGTTATCATGCATGTCCAGAAAGACTTGGGATGCAAAGTTGGGAAGGAGAGAGAGTTAAGTGTAATACCTGGCATATCCTAGGGTTCCTGGAAAACCTTATGCAGTTTCAACATATTTCCACCCAATTTTTAGATAAACGTTTTTTTTTTTTGTACATGGGAATCCCTAGAACGATTTTAGTGATATCAATTCCAGGAGCATGGAGAGAAGATGGCTGATGTTAGACCAGTGGTTGAGGAGTGTTCTGGACAGAACAGAGCAGCAGCTCAACACCTGCCAGCCTCACCTGATATAAAGGGATGTGATTTCTTTCTGGACGTAAGCGCAAACATCTTCAAAATTCACAAGGAGTGAGGGAAGTAGGTTGTGTTATAATGATGCTCATTCACCACTTAGATACAGGAGTGAAAAGGAATAAGGAGAGTGAGGGGAAAGAGGGTCGTGTGGCCTGTGGGTCATAATTGAGTCCATTTTGCGTGAATGGTGGATGGCCCCTAGTTCACGACGCAAATGTCGAAACAAGATTTCAGAGGCTCATGAAGATGGGCCATGATGGGATAGTTCTCCCGTAAGGATGTATCAGATGTATCTTCATTTGGACTTTGTGTCAAAGAGCAGGTCATGTTTCAAGTCTTTCACCTGGAAATGTTTTCTTCCAAACAAGGATGAATAATTTATCTGTAACTGAATGCTCCAACACATTACAGAGGATGTTCTACTCTTGTGCATCAGCAGAGGGGACACGTCAGCTTTTTGAAATTATGAGCATTATGTCTGGTCTATCATAATACCTGTTGCAGAAAACCGTGGACTATTACGAATATTTTCTTTGCAGCTACCTGTCTTTTCGGTCCACAATGCAGATAATTTTCTGCCCAAAAGCGTTTTCAAAACAGAAGTAACCTGGCAGCGGGTGCATCATTTTCTGGGGGCACAGCTGTGCCACTGCTGCAGTGCTCTCCATTACCACGTACACTGGCGTACTCATTTCAGCAATCTCAGAAGGATGACAGGCTGAGGTCAACACCACCTGGTGTTAATTAAACAGCCAACAGGGGCTCAAACACAAGACTATTAAGATCTTAAGCCATCCAAATAAGCCAGCCACCATTAACGTTAAGCAACACCAGGCTTTGTAAATGCATGAAAAAAAAAGGGGCTGTTAAAGTAGTAGGTAGGCAGTGAGTAGTAGTATTATAAACTAGTAGTTTGAACTGTCAGTGAAATTGTTAATAGGTAAGCACAGGTGACCAATGAATGTCCAAAAAATACACGTGTGATCTTCTTGAACAATCTTCTTCTTATTGTGCGACAGTGAGGTTTGTATTAAAGTGTTAATGCTTGTTAAGGGGTAACAATGTTGGTGGAAGAACAAGGGATGTGCCAAGTCATTCAATTGGTACCATATAATTGTACTTTTTTCTTTTTTTTTTGAAGAACACCTGTGATGAGAGCTCAGTCGTTGAAAGACATTTTAATTATTGTGATGCTTCATAATAAAAACTTAGGGCTGTTTAGAAAGTCACAAGTTTGCTCTTCTTGAAGTCTATTTACAAATGATGACACCGAGCATTAAACATCCAAATAGTTGCTATCATTAAAAAAAATTTTGTAACAGTTAACAGCAAAGAGCCCAAAAGATATTATCTTACAAAATATTTTTGCAATTCTCAGGTTCCAGGAGAGCTGTCACACACAAATCACACACAGACAGAGACAAAAGACGACAAAGCACTTGACCTCAGACAAACACGACCGCTGACCTGGGGGGGGAGTTGGCTTCCCCAAACACACTGTAGTGCCAGAAGGTCCTCTAGTGGTAGCACTTTTCTCCACAGTCAGTGGGGGCACTTTAAGGAGAAAACTCCCTTCTGAAGAGATCCGTGCTCTATCCTCTGAATGCCGAGCGTCAAGCGAGGAAGCAGCACGTAGTTTACTATGAGATGTTTGTCCTGTGTCACCATTTTTTCAGAGATGGCCTAACAGATCTTCGTCAAACTTTGAGAGGTCATCAGTGAGTGAGTGCCAGGAGTTTTAGGCAAGAAAACATTTTAAAATTTTGATAAAAAGTTGTATTTTAGGATTTTTTTTATATTCAGGAAATACAAGAGAGATGTTTGTGTATGTGCTGCCATTTATGTATTTTGTTAATGATTGTATATATGCATCAGAAGAGATAAATTGGATTCAGGTTTCATGGTCACTTGACAGTGGCAATTCCACGGGGTTTCCGCATATGTCGCGGAATCGTGAGTTGGACCAGGGACCATGACGGGCCATGGCTGTTTCGATTGCAGGTTGTCAGCAGTTGTTCAATCGCCGGTGATCTGTGAACTCAGTGATAGCTTGATAGGGGGCATAGCGTGAAATATTCCACTGTTTCAATGTGGGAATGCCTGTTGGCTTTTAAACAGGATGAGTGGGGAGGAGGACAGAATTGGGGTTGGATTGGGGAGTGGGGGCAGGAAGCAAAGATGGAAGAGTTGTGAAGGATGGTTGAGGCTTGGGTGGTGGGGGAGTGAAACTTTGTGTCGGGGGGAGGGGGGACTGGATAGTAGTGCTGCAGTTGAGAGGGTATGAAGGCCTGAGTGGAGAGGGATTGAAACCCTTAGGGTTGGCGAGAACTTGGAGAAAGGACTTGGGGCTTGGAGGGAGGGAGGGCAGGTTGAGGCTGGGGGTGGGGGGGGGTGCAGGACTTTCTGTTGTAGAGGGGATTTGAGGATTGGGGTGGCTTGGAGGGAGAGGGAGGAGAGAGTTGAGAACTTTGTCCCCATTTCAAATTTGTTAATGTTATTTTTCACCTGGGCAACACTGGGTACCCTGGCTCGTCATTGATAAGTCTTTGGCATGACTCAGGCGGGTCAGGACCAAACCGCTGACACACCAGGTGAAGAGTAGACACTTCAACCACAAAGACAATTTTATAAGGATGGGAATGATGCTCATGCTTTCAAATGATAATTTCAGAACATATACTGATGAAACACATACCGGCGTAGTGGCGTGTGCTGTATTCCAGCTACTCGGAGGCTTGGGTTGGAGGATCACTTGAGACAGGGGCTCTGCACTGAAGGGAGGGTGTAGGGCATGCCGGAATGAGAGGTCACTATGAGAGGGTGTAGGGCAGCCGAAATCATGGTGAAACCAATCCTTATCCCTGTGTCGTAAGAGGCGACCAGGGTTGCGTCAGGAGGCATCGGCATAAAACGTATGCCAAATCAGTATGCGGATCATAACGGATGATCCGCCGTGGCGACCCCTAACGGAGAGCAGCCGAAATGAAGAAGAGAAGAAGAAAGATACTGATGAAACACAATTAGTGAGTGTTTCTTGCTCTATTAGTCTGGATGTTTGATGGCATCCCAGAAGTTTTACATCCAAATCCAGCTGAAGGCAGCAGTACTTAGGACTTGGTTTCTAAACTTCTGAAACCCGAGATTATTTCAGGAGAATTGCCATGCTGCTCAGAGATTGTTAGTACAAAAACGAATGTCTCACTCATGGCCTTAGAAGAAGGTAATCAGTCTGCCTTGGCTCAGTGAGTACTCAAGTCCGAGTGCCATCCACACTTCATGGCTGACACAAATGTCTCTGGGAAACTTGGGTTGGCATTAAAACCTGCCAATTAAAGGGCAGCTCACCAGGTCAAGTCAGGTCAGGTATTTGAAGCATGCAACGGAGCAGTGCATCGCTGCATCCACTTTCCACCGTACTCCAGGGCCTCCATCTGACCATTCCCAGGCAGATGCCTGGCCCATCCCCATCGCTTGAGATGCTGATCAACCCGCTGAAACCACAAAGCCATGTGTATGCCCATTGGCCTCCTCCACTCATGAGGCTCCCTTGCTGAGAGAATCTGGTTGAGAAGGATCAGCATCAGGAAAATGAGCCACATGTCCTTACAGCCGCAAGAATGCTCACCAGACTATGCAGGTAACAAATCTCATTTGAGTCTCTCTCAGCACCGCTCGTTGGACAAAAGTCCGACCATGATAACCAAGGATTCTCTGAAGAGACCTGGCTACAAAGGAATCAAGTCTCTTTCTCAGATCTCCGGTCAGAGTCCACGTTGCACCAAGGACCTGAGGACTCGACGTTGTCCTGCACAGATACCGACAGCACCACACCCCATGATCTAGTGAATCCATGACTTCCCCACGCCCAACACAGGTCTATTAACCTCTGGCTCACAGCCAGTGGAGACACGAATATCACTGCCAAGGTAAGTGAATCTCTCTATGACCTCAACATCTCACACAAACAGATGCAGACAGGACAACAGCATCCAAGATTCATGGAAAGCCTGGATCTTAGTTTGACCCAGGAGACACATAATCCAGTGGCAATGACTCCTCATTCATCACCTCGAGGCCCAAAAATGATATCCAGAGTTCTGCAAAAATGACTGCATCATCTGCAAAATCAAGGTCAGAGATGTTGACATTCCAAACGATGCACCACAGCGTTGATCTCTCCAACATCCTCGGCAGAATCCAGTCCATACAAGTGCTGAAAAGTGTGGGGCCAGTACCACACACATGACTAACTCCAGTAGCAACTGGAAATAAGTCAGAGATGGTACCACCACATCTCATAGCACTCTCAGTACCAGAGAACATTCAGGCATCAGATTGGATCAGTTTGGGGCACCCAAGAAAACAAAGAATCCTCCAGAGGGCATCCTGATTCATTGAAACAATGCTTTGCAGAGATCAATATAGCTTGCAGCAGCCCCTGCCGAAACTCTCGTCTGCTTGGTAGAGACCCGATGAGCAAGAATACAAATCAATCATTGACCTCTTTGGCGTAAAGGCTGACTGTTCTTGGTGTGTTGCTCAAGCAGATGGTGGTGAACCTGATCAATAATTATCGAGCAAAGACCTTGCCCGCACTGAGAGCAGCGTCACCCCTCGGTAGTTGTTGCAGTCCTGGTGATCATCCTTCCCTTCCAAAGGCATAACAAAGCCTCTCTTCCAGTCACTTGGGATGATGCCTGTGTTCCAGGCAGAGCACAGAACTGTAAGCAATGACAAAAGTGCAGCATTTCCACCAGCCTTGAGAAGTTCAGCATGGATGCCACAATCCCATGAGCTTTTACCCAATTCAACCGGTTCACCACGACCTGTGTTTCCAACTCCCTGACATCCATCTCAACAGCTCGTGGGTCAGCCTGGTCGAGCCACTCAAAGTAAACGGACCAGCGGGCCTTCACTTCGGACTCCTCGGTCAAAGAGCCCACCACCTCGGCTCTAACTGCAGTGCACCGAGAGATGAGCTTGGAGGAATGCAATGCACAAATTCCCCTGAAAAAGCAGGATGAGAATCATTTGCCACAGGTGATGCTCTACCCCCTCACAGATTTCTCACACATAGGCCTCCTTGTTCGCCCTCATTGCACATACAGTTTTATGCCTCAACTCCCTGAACAAGTCAGCTCTGCCATTCAGTCTGGCCCTGTGACTCTGGTCAATGGTATTCAGTGTCCCTTGAGAGACAAAATTCTTCTTCGCCCTTTAGTGAATTCCCAAGACATTTCACTGGCAACATCAAGGATGGTGGTCTTGAAGGCACTCCACAACTCTTCGGATTTCCCAAAGCACCCAGACCCCACAAATCCCCAACTAGCTTGTTCGCAAACTCCTCAGCTACCCTTTCATCCTTGAGCTTGCCACCATCCCTGCCTCGGTGGGATGGTACCATTCCCTGGATTTTAAGCTGTAACTTCAGAGTTGCTACAACAAGCTTGTGGTCAGTATTGACGAACTGTAGAACTCCGCGTGGACCCTGAAGTTCTGGATCATCCTCCAGTGACCATCAACGAGCACATGGTCAATCTTCCTTGCCACACCACTAGCTTGGAATACCAAGTCCAGCATGAGCTTCTGGTGCTGAAACCATGAACCAGCCATCCGAAGTCCATGACTTCTTCAAAGTCAAGGAACTTAGTGCTTTCTGGTTCACAGTTCCAGACCCATGGGGACCAACACATGTCTTCAAAACCATCCCTATCAGTTCCATTTTGATGCATTGAAATCGACCTACACTCGAAGAGTATTTCGCTGGGGCACTGATCAACCACACAGACTCGAGCGTGGCGTAGAATGCGTCCTTCACGTGAGATCACTCGCCTCAGTCAGAGCATATACAGAGACCAGGGAAATGACACCCAAGGAGTGAAATCCTTAGTCTCAATAATACTCTCGTTGACCAGTATTGCTCAATATCATTGGAGTCAGCTTATTGGACACAGCTACAGCAACTCTTTGGCATGGTAACCATCAGAGGACCAGACCAATAGTAGGTGTAACAACAGCCATGATCTCATCACTTATCCGGTCTCCAGACCTCAGAGAGTGCTGCAATACTGATGTTCAAACATTTGGCACAGATGATAGCAGAGACAGGTGATCATCCTTTGTTAGGGATAGACATTCCAGGCACCCACCCGAAGGACGCCCTGAATTTATGCTAAGGAGACCGCTGTCTGGTGGATGACACCTAGCACAACTATGCCACACATCACTGCAATCCGAACCCAGGAAATGTATCCTGTGCTTCCTCCTATCATCAAGGAATGGGGGTCCCAAAGGCTTTGCCCCAATCCCGTCATCCGGTGAGCTGCCTTGTGAAGGGTAGCAGCACAGGAGTACTCCAATGGAGTGTGTTTTCAGTTTTCTTGCATTTTGGGTTTGCGAATGAAGGGTTAACGGCCTGAGTGCAAATCCTGCCACCAATCTCCGAAAAAATAAAGTAACCCAACTGCAGACGACGTCTGCAGACACAGTTGAGCACTAGATATTGATGGCCGTTGGCTCACAAGGAGGCTACTCTGCCCTTGACAGGTTTTGTTTTTAATCCTGCTGTGTGTCTATATCCATACACCCTCCTCACCAGGAAACCTGGTGGAGGAGATGGTTTACTCTCTGCACACCTGACCATGAAACAGGTTCGTACAGGTTTACATCGTACCTGTAGTTAAGTCACAGATCTAATCTGGCCTGACCTGACAAATTGGTTCATATGATAATTTTCAGAAAAATACTGATGAAACACACAATTAGTGATTCTGGCCTGTTGGGCTGGATGTTTGACTGGCATCCCAGAAGTTTTACATACAAATCCAGAACAAGGCAGCAGCAGTACTTAGGATTTGGTTTCTAAACTTCTGAAACCCAAGCGTTATCTCAGGAGGAATTGCCATGCTGCCATGGATTGTTAGTAAAAAAAACGAATGGCTCACTAATAGCCTTCAGAAAGACGGTAATCAGTCTGCCTTGGCTCAGTGAGTACTCAAGTCAGAGTGCCACTCCACATTGCATTGCTGACGCAAATGTCTCCGGGAAACCTGGGTTTGGCACTAAATCCTGCGATTAAAGGCAGCCCACCACATCTCCCAAAATGAATTTATTAAAGAATCGATGAAAAAACAAATATTCAAACAAGAAGACTCAGTGGTTAGAGATGTTAGAGTGTCAGCTCGGAGTCTAGTTTGGTCCACAGGATGATTATGACCCTGACTGAGTCGCACCGAAGAAAAATGGTAAATGTTGTCTCATCGCCTGCTGCGCATCATTTAGAGATAGAGCATGGGAAACAATGTGGGTTGGACTTACATAGGTTATCTGGAGGTGGGGAGAGGTTGGAGATATCTCCACAATTTCCATGCTGATTGCAGAGAGAAAAGCGACGTTGAAGACGGTATCAGTGTATCACAGACACTCAGATTGCCTCTTCCGTCGCCCAAGGTCATTGAAGTGTTTGTCTGACGTTTAACAAAGTCGAGGTCATTGGTGTGTGTGTGTGTGTGCTCTTTCATGGGTCTTAAGACCACCACACACTAGTGATGCAATGCACAAGACTGTCTGTGACCGTTTAGTCGTGGTGGTTTTTGATAATCGTGTAATGTGCGGCGGTTGACAAACCATCGTCAACAAGTTTTCAAGTTCGTCTTTCGATCGTCGTAAAAGATGAACATGTTCAACTTTTGCGACGAGTTGTCAGCAACAGTCATGCAAACAATTGCCGACGCAATAATGGTCGATGCGTCTACAACGATCATGTGTCTCCAACGATCGCCGACGCAGTGCAATGTATTGACAATTCAACTTCAGCTTCAGTGACTTCTGCGCGTACAGCGTTCCACAGATTGACACACTCCACTGCCTCATTGAGAGTACCGATGCGTCCCCTGGAAGTTTGCATAAAAACGCTCATCTTCTGTGGCAAGTTCCATGAGCAAGTTGTTGAAGGCTCACTGAGCCGGCCTTCTCTCCACCAGGCTTTAACCACAGTCGCTTTTTTTTGGCCTGGCACGCTGCCGGCTGACGTCCAGCACTTGTGACAAGCAGCAGCGATCAAGATTTCACACCCTTCTCATCCTCTCTCTACATTTCTTCTTCATTCAGCATTCTGTTTTCCAACAATAGTGCCATCGACGCATAGTGTGCGGCAGCCGATGCACAAAAAAAGAAGATATACAAGATTCGTCGCCGATGATCTTGTCGCGTCGCGTCGGCTAGCGCCCGGCAGGCTTTAGGCCCCAACATCAAGTGAAACATCAAACCAAGTTCATTCAAACAAGCTGCATATCCCGAGATTTGAGGCAAAAGTTTTACTAGCACATCACATTTCCACAAAACGGTGTCCTTCAGATGCAATTTAACACCGTCAGTTCCTCAACAAGGAAGCAGAAACTACAGGACGTAACGATGCATATTTGCCCTCAAAATCTATAACATCTCTGCCGGAATCAATCACATAATCCAACCGAGGCTGCTGCCTTCAAGCTCTCATTTTTATTTTTTTTTTTTCC
This sequence comes from Eptatretus atami, assembly GCA_035128595.1. Classification (NCBI taxonomy): domain Eukaryota; kingdom Metazoa; phylum Chordata; class Myxini; order Myxiniformes; family Myxinidae; genus Eptatretus; species Eptatretus atami. Next base: position 22,933,587 of record CM068964.1, on the reverse strand, counting down.
ATCCAGCAACTTATTAATAGTCATGAAAGGCCTCCAATGTGATGTAATATTCGCAGAATAAAAGGCGCAATCCATCTGAGATATCTCCTGCTATCTTGCAAACAACCTTCCTTATCGCCATGCAGGGAAATATAGGTAACCAAAGTAAGGAGATAAAACGAAAAATATATTTCAATACTTAATAAATCACATGCATCATACTGTAAAACATCAATCTGTTTGGGAGAGAGAGAGAGCAGAGAGAGACAGTCAGAGAGAGAGAGAGCAGAGAGAGTCCTGCAGGATGGTGTAAGGTCACACATTTACCTTCCAAATTCCTGCCTGTACTGTGACTAGTAAGTGGCCAGGTGTTCTTCAAAGTTCCTTGACACCATGTTGCACTCCTAAAACTTGCTATCTTCGAGTGGGTTGTTCTCTGGCAGCAGCTTCTTGTACTATGAGCAAATTGATCAGGTGATTCACATGTTTATACCTTCTTCTTTTTTGACGCAGTACAAGGATGCAGGGAAGCATTATTGGCTGAGGCCCACGACGTGCCACTGATGCAATGCCCTGCTTCGGTTGGGAGTAGAATGTGAAATTTGTTCATGGTGCTGGCGATAGCTCACCTCCTCTTCCGCGAATAACTCCATGGGATATTTAACATCCACCAAAACTAATGCCAGCAGACGGGGCATTTAATGTCCATCAAGGACGGCACAGGCATTGATGAATCACCCCCTGCCTGTGAAACACCAGGATGACAGTTTATAGGTGGTCGACATTCAAACCCAGGTGAGACAGCTGAGAGATTGAGTGTATGAGTGTGTGTACGTTTAATCTAGATTCTAGAGTCCAGAGAAAGCAGGGTGTTGGCTTTACGGTTAAGCGGCTTGCTTAAGTTTGCTTAAGATCTTATGGTCCTGATTTCAAGCCCCTGTCTCCCGATGAAATTAGCACTAAGTGGAGTGATTCAGCTTGTCATCTGTCTGAGCGTCAGTGAAATGAGTAGCATTGCCACTAGTAATAGAGGGCACTGCATCAATGGTGTAGCTGCACCCTCAGAAAATGAAGCAACCAGCAGCCACAGGTGGCACATGATAGCTGGAGTCCATAGTCTAGGCCATGCTGTCAGTGTATGCTTCATGAACAACCTTTCTGGAAACAAACACTATAACTAAAATATTTTCAGTTTCAGGTTTTATGAAAGAACTGAAGAACTGGCGTTTTGCTAGCTATAACTTGAGGATATTTTATGCTTGCCTAAATCAACACCCACGGTCCTGCAATATTTCAAAGCTTTCGCAAACAAGCGAATGAACATTGCAAAATATTGAGCCGGAGGTACGGCGACGTGTTAATCTTTAAATTTATTTTGGACAGGAATTTTAATTTGTTGAAGGTGAAGGCGAAAGCTCGCCTACTCTTGGTGAAGGCACAGTGGGATCTTTAACATCCACCGACTAATGCCAGCAGACGGGACGCCTCTTTATGGTCCATCCGAAGACAACACACACACTTATGAATCACCCTGCCAGTGACAGTTTACTGCTGGTCGGGATTCAAACACAGCTTGATGGCTTCGAGCTGAGTGTGCATAACTCGAGGCCAAATTAATCATTTGATGATGTCAGTCGAGAGTGCATGGTTTGCTGTCAACTACATTAACACGTGTGTCTAATTCTGATTTCAAAAACATGACTTCACAGTGTGCATCATACTCAATATTTGTGAGGATGTGTTCTGCTTACTTTTCCAAATAACGTTCCTGAGAGATTGAGCAATGTTACATGATTTGATGTTGCGTGATGTACAGCTGATCCAGAAGTTTCGCACTTACAAAGCAGTCATACATCACCCTCCCACACTGGAATAAGATGACATTGAGTCACATTTTTTGAGACAGAGGCTTTATTGATCACCATACAACATAGCATCAATCAGCACGTGCACAGCCATATTGCAGCCTCTTCTTCACCCCCATTGCTGTGGTACCCTCTCACATGCCACACCCTCCATCCATCCATCATTGTGATCATTCTCTGTGCAAGAGCATTGGTGCTACCTAAGCAGTCCACCTAAGCAGTGCAGAGCATTGTGCTACCTAAACCTCCACCAGGCTGAACAGTTTACGTTGTGTATCCACTGATAGGCCAGACCTGGATCAAAATTGAATCGGCTTGTTCTTGTTGCACCTATCCAACTCATCCTCCAATTGTTTCGTCATAATCCATCCTAACTTTTTGAAATACCATGCTGCATATTATTGTTGCCCTCATCTCCCAAAAGTGAAGAATCACTTAAAAATTATCGAATCCCCATCTTCACCAATTAGTCCTTCTCACACACCAACCTGTCTACGAAGTTTCGTCCAAATATGTCCATAACTTTTTTGACATATGCCTGCCCACAGACAAATAAACAGGACACACACGCAAACAAATTTTAAAATTCTAGCATCCGAATCGGATTTTCACCAAAATTGAACAAATTGTCAATTGTCACACACCCAACCTGTCCACCAAATTTCGGCCAAATCATCCATATATTTTTCAGAGATCCCGCTCACAGTCAGACAAAACAGACATGGGTGAAAACATAACCTCCGTCCATCTTCCGTATTAATTGAGCTGAAACCTAGCTGCCACCATTATGCATCAGAGTTAAAGTTATGACATTGAGTGGGTATCATTCCTTCCTACCCACCGCCCCAAATACTAAATGAGTGCTTGGTGGTGGCGTTTTCATTGTCCTCTCTGGTGTGTGTTCGATTTGATTATTCCAAATCCTGAAATGGAGTGGATAACCTGTCCAAAATTTCCAACTCAGCCAAGGAACCATCCATGACATGTTGTGAAGTCCGATGCTCTGCTCAAAAGTCAATGGACCTCCACCAGCACCACTGCCGCTGCCACTACCATGACTAATAGCTGAAGGTGCAATTAAATGACCAATATTAAGGAGAAAGGCATCATGCAATAGTCTTGTTTCAAATGCTTGCCATGATAATATTCCACCAGTTATCTGAGATAAGTAACAGGGGAAAGTTATATGAATATTGTGACTTGAAGAGGGGAGGGTGGAGAAGTTAAGTGTAATGACATGGTTTGTGTGTTTTGAGTCGTTCGATGCCATGTAACGGAGACCTGTCAGAGTAAGTAGTCTGTAAAATGAGATGCCGAGAGGCAGCTTATGTAATTTTTAGACAGGATCGTCAGTGTATATTGTCGGCGTGAACACCTCTTGTTTATGGGCGGGGCCAGGTGAGGGAATTCCTGTCACGAAAAGTGTGTCACACTTGTGCGAAATTCCATTATGATCTCTCTGGCCAGTGTGTGCCAGCATGTGCATGTCTGTGCTGTGGAGCCAGAAGTGGCAATGGATTTATTTTTTATGGTGCCACCCTGTGGGCAGGACATCCCAGAGGATGACTCCATCCAAGAGGAAGGGACGAGAAGTGGAACATGGAAAAGTTTGTGAGGCAGAATATGATGTGGTTATCTCTGAGAAAGTTTGGGATTGATCCAAGCTTGTTTCGCCCTGTTTGGGAGAGGGAGAAGAAGGCCCCAGAGAGGTCAGGCAACTCCATGTGCACGAGTGTAAAGAAGCACTTAGAGGGTGAAGAAGAAGGGCTTTGGAGAAAGAAAGGAGGGCCAGCAACCGGAGGAGGACTGTGGTAAAGGACAGAAGGGTTCACGAGGCTGTTGTAGGTCTACTCATCTTTGGGACTCACTTCATCACTGCTCTCATCGCTCGTCCTGCTTCAAAAGGGCTGCATTGGTCATGCATCTGCACATCATAGGACAAGGAAGATCCCCTCCTGCAAAACTAATGTTTGTATAAGTGTGACCTGCGGCATCTAGAGTGGGTAGGTTTCACTTATTCTTATCATTGTATAGAAGTTTGGCACATCCTCATTCTCCTTTTATGTGACTTTGATGCACTCGGTTTGTTCCAAAACTGCTTCATCTCACGACCTTTTGCCCCCCACATCAATACAAATAAATCCTTTAAAAGGAAAGAAATGTATTTGAGCCATCTTGCTTCCCGTGTGTTCCATTGATTTCAGCTCATTGGGCAACCTTGGAATGGTAAAGAATAATAACTGAAACCGTTTTGTGTTTGCGCAGTAAAGACCTCTTGGAAATTCCTGGACGAAAGTCCCGGCCGCTTGAGGATACCAATGTTAACGGTAGCCTCAGACATGACAATATAAACTTGAAAAGCTCTCAAAAATCCAATCCCAAAAACAATGAGCCAACCTTTGGAATGCCACCACCTGCTAACACTGATAAAGTGGATGAGGAAGTGTGGGTTTCTATAAGTGTGTCTCATTATTACCCTGTCACTGAAGTTGGATGTACGTTAGTTTTCACCCCTGTCATTCGATTTGTCTGTCTGTGACGCAGATATCTCAAAAAAGTTAGAGACAAATTCAGACGAAACTTGCGTTAGGCGGTTGTATGTGTGACAAGAACAAATTGATTCGATTTTGGTGAAGATCAGAAACGAATCTGGACATGAGTTTTTATTTAATTTTTCAAGCTTCTCTCCCATGAGAGATTTGAGCCAAAAACATAGTATATAGCATGACATTTCAAAAAGTTGTGGACGAACTTTTACAAAACTTAGTGAATGAGTAGGTAGGTTGAAAAGAACAAATATGTACATTTGTTTTCAGATCGATGCAATCCGGTATCAGTGGATAAAACATTAAACTGTTCAGCCTGGCGGAGAGTTGCCTACCGAGTTCTCGTCACCTTACCAACTGCAATCCACCTGGTTTGTCATAACTCGTCACAACTTTTTGAAATTCATTCTCCATGTCATTATACTTGCCGCATCTTTCAATTGAAGAATGTACGAAAGAAGATTAAAAAGAAATTCTCATATCGGAATCCAGTGACTGATCCTTCACACAAAACTGAATCATTCTTTCTGTTACACCCCCAACCGTGTCCCACAAGTTAGTCCGAAATCCGTCCACAAAGCTTTTGGATATCATGCTACATATCGCTTTTGCACATCCTCAGTAGAGGTCATACCTCCGCCAGGCTGGTTAGTTTTACGTTTTGTATCTCTCTCTTGGGGTTATCTTGCTGTAGGATGAACCCCTGACCAACTAGGCGTAGACCAGAGGGTATTGCATGGCGCTGCAAATGCTGTGGTAGCCCTTTTGGTTCAGGGTGCCAGTCATTCTGTGCAAGTCGCCAACTCTGGCTCCAGCAAAAGAGCCTCAGATAATCGTGCTTCCTCCTCCATGTTTGACAGTTGGTGTCACA
>CM068964.1:22910752-22927677 GCA_035128595.1 Eptatretus atami | reverse complement strand
CAACCACTGCATTATACAGACAGAGGTTTGAACTAATCAACAAAAGTTGGACACCTGTCGGAATTGTTTGCATCAACTTTCAAGCAAAATTTACTTCCATTGCTGGCCAGAACAGCTGTAGTGCTAACCATTTACTTATTCCCTGAAAGGGCCTTTTTTAACAACTCAAATTTGCATATTTTTCAGTTTTTGGAACCTAAACTTTTTTTTTTTAACCTCTGGCAGTTTGCCGTTTAGCTTCGTTACCATTTCAGGTTATTCAATGGATTTGATCTGTTTAAATTTCAGTAAAAACTAAAAAATGGGGTGTTTAAAGCTTTGACCAGTGGAGTGTATAATATATACAGTGGAGAGAACAAGTATTTGATACACTGCCGATTTTGCAGGTTTTCCCACTTACAAAGCACGTAGAGGTCTGTCATTTTTATCATAGGTACACTTCAACTGTGAAAGACAGAATCAAAACAAAAATCCTAAACATTCACATTGTACGATTTTAAATAAATAATTTGCATTTTATTGCATGAAATAAGTATTTGATACATCAGAAACAGAACTTAATATTTGTACAGAAACCTTTGTTTGCAATTACAAGATCAGACTTCCTATAGTTCTTAACCAGGTTTGCACAGACTGCAGCAGGATTTTGGCCCACTCCTCCATACAGATCTTCTCCAGATCCTTCAGGTTTCGGGCTGTCCTGGGCAAACACAGACTTTCAGCTCCCGCAAAGATTTTCTATTGGGTTCAGGTCTGGAGACTGGCTAGGCCACTCCAGGACCTTGAGATGCTTCTTTACGAGCCACTCCTTAGTTGCCCTGGCTGTGTGTTTCAGGTCGTTGTCCATGCTGGAAGACCCAGCACGCCCCATCTTCAATGCTCTTGTTGAGGAAGGAGGTTGTTGGCCAAAGATCTCGCGATACATGGCCCATCCATCCTCCCCTCAATACGCGTGCAGTCGTCCTGTCCCCTTGCAGAAAAGCATCCCCAAAGAATGATGTTCCACCTCCATGCTTCACGGTTGGATGTGTTCTTGGGTTGTACTCACCTTCTTCTTCCTCCAAACACGGCGAGTGGAGTTAATCCAAAAAAGCTCTATTTTGGTCTCATCAGACCACATGACCTTCTTACCATTCCTCCTCTGGATCATCCAGATGGTCATTGCAAACTTCAGACAGGCCTGGACATGCGCTGGCTGAGCAGAGGGACCTTGCGTGCGCTGCAGGATTTTAATCCATGACGGCGTAGTGTGTACTATGGTTTCTTTGATACTGTGGTCCCAGCTCTCTTCAGGTCATTGGACCAGGTCCTGCCCGTGTAGTTCTGGGCTGATCCCTACCTTTCTCATGATCATTGAGGCTCCACGAGGTGAGATCTTGCATGGAGCCCAGACCGAGGGAGATTGACTGTTATCTTGAACTTCTTCCATTTTCTAATAATTGTGCCAACATTGTTGCCTTCCACCAAGCTGCTTGCCTATTGTCCTGCTAGCCCATCCCAGCCTTGTGCAAGTCTACAATTTTGTCCCTGATGTCCTGAGACAGCTCTTGGTCTTCCCATTGTGGAGAGGTTGGAGTCTGATGTATTGAGGTGGACAGCTGTCTTTTATGCAAAACGAGTTCAAACAGGTGCAGTTAATACAGGTAATGAGTGGATAATGGGAGGGCTTCTTTAAGACAAAACTAACACGTCTGTTGAGAGCTGGAATTCTTACTGGTTGGTAGGTGATCAAATACTTATTTCATGCAAATTAATTATTTAAAAATCATACAATGTGATTTTCAGGATTTTTGTTTTAGATTCCGACTTCCACAGTTGAAGTGTACCTATGATAAAAATTACAGACCTCTACGTGCTTTGTAAGTGGAAAACCTGCAAAATCGGCAGTGTATCAAATACTTGTCTCCCCACTGTTATATATATATATATACACTTACTGTATATCTATCTATAATTCCAGCAATGTGTGTGTCTGTGACCGTTGTTTCTCGTAACCACTGTCCGATATAATGAAACTTGCCAGATATATTGCTGGGGACCTGAGGATGTGCCTTTTCAAGGTTTGATATTAATCCGACAAGTGCTTTCCCAAGTTATGGCCATTTATTTACCAACCAATGACAAGACGCGTTGCTGCTGGGCGTGGCCGATGGGAAAAGGGAACCTCAGCCGTGTTCCCCATTACGGGTTACAACGTACGGACTTCAGGATTAAGATGACCGTGTATTCTAATAATTTCTGATTCTTATGCGCATTATAAACACAATGCCCCAAGTTATGATCGTTTCATATTAGACGGTGCATAAATTTCCGGTAACATCAGAGTGAGCTGGTATGCTCCAACCAGGAAGGAATTTTTTTTTTCCTCTTCTCTTCTCTTTGTGTTTTTCCTCGCGACGACATTGCGAAAAGGCAAAATATGTTTGGCGCTAATTGAAAATTGGCCATTAAAACTAATAATTTATCAAAACGTTGGCAGATCCAGCAATCTCCTGCATTCTTGCCCTGGAGGAGGAAACAAAGAAGCGCCGTTTCCTCAGCAATGTTGTTTATGAAGAGGTCTACGAGATAAAGTGGTACATGGAGACAATTTTTATTATTATTTATTGTATTGAAGAATTGTTCCGAAATAATTTATCAAAAAAAGTGCCACACTGTTTTTGTTTCCAATTGTCAAAACGTGTGGCCTTGGAAGTGTTAAGGAATTCAGCTCTACTCAACATGCTTGCCAACGAATACATCTCATTTTGGTGTAAAAACGATTCACAACGACGGGTTCCTTACTCATGCCTGCAGTCTGCATTCAACCCCTTCATTGTTCATCTCATTGACCTCATTTAATCTATCTATAATTCCAGCAATGTGTGTGTGTGTCGTCTATCTATAATTCCAGCAATCTGTGTGTGTTTGTTTGTCTATCTATATTCGAGCAGTGTGTGTGTGTGTCGGTCTATCTATAATTCCAGCAATCTGTGTGTGTTGTGTCGTCGATCATAATTCCAGCAGGTGTGTGTGCCGTCTATCTATAATTTCCAGCAGTGTGTGTCGTCTATCTTAATTCCAGCAATGTGTGTGATGTGCCTTATCACAATTCCAGCAGTGTGTGTTCGTCTATCTATAATCCAGCAATGTGTGTGGTGCCGTCTATCATATAATTCCAGCAAGTGTGTTGTGGGCCGCTCTATCTAATTAATTCCAGCACAATGGTGTGTCATTTACGAGATCGAAGGAATGGCCTGGTGGTTGTGTTCTGGCACGCGGTTTGAAAGTTTTTTTTGTTGTTTGCCACCTACGGGCATGCACTGTTATATATAAATCAAAAGGTTGTGCACAACTATGACAATAGCTCCGGTGAATGAGTTTGGTTAGGTGACAAGAACAAGCGGATGGGATTGTATTTTGGTTCGATCCAGCCCCACAGTGGGGATACTAAACGTAATCTGTTCAGCCTTGCAGGTATGCGCTTTATCGAGTGCCCTCTACTTGTTCTGTTTGCCAAGTGTCACTCTTTGAGTTTTTCATTTGTTTGTTTGTGAACAAAATATACTGAAAGTTATGGACATATTTTGGACGAAATTTGGTGGAGAGCTTGGTTATGTGAACAAGGACGCACATGTTTATATTCTGGTGAAGATCCGGATCCGGATCCGAGAATTTAAAAGTGAATTTTTCACCATTGATAACAGGCCAAAATCGACATATAGTGCAAGATCTCTCAAAACGCTGTGGACGGCTTCAGACGAAACTTAGGGCAGATTGTGATGTTGCAAGGAAGAATTGATTCGAGTTGGTGAAAGATCCAGATCCAGATCTGGATAATTTTTGAGTGTCTCACCATAGAGTGATAGGGCTAAAACGATATGTAGCACGATATCTCAAAAAGTTAGGAGATGGATTTGGAATAAAACTTGGTGATGAGTTGGTAGGTGACGAGAACAAGATGATTAAATTTGGTTGAGGTCCGAAATCCAGATCCGGTCTCTCAGTGGGATACAAAACGTAAACTAATCAGCCTGAAGGAGGTATGATCTCTACCGAGTCCCTTCTAGTTATTAACTGTGGCTGCTTTGTCCAACATTTGGAAGGTGATAATTAAAGATAATCATATACCTCGTGCCTTCTTGACTTTCTGAGACATCTTATATATAGCACTTTTCAATTTGTAATATAGTCGTTAATGGAAATGGGACATTCTGAAGATGCAATCATAAAGCTTACATAAGTCTGTAATTTTGTGATTTTTTTTTGTGGATCAGAGTGATGTGGATAACTTCCAATGGATAAGAGCAACACCTTCTGAAAGAATGACGGAATGACATACGAAGAATTGACAGATCAAACGAAGTTTCGCGGGTTGGGTTCAAATGCTCCTTCCACTGGCCACATGATTATGCATGTCCATACGAGACAGAATATTCATCATTATGTCATGAGACCACAATATCCACCTTCCTGGGCTGAGATGTGAAAACATTCAGAGACAAACAAGAAGTCAGACACGATTTGAAGTTCGGAGGAGAGAACTCACCTGATTTAGTGAGTTATCATGCATTCCAGAAAGACTTGGGATGCAAAGTTGGGAAGGAGAGAGAGTTAAGTGTAATACCTGGCAATCCTAGGGTTCCTGGAAAACCTTATGCAGTTTCAACATATTTCCACCAATTTTAGATAAACGATATTTTTTTTTGTACATGGGAATCCCTAGAACGATTTTGTGGATATCAATTCCAGGACATGGAGAGAAGATGGCGATGTTAGACCAGTGTGAGGAGTGTCTGGACATAACAGAGCAGCAGCCTCAACACCTGCCAGCCTCACCGCTGATATAAAGGGATGTGATTTCTTTCTGGACGTAAGCGCAAACATCTTCAAAATTCACAAGGTAGTGAGGGAAGTAGGTTGTGTTATAATGATCTCAGTCACAATTAATACAGGAGTGAAAGGAATAAGGGAGTGAGGGGAAAGAGGGTCGTGTGGCCTGTGGGTCATAATTAGAGTCCATTTTGCGTGAATGGTGGATGGCCCCTAGTTCACGACGCAAATGTCGAAACAAGATTTCAGAGGCTCATGAAGATGGGCATGATGGGATAGTTCTCCCGTAAGGATGTATCAGATGTATCTTCATTTGGACTTTTGTGTCAAAGAGCAGTCATGTTTCAAGTCTTTCACCTGGAAATGTTTTCTTCCAAACAAGGATGAATAATTTATCTGTAACTGTAATGCTCCAACACATTACAGAGATGTTCTCACTCTTGTTCATCAGCAGAGGGGACACGTCAGCTTTTTGAAATTATGAGCATTATGTCTGGTCTATCAAATACCTGTTGCAGAAAACCTGGATTATTACGATATTTTCTTTGAGCTACCTGTCTTTTCGTGTCCAAATGCAGATAATTTTCTGCCCAAAAGCGTTTTCAAAACAGAAAGTAACCTCGCAGCGGGTGCATCATTTTCTGGGGGCACAGCTTTGCCACTGCTGCAGTGCTCTCCATTACCAGTACACTGGCGTACTCATTTCAGCAATCTCAGAAGGATGACAGGCTGAGGCAACACCACCTGGTGTTAATTAAACAGCCAACAGGGGCTCAAACACAAGACTATAAGATCTTAAGCCTCCAAATAAGCCAGCCACCTTAACCGTTAAGCCAACACCAGGCTTTGTAAAGCATGAAAAAAAAGGAGGCTGTTAAAGTCAGTAGTAGCAGTAAGTAGATAGTAGTTTAACTAGTAGTTTGAACTGTCAGTGAAATTTAATAGGTAAGCACAAGGTGACCATGAATGTCCAAAAAATACACGTGTGATCTTCTTGAACAATTCTTCTTCTTCTTGTGCGACAGTGAGGGTATATTAAAGTGTTAATGCTTGTTAAGGGGTAACAATGTTGGTGGAAGAACAAGGGATGTGCCAAGTCATTCAATTGGTAACCATATAATTGTACTTTTTTCTTTTTTTTTTGAAGAACACCTGTGATGAGACTCAGTCGTTGAAAGACAGTTTAATTATTGTGATGCTTCATAATAAAACTTAGGGCTGTTTAGAAAGTCACAAGTTTGCTCTTCTTGAAGTCTATTTACAAATTGATGACACCGAGCATTAACATCCAAATAGTTGCTCTATCATTAAAAAAAATTTTGTAACAGTTAACAGCAAAGAGCCCAAAAGATATTATCTTACAAAATATTTTTGCAGATTCTCAGGTTCCAGAAAGCTGTCAACACAAATCACACACAGACAGAGACAAAAGACGACAAAGCACTTGACCTCAGACAAACACGACCGCTGACCGGGGGGGAGTTGGCTTCCCCAAACACACTGAGTGCCAGCAGAGGTCCTCTAGTGGTAGCACTTTTCTCCAGTCAGTGGGGGCACTTTAAGAGAGAAAACTCCCTTCTGAAGAGATCCGTGCTCTATCCTCTGAATGCCGAGCGTCAAGCGAGGAAGCAGCACGTAGTTTACTATGAGATGTTTGTTCTGTGTCACCATATTTTTCAGAGATGGCCTAACAGATCTTCGTCAAACTTTGAGAGGTCATCAGTGAGTGAGTGCCAGGGAGTTTTTAGGCAAGAAAACATTTTAAAATTTGATAAAAAGTTGTATTTTTAGGATTTTTTTTATATTCAGGAAATACAAGAGAGATGTTTGTGTATGTGCTGCCATTTATGTTTTTTGTTAATGATGTGTATATAGCATCAGAAGAGATAAATTGGTTTCAGGTTTCATGGTCACTTGACAGTGGCAATTCCACGGGGTTCCGCATATGGTCGCGGAATCGGTGAGTTGGACCAGGGACCATGACGGGCCATGGCTGTTTCGATTGCAGTTGTCAGCAGTTGTTCAATCGCGGTCATCTGTGAACTCAGTGATAGCTTGATAGGGGGCATAGCGTGAAATATTCACTGTTTCAATGTGGAATGCGCTGTGGCTTTTATGAACAGGATGAGTGGGGAGGAGGACAGAATTCGGGTTGGATTGGGGGTGGGGGCAGGAAGCCAAAGATGGAGAGAGTTGTAAGGATGGTTTGAGGCTTGGGTGGGTGGGGGAGTGAAACTTTGTGTCGGGGAGGGGGGGGACTGGATAGTAGTGCTGCAGTTGAGAGGGTATGAAGGCCTTGAGTGGAGAGGGATTGAAACCCTTAGGGTTGGCGAGAACTTGGAGAAAGGACTTGGGGCTTGGAGGGAGGGAGGGCAGGTTGAGGCTTGGGGGGGGTGTGCGACTTTCTTTGTAGACGGGATTGAGGATTGGGGTGGCTTGGAGGGAGAGGGAGGAGAGAGTTGAGAAACTTTGTCCCCATTTCAAATTTGTTAATGTTATTTTTCACCTGGGCAACACTGGGTACCCTGGCTCGTCATTGATAAGTCTTTGGCATGACTCAGCAGCGGGTCAGGACCAAACCGCTGACACACCAGGTGAAGAGTAGACACTTCAACCACAAAGACAATTTTATAAGGATGGGGAATGATGCTCATGCTTTCAAATGATAATTTCAGAACATATACTGATGAAACACATACCGGGCTAGTGGCGTGTGCTGTATTCCAGCTACTCGGAGGCTTGGGTTGGAGGATCACTTGAGGACAGGGGCTCTGCACTGAAGGAGGGTGTAGGGCATGCCGGAATGAGAGGTCACTATGAGAGGGTGTAGGGCAGCCGGAATCATGGTGAAACCAATCCTTATCCCTGTGTCGTAAGAGGCGACCAGGGTTGCGTCAGGAAGGCATCGGCATAAAACGTATGCCAAATCAGTATGCGGATCATAACGGATGATCCGCGTGGCGACCCCTAACGGGAGCAGCCGAATGAAGAAGAAGAAAAGATACTGATGAAACCACAATTAGTGAGTGTTCTTGCCTATTAGTCTGGATGTTTGATGGCATCCCAGAAGTTTTACATCCAAATCCAGCTGAAGGCAGCAGTACTTAGGACTTGGTTTCTAAACTTCTGAAACCCGAGCTTATTTCAGGAGAATTGCCATGCTGCTCAGAGATTGTTAGTACAAAAACGAATGTCTCACTCATGGCCTTAGGAAGAAGGTAAATCAGTCTGCCTTGGCTCAGTGAGTACTCAAGTCCGAGTGCCATCCACACTTCATGGCTGACACAAATGTCTCTGGGGAAACTTGGGTTGGCATTAAAACCTGCCAATAAAGGGCAGCTCACCAGGTCAAGTCAGGTCAGGTATTGGAAGCATGCAACGGAGCATGCATCGCTGCATCCACTTTCCACCGTACTCCAGGGCCTCCATCTGACCATTCCCAGGCAGATGCCTGCCCATCCCCATCGCTTGAGATGCTGATCAACCCGCTGAAACCACCAAAGCCATGTGTATGCCCATTGGCCTCCTCCACTCATGAGGCTCCCTTGCTGAGAGAATCTGGTTGAGAAGGATCAGCATCAGGGAAAATGACCACATGTTCCTTACAGCCGCAAGAATGCTCACCAGACTATGCAGGTAACAAATCTCATTTAGTCTCTCTCAGCACCGCTCGTTGGACAAAAGTCCGACCAAGATAACCAAGGATTCTCGAAGAGACCTGGCTACCAAAGGAATAAGTCTCTTTCTCAGATCTCCGGTCAAGTCCACGTTGCACCAAGACCTGAGGACTCGACGTTGTCCTGCACAGATACCGACAGCACCACACCCCATGATCTAGTAAATCCATGACTTCCCCACGCCCAACACAGATGTCTATTAACCTCTGGCTCACAGCCAGTGGAGACACGAATATCACTGCCAAGGTAAGTGAATCTCTCTATGACCTCAACATCTCACACAAACAGATGCAGACAGGACAACAGCATCCAAGATTCATGGAAAGCCTGGATCTTAGTTTGACCCAGGAGACACATAATCCAGTGGCAATGACTCCTCATTCATCACCTCGAGGCCCAAAAATGATATCCAGAGTCTCTGCAAAAATGACTCATCATCTGCAAAATCAAGGTCAGAGATGTTGACATTCCCAAACGATGCACCACAGCGTTGATCTCTCCAACATCCTCGGCAGAATCCAGTCCATACCAAGTGCTGAAAAGTGTGGGGCCAGTACACACACATGACTAACTCCAGTAGCAACTGGAAATAAGTCAGAGATGGTACCACCCACATCTCATAGCACTCTCAGTACCAGAGAACATTCAGGCATCAGATTGATCAGTTTGGGCACCCAAGAAATACAAAGAATCCTCCAGAGGGCATCCTGATTCATTGAAACAATGCTTTGCAGAGATCAATATAGCTTGCAGCAGCCCCTGCCGAAACTCTCGTCTGCTTGTGGTGAAGACCCGATGAGCAAGAATACAATCAATCATGACCATCTTTGGCGTAAAGGCTGACTGTTCTTGGTGTGTTGCTCAAGCAGATGGTGGTGAACCTATCAATAATTATCGAGCAAAGACCTTGCCCGGCACTGAGAGCAGCCGTCACCCCTGGTAGTTGTTGCAGTCCTGGTGATCATCCTTCCCTTTCCAAAAGCATACAAAGCCTCTCTTCCAGTCACTTGGGATGATGCCGTGTGTTCCAGGCAGAGCACAGAACTGTAAGCAATGACAAAAGTGCAGCATTTCCACCAGCCTTGAGAAGTTCAGCATGGATGCCACAAGCCCATGAGCTTTACCCAATTCAAACCGGTTCACCACGACCTGTGTTTCCAACTCCCTGACATCCATCTCAACAGCTGCGTGGTCAGCCTGGTCGAGCCACTCAAAGTAAACGGACCAGGCGGGCTTCACTTCGGACTCCTCCGGTCAAAGAGCCCACCACCTCGGCTCTAACTGCAGTGCACCGAGAGATGAGCTTGGAGGAATGCAATGCACAAATTCCCCTGAAAAAGCAGGATGAGAATCATTTACCACAGGTGATGCTCTACCCCCTCACAGATTTCTCACACATAGGCCTCCTTGTCGCCCTCATTGCACATACAGTTTTATGCCTCAACTCCCTGAACAAGTCAGCTCTGCCATTCAGTCTGGCCCTGGTGACTCTGGTCAATGGTATTCAGTGTCCCTTGAGAGACAAAATTCTTCTTCGCCCTTTGGGAATTCCCAAGACATTTCACTGGCAACATCAAGGATGGTGTCTTGAAGGCACTCCACAACTCTTCGGATTTCCCAAAGCACCCAGACCCCACAAATCCCCACTCAGCTTGTTTCGCAAACTCCTCAGCTACCCTTTCATCCTTGAGCTTGCCACCATCCCTGCCTCGGTGGGATGGTACCATTCTCCCTGGATTTAACTGTAACTTCAGAGTTGCTACAACAAGCTGTGGTCAGTATTGAGGAACTGAGCACTCCGGTGGACCCTGAAGTCTGGACATCCTCCAGTGACCATCAAACGAGCACATGGTCAATCTTCCTTGCCACACCACTAGCTTGGAATACCAAGTCCAGCATGAGCTTCTCGGTGCTGAAACCATGAACCAGCCATCCGAAGTCCATGACTTCTACAAAGTCAAGGAACTTAGTGCTATTCTGGTTCACAGTTCCAGACCCATGGGGACCAACACATGTCTCAAAACCATCCCTATCAGTTCCATTTGATGCATTGAAATCGACCTACACTCGAAGAGTTATTTCGTCTGGGGCACTGATCAACCACAGACTCGAGCGTGGCTAGAATGCGTCCTTCACGATGAGTCACTCGCCTCAGTCAGAGCATATACAGAGACCAGGGAAATGACACCCAAGGAGTGAAATCCTTGTCTCAAAATACTCTCGTTGACCAGTATTGCTCAATATCATTGGAGTCAGCTTATTGGACACAGCTACAGCAACTCTTTGGCATGGTAACCATCAGAGGACCAGACCAATAGTAGGTGTAACAACAGCCATGATCTCATCACTATCCGGTCTCCAGACCTCAGAGATGCTGCAATACTGATGTTCAAACATTTGGCACAGATGATAGCAGAGACAGGTGATCATCCTTTGTTAGGGATAGACATTCCAGGCACCCACCCGAAAGGACGCCCTGAATTTATGCTAAGGAGACCCGCTGTCTGGTGGATGACACCTAAGCACAAACTAGCCACACATCACTGCAATCCGACCCAGGAAATGTATCCTGTGCTTCCTCCTATCATCAAGGAATGGGGGTCCCAAAGGCTTTGCCCCAATCCCGTCATCCGGTGAGCTGCCTTGTGAAGGGTAGCAGCACAGGAGATACTCCAATGGAGTGTGTTTTCAGTTTTTCTTGCATTGTGGGTTTTGTGCGAATGATAGGGTTAACGGTGGCCTGAGTGCAAATCCTGCCACCAATCTCCGAAAAAATAAAAGTAACCCAACTGCGGACGACGTCTGCAGACACAGTTGAGCACTAGATATTGATGGCCGTTGGCTCACAAGGAGGCTACTCTGCCCTTGACAGGTTTTGTTTTTAATCCTGCTGTGTGTCTATATCCATACACCCTCCTCACCAGGAAACCTGGTCGAGGAGATGGTTTATCTCCTGACACCTGACCATGAAACAGGTTCGTACAGGTTTACATCGTACCTGTAGTTAAGTCACAGATCTAATCTGGCCTGACCTGACAAATTGGTTCATATGATAATTTTCAGAAAATACTGATGAAACACACAATTAGTGAGTTCTGGCCTGTTGGGCTGGATGTTTGACTGGCATCCCAGAAGTTTTACATACAAATCCAACAGGCAGCAGCAGTACTTAGGATTTGGTTTCTAAACTTCTGAAACCCAAGCTTATCTCAGGAGAGAATTGCCATGCTGCGCATGGATTGTTAGTAAAAAAAACGAATGGCTCACTAATAGCCTTCAGAAAGACGGTAATCAGTCTGCCTTGGCCTCAGTGAGTACTCAAGTCAGAGTGCCACTCCACATTGCATTGCTGACGCAAATGTCTCCGGAAACCTGGGTTGGCACTAAATCCTGCGATAAAGGCAGCCCACCACATCTCCCAAAATGAATTTAAAGAGATCGATGAAAAAACAAAATATTCAAACAAGAAGACTCAGTGGTTAGAGATGTTAGAGTGTCAGCTCGGAGTCTAGTTGGTCCACAGGATGATTATGACCCTGACTGAGTCGCACCGAAGACAAAATGGTAAATGTTGTCTCATCGCCTGCTGCGCATCATTTAGAGGAGAGCATGGGAAAACAATGTGGGTTGGACTTACATAGGTTATGTGGACGGTGGGAGAGGTTGGAGATATCTCCACAATTTCCATGCTGATTGCAGAAGAGAAAAGCGACGTGGAAAGACGGTATCAGTGTATCACAGAACACTCAGATTGCTCTTCCGTCGCCCAAGGTCATTGAAGTGTTTGTCTGACGTTTAACAAAGTTCAGGCATGTGTGTGTGTGTGCTCTTTCATGGGTCTTAAGACCACCACACACTAGTGATGCAATGCACAAGACTGTCTGTGACCGTTTAGTCGTGGTGGTTTTTGATAATCGTGTAATGTGCGGCGGTTGACAAACCATCGTCAACAAGTTTTCAAGTTCGTCTTCGATCGTCGTAAAAGATGAACATGTTCAACTTTTGCGACGAGTTGTCAGCAACAGTCATGCAAACAATTGCCGACGCAATAATGGTCGATGCGTCTACAACGATCATGTGTCTCCAACGATCGCCGACGCAGTGCAATGTATTGCGACAATTCAACTTCACTTTCAGTGACTTTCTGCGCGTACAGCGTCCACAGATTACACACTCCACTGCCTCATTGAGAGTACCGGATGCGGTCCCCTGGAAGTTTGGCATAAAAACGCTCATCTTCTTGGCAAGTTCCATGAGCAAGTTGTTGAAGGCTCACTGAGCCGGCCTTCTCTCCACCAGGCTTTAACCACAGTCGCTTTTTTTTGGCGCCTGGCACGCTGGCCGGTGACGACGTCCAGCACTTGTGACAAGCAGCAGCGATCAGAATTTCACACCCTTCTCATCCTCTCTCTACATTTCTTCTTCATTCAGCATTCTGTTTTCCAACAATAGTGCCATCGACGCATAGGTGGCGGCGCCGATCGACAAAAAAAGAAAGATATACAAGATTCGTCGCCGATGATCTTGTCGCGTCGCGTCGGCTAGCGCCCGGCAGGCTTTAGGCCCCAACATCAAGTGAAACATCAAACCAAGTTCATTCAAACAAGCTAGCATATCCCGAGATTTGAGGCAAAGTTTTTACTAGCACATCACATTTCCACAAAACGGTTCCTTCAGATGCAATTTAACACCGTCAGTTCCTCAACAAGGAAGCAGAAACTACAGGACGTAACGATGCATATTTGCCCTCAAAATCTATAACATCTCTGCCGGAATCAATCACAAATCCACACCGAGGCTGCTGCCTTCAAGCTCTCATTTTTTTTTTTTTTCCATCCAGCAACTTATTAATAGTCATGAAAGGCCTCCAATGTGATGTAATATCGCAGAATAAAAGGCGCAATCCATCTTGAGATATCTCCTGCTATCTTGCAAACAACCTTCCTTATCGCCATGCAGGGAATATAGGTAACCAAAGTAAGGAGATAAAACGAAAAATATTTTCAATACTTAATAAATCACATGCATCATACTGTAAAACATCAATCTGTTTGGGAGAGAGAGAGAGAGAGAGATCAGAGAGAGTCCTGCAGGATGGTGTAGAGGTCACACATTTACCTTCCAAATTCCTGCCTGTACTGTGACTAGTAAGTGGCCAGGTGTTCTTCAAAGTTCCCTTGGACACCATGTTGCACTCCTAAAATTGCTATCTTCGAGTGGGTTGTTCTCTGGCAGCAGCTTCATGTACTATGAGCAAATTGATCAGGTGATTCACATGTTATACCTTCTTCTTTTTTGACGCAGTACAAGGATGCAGGGGAAGCATTATTGGCTGAGGCCCACGACTGTCCACTGATGCAATGCCCTGCTTCGTGTTGGAGTAGGAATGTGAAATTTGTTCATGGTGCTGGCGATAGCTCACCTCCTCTTCGCGAATAACTCCATGGGATATTTAACATCCACCAACTAATGCCAGCAGACGGGGCATTTAATGTCCATCAAGGACGGCACAGGCATTGATGAATCACCCCCTGCCTGTGAAACACCAGGATGACAGTTTATAGGTGTCGACATTCAAACCCAGGTGAGACAGCTGAGAGATTGAGTGTATGAGTGTGTGTACGTTTAATCTAGATTCTAGAGTCCAGAGAAAGCAGGGTGTTGGCTTTACGGTTAAGCGGCTTGCTTAAGTTTGCTTAAATCTTATGGTCCTGATTTCAAGCCCCTGTCTCCCGATGAAATTAGCACTAAGTGGAGTGATTCAGCTTGTCATCTGTCTGAGCGTCAGTGAAATGATAGCATTGGCACTAGTAATAGAGGCACTCATCAATGGTGTAGCTGCACCCTCAGAAAATGAAGCAACCAGCAGCCACAGGTGGCACATGATAGCTGGAGTCCATGAGTCTAGGCCATGCTGTCAGTGTATGCTTCATGAACAACCTTCTTGGAAACAAACACTATAACTAAAATATTTTCAGTTTCAGGTTTTATGCGAAAGAACTGCTGTTTTGCTTAGCTATAACTTGAGGATATTTTATGCTTGCCTAAATCAACAACCCACGGTCCTGCAAATATTTCAAAGCTTTCGCAAACAAGCGAATGAACATTGCAAAATATTGAGCCGGAGGTACGGCACGTGTTAATCTTTAAATTTATTTTGACAGGAATTTATAATTTGTTGAAGGTGAAGGCGAAGCTCGCCTACTCTTGGTGAAGGACACAGTGGGATCTTTAACATCCAACCGACTAATGCCAGCAGACGGGACGCCTCCTTTATGGTCCATCCGAAGACAACACACACACTTATGAATCACCCTGCCAGTGACATGTTACTGCTGGTCGGGATTCAAACACAGCTTGATGGCTTCGAGCTGAGTGTGCATACTCGAGGCCAAATTAATCATTTGATGATGTCAGTCGAGAGTGCATGGTTTGCTGTCAACTACATTAACACGTGTGTGTCTAATTCTGATTTCAAAAACATGACTTCCACAGTGTTGCATCATTACTCAATATTTTGGAGGATGTGTATTCTATTACCTTTTCCAAAAACGTTCCTGAGAGATTGAGCAATGTTACATGATTTGATGTTGCGTGATGTACAGCTGATCCAGAAGTTTCGCACTTACAAAGCATCATACATCACCCTCCACACTGGAATAAGATGACATTGAGCATCACATTTTTTGAGACAGAGGCTTTATTGATCACCATACAACATAGCATCAATCAGCATCGTGCACAGCCATATTGCAGCCTCTTCTTCACCCCCATTGCTGTGGTACCCTCTCACATGCCCACACCCTCCATCCATCCATCATTGTGATCATTCTCTGTGCAGAGCATTGGTGCTACCTAAGCAGTCCACCTAAGCAGTGCAGAGCATTGTGCTACCTAAACCTCCACCAGGCTGAACATTTACGTTGTGTATCCACTGATAGGCCAGACCTGGATCAAAATTGAATCGGCTTGTTCTTGTTGCTATCCAACTCATCCTCCAATTGTTTCGTCATAATCCATCCTAACTTTTTGAAATACCATGCTGCATATTATTGTGCCCTCATCTCCCAAAAGTGAAGAATCACTTAAAAATTATCGAATCCCCATCTTCACCAATTAGTCCTTCTCACACACCAACCTGTCTACGAAGTTTCGTCCAAATATGTCCATAACTTTTTTTGACATATCCTGCCCACAGACAAAAAACAGGACACACACGCAAACAAATTTTAAAATTCTAGCATCCGAATCGGATTTTCACCCAAAATTGAACAATTGTCATTGTCACACACCCAACCTGTCCACCAAATTTCGGCCAAATCATCCATTATTTTTCAGAGATCCCCGCTCAACAGTCAGACAAACAGACATGGGTGAAAACATAACCTCCTCCCATCTTCCGTATTAATTGACTGAAACCTAGCTGCCACCATTATGCATCAGAGTTAAAGTTATGACATTGAGTGGGTATCATTCCTTCCTTCCCACCGCCCCAAATACTAAATGAGTGCTTGGTGGTGGCGTTTCATGTCATACCTCTCTGGTGTGTGTTCGATTTGATTATTCCAAATCCTGAAATGGAGTGAGATACCTGTCCAAAATTTCCAACTCAGCCAAGGAACCATCCATGACATGTTGTGAAGTCCGATGCTCTGCTCAAAAGTCAATGGACCTCCACCAGCACCACTGCCGCTGCCACTACCATGACTAATAGCTGAAGGTGCAATTAAATGACCAATATTAAGGAGAAAGGCATCATGCAATAGTCTTGTTTCAAATGCTTGCCATGATAATATTCCACCAGTTATCTGAGATAAGGTAACAGGGGAAAGTTATATGAATATTGTGACTTGAAGAGGGAGAGGTGGAGAATGTAAGTGTAATGACATGGTTGTGTGTTTTGATCGTTCGATGCCATGTAACGGAGACCTGTCAGAGTAAGTAGTCTGTAAAATGAGATGCCGAGAGGCAGCTTATGTAATTTTTAGACAGGATCGTCAGTGTATATTGTCGGCGTGAACACCTCTTGTTATGGGCGGCCAGGTGAGATTCCTGTCACGAAAAGTGTGTCACACTTGTGCGAAATTCCATTATGATCTCTCTGGCCAGTGTGTGCGGTCATGTCATGTGCTGTGGAGCCAGAAGTGCAATGGATTTATTTTTTATGGTGCCACCCTGTGGGCAGGACATCCCAGAGATGACTCCATAGAAGAGAGGACGAGAAGTGGAACATGGAAAAGTTTGTGAGGCAGAATATGATGTGGTTATCTCGAGAAAGTTTGGATATCTTCTCTTTTTTTTTTAACCTCTGGCAGTTTGCCGTTTAGCTTTGTACCATTTCAGGTTATTCAATGGATTTGATCTGTTTAAATTTCAGTAAAAACTAAAAAATGGGGGTGTTCTAAAGCTTTTGACCAGTGGAGTGTATATATATAT
>CM068964.1:22883822-22899724 GCA_035128595.1 Eptatretus atami | reverse complement strand
AATCATAAAGCTTACATAAGTCTGTAATTTTGTGATTTTTTTTTTGTGGATCAGAGTGATGTGGATAACTTCCAATGGAAATAGCAACACCTTCTGAAAGAATGACGGAATGAATACGAGAGAACTTGACAGATCAAACGAAGTTTCGCGGGTTGGGTTCAAATGGCTCCTTCCCACTGGCGCACTGATTATGCATGTCCATACGAGACAGAATATTCATCATTATGTCATGAGACCGACAATATCCACCTTCCTGGGCTGAGATGTGAAAACATTCAGAGACAAACAAGAAGTCAGACACGATTGAAGTTCGGAGGAAGAGAAACTCACCTGATTTAGTGAGTTATCATGCATTCCAGAAAGACTTGGGATGCAAATGTTGGGAAGGAGAGAGAGTTAAGTGTAATACCTGGCATATCCTAGGGTTCCTGGAAAACCTTATGCAGTTGTCAACATATTTCCACCAATTTTTAGATAAACGTTTTTTTTTTTGTACATGTGGAATCCCCTAGAACGTATTTTGTGGATATCAATTTCCAGGAGCATGGAGAGAGATGGCTGATGTTAGACAGTGGTTGAGGAGTGTTCTGGACAGAACAGAGCAGCAGCTCAACACCTGCCAGCCTCACCTGATATAAAGGGATGTGATTTCTTTCTGGACGTAAGCGCAAACATCTTCAAAATTCACAAGTAGTGAGGGAAGTGAGGTTGTGTTATAATGATGCTCATTCACACTGTAGATACAGGAGGTGAAAGGAATAAGGGAGTGAGGGGGAAGAGGGGTCGTGTGGCCTGTGGGTCATAATTGAGTCCATTTTGCGTGAATGGTGGATGGCCCCTAGTTCACGACGCAAATTGTCGAAACAAGATTTCAGAGGCTCATGAAGATGGGCATGATGGGATATTCTCCCGTAAGGATGTATCAGATGTATCTTCATTTGGACTTTTGTGTCAAAGAGCAGGTCATGTTTCAAGTCTTTCACCTGGAAATGTTTTCTTCCAAACAAGGATGAATAACTTTATCTGTAACTGTAATTGCTCCAACACATTACAGAGATGGTTCTACTCTTGTTGCATCAGCAGAGGGGACACGTCAGCTTTTTGAAATTATGAGCATTATGTCTGGTCTATCATAATACCTGTTGCAGAAAACCGTGGATATTACGATATTTTTCTTTGAGCTACCTGTCTTTTCTGTCCAATGCAGATAATTTTCTGCCCAAAGCGTTTTCAAAACAGAAGGTAACCTGGCAGCTGGGTGCATCATTTTCTGGGGGCACAGCTGTGCCACTGCTGCAGTGCTCTCCATTACCAGTACACTGGTACTCATTTCAGCAATCTCAGAAGGATGACAGGCTGAGTCAACACCACCTGGTGTTAATTAAACAGCCAACAGGGGCTCAAACACAAGACTATAAGATCTTAAGCCATCCAAATAAGCCAGCCACCTTAACCGTTAAGCCAACACCAGGCTTTGTAAATGGCATGAAAAAAAAAGGGGCTGTTAAAGTAGTAGTAGCAGTAGTAGTAGTAGTTATAACTAGTAGTTTGAACTGTCAGTGAAATTGTAATAGGTAAGCACAGGTGACCAATGAATGTCCAAAAAATACACGTGTGATCTTCTTGAACAATTCTTCTTCTTCTTGTGCGACAGTGAGGTTGTATTAAAGTGTTAATGCTTGTTAAGGGGTAACAATGTTGGTGGAAGAACAAGGGATGTGCCAAGTCATTCAATTGGTAACCATATAATTGTACTTTTTTTCTTTTTTTTTGAAGAACACCTGTGATGAGAGCTCAGTCGTTGAAAGACATTTTAATTATTTGTGATGCTTCATAATAAAACTTAGGGCTGTTTAGAAAGTCACAAGTTGCTCTTTCTTGAAGTCTATTTACAATTGATGACACCGAGCATTAAACATCCAAAATAGTTGCTTATCATTAAAAAAAAATTTTTGTAACAGTTAACAGGCAAAGAGCCCAAAAGGATATTATCTTACAAAAATTATTTTCTGCAGATTCTCAGGTTCCAGGAAGAGCTGTCACACACAAATCACACACAGACAGAGACAAAAGACGACAAAGCACTTGACCTCAGACAAACACGACCGCTGACCTGGGGGGGGAGTTGCTTCCCCAAACACACTGAGTGCCAGCAGAGTCCTCTAGTGGTAGCACTTTTCTCCACAGTCAGTGGGGGCACTTTAAGGGAGAAAACTCCCTTCTGAAGAGATCCGTGCTCTATCCTCTGAATGCCGAGCGTCAAGCGAGGAAGCAGCACGTAGCTTTACTATGAGATGTTTGTCTGTGTCACCATTTTTTCAGAGATGGCCTAACAGATCTTCGTCAAACTTTGAGAGGTTCATCAGTGAGTGAGTGCCAGGGAGTGTTTTAGGCAAGAAAACATTTTTAAAATTTTGATAAAAAGTTGTATTTTTAGGATTTTTTTTATATTCAGGAAATACAAGAGAGATGTTTGTGTATGTGCTGCCATTTATGTTTTTTGTTAATGATGTGTATATATGCATCAGGAAGAAGATAATTGGTTTCAGGTTTCATGGTCACTTGA
The DNA here is from genome assembly GCA_035128595.1 of Eptatretus atami. Taxonomy (NCBI): domain Eukaryota; kingdom Metazoa; phylum Chordata; class Myxini; order Myxiniformes; family Myxinidae; genus Eptatretus; species Eptatretus atami. Next base: position 22,897,158 of record CM068964.1, on the reverse strand, counting down.
CAGTGGCAATTCCACGGGGTTTCCGCATATGTCGCGGAATCGTGAGTTGGACCAGGGGACCATGACGGGCCATGGCTGTTTCGATTGCAGTTTGTCAGAGTTGTTTCAATCGCGGTATCTGTGAACTCAGTGATAGCTTGATAGGGGAGGGCATAGCGTGAAATATTCCACTGTTTCAATGTGGGAATGCCTGTTGGCTTTTATGAACAGGGATGAGTGGGGAGGGGAGGACAGAATTGGGGTTGGATTGGGGAGGTGGGGGCAGGAAGCAAAGATGGGAGAGAGTTGTGAAGGATGGTTGAGGCTTGGGTGGTGGGGGAGTGAAACTTTGTGTCGGGGGAGGGGGGGACTGGATAGTAGTGCTGCAGTTGAGAGGGTATGAAGGCCTTGAGTGGAGAGGGGATTGAACCCTTAGGGTTGGGAGAACTTGGAGAAGGACTTGGGGCTTGGAGGGAGGGAGGGGCAGGTTGAGGCTTGGGGGGGGGGGGGGTGAGACTTTCTGTTGTAGAGGGGATTGAGGATTTGGGGTGGCTTGGAGTGGAGAGGGAGGAGAGAGTTGAGAACTTTTGTCCCCATTTCAAATTTGTTAATGTTATTTTTCACCTGGGCAACACTGGGTACCCTGGCTCGTCATTGATAAGTCTTTGGCATGACTCAGGCAGGGTCAGGACCAAACCGCTGACACACCAGGTGAAGAGTAGACACTTCAACCACAAAGACAATTTTATAAGGATGGGAATGATGCTCATGCTTTCAAATGATAATTTTCAGAACATATACTGATGAAACACATACCGGGCGTAGTGGCGTGTGCCTGTATTCCAGCTACTCGGAGGCTTGGGTTGGAGGATCACTTGAGGACAGGGGCTCTGCACTGAAGGGAGGGTGTAGGGCATGCCGGAATGAGAGGTCACTATGAGAGGGTGTAGGGCAGCCCGGAATCATGGTGAAACCCAATCCTTATCCCTGTGTCGTAAGAGGCGACCAGGGTTGCGTCAGGAAGGGCATCCGGCATAAAACGTATGCCAAATCAGTATGCGGATCATAACGGATGATCCGCTGTGGCGACCCCTAACGGGAGCAGCCGAATGAAGAAGAAGAAGAAGATACTGATGAAACACAATTAGTGAGTGTTCTTGCCTATTAGTCTGGATGTTTGACTGGCATCCCAGAAGTTTTACATCCAAATCCAGCTGAAGGCAGCAGTACTTAGGACTTGGTTTCTAAACTTCTGAAACCCGAGCTTATTTCAGGAGAATTGCCATGCTGCTCAGAGATTGTTAGTACAAAAACGAATGTCTCACTCATGGCCTTTAGGAAGAAGGTAATCAGTCTGCCTTGGCTCAGTGAGTACTCAAGTCCGAGTGCCACTCCACACTTCATGGCTGACACAAATGTCTCTGGGAAACTTGGGTTTGGCATTAAAACCTGCCAATAAAGGGCAGCTCACCAGGTCAAGTCAGGTCAGGTATGGAAGCATGCAACGGAGCAGTGCATCGCTGCATCCACTTTCCACCGTACTCCAGGGGCCTCCATCTGACCATCTCCCAGGCAGATGCCTGGCCCATCCCCATCGCTTTGAGATGCTGATCAACCCGCTGAAACCACAAGCCATGTGGTATGCCCATTGGCCTCCTCCACTCATGAGGCTCCCTTGCTGAGAGAATCTGGTGAGAAGGATCAGCATCAGGAAAATGAGCCACATGTCCTTACAGCCGCAAGGAATGCTCACAGACTATGCAGGTAACAAATCTCATTTGAGTCTCTCTCAGCAACCGCTCGTTGGACAAAAAGTCCGACCAGTGATAACCAAGGATTCTCTGAAGAGACCTGGTACCAAAGGAATTAAGTCTCTTTCTCAGATCTCCGGTCAGAGTCCACGTTGCACCAAGGACCTGAGGACTCGGACGTTTGTCCTGCACAGATACCGACAGCACCACACCCCATGATCTAGTGAATCCATGACTCCCCACGCCCAACACAGATGTCTATTAACCTCTGGCTCACAGCCAGTGGAGACACGAATATCACTGCCAAGGTAAGTGAATCTCTCTATGACCTCAACATCCTCATCACAAACAGATGCAGACAGGACAACAGCATCCAAGATGTCATGGAAAGCCTGGATCTTAGTTTTGACCCAGGAGACACATAATCCCAGTGGCAATGACTCCTCATTCATCACCTCGAGGCCCAAAAATGATATCCAGAGTCTCTGCAAAAATGACTGCATCATCTGCAAAATCAAGGTCAGAGATGTTGACATTCCCAAACGATGCACCACAGCTTGATCTCTCCAACATCCTCGGCAGAATCCAGTCCATACAAGTGCTGAAAAGTGTGGGGGCCAGTACACACACATGACTAACTCCAGTAGCAACTGGAAATAAGTCAGAGTTGGTACCACCACATCTCATAGCACTCTCAGTACCAGAGAATACTTCAGGCATCAGATTGATCAGTTTTGGTGGCACCCCAAGAATACAAAGAATCCTCCAGAGGGCATCCTGATTCATTGAAACAAATGCTTTGCAGAGATCAATATAGCTTGCAAGCAGCCCCTGCCGAAACTCTCGTCTGCTTTCGGTGAGGACCCGATGAGCAAGAATACAGTCAATCATTGACCTCTTTGGCGTAAAGCCTGACTGTTCTTGGTGTTGTTGCTCAAGCAGATGGTGGTGAACCCTATCAATAATTATCCGAGCAAAGACCTTGCCCGGCACTGAGAGCAGCGTCACCCCTCGGTAGTTGTTGCAGTCCTGGTGATCATCCTTCCCTTTCCAAAGAGGCATAACAAAGCCTCTCTTCCAGTCACTTGGGATGATGCCTGTGTTCCAGGCAGAGCACAGAACTGTAAGCAATGACAAAAGTGCAGCATTTCCACCAGCCTTGAGAAGTTCAGCATGGATGCCACAAGTCCCATGAGCTTTACCCAATTTCAACCGGTTCACCACGACCTGTGTTTCCAACTCCCCTGACATCCATCTCAACAGCTGGTGGGTCAGCCTGGTCGAGCCACTCAAAGTAAACGGACCAGCGGGCCTTCACTTCGGACTCCTCGGTCAAGAGCCCACCACCCTCGGCTCTAACTGCAGTGCACCGAGAGATGAGCTTGGAGGAATGCAATGCACAAATTCCCCTGAAAGCAGGATGAGAATCATTTGACCACAGGTGATGCTCTACCCCCTCACAGATTTCTCACACATAGGCCTCCTTGTCTGCCCTCATCGCACATACAGTTTTATGCCTCAACTCCCTGAACAAGTCAGCTCTGCCATTCAGTCTGGCCCTGTGACTCTGGTCAATGGTATTCAGTGTCCCTTGAGAGACAAAATTCTTCTTCGCCCTTTGGTGAATTCCAAGACATTCACTGGCAACATCAAGGATGGTGGTCTTGAAGGCACTCCACAACTCTTCAGGATTTCCCAAAGCACCCAGACCCCACAAATCCCCACTCAGCTTGTTCGCAAACTCCTCAGCTACCCTTTCATCCTTGAGCTTGCCACCATCCTGCCTCGGCTGGGATGGTACCATTCTCCTGGATTTAAGCTGTAACTTCAGAGTTGCTACAACAAGCTTGTGGTCAGTATTGAGGAACTGAGCACTCCGGTGGACCCTGAAGTTCTGGATCATCCTCCAGTGACCATCAACGAGCACATGGTCAATCTCCTTTGCCACACCACTAGCGTTGGAATACCAAGTCCAGCGATGAGCTTCTGGGTGCTGAAACCATGAACCAGCCATCCGAAGTCCATGACTTCTTACAAAGTCAAGGAACTTAGTGCTATTCTGGTTCACAGTTCCAGACCCAATGAGGGACCAACACATGTCTCAAAACCATCCCTATCAGTTCCATTTGATGCATTGAAATCGACCTAACTCGAAGAGTATTTCGTCTGGGGCAATGATCAACCACAGACTCGAGCGTGGCGTAGAATGCGTCCTTCACGTGAGGTCACTCGCCTCAGTCAGAGCATATACAGAGACCAGGGAAATGACACCCAAGGAGTGAAATCCTTGTCTCAAAATACTCTCGTTGACCAGTGTTCCTCAATTATCATTGGAGTCAGCTTATTGGACACAGCTACAGCAACTCTTTGGCATGGTAACCATCAGAGGGACCAGACCAATAGTAGGTGTAACCAACAGCCATGATCTCATCACTATCCGGTCTCCAAACCTCAGAGAGTGCTGCAATACTGATGTTCAAACATTTGTGCACAGACTGATAGCAGAGACAGGTGATCATCCTTTGTTAGGGATAGGACATTCCAGGCACCCACCCGAAGGGACGCCCTGAATTTATGCTAAGGAGACCGCTGTCTGGTGGATGACACCTAAGCACAACTATGCCACACATCACTGCAATCCGACCCAGGAAATGTATCCTGTGCTTTTCCTCCTATCATCAAGGAATGGGGGGGTCCCAAAGGCTTTGCCCCAATCCCGTCATCCGGTGAGCTGCCTTGTGAAGGGTAGCAGCACAGGAGGTACTCCAATGGAGTGTGTTTTCAGTTTTCTTTGCATTTGTGGGTTTTGTGGAATGAAGGGTTTAACGGTGGCCTGAGTGCAAATCCTGCCACCAATCTCCGAAAAAATAAAAGTAACCCAACTGCAGACACAGTTGAGCACTAGATATTGATGGCCGTTGGCTCACAAGGAGCTACTCTGCCCTTTGACAGGTTTTGTTTTTAATCCTGCTGTGTGTCTATATCCATACACCCTCCTCACCAGGAAACCTGGTGGAGGAGATGGTTTATTCTCTGACAACCTGACCATGAAACAGGTTCGTACAGGTTTACATCGTACCTGTAGTAAGTCACAGATCTAATCTGGCCTGACCTGACAAATTGGGTTTTCATATGATAATTTTCAGAAAATATACTGATGAAACACACAATTAGTGAGTTCTGGCCTGTTGGGCTGGATGTTTGACTGGCATCCCAGAAGTTTTACATACAAATCCAGAACAAGGCAGCAGCAGTACTTAGGATTTGGTTTCTAAACTTCTGAAACCCAAGCTTATCTCAGGAGAATTGCCATGCTGCTCATGGATTGTTAGTAAAAAAAACGAATGGCTCACTAATAGCCTTCAGAAAGACGGTAATCGGTCTGCCTTGGCTCAGTGAGTACTCAAGTCAGAGTGCCACTCCACATTGCATGGCTGACGCAAATGTCTCCGGGAAACCTGGGTTTGGCACTAAAATCCTGCCGATAAAAGGCAGCCCACCCACATCTCCCAAAATGAATTTTAAAGAGGATCAATGAAAAACAAATATTCAAACAAAGAAGACTCAGTGGTTAGAGTTGTTAGAGTGTCAGCTCAGAGTCTAGTTGGTCCACAGGATGATTATGACCCTGACTGAGTCGCACCGAAGACAAAAATGGTAAATGTTGTCTCCTCGCCTGCTGCGCATCATTTAGAGGATAGAGCATGGGAAAACAATGTGGGTTGGACTTACATAGGAAGTGGGGGTTATGTGGAGGTGGGGAGAGGGTTGGAGATATCTCCACAATTTCCATGCTGATTGCAGAGAGAAAAGCGACGTGAAAGACGGTATCAGTGTATCACAGACACTCAGATTGCTCTTCACGTCGCCCAAGGTCATTGAATGTGTTTGTCTGACGTTTAACAAAGTCGAGGTCATTGGTGTGTGTGTGCTCTTTCATGGGTCTTAAGACCACCACACACTAGGTGATGCAATGCAACAAGACTGTCTGTGACCGTTTAGTCTGTGGTGGTTTTTGATAATCGTGTAATGTGCGGCGGTTGACAACCATCGTCAACAAGGTTTTTAAGTTCGTCTTCAATCGTCGTAAAAGATGAACATGTTCAACTTTTGCGACGAGTTGTCAGCAACAGTCATGCAACAATTGCCGACGCAATAATGGTCGATGGTCTACAACGATCATGTGGTCTCCAACGATCGCCGACGCAGTGCAATGTATTGGACAATTCAACTTCAGCTTTCAGTGACTTCTGCGCGTACAGCGTTCCACAGATTGACACACTCCACTGCCTCATTGAAGAGTACCGGATGCGTCCCCTGGAAGTTTGCATAAAAACGCTCATCTTCTGCGGCAAGTTCCATGAGCAAGTTGTTGAAGGCTCACTGAGCCGGCCTTCTCTCCACCCAGGGCTTTAACCACAGTCGCTTTTTTTTGGCCTGGCACGCTGCCGGTGACGACGTCCCAGCACTTGTGCCAAAGCAGCAGCGATCAGAGATTTCACACCCTTCTCATCCTCTCTCTACATTTCTTCTTCATCAGCATTCTGTTTTTCAACAATAGTGCCATCGACGCATAGTGTGCGGCAGCCGACGACAAAAAAAAAGATTATACAAGATTCGTCGCCGATGATCTTGTCGCGTCGCGTCGGCTAGCGCCCGGCAGGCTTTAGGCCCCACATCAAGTGAAACATCAAACCAAGTTCATTCAAAGCAAGGCTGCATATCCCGAGATTTGAGGCAAAGTTTTTACTAGCACATCACATTTCCACAAAACAGTGTCCTTCAGATGCAATTTAACACCGTCAGTTCCTCAACAAGGAAGCAGAAACTACAGGACGTAACGATGGCATATTTGCCCTCAAAATCTATAACATCTCTGCCGGAATCAATCACATAATCCACACCGAGGCTGCTGCCTTCAAGCTCTCATTTTGTTTTTTTTTTCCCATCCAGCAACTTATTAATAGTCATGAAAGGCCTCCAATGTGATGTAATATTCGCAGAATAAAGGCGCAATCCATCTGAGATATCTCCTGCTATCTTGCAAACAACCTTCCTTATCGCCATGCAGGGAAATATAGGTAACCCAAAGTAAGGAGATAAAACGAAAAATATATTTTCAATACTTAATAAATCACATGCATCATACTGTAAAACATCAATCTGTTTGGGGAGAGAGAGAGAGAGACAGAGAGTCCTGGCAGGATGGTGTGGAGGTCACACATTTACCTTCCAAATTCCTGCCTGTACTGTGACTAGTAAGTGGCCTGGTGTTCTTCCAAGTTCCTTGACACCATGTTGCACTCCTAAAACTTGCTATTTTCGAGTGGGGTTGTTCTCTGGGCAGCAGCTTCTGTACTATGAGCAAATTGATCAGGTGATTCACATGTTTCATACCTTCTTCTTTTTTGTACGCAGTACAAGGATGCAGGGAAGCATTATTGGCTGAGGCCACAACTGTGCCACTGATGCAATGCCCTGCTTCGGTTGGAGTAGGAATGTGAAATTTGTTCATGGTGCTGGCGATAGCTCACCTCCTCTTCACGAATAACTCCATGGGATATTTAACATCCACCAACTAATGCCAGCAGACGGGGCATTTAATGTCCATCAAGGACGGCACAGGCATTGATGAATCACCCCCTGCCTGTGAAACACCAGGATGACAGTTTATAGGTGGGTCGACATTCAAACCCAGGTGAGACAGCTGAGAGATGAGTGTATGAGTGTGTGTACGTTTAATCTAGATTCTAGAGTCCAGAGAAAGCAGGGTGTTGGCTTTACGGTTAAGGCGTCTTGCTTAAGTTTGTTTAAGATCTTATGGTCCTGATTTCAAGCCCCTGTCTCCCGATGAATTAGCACTAAGTGGAGTTGATTCAGCTTGTCATCTGTCTGAGGTCAGTGAAATGAGTAGCAGTGCACTAGTAATAGAGGGCACTCCATCAATGGTGTAGCTGCACCCTCAGAAAATGAAGCAACCAGCAGCCACAGGTGGCACATGATAGCTGGAGTCCATAGTCTAGGCCATGCTGTCAGTGTATGCTTCATTTGAACAACCTTCTTTGGAAACAAACACTATAACTAAAATAGTTTTCAGTTTTCAGGTTTTATGAAAGAACTGCTGTTTTGCTAGCCTATAACTTGAGGATATTTTATGCTTGCCTAAATCAACACCCACGGTCCTGCAATTATTTCAAAGCTTTCGCAAACAGCGAATGAACATTGCAAAATATTGAGCCGGAGGTACGGCGACGTGTTAATCTTTAAATTTATTTTGGACAGGAATTTATAATTTGTTGAAGGTGAAGGCGAAAGCTCGCCTACTCTTGGTGAAGGACACAGTGGGATCTTTAACATCCACCGACTAATGCCAGCAGACGGGACGCCTCTTTATGGTCCATCCGAGAGACAACACACACACTTATGAATCACCCTGCCAGTGACAGTTTACTGCTGGGTCGGGATTCAAACACAGGCTTGATGGCTTCGAGCTGAGTGTGCATACCTCGAGGCCAAATTAATCATTTGATGATGTCAGTCGAGAGTGCATGGTTTGCTGTCAACTACATTAACACGTGTGTCTAATTCTGATTTCAAAAACATGACTTCACAGTGTTGCATCATACTCAATATTTTGGAGGATGTGTTTCTCTTACTTTTTCCAAATAAACGCTTCCTGAGAGATTGAGCAATGTTACATGATTTGATGTTGCGTGATGTACAGCTGATCCAGAAGTTTCGCACTACAAAGCAGTCATACATCACCCTTCCACACTGGAATAAGATGACATTGAGTCACATTTTTTGAGACGGAGGCTTTATTGATCACCATACAACATAGCATCAATCGGCATCGTGCACAGCCATATTGCAGCCTCTTCTTCACCCCCATGCTGTGGTACCCTCTCACATGCCACACCCTCCATCCATCCATCATTGTGATCATACTCTGTGCAGAGCATTGGTGCTACCTAAGCAGTCCACCTAAGCAGTGCAGAGCATTGGTGCTACCTAAACCTCCACCAGGCTGAACAGTTTACATTGTGTATCCCACTGATAGGCCAGACCTGGATCAAAATTGAATCGGCTTGTTCTTGTTGCACCAATCCAACTTCGTCATAATCCATCCATAACTTTTTGAAATACCATGCCGCATATTATTGTTGCCCTCATCTCCCAAAAGTGAAGAATCACTTAAAAAATTATCGAATCCCCATCTTCACCAATTAGTCCTTCTCACACACCAAACCTGTCTACGAAGTTTCGTCCAAATATGTCCATAACTTTTTGACATATCCTGCCCACAGACAAATAAACAGACACACACGCAAACAAATTTTAAAATTCTAGCATCCGAATCGGGATTTTCACCAAAATTGAATCAATTTGTCATTGTCACACACCCAACCTGTCCACCAAATTTCGGCCAAATCCATCCATATATTTTTCAGAGATCCCGCTCACAGTCAGACAAACAGACATGGGTGAAAACATAACCTCCGTCCATCTTCGGTATTAATTGAGCTGAAACCTAACTGCACCATTATGCATCAGAGTTAAAGTTATGACATTGAGTGGGGTATCATTCCTTCCTCCCACCGCCCCAAATACTAAATGAGTGGCTTGGTGGTGGCGTTTCATTATCCTCTCTGGTGTGTGTTCGATTTGATTATCCAAATCCTGAAATGGAGTGGATACCTGTCCAAAATTTCATCTCAGCCAAGGAACCATCCATGACATGTTGTGAAGGTCCGATGCTCTGTCAAAAGTCACATGGACCTCCACCAGCACCACTGCCGCTGCCACTACCATGACTAATAGCTGAAGGTGCAATTAAATGACCAATATTAAGGAGAAAGGCATCATGCAATAGTCTTGTTTCAAATGCTTGCCATGATAATATTCCACCAGTTATCTGAGATAAGGTAACAGGGGAAAGTTATATGAATATTGTGACTTGGAAGAGGGGAGGGTGGAGTAAGTAAGTGTAATGACATGGTTTGTGTGTTTTGAGTCTGTTCGATTGCCATGTAACGGAGACCTGTCAGAGTAAGTAGTCTTGTAAAATGAGATGCCGAGGAGGCAGCTTATGTAATTTTTAGACAGGATCGTCAGTGTAATATTGTCGGCGTGAACACCTCTTGTTTATGGGCGGGGCCAGGTGAGGAATTCCTGTCACGAAAAGTGTGTCACACTTGTGCGAAATTCCATTATGATCTCTCTGGCCAGTGTGTGCTAGTCATGGTGCTGTGGAGCCAGAAGTGGCAATGGATTTATTTTTTATTGGTGCCACCCTGTGGGCAGGACATCCCAGAGGATGACTCCATGGAAGAGGACGAGAAGTGGAACATGGAAAAGTTTGTGAGGCAGAATATGATTGTGGTTATCTCTGAGAAAGTTTGGGATTGATCCAAGCTTGTTTCACCCTGTTTTTGGAGAGGGGAAGAAGTGACCCCAGAGAGTCAGGCAAACTCCATGTGCACAGAGTGTAAAGAAGCACTTAGAGGGTGAAGAAGAAGGGCTTGGAGAAAGAAAGGAGGGCAGACCAGGAGGACTCGTGTGTAAAGGACAGAGAGGGTCACGAGGGCTGGTTGAGGGTCTACTCATCTCTGGCTGACCTCATCTTTGGACTCACTTCATCACTGGCTCTCATCGTCTCGCTCCTGGCTTTCAAAAATGGGCTGCATTGAGTCATGCATCTGCACATCATAGACAAAGGAAAGTCCCCTCCTGCAAAACTTAATGTTTGTATAAGTGTGACCTGCGGCATCTAGAGTGGGTTAGGTTTCACTCTTTATTTCTTATCATTGTATAGAAGTTTGCACGTCCTCATTCTCCTCTTTGTGCTTTTGATGCACTTCGTTTGTTCCAAACTGCTCATCTCACGCACCTTTTCCCCCCATCATCAATACAAAATAAATCCTTTAAAAGGGAAGAAAATGTATTTGAGCCATCTGCTTCCCGTGTGTGTTCCATGAATTTCAGCTCATTTGGGCAACCTTGGGGAATGGTAAAGAATAATAACTGAACCGTTTGGCTGTTTGGCCGCAGTAAGAGACCTCTTGGAAATTTCCTGGGACGAAAGGTCCCGGCGCTGAGGCATACCATGTTAACGGAGCCTCAGACATGACAATATATAAACTTGAAAAGCTCTCAAAAATCCAATTCCCAAAACAATGAGCCAACCTTTGGGATATGCCACCACCTGGCTATACACTGATAAAGTGGATGAGAAGTGTGGGTTTATCAAGTGTGTCATTATTACCTCTGTCACTGAAGTTGGATGTACGTTATGTTTTCACCCCTGTCATTCGATTTGTCTGTCTGTGAGCAGGATATCTCAAAAAGTTAGAGACAAATTCAGACGAAACTTGGTAGGCAGGTTGTATGTGTGACAAGAACAAATTGATTCGATTTTGGTGAAGATCAGAAACCGAATCTGGACATGAGTTTTTATTTTTATTTTTCAAGCATTTCTTCACCAGTGAGAGATTGAGCCAAAAACAATATATAGCATGACATTTCAAAAAGTTGTGGACGAATTATTACAAAACTTAGTGAATGAGTAGGGTAGGTGACAAGAACAAGCTGATTACATTTTGTTTCAGATCCGGATGCAGATCCGGCCTATCAGTGGGATACAAAACATAAACTGTTCAGCCTGGTGGAGGTATGTGCTCTACCGAGTTCTCGTCACCTTACCAACTCATCCACCTGGTTTTGTCATAACTCGTCCACAACTTTTTGAAATGTCATTCTCCATGTCATTTTTGGCCGCATCTTTCAATGGTGAAGAATTACGAAAGAAGATTAAAAAAGAAATTCTCATATCTGGATCCAGATGCTGATCTTCACCAAAACTGAATCAATTCTTTCTTGTTACACCCCCAACCTGTCCAACAAGTTTCGTCCGAATCCGTCCACAAGCTTTTGAGATATCATGCTACATATCGCTTTTGGCACCATCTCTCAGTAGAGTGCATACCTCCGCCAGGCTGGTTAGTTTACGTTTTGTATCGCACTGATATGCCGGAACTGGATGCGGACCTGAACTAAAATGTAATCGGCTTGTTCTTGTCACCAAACCAACTCATCAACCAAGTTATGTTTGTATCCGTCTATAACTTTTTAAGATATCCTGCTATATGTCGTTTTTGGTCCTTTCTCTCAATGGTGAAAAATCACATTAAAAAATTCCCAGATCCAAATCTGGATCTTCACCAAAATGTAATAATTTTATCCGTGAATCTGTCGACGTCCTTTTTTTGATATCCTGCTCACAAACAAAGAAACAGACAGACAGACAAGTGTGAAAACATAATCTCCATCCACCTTCGGTAGCGGAGGTAACAACGATGCAATGGACGTCATGCAGCTTTCTATTTGTCATTACTCTGTGCTGATTACCTCTTATACATGCTGTTTCTGACCTCTTATACATGCATTCAGTTCCGCTTTCAAAAACTATACGAGATGCACATTCCAACACAACAGAAGCCTAAGAGACAAAAATGCTACACTTATATTCCCATTCACATGGTCTTTCCCATCAAAAGCCACCTCTCTTTTGGTTTCATCAAAATATCTCATGTTGAGCCGGTATTGCTACAATATGCCACAAGCATACCACGACTAGTACTACTACTATTAAAGACCTCATTCGTCCTACCTTCTTGTGCGGTCAGCCTGGAAATGTTTTTGCCCATCCTTCATGAACCGGTTGGCCAGGCCTGATGTCCGACTGAAGGTGATTTTAGTAGGACTTAGTAATTTGTTCAGGGTACTGGAAATAACTCACCTGCATAATCCTTCCAAAATACACCATGGGATATTAACGTCCACCAACTGATGCAAGCAGATGGGACACCCAGTTTAGCGTCCACCCGAAGGACGGTGCTCTTATTGATACAACTTCCTTCCTGTGAAACACAAATCCGACATTTTATAATTTGGTCAGGAATCAAACTCAAGACGAGACAAGAAAAATCAGGAAAAAGCAAGTCGGCTTTACCTCTGCACCATCCTGTCAAACCAACCAACACCTAATCACAAAAATATATTTAAGCAATATCATGTTAATGAGCTACTGATCGTATACATTGTCACTCGTTCCTTTATTGATAAATATAAACAGCACTTGTATCATCATTTCCAGTTGGCTTACGATGGGGGCAGCGACTTATGCTTGATTGACACAATCGATTTACGTGAAACATCTAGTTTCATGCTCGAGTCATAAAAGTATTGACTAGTAGCATGATAATTAATTCAAAAGCAGTTTCTACTGGCTTGTTAACTTCAGCAAGGTTTGACGGTTGAACATGGCAAAATAAGAGCCAAACTGCTAAAGGCTCAAACACGAGCTCAATACGCCCTGTAGCGTTCAGCAGCGGTCACTGCACAAAACGGGCTCTGTCAACTTTCCGATAGATTATGAAAGCAATTCCAACAAAGAATACCTATAAAATTAAAACCCTGACCTTCACTCTGAAGCCTTGCATGCGAAATTTCGTGAAATTGAATTAATATGACTTCATGACTTTTTAATTTCATCCTCAATCACTGGCGTAGTAATTGTCAGGAGGGAAATGAAAAGCAGTGGAATA
>CM068964.1:22846691-22883812 GCA_035128595.1 Eptatretus atami | reverse complement strand
ATATATATATATATATATATATATATATATATATATATATATATATATATAGTAAAACTATCCACACTTTGTGGTGGCCATTTTGTTTTCTTTAATCAAACATTTTTCTAGCAGTACATGCATCGTTAAACATCACTTATATCTTATTCAAGTTAATGTCAAATCCTTTTTACTACATTTACATGTTTTGGTGTTCTTTTTGAGTGAGGCGTGTATTTTTTTAGTAAGTCTGAAAGTTATATGTACGAACTAGCGGGCACTCATCAGTTTATCGGAGCTCGGGCCAGAGCACGTGCTGGAGTATGTTAATTGGGTAAGGCTAATGTACATGCTCGGCTGCTGGCTTTGGGTGGCCACTTCCAGCCAGTATTGGTGTTGGAACTCGAGGTAGAATACCGGATTTGGAACGTATACGTCGGCCCAAGAACTGTTAAGTGTCAATTTTGAAGTTTTGGTGACATCCACATTTGCTCCATGATAGTAAAAAAAATTGGTGGTGGATATATTGATTTTCTTGAATGCAACGACTCCAAATATATACTCAACAAAGTTGTGTACTATGACGAGGTTGAAGGTACGAATCTGAAACCTGATGCGGTGTCTATTTTGTACTTATAGAAATAGGGATCTCCTCTCGATCAGATGTCACTCAGGCTGGTTCAAGCTAGGTCTGCATACCGCAGCAAAGACTGGTGTCGGTGGAGTCTCCAAACGCAGGTGTAACAAAATCCAGACACGATGTATTTCATAAAGTACAGGGTGTAAACAGAAACTTGGCAGGCAAAATAAATAAACAAGCAGTCATAGACTGGTACTTACGAAATCGTCAACTTGACTTCTGACCTTGTCTAATAAAAGCTGTCTCTCGAGAAGGTAGCGACGCAAACCAGAAGTTTCTACGATGATTCTGTACCAAACCATCAAAAATCGAATGTTTGACCTCACCGTGACCTTGACCGTTGACCGATTTTGACCAAAATCTAATCAGCCTAGCCATCACCCTCCTGAATCACGTGGTGTATTTGACATTGGTAGCTTCTTCCGTTCTCGAGTTATCTGTACCAAACCATGAAAAATCGAATATTTGACCTCACTGTGACCTTGACCTTTGACCGATTTTGACCAAAATCTAATCAGCACTAGCCATCACCCTCCTGAATCACGTGGTGTAATTTGACATTGGTAGCTTCTTCCGTTCTCGAGTTATCGTGCCTACAAACAAACAAACAGATGATGGAAGTCATCAATATACTGACAAATCTTTAGATTTCGTAAGTAATAAATAAGTAAATAATAAACAAGCAGTCATAGGCTGGTACTTACGAAATCGTCAACTTGACCTCTTACCTTGTCTATAAAAGCTGTCTCTAGAGAAGGTAGCGACGCAAAGCAAAAGTTTCTACGATGATTCTGTACCAAACGATCAAAAATCGAATGTTTTGGATGTTTGACCTCACTGTGACCTTGACCTTTGACCGATTTTGACCAAAATCTAATCAGCACTAGCCATCACCTCCTGAATCACGTGGTGTAATTTGACATTGGTAGCTTCTTCCGTTCTCGAGTTATCGTGCCTACAAACAAACAAACAAGCAGTCATAGACTGGTACTTACGAAATTGTCAACTTGACCTCTGACCTTGTCTAATAAAGCTGTCTCTGGAGAAGGTAGCGACGCAAACCAGAAGTTTCTATGATTATTCTGTACCAAACCATCAAAAATCGAATGTTTTGGATGTTTGACCTCACTGTGACCTTGACCTTTGACCGATTTTGACCAAAATCTAATCAGCGCTAGCCACCCCCTCCTGAATCACGTGGTGTAATTTGACATTGGTAGCTCTTCCGTTCTCGAGTTATCATTTTTTGGATGTTTGACCTCACTGTGACCTTGACCTTTGACCGATTTTGACCAAAATCTAATCAGCATAGCCATCACCCTCCTGAATCACATGGTGTAATTTGACATTGGTAGCTTCTTCCGTTCTCGAGTTATCATTTTTTGGATGTTTGACCTCACTGTGACCTTGACCTTTGACCGATTTTGACCAAAATCTAATCAGCACTAGCCATCACCCTCCTGAATCACATGGTGTAATTTGACATTGGTATCTTTCCGTTCTCGAGTTATCATTTTTTCGGATTTTGACCTCACTGTGACCTTGACCTTTGACCGATTTGACCAAAATCTAATCAGCCTAGCATCACCCTCCTGAATCACGTGGTGTATTTTTGACATTGGTAGCTTCTTCCGTTCTCGAGTTATCTGCCTACAAACAACAAACAAGCAGTCATAGACTGGTACTTACGAATTGTCAACTTGACCTCTGACCTTGTCTAATAAAAGCTGTCTCTGAGAAGGTAGCGACGCAAACCAGAAGTTTCTATGATTATTTGTACCAAACCATCAAAAATCGAATGTTTTGGATGTTCGACCTCACTGTGACCTTGACCTTTGACCGATTTTGACCAAAATCTAATCAGCGCTAGCCACCCCCCTCTGAATCACATGGTGTAATTTGACATTGGTAGCTTCTTCGTTCTCGAGTTATCATTTTTTGGATGTTTGACCTCACTGTGACCTTGACCTTTGACCGATTTTGACCAAAATCTAATCAGCACTAGCCATCACCCTCCTGAATCACGTGGTGTAATTTGACATTGGTAGCTTCTCCGTTCTCGAGTTATCTGTACCAAACCATCAAAAATCGAATATTTGACCTCACTGTGACCTTGACCTTTGACCGATTTCGACCAAAATCTAATCAGCACTAGCCATCACCCTCCTGAATCACCTGGTGTAATTTGACATTGGTAGCTTCTTCCGTTCTCGAGTTATCGTGCCTACAACAAAACAAACATACAAACAAGCAGTCAATGACTGGTACTTACGAAATCGTCAACTTGACCTCTGACCTTGTCTAATAAAAGCTGTCTCTAGAGAAGGTAGCGACGCAAACCAGAAGTTTCTACGATGATTCTGTACCAAACCATCAAAAATCGAATGTTTGACCTCACCGTGACCTTGACCGTTGACCGATGTTGACCAAAATCTAATCAGCACTAGCCATCACCTCCTGAATCACGTGGTGTAATTTAACATTGGTAGCTTCTTCCGTTCTCGAGTTATCTGTACCAAACCATCAAAAATCGAATATTTGACCTCACTGTGACCTTGACCTTTGACCGATTTTGACCAAAATCTAATCAGCACTAGCCATCACCCTCCTGAATCACGTGGTGTAATTTGACATTGGTAGCTTCTTCCGTTCTCGAGTTATCGTGCCTACAAACAAACAACAAACAAACAGAAACGGTAGTCATCAATATACTTACGAAATCAAAGATTTCGTAAGTAACACAAACAAGCAGTCATAGACTGGTACTTACGAAATCGTCAACTTGACCTCTGACCTTGTCTAATAAAAGCTGTCTCTAGAGAAGGTATCGACGCAAACCAGAAGTTTCTACGATGATTCTGTACCAAACCATCAAAAATTGAATGTTTGACCTCACCGTGACCTTGACCGTTGACCGATTTTGACCAAAATGTAATCAGCACTAGCCATCACCCTCCTGAATCACGTGATGTAATTTGACATTGGTAGCTTCTTCCGTTCTCGAGTTATCGTGCCTACAAACAAACAAACACAAACAAACATACAAACAAACGGAAGGCATCAATATACTTACGAAATCTTTATAAATGATTTCGTAAGTAATAAAGTACGAGTCACTCCAGAATGTTGCAGGATTTGGGGGCAGATTCCCCTTTTTTGTCGCCACACACGAAATATCGTCTGGGAATGAAAAAGCCACTGAAACTGGGAAATACGTTTTTATAAATCAGCGTAAACTCTAATTTACGATGTTAGTCTGAATATTAATATGCAAATACAAGCGGTCCTTTTATAATTACGGAGCCCACCAATACCGACTGGGTAGGCAATGTTACCCAACGATACTTATGCTGGCTCAATATGTGCTAGCTTAAGCCATTCGTGTAAAATAAAATTAAAAAAAGATCAACTATCTTGTCCTGACGATTCTATTGACAAACTAGAACATCATTCGGAAGAACGGCGCTCGGGAGGGTGCATACCTGTGTCAGACTGAACAGTTTATGTTTTGTATCGCACTGATAGGCTGGTTCCCAATTCAGATCTTCACCAAAGTCGAATCAATTAATCCTTATCACACACCCAACCTGTCCACCAAGTTTCATCCGAATTCATCCACAACTTATCCTGCTCAAAGACAACAATATATCCTGCAGACAGACAGACAGACAGACAGACAAACATAGGTGAAAACCTAACCTCCGTATACATGCGGCGGTGGAGATAAAAACATCCTGTGTTTACCACAAAAGAAGAATAAGAAGAGATCGAACATTTTCTGATTGATATCGGCCGGAATGAAATATTAACCACAAATACCGTGCTTTTTCTGGCTAAATATGTGCTGGACTCGGCCATTACTGTCAAGAGGAAGTACATCAAATATGGAATCCTGATAATTCTGTTGTTTTTGACAAAAGGATCACGTCATATTGAGATTTATTGAGTGGTTTGTGCCGGCATGTGTAGGTGGCGCTGTGGAAGGTCAGACCCGTGAGTCACGTGACCGGTTCCTGGTCCAGGCTTGTGCTGAGCTCTTGATTGGAATAAACCTATTGTTTTGTTCCCACTTCAGAGTTTTAGTCTCTATTTATTTTAATACATTACAGCAATGACGAGGATGTCTTCATGCATCGGCATATTAGTGGGGCAACTTAGCATAACAATTGTGCATTTTGTGAGGAAAGCACCAAATTTGGCACACTATCATATATATACACTATCATATCATATCACTATCATATACTAGTAGCCTATCATATTATGAACAGATTTGGATCTTGGGCCATCTCAAAATTTTTGATGGCAGTGGAAAATGGCTGCCACAGCCATCAGCGGCTGAATTTGAGATGGCCCAATATCCAAATCTGTTCATAATATGATAGGCTACTAGTGTGCCAAATTTGGTGCTTTCCTCACAAAATGCACAATTGTTATGCTATATTTAGCTAAGTTGCCCCACTATATTGCAAGAATATGCAGTGGGGGAGGACTGGGAAGACTATACCGAACGTTTGAATCAGTACTTGGTGGGCAACAAAATGGTCACTGATGAGGACCCTGAAGTCGGCTGGACATATTATTGACCGTCTGCGGCACTTCGACGTACAGCCTCATCAATGATGTTTTTGCTCCGGCCAAACCTTCTCACAAGTCATATGAAGAGCGCATCCATCTCGTGAAAATACATTATCAATCGAAACCGGGTAAGATCGTCTCGAGAGATAAATTTTATACCCACAATCATCAGGATCGTCCGTCAGTCAGCATCAGAGTTTGTGCCTGATTTATGCCGAATTGCTCAACATTGTGAGTTTGTAGACAAACTCGAAGAAATGTTGCACGACTTTTTCATCATCGGATCAATGACGACTCAATTCTCCACAAACTTCTTCCTGAATTCGACCCCAATCTGGTTAAAATCATGCAAATAGCCACTGCATGTATGCGGACTGTCAAAAACCTATGTGTCATCTCTAACAGGTCAAGGATTATTCACCAGGACCCATCTGTGAACAAGGTAACCCTCCGTTACAAGCAGAAGTGTCATGGCAAGCCACCAAATTCACCTCCACCTGCTGATGCTTGTGGATCTGTCCGGAAGGTTGGTGTAACTTGTTGGCATTGTGGTGGTAATAATCAAGCTTGCCAGTGTCAGTACAAGAACTATCCATGTGACAGCTGTGGTAAGTGAGGACATTTGAAACAATGCCTTTGTCCTCAATCCAAGTCAAAGAACCTATCTTCTGCTTATCACATTGGCGTGGACCCTGATGCAGTGGACGATAGGTCACAAATTGGAAGTACATTGAATCCAGATTGTAGCTGAGACACAAGTGAGGAACCTCACAAAATTTTTCCCATTGGAACCAAGAGCTCTGATGCTCCAATTATGGTTGAGGTAACAATTGGTAAGATCCCGGTGAAGATGGAAGTTGATACCGGTGCTTGAAGATCGATCATGAATGAGAGCACATTCACCTCCATTTACACTCTGAGAAAGATTCCTGCACTCCGGCCTGTATCGACTGATCTGAGGACATGTGCCGAGGTTGTTCCTATCATCAGCTCCGCCAATGTAACAGTGGGATATGAAAACAGCACTCATGTCTTACCCCGACTAATAGTGTGTGGAGAAGGACAAACCCACCGAGGACGAGACTGGCTACAAATCATCAGACTCAACTGGAGTGACATAAACAGAGTTTCCAACTCTGCTGCTGGATACGATATTGTACTTCAGAGATGTTATTGGCACCGTTGCAGGGCCCAAAGTGAGGATACACTTCTCTACACTTCTCGGCCAGTGCTCCATAAGGCCAGGTCCATCCATCCATCCATTGGAATACTCTGTGCAGAGCGTTGGTGCTGCCTAAGCAGTCTCCTTGGCTATTGGGTATAATCCTGGACGGGTCATCACTCCGACACAGGATACCAGCAAGCTGGCACTCATTTTGTCAACCTCCGAAGGATGACAGGCAGAGTCAACCCCACCTGGTATTAATTCCACAGCCAAGCAGGATTCAAACTCAGGATTCTAGGATCCCAAGCTCACCACTCTCTAAGGCCAGACCTGTGCCCTATATGATATGATAAATGTTCGAATGTGAGCTTGACCACCTGCAGTATGAGGGAATCATCTCACTATTCGAGTACTCCGACTGGGCAGCACCTATCATCACAGTACTTAAAGCAGATGGAATAGTGCACATTTCTGGAGACTACAAAACGATGATTAACTGCTATTCAACTCTGGATGGCTACCCTTTGCCCAAAGCAGAGGATGTGTTTACCACTCCCATAAGTGGTCAGACATTCACCAAGCTAGACACGACCAACACCTATACGTCACTCTGCCCAAGTTGAATGAGAGGCATCAGCTTGTGTCTGAGGCACCTCGAAGATGCACCAATATGTTTTTCGAAAGTATTTTCCCAATTGAGACTGATCACAAACCTTTGTTAGGTCTGTTGAAAGAAACCAGAGCCATTCTGCCAACATCATCAGGTCGTATTCAACGTTGAGCGTTGGCCATTGCTGGTTATGACTATTCACTGGTTTACTAACCAGGTAAGGAAATGTATTGTGCTGACATGCTCAGCTGATTGCTGCTTACCGTAACTATTCCAGAACTTCCCCAGTCTGGTGATATATTTCACCTCATCAGAAGGGGCGAAACCACACCTGATCCAGAAGGGCGGGTTGTCTCATGATGCAGAATGCTTGCTTTGGGGGAAGCCAAGTCATAATCCCACCTAAACTGTGTGGGAAAATTATCAGTGAACTTCACAATTCTCATCGAGGTATAGTCCACATGAAGGCCATTGTCTGAGCCCATGCTTGGTGGCCAGGTTTGGACAGTGACATTGAGTCCTGTGCACGACATTGTCACACATGTCAAGCCCATACCAAGATGCCACCACAGTCTCCACTGGCCAGGTGTTCATGCCCTTCGAAGCCGTGGTCCAGGATACACATCGACCACGCTCGTCCATTTCAGGAAAAGCTTGTCTTTGTTATAGTTGATGCCCATTACAAATGGATTGAAGCTCTCTTTTTTTTGTACACTCGTACATGGCTGAGGTTCGTGGAAGAGCTTGGACACTGAACAGATCATGATGTAACGGACAAAAACAGGACACAAAACATGCATACATGGGGTGGACAAGATGGATACAGAGGATGCATGGGGTGGACAAGATGGATACAGAAAGAAACTCCCAAGAGGGAAAACTGGAAAATTGGAAGGAGGAGGGATTTGGGGGAGGGTGGAAGGGGGGGAGGGATTAACAAGTGTAGAAAAAATAATGGTTTTGGATTGGGGACGATCTGAGATGGTAGTGAACAGCTATCTTGAAGACCTGGATGGAAGAATGGCATTGAAGAGGATGTGGAAGTTGATTCCACAGATGGGAAAATCAAGGAACAAATCAGTGTAAGTGAGCAGTGATTCTGTATTTTGTGAGATTTACCAGAAGGGGGTTGAAGGTGAATCATGTGAGCCCTGGGTAAAGCAGGAGGGTACAAAGCATGGAAAGAGCAGAGGGTGCAAGACCAGAAATGAGGCGGCGGAAGACAGAGATAACCGACCTGTCTGACATGGTGAAGTGATAGGCCCATTGACTCAGCTTCATCATGGAAGATTCTAATAATTTTAAAGGCCTTGGTTTCCATGATATCAAGCTGAACAATATGTGAGGCAGGGGAACCAGCCCAGAAGGGAGAGTAGTGCTCCATCAAGATGTGGATGAAGGCCTTGTAAGTGGATAGGAGTTCAGGTGTACCAAGGAAGGATTTTGTATGACGGAGGATGCCCAGTCAGCGGCTGGCTTTGGAGGCCAACTTTGAAATGTGGTTTGCCCAAGATATATCATGGCTGACTGATAGTGAGACCCAGGAGTTTGAATGAATGAACTTCCTCAAGAGGATGATTATGAAAATAGATAAGAGCGTTTGCCAGACAATCCTTTCAGAGAGAGATAGTGAGACTTGAGAATGTGATATTTGTCTGGATTGAAAGACATATTCGAAGTGTTTGACCAGCTTGTGATTTTGTCAAGGTCTGTAGAGAGGGAAGAGGTGCAGCCTGCCTGTTTGAAGGTTGGGGGGATGTCATGGCAGAGGGTGGAGTCATCAGAAAATAGATAAAGGGGATTTTCTAGAGAGTCAGAGAGATCATTGATGAAGTTCAGGAATAGGACTGGGCCCAGAACACCGCCTTGGGGGCACTCCAGCCTTGTTGTACCATCCTTATCGACTTCTGCTGTAGCAATTGAAGCCCTGTGTACGATGTTCGTGCAACATGGTGTTCTGAACATCCATTGTATCAGATAACAGCTCGTCATTTACGAGTTCAGAGTTTCAGAGTTTTTGTAACATGAATGTTTTTAGGCACTACACATCTGCCCCTTACAAACCAGCTGGTCATGGCCATGCCAAATGTGCTGTTCAGGTCATCAAGAATGGCCAAAAGTGTGATAAGGAAGGTTCCATTCAATCTCGTCTCGCTCATGTTTTCGTCAACTATCACACCAGACCCACATCAACCTACTGGTCACTCACCCGGCAAGCTTCTAATGGGCCAAAAATTAGCGACAAGATTATCATTAGTGCATCCTGATGTACATTAACTAACGGACCAGGTTGAAGCTAACAAGTATCAACAGAAATGTAATCAGGACCATACTTCTGTATTTCGTAACTTCCAGCTCAATGATCCTATATATGTATTGAATTCTAGATGTGGTACCCAAGTGGTTATCTGGCATTGTTATCGACAACATGGTGAGACGATGTTTCTACTGAAGCTGTCAGATGGTCGTTGCATCATATGTAAACATGTTGATCAACTCAGGTTGCGTCATGTGGAGCCAACCGTTGAACCGGCTCATGGGCCTATGTTATCCATTCCTGTATTAATAAATGCCACCTGTGATTGAACTTGACATGCTTCCTCATGTAAGCCCTTCACCTACCAACATATCTGAATGGCGAACCCTCTCTGGATCATGCAGTCTCAAGCAGTCTGATCATGCAGTCTGATCAACATGTTTACATATGATGCAATGACCATCTGACAGCTTCAGAAGAAACATCGTCTCACCATGTTGTCGATAACAATGCCAGATAACCACTTGGTACCACATATATATATAATGTGTTCAGAATGGGAGACTATCAGGTGGAAATAGTGGAGAGTTTCATGATCTTGGGTTCTTAGATCGAAGTGAGTGTGAAATGTGGAGGATAAATTAATAGGTCAGCATTGGGGAGAACAGCAACATCAGGATTGACAAAGATCAGGATTGACAAAAATGTGACATAGAAACCAAAAGGAGGCTGGTGAATGTTCTTGTATTTCCATTTGCAATGCATGGATGTGAGTAATGGATGGTTAAAAAAAAGAAGGAAGGGCAGAAGGTTGACAGTTTGGAAATGTGGTTTTGGAGACTAATATAAAAAATTTCCATGAACTGCAAGAACAAACTAGAGCAGATTCAGTGGAGCGCATACTTCCGCTCGGCTGAACAGTTTACACTTTGCATCCCACTGGTAGGCCGGAGCTGGATCCGGATCTGAACCAAAATCTAATCGGCTTGTTCTTGTCACCTAACCAACTCATCCATCAAGTTTTGTCATAATCCATCCACATCTTTTTGAAATATCATGCTATATATAGTTTTTGCCCCCATCTCTCAATGGTGAAGATCAAATCACTGAAAAAAAAAATATAAAAAATTATTGAATCCAGATCTTCACCAAAATTGAATAAATTCTTCCTTGTCACACAGCTGACCAGACCACCAAATTTCGTCCGAATACGTCCACAACTTTTTGAGATACCCAGCTCGCAGACAAACAGACAGAAAAAACATAAAAACAGACACAAACAGACAGGGGTAAAAACATAACCTCCACCCACATTAGAAATCAGTGGTTGAAGAAATTAGACCACCATGTACATTGAAAGCGCTGATGATGCCACAGAGTCATACTCTGGACACATCGTGCATGCAGAACACACAAGTCTGGAGAAGTCAACCGTGCTGGGTATGGTTTCGGGAAGAAGAGGAATAGACAGACCTCGTATGCACTTGATGGATGGAGTAAAGGCTGTAACCAAGCTGTCTCTTTGAGAGCTTCGGGAAACAGCACAATATAGGGACATGTGTGTCATTGATATATATATATACTAGTACAAACACACAGTAGCCCCTTAGGCTGTTGCAGAATCCTCGTCATCAATATCTGTGATCGTGATCACAGATATCAACATACACGATCACAGATAGTGATGAAGAGGATATTCTGCAACAGCCTTAGGGGCTCCACCACAGACTTTGCAACCTCCAATGGGAGAGCTGAACACTGAACAGGCTCCTCTCACCTGGACTGGTGGGAGGTGATAACGTATCAGTGGAGAACGTCCAACCGGAATTCAGTTTTGTTGATCGGTGTCTCTTCGACTGTTCTTCTTCCTTAACTCCTTCACTTTGTGTGAATTTCACCTGATGAGAGCACAACAAAATGTTTGTGGTTTTCTTTTTAGTCTGTTTTATGGTAATGTCTTTCAAAATGTCTCTGTTTATGTGTACAATTAATGGCCTTATTTAATTATATCCTTCATCAGGCGATCCTCGGCAACCTCGCTGTCTGGGGCCTTAAGGCGTTTCTTGGGTAACCTCACCGGGGGGGCTGAAGCCGCCATGTTTTTTGGCCTACTCAACCTTGCCTTGACTTGGAACAGGCCGCAGCGATTTCTTGACGATAAAGTTGTTGTTTTTTCACTTTCCTCACTCATATTATCGAATTCCTGTTCATCATAGCTACGAATGCTGGGAATATTGCAATGCTTATGAACGCCCGGAGATGTCAGCATTCGTTGCTTCATTTCATGAGCTGTTGCTTTTGAATGCTCCCGCCCCAGGTCTCAAAGTGTGTGTGTGTGTGTGTGTCATTGATTGATATCTACATATGTGGGTTTCAGAATGTGGAATGGCGTCCTCCCAGGGCAGGCTCAAAGCATCCACCTTCATTTCAGTAAGGAATCACGATTCATGGACCAAGCTGTGAAGTTTTCTGTTCTCAAAGTTTTGTGCCGAGGGCTCTCTACAGGATCGTCGCTGAGCCCTGGACAGCTTCCACCTGTAGTTCGTTTGTAATGATATTCCCAGAGATGGTTTTTAGCACACCTGTAAAATAGTTCTGGGGAGCTTATGTGATGGCGTCGTCTGTCCGTCTGTCCGTGCACAAATACTTGAAACTTCTCATACTGACAACTTCTTCAGAAACTACACATACGATTTCAATGAAATTTGACCACAACCTTCATCACCCGTGTGGCATTTCCAAAAAAAACGGGGTCTGAATGGGGTCGACAGAGGGAGTTTACGGGGTGGGGGGGGGGGGTGGGCGGTGGGGGAGGGGTGAGTGGGTTCCTCCTATAGAGGTATTTGCTTTCTTCTCAAAGATACACACAATTCCGATGAAACTTCCCGACAACATTCATCACCCATGACCCACCAAAGTTTGTTCTTGACATTAGCAAAATCTGCTCTAAGTGGGGTTGCCCCCAAAATATGTATTTGCTTCCTTCTCCAAAACTACACATACAATTCCGATGAAACTTGACCCATCTTCACCACCCGTGATGTACTAAAGTTTGTTCATGGCATTAAAAAATTGGGGTCTAGGAGGGTCTTATGGGAGATGGGGGTTGCTCCCAAAATATGCATTTGCTTTCTTCTCCAAAACTACACATGCAATTCCAATGAAACTGACCACATCTTCACCACCCGTGATGTTCCAAAATTTGTTCATATCATGGAAGAAAAAAAATTGGATCTAGGTCGGGTGGTTGCACCCCAAAATATGTATTTGCTTTCTTTTCTGAACCACACACACAATTTCGATGAAACTTGACCACAACCTTTATCACCTGTGATGTACCAAGGTTTGTTCATGGCATTAAAAAAACAAATCCATAGGATTTACTTCTTCTCCATTATATATTTTGTGGGTTATCCATGCCTACTATGCCTGATATCTTATCCAGCCACTACCAGGTGAGCACTCAGGGGTATTGCCCCTATGTTAAATTTCTCTGTGAGGTTCTTTGTCATCATTCCTGTAGCTCCAGCTATCACCGGTACAACTTTGGCATTCTTCAGCTTCCAGATCTTCTCACTTCATTCTTGAGGTCTTGGTATTTGTCATTTTCTGATTTCTGCATCGTTAGTCCAAATCACACCGGTATTAACACCTCAATTAGCAATGCCTTCTCTCTCTCTTTTTGTATCTAAGTATGAGATCTGGTCGCAACGCTTTATTTTTGATGTTCACGCGTTGCTGAGATCATAAGGTCGTGCGTGAAAGGTACTTCCATGTTTTCAGTGATTGCTTTTGGTTCATTTTCCCACAAATTTTCTGGAAATGGAATATCAAAGTTTT
This sequence comes from Eptatretus atami, assembly GCA_035128595.1. Lineage (NCBI taxonomy): Eukaryota > Metazoa > Chordata > Myxini > Myxiniformes > Myxinidae > Eptatretus > Eptatretus atami. Next base: position 22,870,743 of record CM068964.1, on the reverse strand, counting down.
TGCAGATGTGCCAATGGATTACTTTACAACTTTGTTGTGTCGTTGTGTGTACAGCTGTTCTGACATGAGTTTGTTTTTGTGTGTGTGTGGTGTGTGTGTGTGTGTTCGGTCATTAAGCATAACATATCATTCTTCTTACTAACCCACCTCCACCCCTCAACTTTCTCGCATTTTTTTCATCTCTCTCTCTCTCTACCCCCTCCTCACACCCCTCCCTCCTGCAGTATAGCAGCGTTTGGTGAGGCATAGCTCTTCCCCACCCCCCCTTCCTCACTCTTCCCCCTTCCTCACTCTTCCCCCCTTCCTAGCTTCCCCTCCCTCATGCTTCCTCTCCCTCCCCTCCCTCCTCTCTCTCTCAACCCCCCCCCTCCTTTAAAACCCGGATTGAATTTGGTAGTCATAATATAAAGCAGGAGTGTCTGTCCATCCTTCCATCCGTCCCTGAACTACTCCGTTAGTTTTGGGGATAGCCCTGCCAAACCTTATGTGGAACGTTTTTGGGTCCCACCGGATGTCCGAAGTTTGGTGGGAGGTATCATAATTACCTCAATATAATTATGATTTTGACTTTCGATCTGTACTAAACTGCTACCGATCCAGAAGTAAACACAATCACAAGTTCGGCAGAAATCGCAGGAGTTATCACAGATACCCTGGCTAAATTCGAATTCATCCCACCTTCACGAGAACATCAGTCATGGTCTGGCCAGCCCGGTGGGAAAGGCATTGCTACAAAAATTTTCCCTGGCTATTCCCAAAAGAAGTTGGGAATAATTGGAACTGTTTAAAGTCGTAGTCGTACGTAGTAGGATTGTGCCAGGCAAGTTCTCAAGGTAGTTTGCACATGTCGTGTAATTTGCCCTTCCTCCGGCTCATCATCCTCATGTCTATGGAAGTAAAGGTAGTCCAGTCGATCTTCCGATCTGCAAAATGAATGGTACTGGGTTAAATTGGTGTTTCAGTTTGGAGGGCTCATGGGTGACGGTCAGTGCAAGTCACTCGCATCACTCACGCCACCAAATCTTGTCTAAACCTCATATGAAGGCTTCAACAGATTGAGTGTCCACAACATTCTGGGGTAGACTATTCCAGTCCTCAACTACCCGGTGAGGGTTATAAACAGCTCCGCACGATAAACTTAAAAAATGAAGATATGATGCATTTCGAGAGCATTTGTTACAATCCCTATTTGTACTGTTTCATGCTCTCATAAATGCGGTTACTTTTTAAGGTGGTTATTCATCTGAGCCGCTGTGATGCTTGTATCGCCACCTTTGTTGTTGCGCTTCTCATCACCTGAACTCGTCCTCCCACAGTGTTCTTAATTGCATGCACACATCCACGATATGTATCCCATGTAATGTATCCCGAGAAAGATCCCGGCTACATAATTTACACCCCTATTATGTATTGTCGCAGTGGCTCGAGGGTGTAACTTCTAATTTCTCGTTTGGTTTTTGGAGCCAGTCCATCTAAATACCCCCTTCCCCCTCTCCCTCCATCCTCACCCCACCCGCCGCTTCGCGCCAACCCATGCGGTCTTCCCTATTCCGCATTTGCCATCTGCCTCGAAATTCCTTTGAGAACTCTTGTCCTCGCTGGCTCCACGGACGTCGTCCAACAAACTGAGCTTGTACTTTTTTTTAATAGCGCTTCAGTGTGTACGTGCTGTTCGATAGCTTTGAAACTGTGAAAAGTGAAGTTATGAAGGACAAAAGGGGTTTGTTTATATGTACAAAGGTGACTTTACATGGCCAATAACATACTACAGTCCACCTTCTTATCGGTATCAGCAACTTTAAACCCCTCCCCTCTTTTCTATTTCATTATTCATTACAGGGTATGATTGGCTGGTCGGATAACCTTGCCCTGAGAGGTACGCACACTCGCCTCTGAGCTCTCCTGGGTTCGAATCCCGACCCAGCTATAAACTGTCATCCCAGTGTTTCACGGGACGGGTGATTCATCCTCAAGTGGACGCTAGAACTGGACGTTCCCTCTGCCATTAGCTGGCGGGCGTTAAATATCCCACGGTGTCCTTTGTGAAGGGTCGGTGAGAAATCGCCGGAACTCAGAGCAAATTGCAAATTCATGCTCTAACCTACAAGGGGGCACTGCATGAGCAGCACAGCAGCGCTCAAAGCAAATGATGCCACCTGCAGCCACGAGCTGCATACAAAAGAAGACGAAGAAGCACAGGGTGCAACAACTTGAACACAAACAATCCCATGTTCTCATAAATACTGGTTCCTACACTTAGAGCGTCACGTGTTTTGCTTCCCCCTATTGTCGTCTTAGGAAAGGCATCCGACATCACAACGCCGTATGAGGGGTCACGACCTGCACTTCCATCGTCCTGACGACCTAACATTGTGGAGACGAGGCCATGTAACAATTTGCACCGCAAACAAATGCATTCCAAAAAGGCTGAACGCATTACACCGCAGTTAACTTCATTTACTAGGAGCCGCAGCGATGAGCACATCTTCTCGGTGAGTAATAACTTTGTTAATGAAATTGTTCCCTTTCCCGAAACGGCTTACAAATTTATTGCCTCATTCGAATGGCGCCGAAGGGGGCATTAAGAATCAAACGGTGCACGATCCGAGCATATTATATGGCATTTCCATTTGCAAGACCTCGACCGAAAACGTCTCCGACGAGAGGATGTCGAAGTCGATTCGAAACACGGTGTTTCCACGTCCAGTGGTGTATGTATACAGTATACACGCCTTGTGACCATCAATCGTGATGAATCGATTCGAGTAACACTGAGTGACCACTTGATTCCATAGAGCCAGAAGCTGTTGCGCCGGGGCACCACAAGCTGTTGCGTCCTCCGATCTAAAAAAAACGACCTTCGCAAGGAAGACCTTTTCTCGAAAACCTTGCAACCGATGTTTCTCCTTGATCGGGAGTTTTATAGAAACGTAAGATTGAAACATCCCACGTCCGTGGCCAGCAGGTGCTTAATTGCTTCTCCAAATGGTTCGGCTGAATTGGAAGTGGAATTCTAGGAAAATTGCCTCTTGATTTTGTAAAGTTGAGCTAACTCATGATTTCATTGTCGACAACAGAGCCGTTACTAATATCGAACGTTTGCTAACGACTCGTATAGTGCCGGCTAGATAAGAGGCAGTATGGGCTGGTGGGATACCTGACAAGTGCGCACACTCACCTGCGAGCTGTCTGGCCTGGGTTTGAATACCCACCCAGCTATGAATTGCCATCCAAGTGTGTTGCAAGCAGGACGAGGCATTCTTTACAAAGTGTATGCAAGTTATTGCCAGCATCCTGAATATATTGTAAATTCTTGCCTGGACTACACACAAAAAGTGGTTTGACCTTTTTGGTGGGTTCCTTGGCACCAGATCACACCAGTTGCTATTTTAGAGTGTAGTTGCTCTCTGGGTCGCAGATTTTGCATTGTAAACAAATTGACCAGGTGGTTGACATGTTTCATGTGAACAGCCTTTTTGGGTCCAAAAGGCAAAACACACACACACACACACACACACACACACACGGAAAATGGTAGAATCGTATACCCCACCCCAGTAATTTATATACCCTGTACATTGCTCTTCTGTTCTCTCCCTGTTAGCCCCTCACAACCTCTCCAATTTTTCCAACTTCTTCCTTACCCGATAACTCACTTACGCCTTGTGAAGGACTACTGCCCACAAACTAATGCCAGCAGATGGGATATCCAGCTTAAATGTCATCAGAGCGGCGGCACACATATTGATGTACTGCCCTGCCTTCGAAACTCCAGGATGACAGTTAATAGCTGGGTTGGGATTCAAACCCCGGATAGACAGCTCAAAAGTGAGTGTGCCTATATCTGGGATATCCTGCCAACCCATAAGTATGTATATCACTCTGAATACATTTAATGAATTATTTTTTTGCTCCATTGTCCCAATCTGGAACTGCCTTTGCCATTTAGGAACTGATTGTTCATTTGAACAATGGTATTGCCTTTTGAGGTCTTGTACTCAAAGGAGAGTAAATTTTTGGTTTGTGCAAATGTTGGACCTTTAAAGAGCACATCGCAGCATGTACAGTTCCCATACTGATGACATAGGACCTATTGTTCAACAATACTCCTTGTTCCATCGTTGATAAGTTGCCCTCACACCCTCTGTCGTCAAGTACTAATGAGTTCTGGAAATGGCAAATGCGCAGGTGACGTGAGAGAAGAAGACTTCACACCTTGGGTAGAAAGCCACCATCGAAGTGATCGATCATCTTTTTCTGTCAATTTCAGATCCGTGGACTGATACAGCCTATCTGTTACGTTATTATCTCATCGGGTTAATATGCCAGGCCACTAACTACTAAGACCCTGGTCGTTGTAGAAATAAAGGTTAACTTACACCCACAATCCAGATCGAAAGGAAAGCTTGTATATTGAAATCACCAAGTGTAGGGGTCACGTGTTTGTTTGCATTTCCAGTATGGAGTGGAGGGGGACTGAGAATGATGAAGTTAACCCCTGATGTGATGTCAATTATTTATAGATATAACATCATAACCTAGGTGTTAAATGATGGCAAAGCATGTCAGCTTTACTCAAGCATTAATTTTGAAAGCCTTAGGGGTCTGCTTACCAAACTGCATACGTTGATCAATTGCTATTCAGCCCATAGATAGTCATGCTGCCTTTATGGGGATATCAATTTCCCCATTTTACACAATGTACAATTAATATTTTGTGCACATCCATGAACCCAAAGAGCGAGCTTTTCATGATGTGCTAGTTTTGAAACTTTGACATTCCGAACAGTTGGAGATTCAGATAAACATCTCATTCTGGGTCCATTTGAACTACACATCGAACTGGGACCTTATGTTCCAAAACTCCGTAGTAATTGAAATCTATGAACCCGCTTGCTTATCGATCAAATCTGCAAGTGTTATTTCAGAATGATTATGTCTTCCATCTTGACCTAAATGTTTTAACTTAATTTAAAATAGCAAGGGCACAGTTGTATTGGAAAAATTAATTTTGACATAGTTATCATCTTTACTTGCAGCTCTGAAACTGAAATGTGGTCTTATTTCATTTATTTAATTAAAACGTGGAGATCACATCACACTTTCTTTCTCATTGCTGTGTAAAAGTCCCCACTAGTGCAGATTTCCGACTCTGATAAAGGACTTCCAGTCCTTAATTGTACCACTAGCAGAAAAGCCCATCAAAATGACAGGTTGGAGTTGTTTTATGAAAAATTTCAAATATATACTTTGTACTATCAACATGCATTACCTCCAGGCTCCAGAACTATTTTCTTTCCTCTACATGTGTTGTCATGAAAACGTACCTTTCTTTCATGATAGAAGATGCGTTGTTCAGTCTCCAAATGTACAGAAAGTCAGAAGTCCTCATGAGGGTAATTTGAAGCAATTACATTATGTTACGGTCAAACGTACAGTTACCCGGATTACATACATGGAGCAAAAACATGCCTCATGCTTTTGACAGCCATCCTTCTGTATTTTTACACTAATCAGCCTTGCAAACTCGGAATAAAACAGAAATTACAGTAGATACAAAAACATTAATTTATAAAATAAATTGATCTTCCCTTTACTTGGGCAATGTATAGACAGCAGATAGTATATATATATATATATATATATATATATATATATATATATATATATATATATATAATAGTTACGAATTCGCGCCCCGCCGGCGTGCGATCGACCGCGTGTAACCAATAGCGGCCGCTTCGCCCACCGAACGTGCAATTCAGTCGTGACCCTCCTGGAACTACCGCCAAGGAGTTAGTCACGGGTGGGGGTTTAACTTCACCACAACTCAGTCCGCATTCTACCCGCGCAAATAGGGTCCGATCGCCGAATGGTCGATTTACTTAAGTACCCGCACGGATAGCGTACCGAGGAGTTGTACCACGCCACAGGTCGACTCCGGACACGAACCGCTTAAGCGGCTCTTTCCGTGCTACAGGGATAACCGAGCGGAGTTATCGTCGACCTTGACGGTTCAGATTATTTACCGGGCGTTTTAAACCCACTACCAATCCCTTACGTGATGCAAGATGGAGATTCATAAAAAAAAAGGCGAAGCAAAACGGGGAACAATCGGACAAGCACATTTATTCACGGAAGCACGGAAGGAACGTATATTACAGTCAAAGGGATACAATAAAAGCAATACACGTATACGTTTATGCAAAGAAAAACACTAGCAAAGAACCAACGCAGATCTACAACCGAATAAGGCGATTCACGGCAACACTAAAACAGTTCTACTTCTCAAGACTGGCCACCCACAGACATTTACAAAAACCCCAAAAGAAAAGGAAGTCGCGACTTCCCTGAGCGCGTCGTCCAGCCCTTGGCGACCGCAACTCCGAGTCCCTCCGGCGTAGTCCACTGGCTCGTGCCTCGCGCCTGCACGTGTCGTCCGCCGACCGAACGAACGAACAGAACCTCAAGCAGGGATCTCCAACAACTCTCGACAATTCTCATTCAGGGACAACCGACCAGCGACTCTCCACAACTCTCGACAATTCTCCTCCAGGGACAAGGGGCCAGCGACTCTCCACAACTCTCGACAATTCTCCTCCAGGGACAAGGGACCAGCGACTCTCCACAACTCTCGACAATTCCTCCAGGGACAAGGGACAGCGACTCTCCACAACTCTCGACAATTCTCCTCCAGGGACAAGGGACAGCGACTCTCCACAATCTCGAATTCTCCTCCAGGGACAAGGGGCAGGGATCTCCACGCCCACCCTTTTGTGGGGTCGGGCTCCGCCCTTCGCTCCGCCCCCGCCCCCGCCCCGTTCTTGGCTCCTCCTTCCTTCGAGACGCTTCCAGAAAATGCCTCGAAGGGGGGCGTTCCTCTCCCCCGGCGCGTCACACCGCGCATCCGCCAATCGGAGAGGACGCGCCACCCCCTCCCCCTTTCTCACCAAGCGCGGGGAAAAATGGTGGGAAAACCCCACAGGCGTTGTTGGTTTTCTTCTCCACACGCCGTACGACGAGGGAAGGAAGATTCGGGCGGGAGATATTTGCGCGGGCGTTTTGGGCGGGAGATATTTAAGCGGGAGTTTGGGGCGGGAGATGCCCCTTCGCACCTTGTTGCTGCTGCCCTCCGCTCCTTTCATCCGTCTCGCGGAGATCGTGACCGCACGGTGCTCGTTGAATGGCGAGTGGCGAGATGGTGGTAGCGTAGTTGTGGAAGGTGGCGTCGTGGTGTGAATGGCGTGATTGTTGGCGTCGTGTAATGAATGGCGTGATCGTTGAGATGTTGGTTGTGGCGATGTTCGTTGTTGTTCTTGCACCAAAATAACGACAGCAAAAGAAAAACGGCTAATGAAGAATCGCAGCCCGAATGGATCACATATATTCCCTCTAAGCAACGGGTTTGGGCTAACATACACATGAACTTACCGATATATCTCACCTGAGGACCCTTTATGGTGTATTGCGAATTTCCACAGCCGTAACAATATATATATATATATGGACATTGCTCCCCAAAATAATAAAAACAAGTAAAAAAGATAAAATGTAGTAGCCCCCGTTATTTTGGTAATTTTGCTGTAAGGAGTTAGAGGGTTAGCCCATATTTATGTAAAACAAAAATGGCCACCAGTCTACCAGTCGGCCATCTTTGATCAGATCGCAAAATAAAAGTGAGAGGTACGTGTATGCCATCATGGACTGTGTTTGTGCCAAGATTGAACAAAATCAGACCATGCATGGCTGAGAAATGGTTGGGGAAACATTTAAGTAATAAAATGGCCACTAGTCGGCCATCTTAATTCTGATCTCGAAAACAAATGACACGCATATGTAAGCCATCATTCATTATCTGCCTGTGAAGTTTAAACAACGTTGGTAAATGCATGTCCGAGAAATGTTTGAGGACGGGTTCGGCACCGGGTTTTATAAACAACTAAAATGGCCGCCAATCGGCCATCTTTGATCGAATTTCAAAAAAAACGAAAAAATGACATGCATATGTATACAATCATGTGTTTGTTGTCTTCGTGCCAAGTACGAATAAAATTGGTCTCTACATGTCCGAGATATGGTTGAAGACTCACACACGCATGCACACATGCACATACGTACGCACGCACGAATGGACACGAAAGTCGAGACCAAATCCATGACGAAGTCCAATGGGGGCTAATAACCAGGGTTATGTACATGAAGCAAACACATGCCTACTGCAACACTACTTATGTGCATATATAATACATCGTGGTTATATAGCTCAGATAATTCCAATTGCTCCGGAACATGGGCTGTCACCAGAGGCTTATACATACTTTCACCTTCACAAAATGGTGGATGTATGAGTTTTTTTTTTTCAGCTTACAATTGCAGGTAGAGCCGAGCCAGTTATCCAACCAATGGGATGAAGGCAGACTGCATATGCAGGCAAATATCAATACTTAGTCCACAAACAAACCTGCTTTTATATTGTATAGAGATAAGTCTAGCCACCTGACTGGTGTGCAGTTTCAAAAGGTCAGACTGCCGAGAGCATGACAGGGCCACACCATCATGCCCATTGTGGGATGTAATGCATGCCTTATTTACTCTTGTAAACAGGGAGAATGGCAGAGTAAGTCTTGGTACATGTCGTATGTAATTTATAGACAATATGGCTCGGGATAAGATTGTTTGTGCAAAAACCTCTTGTTAATGGGCGGGGCCAGGTGAGGACCTGCAGCCACGAAAAGGCACCAGGAAAGTGACATGCTTTAAAAAGACCATGACAAACTGTCGGCGCATGTGTACAAGCCATGGCGGTCAGATGCACTGTCGGGCCCAGAAGAATGGGGAAGGATACTTTTTGTCAATTGGAGCCGCACTGTGGGGCGGGGTGGCCTGGAGGATAGCACCTCCCACAAGCAGCAGGCAGCTAATTACGGGATCTGCTACAGGTGAAGGCGGCAGTCACAGAGTCCACAAGGGCTGTGTTTGCGCATGCACACAGAGTAGGAGTTGGTGGGGTTGGACCTTGGACTTGGAGGAGAAACATTTCTTCACTCAGTTCATCTGGCTCTCTCTTTTCTAGCTCTTTATCTGTCTGTTTGCTCTCTTCGTCCCTGTTGTGGATCGAGGAGGAAGAGAGCGTCTTCATGCTGCATGCTCCGACCCAAGGCACAACTCACGCAGAAATGCCTTTACCCTGCCGATTGTGCTCCTGTTCGACCGACAGCCATCATGCCATTGCAAAGCCCTCATCTGCTTCCCCTTTGTCAGTAAGAGTGCTGTTTCTGTGGCACTTTGGGGGTTGGGATTATTTATTTCTCTCTTTGTACTCAGTTTCTATAGTCCCCTCTCTCTATAAGTGTCTGTCCTGTCATTAGTTTGTTTCGTACGTATTGTTTGTCTCATCTATCCTTGATGATTTCATTTATTTGATTACAAAATAAACACTTTTAAATGAAAGACACATTTCCCCATCTTTCGGCTCGTGTGTGCATTCTGCCCTCGAATTTACCTTCATTGGGAATAACCTTGGGGAATCGTAAGGTGAATCGGAGTGCAGGATACGGTAATTATTATCTGAACTCAGTCTGGATTTGCACATTTCGGCTGTTTGCAGGATCAAAGAGCCGGGCACAGACGGCCTGTGCTAACAGATGCTGTCTGACATGACAAGACATACACACATACAAACACACCATGTAAGGTATCTCAATAAAATATATGTATATTGTGTACAATGTCGAGGCTCGTATGAGAGCTAACACACAGAACATACAACAAGAGGAGCAAGAGACAAGAGGGGCAGGAGAGGAAGGTAAAAAAAAACAGTGGGGAACAGAGACATGAGGAGATCTGTGGAAGGGTAACAAGAGGTACATAGGGTAACAAGATGGACACTAGGGTGCTTCATAATAGGGGGTAAAAAATATAAGTATGAATATTCATGCTCCCTGGGTGTGCTTTTGTTCCATTTGACAGTAGAAACATGCACACCAAATATGAAGCAGATTGGAGGATGTTTAGGGGTTCCTCAAGTTGGCACAATGTTGTTGAAATTTGCCAAACTGTAACTGACAACTTGCCGTCGAATGTGCACAACGCAGTACACTTCACAATTAATATGGTTGTTTGATATTTTCATTGGAATAGTATATTACATTGTGCAAATTACGTGTATTTTGTAAATATGAACCAAAATTGTGCCAACTTGAGGAACCCCTAAATATCATGGAATTTTGTTCATTTTTGACCTATAAGTTCTTATGGGGTATTGGACCAAAGGCAAAATCGGGGAGCAGCAAAAATCAAACTTTCATTTTTTTTGGAACACCCTAATGGACACGACAGGGACTTTCAGGAAGGAAAGCAGGGAATTTGAAGGAGGTGGGATTGGGGTGGATTAGCGGGGGTAGAAAAGATCATGGTTTTGCATTGGGGAAGATAAGAGATGAACAGCTGTTTTGAAGACCTGGAGGGAAGAGTGAGATTGAAGAGAGTGCGGGAGTTTATTCCAAAGGTGAAGGAGAGAGGCAATGAAGAAGATGGTATATATATATATACACAGAGACAGAAAGATATGAGTGTTGATAACCCTAAAAGAGGGTTTTACCGTGCGGGGCATAACCTGGAGGCCACAATGTGAGGTCGCCACTTCGGGGACCGAGGGGGAAAAGGAGGACACATAGGTAAACTGCTTGGTCCATGAGTCATCGTTCCTTGCTCAGGTGAAGATGGATGCTTGAGGACCGGGGAAGGCTCCGCTAAACGGAGCATGGAAAAGGAGACGACTTGGTCAGTGAGTCGTGGTTCCTTTCTGGGGTCTTCTTCTTGCGTATGGTAGCTTAGCTGCCGGGGTTGCTGTAATTTATTGGAAGCGCGACTGTGTCGCTGATGCAGTGCCCCTCTAGCAGTACACACTGGTATTCATTTCGCCGACCTCGGAAGGATGACAGGCTGAGTCAACCCCCTGGTGAATATTAATTCATCGGCCAACGGGGCTTGAACTCAGGACCCTAGGATCGTATCAGGGGTGTAAAAAATTGTTAAAACAGAAAACCCCTTAACTGTCAAAACAACTCCACAGCATGAACATTTAATTACCCATTAGACCAGGACGGGACCCGCTAAACTGGGCAACACGTACTTACCGATATAACTATCTTAGGCCCTGTGTTGAGTGAACAGTAAACTCCAAATTCGTAACAATATAATAGATTATATAAAATATATATACATATAATAATAATCTGCTCACCACTCATACCAGCATTCCGTAAATGAAAAATATACACAATGAAAAAAAGAGTGAAAGCAAATGCCAGAGGACTCCCAAGCCAATGGGAAGCACGATTCGCTTGCAAGCTTACACAATGATGTTAAGCAACCTGATAATGTACATATTATTATATCCGATCCCTGCATCACCTGCATGATACAAGCTGAAATAGAGCAACATACGCGTGGAGTGCATACCTCCACCATGCCTGAACAGTTTACATTTTGTATTCCCATGAAAGAATGGAAGTGCAGCCTGCCCTGAACCAAAATCTAATCAGCTTGTTGTTGTCAACCTACCCAACTCAACCACCAAGGTCTGTCATAACAATGCAAACTTTTTGAAATATCATGCCATATGTCGTTTTTTGGCCCCATCTTCTCAATTTGACGAATCACTTGAAATATTCTCTTATCCGTATTGTATGTATTCTCACCAAAATCTAATCAATTCTTCCCCTGTTACACACCAACCTTGTGCTGATGTTGGCCCAGCATCTCCTTAGGCTCCTTCTGGCTGACATCAAAGTCTTTCCGGTTGTAATCTTCCTGTTTTACCTGTATTTCTCAACTACATTTACTGGTTTGTTCCTAGTCGGGGTTTCTTTCCAAAATCTATCTATTGAGTTTTCTCGACATGTCTTACCGAGCTTAGCCTACCTCACTCCCCCCGCGTGTGCGATCATGTTATGTTATTTTTACTCCCATTAATCTTCCAATTCATCTTCCCCACTTCCCAACGTCCCCATCACCCAACTAAAACCACAACTATTTTTCTGTCTATATTACCCCCTCAAAAAAAAAAATATAAAATACTTAATCTCACACTCACGAGTCTCGAACCTCTCTTCCTACCGCCTTCTTCCTTCTTCTTCCGTTCCGCCGGCACACCATCTTATCCCCACTTGAGCTACCCCTCCGCTCGCCATTACCTTTAACGATTTCTCACGATCACAACCTCCTCATCTTCCCGAATCTACCTGCTTCTTCAAAAATAGATCAAAAAAAAGAATCTTCCTGTTTCCTTTCGATCTCGACACCTCCTTTCCACCACGTTCTCTCTCCTCTCCGGGTAACATTTCATCGACCAGCAGCTGTCACCACGTGTGCTTACCGTTCCAAATTCACCACACACCCTTCCACGATTTACTTCAACCTTTCCTTTTCCCAAATGTTACGCAATCCTTATTTAAAATAAATAATTTCACTTTTGATTTATTTACACCTCCCCATAGCCAAGTTCTTCACCCGTAACCACAGTGATTTCTGGTTTACACCCCCATGCGTTACCGATCCAAATTCACCATTCACCTCACGATTTTTTTCTACAACACTTTCCATGACCGAATCTGGACGAAAACTCTCTCAAACAATAATAATAATAAATAATTAATAAAACGATCTCTTAATGCTTCTTCCTTCACACAACAGTGTTTTGCTCTTTACTGATATCATAATGAACTACCTCTCCACTATTGTAAACAGACTGCTCCTCAATTCGACCTTTCCTTCTTCCTTGCCGGAAAAAATCCAATGGTTAACAGCCGTTTCTTCTTCTCCATTCTCTGGAATTCTCGCCTTGATTACATCCAATCAAGAAATCGTGTTTTAATCGCATTCTACTGAAAAATTTTTAAAAAGCCCAGTTTGCTATGAATGTTCCGCTTTCCATCAACCATTCTTTTATACCCATTTCAGTGCCAACTTCCACCCTCCTCACCCCTCACTCTCAAAGCAAACAATCACAACTTCCTCCCTCCAAAGCCTCCCGTGCTACACCTCTACTCAAAAACTCCCCCCTCACTTTCTCCCTCAACTCCTCCCTTCACTCACCCTCTCCCACCATTCACCACCCTCCCTCACCCTTCTCAATTCTCCACCTCTCATCCACAAAGCTGCCCTCCTTCCACGCCCTCTCACTCTACATCTCTTCACTCCACCTCCTTAAAATTCTCAACTGCCTTCTGCCCCCTCTCTTGTCCCCCCTCTCTCCCCAGCACACAGAGCCTTTTCTCCTCCTCATCCGGCCCCCTCCCAAAGCTATTCTGCAATCCCCCACACTCTTTCAACAACCTTCTTACCTCCCCCCCTCGTCCCTTTGTCCTACCCTGCCCCTCCCCTCCCACGCCCTGCACCCAAAGCCCTCCTCCCCTCCCTCTTAATAACAGTGTGGACCTCAAATATCTGGGGCCTTCGCACAAACCTTTCAGAATCTTTCCATACAGGTTGCCACTGACAAACCAGACATAATCTGCCTAACAGAAGCTTTCCTCCCCCCAAGACGTGTGCTGACTCCCAAGTATCTCTCCCTGTTACTCCCTCCTCCGGTATGACAGAACTGACGGCCTCGTCCTGGTGGAGGAGTTGCTCTCTTTCATCAAAGACTCTATTCCTCACTCTCCGTGCACTGCCCTCACTCCCCCACACCCCCAGGAATACCTCTGGCTACGGCTTCCCTCCACTCCCACCTCCTCATGTTTATATGTGTACTGTACCGTCCACCAAACAGTGATGACTCCATCTACACCTCACTATCCGAAAAACATGGACAAACTTCTATCCTTTCTCATCCAAACTCTCTCGTCCTCATATGTGGCGACTTCAATTGTCATCACGCCAGTTGGCTAGGTGTGGGTACCTCTCTCACCTGTCATGGCACTCGAGCAAAAGCTTTCTGAGAGACTTCTATTTGTGTACTGACACAATCGGTCAACTTCCCAAACCTGGATCTCAACTAATGGTACTCCCACTCTTTCTGGATCTGATTTTGAAAAATTTCCCTGACAATATCTGCTGCCTCTTCCTCCGCTCCAATCGGTTCTTTCTGACCACGTTCCTTTCAAAGTGAACATCACCCTGGCTATTATCAGAGAACCACCTTACCGCGTCGAGTTATGGCATTTTACTCAAGCTGACTGCAGGGTCTCCAAGCAGCCATCAAACTTATAGACTTGCGTCTCCTATCACTACTTTCTCCAACATCAACTCATCCTTGGAATTCTTTCAAAAGAGAAACTTGCTCTCCCTCATGCCACAGATTATCCTCTCTCGTCTTCCGTTTGTCCTACCCTTCCTCTCACCCATGGTTCACTGAAGCTTGTGGCGAGGCAGTGTCCTGAAACAACTTGCCTTTGCCTCAATGGAAAGCAAACCCAACTGTAGGGTAATCTCAGTTTCCTTCCATAAAAGCTCGAACAAGTGTGTATCTACCCTCAGAGAGCCAGAAAACATCTTTCGAAGCTCAAGTCTGAACTTTCAAACCTCTCTCCCTCCTCAAAAACCTGGTGGCATCTAATCAAATCTGTTTCTGTGTATGTCCTCCCTCCATCCCCTCCCTTACCTCAAATGGCCGCACTGCTGATACACAAACGTGAAAAGGCTGAATGCTTAAACTCGGTGTTTGCAGCTTAAAAAACTCTCGTGTCCAAAACCCATCGCTTTCTCTACCAACCTTACCCAGTCGCACCCAAACTGTCCCTGGACTCTGTGTCCTTTTCTCCTGACAAGGTGGAGAGCTTGCTGTCAAACCTCGACTCAGATTCTGCAACCGGTCCAGACGGCATCAGCCCACGTGTCCTAAAAACCTGCTCTTCTGCTCTTGCTCACCCTCTCTCTGTTCTATTCACCCTCTCATTTGCTCAAGCCATCTGCCATCTGCTTGGAAAATCAGCAAACATTACTGCCCTGCATAAAAAGGTGCAAAAACAGATCTCTGGCAACTACAGACCAATCAGCCTTCTACCAATCATCAGCAAGTTATGGAATCCATCATCGCTTCAGACATCAAATCCTTCCTCTTCTCCAATGGCTTGATTTCCCATCATCATATTGGTTTCAGACCAGATCACCCTACCCTGGATATGCTGCTTCTGCTCTCCCAACAATAGATGGAGGCCATCAATGCCGGACATGAAATCAGAGCCATATCCCTAGACATATCACGTGCTTTTGACACGGTCTGGCACCCTGCCCTGCTCACCAAACTCTCTTCCAATGGTATCCAAGGCCATCTCCACTCATGGCTCAAAGGCTTCCTCTCCTGTCGCAGTCAAAGTGTGGCCCTAAATGGGGTTCTTCTTCATCCCCTCTTCCTTCCAGGCTGGAGTTCCTCAACGTAGCGTTCTGGGCCCTGTTCTTTTTTCTGGTTTTCATCAATGATCTCTCCGATCTCTGAAAATCCTCTATATCGTTTGCTGAGATGACTCCACCCTCTGCCGTACCATCTGTCATCCCTCAGACCGGCATGCAGCAGCTTCTTCGCTCACTGCAGATCTGGGTAAAATCACAAACTGGTCCAACACGTGGGAAACATGTCTTTGAATCCGGACAAACGTTACAATGTCACGGTCTCTCCAAAAGGACCGTTTGAATCCCCCCCCCCCATCTACTTTCTCAACAATCCTCTGGAAGAAGTCCTTTAGTCCATTATGCTTTCTCTGGGTCTCACTATCTGTCATGACCTTTCCTGGGAAAGCCACGTTTCAAACCTGGCCTCCAAAGCCAGTCGCGCACTGGGAATCCTCCGTCGTGCAAAAGTCCTTCCTCGGCCCACCTGAGCTCTTTACCACTTCAAAACTTTCGTTTCCGCAGCCTGATGGAGTACTGCTCTCCCCTCTGGACTGGGGCTCCTGCCTCCCACCTTCTCGGCTTCAGCTATGGAAACCAGGGCATTTCTATCATTGGCATCTCCCGCATGAGGCCGAGTCTTTGGCCTCTTACTCTCTCACCGCAGGCTGGTCGGTGGTCTTTCTGTCTCTCTACCGTCTCATCTCCAGCCTCCCCCCCCCTGCTCTCTCTCTGCGATTTGCCCACCACATTTCCGCAGGGCACTCCAGAATCCGCCAACAACCCCCTTCTTGGTAAAACTACAAAATCACGAATCACTGCTCACCTTCACTCTTTCATTCCTCTTTTTTCCCGCCTTTGGAATAAACTCCTCACTCTATTCAATCCCATTCTTCCCTCCAGGCTTCAAAACAGCTGTTCACCACCACCTCTTATCATCCCCCATCCAAATCCTCGATCTTTTCTACCCCGATAATCCCCCAAGCCCACCTCCTTCAAATTCCCCGCTTTCCTTCCTAAAGTCCCTGTAATGTCCATCTGTATTCCATGTTCCCCACCCCATCCTCTCCCTTCCCAAGATCTCCTAATGTCTCTGTTCCCCACTGTTTTGTCCTTCCCCTCCCGCCCCTTTTGTCTCATGCCCCCCCTTGCTGTGCATGTTGTGTGTTCGCTCTCATACGAGCCTCGACAAGGTATTAAAAAAAAAAAAAACTGTTGAATAATCCTGTGCGCAAACAGACAGTTAAGACAGACGGGTGAAAACATAACCTCCACCACTGAAGGTGGATGGAGGTAATGAAGAGTCCAAAACAAAGTGTAGCTTGTTGAAACTCTCCAGTGAGTTGCTTGTGTGAAAACCTCTAATTCCAAAATTTATTTGTCTCCCCACTCATCATACATCTTACAACTTATAATGTGCAACAGCTCCCAATCCTCATGGGAGAAATGTTACTGAAATACAGTTTTGCACATCTTGGCAATTAGTCTTTCAGTCTCTGTTCCTGTTTTTCAATTGAAGACCTTGCACATGTTTTGTTTCACTTCGTACATTTCCAGCTCTCTCATGAAACATGATTTGCTTGTGAAGAGTCAAATTAATTGCATTAACTGAATATCAGCAATCAGAGGCTTTGGATTATATTAATTTGTCACACTACCTCAAATTATTTCTCTTTTAACAATATTTCCCCAACAGTCATAGATACAAACATGGTCCTGGAGCATGGAGAGTGTGTGACAGGTGAGGATTTGGCACAAGCATGATACACCAAATTCCCTTTACCTGCACCTTAATTATTTTGCAATATCTTGTGGAGACTTGGGCTTGGGTCTGTATGCTGTCCAGATTCTAGAGCTGTAATGGTCACCACATTGCCATATTCAGACTGTTTCAGGTTTATAACCATGAGATGGCTCCAAGGTTGATTTAGTTGAGAGCAGAAAATTAATGCAAGGTCATCTTTCGGTTCATTTCTCATGAGACTAGTATCTATTTTGGAATAGCTTCTGGGCAGAATGGTAGGTCGACAATGGGCGTGACAACGAAAAGGAATATTTTAAAGTTTTCGGCCACAAGCCAAGAGGCATCTAAATCTGAGCTGTCATTCTGAGCAATCAAAGAGGCTTCATTGTGTTTTCAATTTCATGCTGGCTTATCCAAGCTGTGGTTCAATAAAGTGGAGAGAATTTTGGAATTCCTGACGTACAGGAACCCTGCCTCTTTCTGACCCCGTTTTCATCTCGACCGCAGAGCAGACTTGGCACACGGATAGGAAACTTCACAATCTCTCTCACCCAAGGATTCAACATAAGAAAAATAAATTTACCTGTGTGTGTGATTTCTTTTTCCTCTCTTTACAAATTCGTCTTTACGTCATGATTTCATTGTAATAAGAAATTTAAGCACTGCTTCTTTGATAGCTCTGATTCCAATATAATGTATTGAATTTCCAACATATACTCATGAATGTTGATCATTATTTATGTGGCCTCAAATCAAAGTTGTAAAATAGAATCGTTGATTTTTTAAATAAAAAATTGCTCCAAAAGTACCATTTTAAAAAAACAAAAAAACAATTAGGTTTGAAATTGTAAAAATGTATTATAAAACGTTCCGTTGATTTTGTAATATTGACTTATTTGTGCAGCAATTCATAATAATTTGAGAAAAGACCAGAATAATTTGTGCTTAGCATTCCCCACACTCTCACTCTGCCTCTACACCAATGATACATGCCAATATACAACTGTAAATCAACCCCTGGCAGAGATGCATCTTTGGAACTTCCTACCTTTGCAATCTGCTGTGATCTGTCGAGGTGCGATAACTTCTCCAAGTTGGTCTCCATTGGTGAGGCAACACCTTTTTTTTGTACACATAGTCGAAGCTCGAAGAGAGCGAGTACATGAATGGATCAGGACATAACGGACAAAAACAGGATGAAAACATGCATGCATAGGGTGGACAAGTTGAATAGAGAGGATGCATGCAGGAGCAAGATGGATACAGGAGAGAAACTCAAGGAGGGAAAACTGGATTCCATGACCTTGCTGACGACTGTAAGTAAGCTGATCGTCTGGAGTTGAAGGATCATTTTGCACCTTTTATGTAGTGCAGTGATGTTGGTGGATATCCAAGCAGATGTTAGATGACCTTGTGCAAATGTCAGGGTGAAAAGAGCAGAGAGAGGATGTGAAAGAGCAGCAGAGCAGGTTTTTGGGACATGTGAGTTGATGCCATACAGTCCAGTAGCAGAGTCAGAGTCGAGGGTTGAAAGAACCTTCCCCACCTTCTTAAGTGAAAAAAAACACTGAGTGCAGCGAGCAGTGGGTACGACAGGGAAGGATGGGTACCGAGAGTGGAGGGTTGGGGACGCAAAGATTTGGAAGCAAACATAGAATTGAGGCATTCGGCCATCTCATGTGCAGAGTGGGCTGTGGTACCATTTGAAGAGAAGGAAGGGATGGAAGGGGAGCATACTCCAGAAACAGACTTAACAGTGGCCACCAGGTTTTAGAGGAGAGAGACAAGTTTGAAAGTTAATTCTTGAGGTTGAACAGATGTTTCATGGCTCTCCTGAAAGTGGACACACCTTGAATATATTGTAGAGCAAATCAATTCCTTGGTCGATCTCAGCTCCTAAAGGTGTACAAGCTGTTTATCCAACTTGCCTTGAAGTGGGTCTCTCCTTCCTTCCAGTCCCTCTAAAGCTAAGTTTCCAGTCTTTAAGCGTTTTTGCGGATTTTGTTATCGAGATTTGTGTCAGGGGCTGTGGAACTGGACTTATCTTTTTTCGTGTTGTGTTCATAACAGTTTTAGCAGGTAGTCGAGTTTAGTTTATTGAAAGAATCAGGCGAGGCCTCATGATAAGTTTAGCATGAAGTCAGTTGGGGCCTTGGAGTATGGAGTGAAGAAGGTTATAAATAGAGAGCAAGGAGAAAGGATGGGGAGTCCGTAAAAAAGCCACAGTTGCTCAATGTGGGCCACGTCAAACAATGGGGGAAGTATAGGGTTCTTATTGTTGTAGGAAGTGTGAGGAAATCGTTCTACTGAGGAAGGTTATTACCGGGTTGAAGAAACACATCGATAACTTGCAGCAAGTAGCAGAATGTAGAGAAATTTGTAGATAATAGTTGGTTACGGTTGTGCAGTGAGGTTGCTGAGGATTTTGGAAGTGGGTGAGGGTGCAACGGGGGCTGGCAGTGGTGAGGGTACAACGGAGCGGGCAGTGGTGATGTGCAGTGGGGGCGGGCAGTGGTGACGGTGCAACGGGGGCGGCAGTGGTGACGGTGCAACGGGGGCGGGCAGTGGTGACGGTGCAATGGGGCGGGCAGTGGTGACGGTGCAACGGGCGGGCAGTGGTGACGGTGCAACGGGGGCGGCAGTGGTGGACGGTGCAATGGGGGCGGGCAGTGGTGATGTTGCAACGGGAGCAGACAGTGGCGGAGGTTGCAGTGGGTGCGGGCAGTGGCTGAGGTGCAGCAATGGAAATTGGTAGAAATGAGGTATGGGAGACAGATTTTATGGGTGATGAGATTATTAAATATGTTGATTCTTATTCTGCAGGAAAGATTGCAGAACACAGGTTTCTGTGTAGTTTTGAAGGAGCGGGAGTTAGGGGCATTGAAGGAAGGGTAAACGATATTGTGTCGGGTCATGGCAGGAAGAAGTTGGTTGTGGTACACCTCGTGCGAAATGATATCGGGAAAGTTTACCCAGAGGTTTTGAAAAATAGATACAGGATATTGGGAAAGTGGCTGAAAGCAAAGTGTTGTGAGGTCATGTTTTCTGGGATCCTCCCAAGATTAGGAAACAATTTAGAAATTATGAGCAGAGCAATAGACGTCAAACAATGGCTGGAAGAATGGTGTAGGGAGGAAGGTTTTACATTTAAGAAGCAGTGGAATCATTTAAGGGACAAAGGGAGGGTTTACGGAATGATGGCCGTATATTAAATAGAAAGGGAGAAGCAAGGTTTGCAATGGGAATTGAGAAGGAATTCAGGCTTTTTTAGGTCAGCGAAGTGGGGAAGGTATTAAGGAAGGAACGGATGAAGTAATTGGGATGAGTAAGGCCAGGAAGGGAAATAGCATTTCAAGAAGGAAAAGTTAAACATATTCTATACCAATGCCAGAAGTTTAAATATATGATGGAAGAGCTTGAAGCCAAAGTAGATAGTGAGGAGTACGATATAGTTGCAGTGAGTGAGAATGTTTAAGGAGGAGAGTAACTGGAGGACAGGATCAGAAGGCTACAAGGTGTATCGGGTGGATAGGAAGAGAGAATAGGAGGAGGAGTAGCAATCTGGTTTAAGGACATCATTGCATCAAGAGAAAGGGGTGACATTTTGGAAGGAATAAATGTTAGGATTCTGTATGGGTAGAGGTTAGAGATTTGTAAAAACAGTAATATACTGGTGGGATGCTTTTATAAGGCTCTGGGTGTGAAGGAAGAGGAGGAAGGAGGAGCACATGAAGAACCCAAAAGGCATGTGGTAAGGGAAGAGTATTGATTATGGGGGATTTTAACTTGCCAGGGATAGATTGGGTCCAGGAACAGGGAAAGGGCAAAGCAGATGAGGATTTCCTCGTTTTAGTCCAGGATTGCTTTTTAACCCAGTTGTAGATAAGCCCAGAGGGGAGTGCAGTGTTAGACCTCCTTTTAAGTAACGATCCCAATATGGTGGAGGAGGTGGAGGTTGGGGAGCATTTAGGAGCAAGTGACCATAACATTGTGTGTACAAAGATTCTGTTGAAGGTTAGAGTTCAGGATAGTAGGGTAAGGCTATTAGATTTCAGGAAGGCAAACTTTGAGGGTATGAGAAGAGAATTGGGTGATGTATATTGGAGAATCTAAGAACAGGACAATCAGCATCAGAAAAATGGAAACCTTTAAGGACCAAATGTGTGTAGTGCAGAGTAAGTACATTCCAATGAGGTGTAAAACTAGAAGTAGAAAGAGACCAGGGTGGTTGAGCAGTTAGATGAGGAACGTTATTAAGGAGAAGCAAAAGGCATTTATTAGGTTAAAATAACTGCATTAGTAAGGATATCATAATAAGGATATCACTATCGGAGTAAACAGAGGCAAGTTAACAAATAACTCGGCAAGCATAAAGAGAGTATGAGAAGGACATCGCTAAGAATATTAAACATAATAACAAGGCTTTCTTTCAGTATATCAGGGGAAAAGAACAGGTTAGGACCAGTGTGGCCAATTGAGGACAGCCCCAGGAGAGTGATTAGTGGTGAAGTGAGATGGCAGGCTTATTAAACAGGTATTTTTCTTCAACTTTTACACAAGAACATTCAGGAGAATTGCCAATAGCTGAGAGTATCTATCGAGGAGGTGAGGAAGGGCTTTTACAGAAGATCCAGGTTGGAGTGGGGAAGTAAAGGAAAAGATAGGAAATCTAAGAGTAGATAAGGCTCCGGGTCCAGATAATATGCACCCGAGAGTATTGATTGAAGTGGCTGAGCAGGTAAGCGAGATGTTAACGGATATTTTCAATAGCTCACTGGAGTCAGGACAGGTACCGTGGATTGGAGAGTAACAAATGTAACACCATTATTTAAGAAAGGATCCAGAGAAGAATGGGAAACTATAGACCTGTTAATTTTACTTGTTGTGGGGAAGGTGTTGAGACATTAATTAAGCACCAGATGAGGAACCATTTAAACAAATACAAACTAATTAAAGGTAGTCAGCATGGGTTTACACAAAGGTAGTTCCTGTTTAACAAATCTTTTAGAGTTCTATGAAGCAGTGTCTGATTGTATGGATGAGGGAAAGGCAGTGGACATAGTATATCTAGACTTTAAGAAGGCATTTGATAAGGTTCCACATCAGAGGTTGTTAGTCAAATGAGGCTTGTGGAGTGGGGTCAGAAGCTAATTGGATTGCAAACTGGCTTTGTGGTAGGAAGCAAAGAGTGGCTGTGAGTGGGAGGATGTCTTGCTGGGAGGATGTAAGTGGCGGGGGTACCTCAGGGATCAGTACTCGGACCATGACTATTTATTATTTACTTCAACGATTCGGGTAATGGGGTAAAGCGTAAGCTTTCCAAATTTGCAGATGACACAAAGCTTGGAGGTGAGGTGGATAGCAGAGGGGATGGTAATCAGAACAGGAAAGTATTGATACTTGTACAGATTGGGCAAAAGACTGGCAGATGTAATTTAACCTGAGCAGGTGTAAGGTGTTGGGAATGGGAAAGAACAATGAAAATAGAGATTACAGGATGCAAGGGGTAATATTGGAGTGTGTCACACAGGAGAAGGATCTGGTGGTGGTAATAGATACGGGAGGTAAGCAGTCAGCACATGCCAGTCAGCTACAGGTAGAGCAAATCGGGTTTTAGGTTGTATTCGGAGGGGGATAAATTATAAATCAAAAGAGGTGGTGTTAACATTGTGCAGGAATTTAGTGAGGGCCACATCTAGAATATTGTATGCACTTTTGGTCACCACAGTTCCGGAAGGACATAGATGCCATAGAGAGGGTTCAGCGTAGGGCTACTAGATTGATTCCGGGCCTAGTTAGACTCGGCTATGAGGAGCGGCTGAAGGAGACAGGGCTTCATTCACTAGAAAGGAGGTGGTTACGAGGAGATATGATGGAGATGTTAAGATAATGAAAGGTAAAGATAAAATAAGTGCAAATTAATTATTCAACAGAGTAGACAGTGACAGAACCAGGGGCCATAGCCTGAGAGTAAAGAAGAGGAGAGTTAAGACAGTAGTTAGGCAGAGGACTTTCACTCAGAGAATCGTTAATGCATGGAATGGTCTCCCTGGAAAGGTAGTGGCAGCAGAAACAGGAGATATGTTTAAATTAGAATTAGATAGGTACCTGGAAGTTATGGAGATAGAGGGGTATGGGGATGTTGATCAGACTTTTAGGTCGTTTGAGTTTTGATGGGTGATTGTGTTCAGAGTGCTGTTGGTGGGGACTTGTCAAGGGGGTTGTGTGGTTGGTGTTGTGTTTTTAACCAAGCCCATGCCCCCTCCCCGAGGGGAAGAAAAAGAAAAAAATAAAAATAAATGTAAAAAATTACAAAAAAAACTACAAAAAACACCAAAAAAACACCAAAAAAACCAACAAAAAAACAAACAAAATTTTTATTTTATTTCATTAATTAAAACCTTTTTGCATTTTCTTCCTTGGATCTTCTGTGGATGGGCTTGTGTGTTTCACGCAGGCATGATGGGCTGAATGGCCTCCACCTGCGTTGGATTTCCTTGTTGTTGTCCTTGTTGTTGGATGGTTGGCTGATGCCACTACATATCATCGAATGCCCCTGGATGCAGTGGATTCAAAGGTCTTCATGGCAATTGGTATTTCTTGGCAAAAGGCTGAGTTCTTGTTTCTGCTTCAGTGTGTTAAGGTTGGTTGCTTCACAGCTCTCTTCTTACTCATATATGGTCTTCCCAACCCATCCCCCCCCACCCATCCCTCCCACAATTGTACATACTCATCCAGAAAAACAATAATATCAGCCCCCCCTCCAAACCACGTGTGTGTGTGGTGTGTGTGTGTGTGTGTGTGTGTGTGTGTGTGTGTTGTGTGCGCACCACTAGTGCGCACATGCCGCATCACTGGTATTCATCTCTCTCATGAGTTTCTAAGGCTCTGAACAAAGCCTTCCCCAGTCCTGAAGCATCCATCTTCACCCCAGAAAGGAAGTCTGGTGTTGGCTTCATGGTTAGGGTGGTGGCTTTG
>CM068964.1:22833910-22846666 GCA_035128595.1 Eptatretus atami | reverse complement strand
GGTTGGGAAGACCATATATGAGTAAGAAGAGAGCTGTGAAGCAACCAACCTTAACACACTGAAGCAGAAACAAGAACTCAGCCTTTTGCCAAGAAATACCAATTGCCATGAAGACCTTTGAATCCACTGCATCCAGGGGCATTCGATGATATGTAGTGGCATCAGCCAACCATCCAACAACAAGGACAACAACAAGGAAATCCAACGCAGGTGGAGGCCATTCAGCCCATCATGCCTGCGTGAACACCACACCAGCCCATCCACAGAAGATCCAAGGAAGAAAATGCAAAAAGGTTTTAATTAATGAAATAAAATAAAAATTTTGTTTGTTTTTTTGTTGGTTTTTTTGGTGTTTTTTTGGTGTTTTTTGTAGTTTTTTTTTGTAATTTTTTACATTTATTTTTATTTTTTTGTATCAGGGGTGTAAAAAATTGTTAAAACAGAAAACCCCTTAACTGTCAAAACAACTCCACAGCATGAACATTTAATTACCCATTAGACCAGGACGGGACCCGCTAAACTGGGCAACACGTACTTACCGATATAACTATCTTAGGCCCTGTGTTGAGTGAACAGTAAACTCCAAATTCGTAACAATATAATAGATTATATAAAATATATATACATATAATAATAATCTGCTCACCACTCATACCAGCATTCCGTAAATGAAAAATATACACAATGAAAAAAAGAGTGAAAGCAAATGCCAGAGGACTCCCAAGCCAATGGGAAGCACGATTCGCTTGCAAGCTTACACAATGATGTTAAGCAACCTGATAATGTACATATTATTATATCCGATCCCTGCATCACCTGCATGATACAAGCTGAAATAGAGCAACATACGCGTGGAGTGCATACCTCCACCATGCCTGAACAGTTTACATTTTGTATTCCCATGAAAGAATGGAAGTGCAGCCTGCCCTGAACCAAAATCTAATCAGCTTGTTGTTGTCAACCTACCCAACTCAACCACCAAGGTCTGTCATAACAATGCAAACTTTTTGAAATATCATGCCATATGTCGTTTTTTGGCCCCATCTTCTCAATTTGACGAATCACTTGAAATATTCTCTTATCCGTATTGTATGTATTCTCACCAAAATCTAATCAATTCTTCCCCTGTTACACACCAACCTTGTGCTGATGTTGGCCCAGCATCTCCTTAGGCTCCTTCTGGCTGACATCAAAGTCTTTCCGGTTGTAATCTTCCTGTTTTACCTGTATTTCTCAACTACATTTACTGGTTTGTTCCTAGTCGGGGTTTCTTTCCAAAATCTATCTATTGAGTTTTCTCGACATGTCTTACCGAGCTTAGCCTACCTCACTCCCCCCGCGTGTGCGATCATGTTATGTTATTTTTACTCCCATTAATCTTCCAATTCATCTTCCCCACTTCCCAACGTCCCCATCACCCAACTAAAACCACAACTATTTTTCTGTCTATATTACCCCCTCAAAAAAAAAAATATAAAATACTTAATCTCACACTCACGAGTCTCGAACCTCTCTTCCTACCGCCTTCTTCCTTCTTCTTCCGTTCCGCCGGCACACCATCTTATCCCCACTTGAGCTACCCCTCCGCTCGCCATTACCTTTAACGATTTCTCACGATCACAACCTCCTCATCTTCCCGAATCTACCTGCTTCTTCAAAAATAGATCAAAAAAAAGAATCTTCCTGTTTCCTTTCGATCTCGACACCTCCTTTCCACCACGTTCTCTCTCCTCTCCGGGTAACATTTCATCGACCAGCAGCTGTCACCACGTGTGCTTACCGTTCCAAATTCACCACACACCCTTCCACGATTTACTTCAACCTTTCCTTTTCCCAAATGTTACGCAATCCTTATTTAAAATAAATAATTTCACTTTTGATTTATTTACACCTCCCCATAGCCAAGTTCTTCACCCGTAACCACAGTGATTTCTGGTTTACACCCCATGCGTTACCGATCCAAATTCACCAATTCACCTCACGATTTTTTCTACAACACTTTCCATGACGAATCTGGACGAAAAACTCTCTCAAAACAATAATAATAATAATAATAATAAAACGATCTCTTAATGCTTCTTCCTTCACACAACAGTGTCTTTGCTCTTTACTGTATCATAATGAACTACTCTCCACTATTTAAAACAGACTGCTCCCAATTCACCTTTCCTTCTTCCCTTGCCGAAAAAATCCAATGGTTACAGCCGTTCTTCTTTCTCCATTCTCGGAATTCTCGCCTTGATTTACATCCATCAAGAAATGTGTTTTAATCGCAATCTATCTGACTGAAAAATTTTAAAAAGCCCAGTTTGCTATGAATGTTCCGCTTTCCATCAAACCATTCTTTTATACCCATTTTCAGTGCCAACTTCACCCTCCTCACCCCTCACTCTCAAAGCAACAATCACAACTTCCCTCCCTCCACAAGCCTCCCGTCTACACCTCTACTCAAAAACTCCCCCCTCACCTTTCTCCCTCAACCTCCCCTTCACTCACCCTTCTCCCACCATTCACCACCCTCCCTCACCCTTCTCAAATTTCTCCACCTCTCATCCACAAAGCTGCCTCCTTCCACGCTCCTCTCACTTACATCTCTTCACTCCACCTCCTAAAATCTCAACTGCCTTCTGCCCCCTCTCTGTCCCCCCTCTCTCCCCAGCACACAGAGCCTTTTCTCCTCCTCATCCGGCCCCCTCCCAAAGCTATTCTGCAATCCCCCACACTCTTTCAACAACCTTCGTACCTCCCCCCCTCGTCCCTTTGTCCTACCCTGCCCCTCCCCTCCCACGCCCTGCACCCAAAGCCCTCCTCCCCTCCCTCTTAATAACAGTGTGGACCTCAAATATCTGGGGCCTTCGCACAAACCTTTCAGAATCTTTCCATACAGGTTGCCACTGACAAACCAGACATAATCTGCCTAACAGAAGCTTTCCTCCCCCCAAGACGTGTGCTGACTCCCAAGTATCTCTCCCTGTTACTCCCTCCTCCGGTATGACAGAACTGACGGCCTCGTCCTGGTGGAGGAGTTGCTCTCTTTCATCAAAGACTCTATTCCTCACTCTCCGTGCACTGCCCTCACTCCCCCACACCCCCAGGAATACCTCTGGCTACGGCTTCCCTCCACTCCCACCTCCTCATGTTTATATGTGTACTGTACCGTCCACCAAACAGTGATGACTCCATCTACACCTCACTATCCGAAAAACATGGACAAACTTCTATCCTTTCTCATCCAAACTCTCTCGTCCTCATATGTGGCGACTTCAATTGTCATCACGCCAGTTGGCTAGGTGTGGGTACCTCTCTCACCTGTCATGGCACTCGAGCAAAAGCTTTCTGAGAGACTTCTATTTGCGTACTGACACAATCGGTCAACTTCCCAAACCTGGATCTCAACTAATGGTACTCCCACTCTTTCTGGATCTGATTTTGAAAAATTTCCCTGACAATATCTGCTGCCTCTTCCTCCGCTCCAATCGGTTCTTTCTGACCACGTTCCTTATCAAAGTGAACATCACCCTGGCTATTATCAGAGAACCACCTTACCGCGTCGAGTTATGGCATTTTACTCAAGCTGACTGCAGGGTCTCCAAGCAGCCATCAAACTTATAGACTTGCGTCTCCTATCACTACTTTCTCCAACATCAACTCATCCTTGGAATTCTTTCAAAAGAGAAACTTGCTCTCCCTCATGCCACAGAGTTATCCTCTCTCGTCTTCCGTTTGTCCTACCCTTCCTCTCACCCATGGTTCACTGAAGCTTGTGGCGAGGCAGTGTCCTGAAACAACTTGCCTTTGCCTCAATGGAAAGCAAACCCAACTGTAGGGTAATCTCAGTTTCCTTCCATAAAAGCTCGAACAAGTGTGTATCTACCCTCAGAGAGCCAGAAAACATCTTTCGAAGCTCAAGTCTGAACTTTCAAACCTCTCTCCCTCCTCAAAAACCTGGTGGCATCTAATCAAATCTGTTTCTGTGTATGTCCTCCCTCCATCCCCTCCCTTACCTCAAATGGCCGCACTGCTGATACACAAACGTGAAAAGGCTGAATGCTTAAACTCGGTGTTTGCAGCTTAAAAAACTCTCGTGTCCAAAACCCATCGCTTTCTCTACCAACCTTACCCAGTCGCACCCAAACTGTCCCTGGACTCTGTGTCCTTTTCTCCTGACAAGGTGGAGAGCTTGCTGTCAAACCTCGACTCAGATTCTGCAACCGGTCCAGACGGCATCAGCCCACGTGTCCTAAAAACCTGCTCTTCTGCTCTTGCTCACCCTCTCTCTGTTCTATTCACCCTCTCATTTGCTCAAGCCATCTGCCATCTGCTTGGAAAATCAGCAAACATTACTGCCCTGCATAAAAAGGTGCAAAAACAGATCTCTGGCAACTACAGACCAATCAGCCTTCTACCAATCATCAGCAAGTTATGGAATCCATCATCGCTTCAGACATCAAATCCTTCCTCTTCTCCAATGGCTTGATTTCCCATCATCATATTGGTTTCAGACCAGATCACCCTACCCTGGATATGCTGCTTCTGCTCTCCCAACAATAGATGGAGGCCATCAATGCCGGACATGAAATCAGAGCCATATCCCTAGACATATCACGTGCTTTTGACACGGTCTGGCACCCTGCCCTGCTCACCAAACTCTCTTCCAATGGTATCCAAGGCCATCTCCACTCATGGCTCAAAGGCTTCCTCTCCTGTCGCAGTCAAAGTGTGGCCCTAAATGGGGTTCTTCTTCATCCCCTCTTCCTTCCAGGCTGGAGTTCCTCAACGTAGCGTTCTGGGCCCTGTTCTTTTTTCTGGTTTTCATCAATGATCTCTCCGATCTCTGAAAATCCTCTATATCGTTTGCTGAGATGACTCCACCCTCTGCCGTACCATCTGTCATCCCTCAGACCGGCATGCAGCAGCTTCTTCGCTCACTGCAGATCTGGGTAAAATCACAAACTGGTCCAACACGTGGGAAACATGTCTTTGAATCCGGACAAACGTTACAATGTCACGGTCTCTCCAAAAGGACCGTTTGAATCCCCCCCCCCCATCTACTTTCTCAACAATCCTCTGGAAGAAGTCCTTTAGTCCATTATGCTTTCTCTGGGTCTCACTATCTGTCATGACCTTTCCTGGGAAAGCCACGTTTCAAACCTGGCCTCCAAA
Organism: Eptatretus atami; assembly: GCA_035128595.1. Lineage (NCBI taxonomy): Eukaryota > Metazoa > Chordata > Myxini > Myxiniformes > Myxinidae > Eptatretus > Eptatretus atami. Next base: position 22,841,503 of record CM068964.1, on the reverse strand, counting down.
GCCAGTCGCGCACTGGGAATCCTCCGTCGTGCCAAAATCCTTCCTCGGCCCACCTGAGCTCTTTACCACTTCAAAACTTTCGTTGCCGCAGCCTGATGGAGTACTGCTCTCCCCTCTGGACTGGGGCTCCTGCCTCCCACCTTCTCGGCTTCAGCTATGGGAAACCAGGGCATTTCTATCTATGGCATCTCCCGCATGAGGCCGAGTCTTTGGCCTCTTACTCTCTCACCGCAGGCTGGTCGGTGGTCTTTCTGTCTCTCTACCGTCTCATCTCCAGCCTCCCCTCCCCCTGCTCTCTCTCTGCGATTTGGCCCACCACATTTCCGCAGGGCACTCCAGATCCGCCAACAACCCCTTCTGGTAAAACTACAAAATCACGAATCACTGCTCACCTTCACTCTTTCATTCCTCTTTTTTCCCCCTTTGGAATAAACTCCTCACTCTATTCAATCCCATTCTTCCCTCCAGGCTTCAAAACAGCTGTTCACCACCACCTCTTATCATCCCCCATCCAAATCCTCGATCTTTTCTACCCCGATAATCCCACCAAGCCCACCTCCTTCAAATTCCCCGCTTTCCTTCCTGAAAGTCCCTGTAATGTCCATCTGTATTCCATGTTCCCCACCCCATCCTCTCCCTTCCCAAGATCTCCTAATGTCTCTGTTCCCCACTGTTTTGTCCTTCCCCTCCCGCCCCTTTTGTCTCATGCCCCCCCCTTGCTGTGCATGTTGTGTGTTCGCTCTCATACGAGCCTCGACAAGGTATTAAAAAAAAAAAAAACTGTTGAAATAATCCTGTGCCGCAAACAGACAGTTAGACAGACAGGGGTGAAAACATAACCTCCACCACTGAAGGTGGATGGAGGTAATGAAGAGTCCAAAACAAAGTGTAGCTTGTTGAAACTCTCCAGTGAGTTGCTTGTGTGAAAACCTCTAATTCCAAAATTTATTTGTCTCCCCACTCATCATACATCTTACAACTTATAATGTGCAACAGCTCCCAATCCTCATGGGAGAAATGTTACTGAAATACAGTTTTGCACATCTTGGCAATTAGTCTTTCAGTCTCTGTTCCTGTTTTTCAATTGAAGACCTTGCACATGTTTTGTTTCACTTCGTACATTTCCAGCTCTCTCATGAAACATGATTTGCTTGTGAAGAGTCAAATTAATTGCATTAACTGAATATCAGCAATCAGAGGCTTTGGATTATATTAATTTGTCACACTACCTCAAATTATTTCTCTTTTAACAATATTTCCCCAACAGTCATAGATACAAACATGGTCCTGGAGCATGGAGAGTGTGTGACAGGTGAGGATTTGGCACAAGCATGATACACCAAATTCCCTTTACCTGCACCTTAATTATTTTGCAATATCTTGTGGAGACTTGGGCTTGGGTCTGTATGCTGTCCAGATTCTAGAGCTGTAATGGTCACCACATTGCCATATTCAGACTGTTTCAGGTTTATAACCATGAGATGGCTCCAAGGTTGATTTAGTTGAGAGCAGAAAATTAATGCAAGGTCATCTTTCGGTTCATTTCTCATGAGACTAGTATCTATTTTGGAATAGCTTCTGGGCAGAATGGTAGGTCGACAATGGGCGTGACAACGAAAAGGAATATTTTAAAGTTTTCGGCCACAAGCCAAGAGGCATCTAAATCTGAGCTGTCATTCTGAGCAATCAAAGAGGCTTCATTGTGTTTTCAATTTCATGCTGGCTTATCCAAGCTGTGGTTCAATAAAGTGGAGAGAATTTTGGAATTCCTGACGTACAGGAACCCTGCCTCTTTCTGACCCCGTTTTCATCTCGACCGCAGAGCAGACTTGGCACACGGATAGGAAACTTCACAATCTCTCTCACCCAAGGATTCAACATAAGAAAAATAAATTTACCTGTGTGTGTGATTTCTTTTTCCTCTCTTTACAAATTCGTCTTTACGTCATGATTTCATTGTAATAAGAAATTTAAGCACTGCTTCTTTGATAGCTCTGATTCCAATATAATGTATTGAATTTCCAACATATACTCATGAATGTTGATCATTATTTATGTGGCCTCAAATCAAAGTTGTAAAATAGAATCGTTGATTTTTTAAATAAAAAATTGCTCCAAAAGTACCATTTTAAAAAAACAAAAAAACAATTAGGTTTGAAATTGTAAAAATGTATTATAAAACGTTCCGTTGATTTTGTAATATTGACTTATTTGTGCAGCAATTCATAATAATTTGAGAAAAGACCAGAATAATTTGTGCTTAGCATTCCCCACACTCTCACTCTGCCTCTACACCAATGATACATGCCAATATACAACTGTAAATCAACCCCTGGCAGAGATGCATCTTTGGAACTTCCTACCTTTGCAATCTGCTGTGATCTGTCGAGGTGCGATAACTTCTCCAAGTTGGTCTCCATTGGTGAGGCAACACCTTTTTTTTGTACACATAGTCGAAGCTCGAAGAGAGCGAGTACATGAATGGATCAGGACATAACGGACAAAAACAGGATGAAAACATGCATGCATAGGGTGGACAAGTTGAATAGAGAGGATGCATGCAGGAGCAAGATGGATACAGGAGAGAAACTCAAGGAGGGAAAACTGGATTCCATGACCTTGCTGACGACTGTAAGTAAGCTGATCGTCTGGAGTTGAAGGATCATTTTGCACCTTTTATGTAGTGCAGTGATGTTGGTGGATATCCAAGCAGATGTTAGATGACCTTGTGCAAATGTCAGGGTGAAAGAGCAGAGAGAGGATGTGAAAGAGCAGCAGAGCAGGTTTTTGGGACATGTGAGTTGATGCCATACAGTCCAGTAGCAGAGTCAGAGTCGAGGGTTGAAAGAACCTTCCCCACCTTCTTAAGTGAAAAAAAACACTGAGTGCAGGAGCAGTGGGTACGACAGGGAAGGATGGGTACCGAGAGTGGAGGGTTTGGGGACGCAAAGATTTGGAAGCAAACATAGAATTGAGGCATTCGGCCATCTCATGTGCAGAGTGGGCTGTGGTACCATTTGAAGAGAAGGAAGGGATGGAAGGGGAGCATACTCCAGAAACAGACTTAACAGTGCCACCAGGTTTTAGAGGAGAGAGACAAGTTTGAAAGTTAATTCTTGAGGTTGAACAGATGTTTCATGGCTCTCCTGAAAGTGGACACACCTTGAATATATTGTAGAGCAAATCAATTCCTTGGTCGATCTCAGCTCCTAAAGGTGTACAAGCTGTTTATCCAACTTGCCTTGAAGTGGGTCTCTCCTTCCTTCCAGTCCCTCTAAAGCTAAGTTTCCAGTCTTTAAGCGTTTTGCGGATTTTGTTATCGAGATTTGTGTCAGGGGCTGTGGAACTGGACTTATCTTTTTTCGTGTTGTGTTCATAACAGTTTTAGCAGGTAGTCGAGTTTAGTTTATTGAAAGAACAGGCGAGGCCTCATGATAAGTTTAGCATGAAGTCAGTTGGGGCCTTGGAGTATGGAGTGAAGAAGGTTATAAATAGAGAGCAAGGAGAAAGGATGGGGAGTCCGTAAAAAAGCCACAGTTGCTCAATGTGGGCCACGTCAACAATGGGGGAAGTATAGGGTTCTTATTGTTGTAGGAAGTGTGAGGAAATCGTTCTACTGAGGAAGGTTATTACCGGGTTGAAGAAACACATCGATAACTTGCAGCAAGTAGCAGAATGTTGAGAAATTTGTAGATAATAGTTGGTTACGGTTGTGCAGTGAGGTTGCTGAGGATTTTGGAAGTGGGTGAGGGTGCAACGGGGGCTGGCAGTGGTGAGGGTACAACGGAGCGGGCAGTGGTGATGGTGCAGTGGGGGCGGGCAGTGGTGACGGTGCAACGGGGGCGGCAGTGGTGACGTGCAACGGGGGCGGGCAGTGGTGACGGTGCAATGGGGCGGGCAGTGGTGACGGTGCAACGGGCGGGCAGTGGTGACGGTGCAACGGGGGCGGCAGTGGTGGACGGTGCAATGGGGGCGGGCAGTGGTGATGTTGCAACGGGAGCAGACAGTGGCGGAGGTGCAGTGGGTGCGGGCAGTGGCTGAGGTGCAGCAATGGAAATTGGTAGAAATGAGGTATGGGAGACAGATTTTATGGGTGATGAGATTATTAAATATGTTGATTCTTATTCTGCAGGAAAGATTGCAGACACAGGTTTCTGTGTAGTTTTGAAGGAGCGGGAGTTAGGGGCATTGAAGGAAGGGTAAACGATATTGTGTCGGGTCATGGCAGGAAGAAGTTGGTTGTGGTACACCTCGTGCAATGATATCGGGAAAGTTTACCCAGAGGTTTTGAAAAAATAGATACAGGATATTGGGAAAGTGGCTGAAAGCAAAGTGTTGTGAGGTCATGTTTTCTGGGATCCTCCCAAGATTAGGAAACAATTTAGAAATTATGAGCAGAGCAATAGACGTCAAACAATGGCTGGAAGAATGGTGTAGGGAGGAAGGTTTTACATTTAAGAAGCAGTGGAATCATTTAAGGGACAAAGGGAGGGTTTACGGAATGATGGCCGTATATTAAATAGAAAGGGAGAAGCAAGGTTTGCAATGGGAATTGAGAAGGAATTCAGGCTTTTTTAGGTCAGCGAAGTGGGGAAGGTATTAAGGAAGGAACGGATGAAGTAATTGGGATGAGTAAGGCCAGGAAGGGAAATAGCATTTCAAGAAGGAAAAGTTAAACATATTCTATACCAATGCCAGAAGTTTAAATATATGATGGAAGAGCTTGAAGCCAAAGTAGATAGTGAGGAGTACGATATAGTTGCAGTGAGTGAGAATGTTTAAGGAGGAGAGTAACTGGAGGACAGGATCAGAAGGCTACAAGGTGTATCGGGTGGATAGGAAGGAGAGAATAGGAGGAGGAGTAGCAATCTGGTTTAAGGACATCATTGCATCAAGAGAAAGGGGTGACATTTTGGAAGGAATAAATGTTAGGATTCTGTATGGGTAGAGGTTAGAGATTTGTAAAAACAGTAATATACTGGTGGGATGCTTTTATAAGGCTCTGGGTGTGAAGGAAGAGGAGGAAGGAGGAGCACATGAAGAACCCAAAAGGCATGTGGTAAGGGAAGAGTATTGATTATGGGGGATTTTAACTTGCCAGGGATAGATTGGGTCCAGGAACAGGGAAAGGGCAAAGCAGATGAGGATTTCCTCGTTTTAGTCCAGGATTGCTTTTTAACCCAGTCTGTAGATAAGCCCAGAGGGGAGTGCAGTGTTAGACCTCCTTTTAAGTAACGATCCCAATATGGTGGAGGAGGTGGAGGTTGGGGAGCATTTAGGAGCAAGTGACCATAACATTGTGTGTACAAAGATTCTGTTGAAGGTTAGAGTTCAGGATAGTAGGGTAAGGCTATTAGATTTCAGGAAGGCAAACTTTGAGGGTATGAGAAGAGAATTGGGTGATGTATATTGGAGAATCTAAGAACAGGACAATCAGCATCAGAAAAATGGAAACCTTTAAGGACCAAATTGTGTAGTGCAGAGTAAGTACATTCCAATGAGGTGTAAAACTAGAAGTAGAAAGAGACCAGGGTGGTTGAGCAGTTAGATGAGGAACGTTATTAAGGAGAAGCAAAAGGCATTTATTAGGTTAAAATAACTGCATTAGTAAGGATATCATAATAAGGATATCACTATCGGAGTAAACAGAGGCAAGTTAACAAATAACTCGGCAAGCATAAAGAGAGTATGAGAAGGACATCGCTAAGAATATTAAACATAATAACAAGGCTTTCTTTCAGTATATCAGGGAAAAGAACAGGTTAGGACCAGTGTGGCCAATTGAGGACAGCCCCAGGAGAGTGATTAGTGGTGAAGTGAGATGGCAGGCTTATTAAACAGGTATTTTTCTTCAACTTTTACACAAGAACATTCAGGAGAATTGCCAATAGCTGAGAGTATCTATCGAGGAGGTGAGGAAGGGCTTTTACAGAAGATCCAGGTTGGAGTGGGGAAGTAAAGGAAAAGATAGGAAATCTAAGAGTAGATAAGGCTCCGGGTCCAGATAATATGCACCCGAGAGTATTGATTGAAGTGGCTGAGCAGGTAAGCGAGATGTTAACGGATATTTTCAATAGCTCACTGGAGTCAGGACAGGTACCGTGGATTGGAGAGTAACAAATGTAACACCATTATTTAAGAAAGGATCCAGAGAAGAATGGGAAACTATAGACCTGTTAATTTTACTTGTTGTGGGGAAGGTGTTGAGACATTAATTAAGCACCAGATGAGGAACCATTTAAACAAATACAAACTAATTAAAGGTAGTCAGCATGGGTTTACACAAAGGTAGTTCCTGTTTAACAAATCTTTTAGAGTTCTATGAAGCAGTGTCTGATTGTATGGATGAGGGAAAGGCAGTGGACATAGTATATCTAGACTTTAAGAAGGCATTTGATAAGGTTCCACATCAGAGGTTGTTAGTCAAATGAGGCTTGTGGAGTGGGGTCAGAAGCTAATTGGATTGCAAACTGGCTTTGTGGTAGGAAGCAAAGAGTGGCTGTGAGTGGGAGGATGTCTTGCTGGGAGGATGTAAGTGGCGGGGGTACCTCAGGGATCAGTACTCGGACCATGACTATTTATTATTTACTTCAACGATTCGGGTAATGGGGTAAAGCGTAAGCTTTCCAAATTTGCAGATGACACAAAGCTTGGAGGTGAGGTGGATAGCAGAGGGGATGGTAATCAGAACAGGAAAGTATTGATACTTGTACAGATTGGGCAAAAGACTGGCAGATGTAATTTAACCTGAGCAGGTGTAAGGTGTTGGGAATGGGAAAGAACAATGAAAATAGAGATTACAGGATGCAAGGGGTAATATTGGAGTGTGTCACACAGGAGAAGGATCTGGTGGTGGTAATAGATACGGGAGGTAAGCAGTCAGCACATGCCAGTCAGCTACAGGTAGAGCAAATCGGGTTTTAGGTTGTATTCGGAGGGGGATAAATTATAAATCAAAAGAGGTGGTGTTAACATTGTGCAGGAATTTAGTGAGGGCCACATCTAGAATATTGTATGCACTTTTGGTCACCACAGTTCCGGAAGGACATAGATGCCATAGAGAGGGTTCAGCGTAGGGCTACTAGATTGATTCCGGGCCTAGTTAGACTCGGCTATGAGGAGCGGCTGAAGGAGACAGGGCTTCATTCACTAGAAAGGAGGTGGTTACGAGGAGATATGATGGAGATGTTAAGATAATGAAAGGTAAAGATAAAATAAGTGCAAATTAATTATTCAACAGAGTAGACAGTGACAGAACCAGGGGCCATAGCCTGAGAGTAAAGAAGAGGAGAGTTAAGACAGTAGTTAGGCAGAGGACTTTCACTCAGAGAATCGTTAATGCATGGAATGGTCTCCCTGGAAAGGTAGTGGCAGCAGAAACAGGAGATATGTTTAAATTAGAATTAGATAGGTACCTGGAAGTTATGGAGATAGAGGGGTATGGGGATGTTGATCAGACTTTTAGGTCGTTTGAGTTTTGATGGGTGATTGTGTTCAGAGTGCTGTTGGTGGGGACTTGTCAAGGGGGTTGTGTGGTTGGTGTTGTGTTTTTAACCAAGCCCATGCCCCCTCCCCGAGGGGAAGAAAATAGAA
>CM068964.1:22814997-22825824 GCA_035128595.1 Eptatretus atami | reverse complement strand
AGAGAGAGGATTGTTGGAAGTGGGAATTCTAGGAAAATTGCCTCTTGATTTTGTAGGTTGAGCTAACTCATGATTTCATTGTCGACAACAGAGCGCGTTACTAATATCGAACGTTTGCCAACGACTCGTATAGTGCGGCTAGATAAGAGCCAGTATGGGCTGGTGGGATACCTGACAAGTGCGCACACTCACTCTGACGAGCTGTCTGGCCTGGGTTTGAATACCCACCCAGCTATGAATTGCCATCCAAGTGTGTGTTGCAAGCAGGATGAGGCATTCTTTAACAAAGTGTATGCAAGTTATTGCCAGCATCCTGATATATTGTAAATTCTTGCCTGGACTACACACAAAAAGTGGTTTGAACCTTTTGGTGGTTTCTTGGCACCAAGCACACCAGTTGCTATTTTAGAGTGTAGTTGCTCTCTGGGCGCAGATTTTTGCATTGTAACAAATTGACCAGGTGGTTGACATGTTTCATGTGAAAGCCTTTTTGGGTCCAAAAGGCAAAACACACACACACACACACACACACAGCACACACAGAAAATGGTAGAACGTATACCCCACCCCAGTAATTTATAATACATGTACATTGCTCTTCTGTTCTCTCCCTGTTAGCCCCTCACAACCTCTCCAATTTTTCCAACTTCTTCCTAACCCGATAAACTCACTTACCCTTGTGAGGACTACTGCCCACACAACTAATGCCAGCAGATGGATATCAGCTTAAATATCATCAGAGCGGCGGCACACATATTGATGTACTGCCCTGCCTCGAAACTCCAGGATGACAGTTAATAGCTGGTTGGGATCAAACCCCGGATAGACAGCTCAAAAGTGAGTGTGCCTATATTCTGGGATATCCTTGCCAACCCATAATATGTATATCACTCTGAATACATTTAATGAATTTTTTTTTGTCCATTTCCCAATCTGGAACTGCCTTTGCCATTTAGGAACTGATGTTCATTTGAACAATGTATTGCCTTTGAGGTCTTGTACCAAAGGAGAGATAAATTTTTGGTTTGTGCAAATGTTGGACCTTTAAGAGCACATGCGCAGCATGTACAGTTCCCATACTGATGACATAGGACCTATTGTTCAACAATACTCCTTGTTCCATCGTTGATAAGTTGCCCTCACACCCTCTGTCGTCAAGTACTAATGAGTTCTGGAAATGGCAAATGTGGCAGGTGACGTGAGAGAAGAAGACTTCACACCTTGGGTAGAAAGCCCCATCGAAGTGATCGATCATCTTTTTCTGTCAATTTCAGATCCGTGGACTGATACAGCCTATCTGTTACGTTATTATCTCATCGGGTTAATATATGCCAGGCCACTAACTACAAGACCACTGGTCGTTGTAGAACTAAAGGTTAACTTACACCCACAATCCAGATCGAAAGGAAAGCTTGTATATTGAAATCACCAAGTGTAGGGGTCACGTGTTTGTTTGCATTTCCAGTATGGAGTGGAGGGGGACTGAGAATGATAAGTTAACCCCTGATGTGATGTCAATTATTTTAGATATAAATACATAACCTAGGTGTTAAATGATGGCAAGCATGTCAGCTTTACTCAAGCATTAATTTTGAAAGCCTTAGGGGTCTCTTACCAAACTGCATACGTTGATCAATTGCTATTCAGCCCATAAATAGTCATGCGCCTTTATGGGATATCAATTTCCCCATTTTAACACAATGTACAATTAATATTTTGTGCACATCATGAACCCAAAGAGCGAGCTTTTCATGATGTGCTAGTTTGAAACTTTGACATTCCGAACAGTTGGAGATTCAGAATAAACATCTCATTCTGGGTCCATTTGAACTACACATCGAACTGGGACCTTATGTTCCAAACTCCGTAGTAAATTGAAAATCTATGAACCCGCTTGCTTATCGATCAAATCTGCAAGTGTTATTTCAGAATGATTATGTCTTCCATCTTGACCTAAATTGTTTTAACTTAATTTAAAATAGCAAGGCACAGTTTGTATTGGAAAAATTAATTTTGACATAGTTATCATCTTTACTTGCAGCTCTGAAACTGAAATGTGTTCTTATTTCATTTATTTAATTAAAACGTGGGATCACATCACACTTTCTTTCTCATTGCCTGTGTAAAAGTCCCCACTAGTGCAGAATTTCCGACTCTGATAAAGGACTTCCAGTCCTTAATTGTACCACTAGCAGAAAAGCCCATCAAAATGACAGGTTGGAGTTGTTTTATGAAAAATTTCAAATATATACTTTGTACTATCAACATGCATTACCTCCAGGCTCCAGAAACTATTTTCTTTCCTCTACATGTGTTGTCATGAAAAACGTACCTTTCTTTCATGATAGAAGATGCGTTGTTCAGTCTCCAAATGTACAGAAAGTCAGAAGTCCTCATGAGGGTAATTTGAAGCAATTAGCATTATGTTACGGTCAAACGTACAGTTACCGCGATTACATACATGGAGCAAAAACATGCCTCATGCTTTTGACAGCCATCCTTCTGTATTTTTACACTAATCAGCTGCAAACTCGGAATAAAAACAGAAATTACAGTAGATACAAAAACATTAATTTATAAAATAAATTGATCTTCCCTTTACTTGGGCAATGTATAGACAGCAGATAGTATATATATATATATATATATATATATATATATATATATATTATATATATATATATATATATGTTACGAATTCGCGCCCCGCCGGCGTGCGATCGACCGCGTGTAACCATAGCGGCCGCTTCGCCCACCGAACGTGCAATTCAGTCGTGACCCTCCTGAACTAACCGCCAAGGAGTAGTCACGGTGGGGGTTTAACTTCACCACAACTCAGTCCGCATTCTACCGCGCAAATAGGGTCCGATCGCGCGAATGGTCGATTACTAAGTACCCGCCGGATAGCGTACCGAGGAGTTGTACCACGCCACAGGTCGACTCCGGACACGAACCGCTTAAGCGGCTCGTTCCGTGCTACAGGGATAACCGAGCGGAGTTATCGTCGACCTTGACGGTTCAGATTATTTACCGGGCGTTTTAAACCCACTACCAATCCCTTACGTGATGCAAGATGGAGATTCAATAAAAGGAAAAGGCGAAGCAAAACGGGGAACAATCGGACAAGCACATTTATTCACGAAGCACGGAAGGACGTATATTACAGTCAAAGGGATACAATAAAAGCAATACACGTATACGTTTATGCAAAGAAAAACACTAGCAAAGAACCAACGCAGATCTACAACCGAATAAGGCGATTCACACGGCAACACTTAAAACAGTTCTACTTCTCAAGACTGGTGCCACCCACAGACATTTACACAAAACCCCAAAAGAAAAGGAAGTCGCGACTTCCCTGAGCGCGTCGTCCAGCCCTTGGCGACCGCAACTCCGAGTCCCTCCGGCGTAGTCCACTGGCTCGTGCCTCGCGCCTGCACGTGTCGTCCGCCGACCCGAACGAACGAACAGAACCTCAAGCAGGGATTCTCCAACAACTCTCGACAATTCTCATTCAGGGACAACCGACCAGCGACTCTCCACAACTCTCGACAATTCTCCTCCAGGGACAAGGGCCAGCGACTCTCCACAACTCTCGACAATTCTCCTCCAGGGACAAGGGACCAGCGACTCTCCACAACTCTCGACAATTCTCCTCCAGGGACAAGGGACAGCGACTCTCCACAACTCTCGACAATTCTCCTCCAGGGACAAGGGACAGCGACTCTCCACAATTCTCCTCCAGGGACAAGGGGCAGGGACTCTCCACGCCCACCCTTTTGTAGGGTCGGGCTCCGCCCTTCGCTCCGCCCCACGCCCGCCCGTTCTTGGCTCCTCCTTCCTTCGAGACGCTTCCAGAAAATGCCTCGAAGGGGGGCGTTCCTCTCCCCCGGCCGCGTCACACTGCGCATCCGCCAATCGGGAGAGGACGCGCCACCCCCTCCCCCTTTCTCACCAAGCGCGGGGAAAAATGGTGGGAAAACCCCACAGGCGTTGTTGGTTTTCTTCTCCACACGCCGTACGACGAGGGAAGGAAGATTCGGGCGGGAGATATTTGCGCGGGCGTTTTGGCGGGAGATATTTAAGCGGGAGTTTTGGGCAGGAGATGCCCCTTCGCACCGTTGTTGCTGCTGCCCCTCCGCTCCTTTCATTCGTCTCGCGGAGATCGTGACCGCACGGTGCTCGTTGAATGGCGAGTAGCGAAGATGGTGTAGCGTAGTTGTGGAAGGTGGCGTCGTGGTGTGAATGGCGTGATTTTGGCGTCGTGTAATGAATGGCGTGATCGTTGAGATGTTGGTTGTGGCGATGTTCGTTGTTGTTCTTGCACCAAAATAACGACAGCAAAAGAAAAACGGCTAACTGAAGAATCGCAGCCCGAATGGATCACATATATTCCCTCTAAGCAACGGGTTTGGGCTAACTACACCATGAACTTACCGATATATCTCACTGAGGACCCTTTATGGTGTATTGCGAATTTCCACAGCCGTAACAATATATATATATATATATGGACATTGCTCCCCAAAATAATAAAAACAAGTAAAAAGATAAAATGTAGTAGCCCCCGTTATTTTGGTAATTTTGCTGTAAGGAGTTAGAGGGTTAGCCCATATTTATGTAAAACAAAAATGGCCACCAGTCTACCAGTCGGCCATCTTTGATCAGATCGCAAAATAAAAGTGAGAGGTACGTGTATGCCATCATGGACTGTGTTTGTGCCAAGATTGAACAAAATCAGACCATGCATGGCTGAGAAATGGTTGGGGAAACATTTAAGTAATAAAATGGCCACTAGTCGGCCATCTTAATTCTGATCTCGAAAACAAATGACACGCATATGTTAAGCCATCATTCATTATCTGCCTGTGAAGTTTAAACAACGTTGGTAAATGCATGTCCGAGAAATGTTTGAGGACGGGTTCGGCACCGGGTTTTATAAACAACTAAAATGGCCGCTAATCGGCCATCTTTGATCGAATTTCAAAAAAAACGAAAAATGACATGCATATGTATACCATCATGTGTTTGTTGTCTTCGTGCCAAGTACGATAAAAATTGGTCTCTACATGTCCGAGATATGGTTGAAGACGCACACACGCATGCACACATGCACATACGTACGCACGCACGAATGGACACGAAAGTCGAGACCAAATCCATGACGAAGTCCAATGGGGGCTAATAACCAGGGTTATGTACATGAAGCAAACACATGCTACTGCAACACTACTTATGTGCATATATAATACATCGTGGTTATATAGCTCAGATAATTCCAATTGCTCCGGAACATGGGCTGTCACCAGAGGCTTATACATACTTTCACCTTCACAAAATGGTGGATGTATGAGTTTTTTTTTTTCAGCTTACAATTGCAGGTAGAGCCGAGCCAGTTATCCAACCAAGGGGATGAAGGCAGACTGCATATGCAGGCAAATATCAATACTTAGTCCACAAACAAACCTGCTTTTATATTGTATAGAGATAAGTCTAGCCACCTGACTGGTGTGCAGTTTCAAAAGGTCAGACTGCCGAGAGCATGACAGGGCCACACCATCATGCCCATTGTGGGATGTAATGCATGCCTTATTTACTCTTGTAAACAGGGAGAATGGCAAGTAAGTCTTGGTACATGTCGTATGTAATTTATAGACAATATGGCTCGGGATAAGATTGTTTGTGCAAAAACCTCTTGTTAATGGCGGGGCCACGTGAGGACCTGCAGCCACGAAAAGGCACCAGGAAAGTGTGACATGCTTTAAAAAGACCATGACAAACTGTCGGCGCATGTGTACAAGCCATGGCGGTCAGATGCACTGTCGGGCCCAGAAGAATGGGGAAGGATACTTTTTGTCAATTGGAGCCGCACTGTGGGGCGGGGTGGCCTGGAGGATAGCACCTCCCACAAGCAGCAGGCAGCCAATTACGGGATCCGCTACAGGTGAAGGCGGCAGTCACAGAGTCCACAAGGGCTGTGTTTGCGCATGCACACAGAGTAGGAGTTGGTGGGGTTGGACCTTGGACTTGGAGGAGAAACATTTCTTCACTCAGTTCATCTGGCTCTCTCTTTTCTAGCTCTTTATCTGTCTGTTTCCTCTCTTCGTCCCTGTTGTGGATCGAGAGGAAGAGAGCGTCTTCATGCTGCATGCTCCGACCCAAGGCACAACTCACGCAGAAATGCCTTTACCTGCCGATTGTGCTCCTGTTCGACCACAGCCATATATGCCATTGCAAAGCCCTCATCTGCTTCCCCTTTGTCAGTAAGAGTGCTGTTTCTGTGGCACTTTGGGGTTGGGATTTATTTATTTCTCTCTTTGTACTCAGTTTCTATAGTCCCCTCTCTCTATAAGTGTCTGTCCTGTCATTAGTTTGTTTCGTACGTATTGTTTGTCTCATCTATCCTTGATGATTTCATTTATTTGATTACAAAATAAACACTTTTAAATGAAAGACACATTTCCCCATTTTTCGGCTCGTGTGTGCATTCTGCCCTCGAATTTACCTTCATTGGATAAACCTTGGGGAATCGTAAGGTGAATCGGAGTGCAGGGTACGGTAATTATTATCTGAACTCAGTCTGGATTTGCACATTTCGGCTGTTTGCAGGATCAAAGAGCCGGGCACAGACGGCCTGTGCTAACAGATGCTGTCTGACATGACAAGACATACACACATACAAACACACCATGTAAGGTATCTCAATAAAATATATGTATATTGTGTACAATGTCGAGGCTCGTATGAGAGCTAACACACAGAACATACAACAAGAGGAGCAAGAGACAAGAGGGGCAGGAGAGGAAGGTAAAAAAAACAGTGGGGAACAGAGACATGAGGAGATCTGTGGAAGGGTAACAAGAGGTACATAGGGTAACAAGATGGACACTAGGGTGCTTCATAATAGGGGGTAAAAAATAATAGTATGATATTCATGCTCCCTGGGTGTGCTTTTGTTCCATTTGACAGTAGAAACATGCACACCAAATATGAAGCAGATTGGAGGATGTTTAGGGGTTCCTCAAGTTGGCACAATGTTGTTGAAATTTGCCAAACTGTAACTGACAACTTGCCGTCGAATGTGCACAACGAGTACACTTCACAATTAATATGGTTGTTTGATATTTTCATTGGAATAGTATATTACATTGTGCAAATTAAGTGTATTTTGTAAATATGAACCAAAATTGTGCCAACTTGAGGAACCCCTAAATATCATGGAATTTTGTTCATTTTTGACCTATAAGTTCTTATGGGGTATTGGACCAAAGGCAAAATCGGGGAGCAGCAAAAATCAAACTTTCATTTTTTGGAACACCCTAATGGACACGACAGGGACTTTCAGGAAGGAAAGCAGGGAATTTGAAGGAGGTGGGATTGGGGTGGATTAGCGGGGGTAGAAAAGATCATGGTTTTGCATTGGGGAAGATAAGAGATGAACAGCTGTTTTGAAGACCTGGAGGGAAGAGTGAGATTGAAGAGAGTGCGGGAGTTTATTCCAAAGGTGAAGGAGAGAGGCAATGAAGAAGATGGTATATATATATATATACACAGAGACAGAAAGATATGAGTGTTGATAACCCTAAAAGAGGGTTTTACCGTGCGGGCATAACCTGGAGGCCACAATGTGAGGTCGCCACTTCGGGGACCGAGGGGGAAAAGGAGGACACTAGGTAAACTGCTTGGTCCATGAGTCATCGTTCCTTGCTCAGGTGAAGATGGATGCTTGAGGACCGGGGAAGGCTCCGCTAAACGGAGCATGGAAAAGGAGACGACTTGATCAGTGAGTCGTGGTTCCTTTCTGGGGTCTTCTTCTTGCGTATGGTAGCTTAGCTGCCGGGGTTGCTGTAATTTTGGAAGCGCGACTGTGTCGCTGATGCAGTGCCCCTCTAGCAGTACACACTGGTATTCATTTCGCCGACCTCGGAAGGATGACAGGCTGAGTCAACCCCCTGGTGAATATTAATTCATCGGCCAACGGGGCTTGAACTCAGGACCCTAGGATCCCAAGCCACCACCCTAACCACGAAGCCAACACCAGACTTTCTTTCTGGGGTGAAGATGGATGCTTCAGGACTGGGGAAGGTTTGTTTCAGCCTTAGAAACTCATGAGTAGAGATGAATACCAGTGATGGCGGCATGTGCGCACTAGCGTGTGTGCGCACACACACACACACACAACACACACACACACAACACACACACCACACACACGTGGTTTGGAGGGGGGGCTGATATTATTGTTTTTCTGGATGAGTATGTACAATTGTGGGAGGGATGGGTGGGGGGGGGATGGGTTGGGAAGACCATATATGAGTAAGAGAGAGCTGTGAAGCAACCAACCTTAACACACTGAAGCAGAAACAAGAAACTCAGCCTTTTGCCAGAAATACCAATTGCCATGAAGACCTTTGAATCCACTGCATCCAGGGGCATTCGATGATATGTAGTGGCATCAGCCAACCATCCAACAACAAGGACAACAACAAGGAAATCCAACGCAGGTGGAGGCCATTTCAGCCCATCATGCCTGCGTGAACACCACACCAGCCCATCCACAGAAGATCCAAGGAGAAAATGCAAAAAGGTTTTAATTAATGAAAATAAAATAAAAATTTTGTTTGTTTTTTTGTTGGTTTTTTTGGTGTTTTTTTGGTGTTTTTGTAGTTTTTTTTGTAATTTTTACATTTATTTTTATTTTTTTCCTTTTTCTTCCCCTCGGGGAGGGGGCATGGGCTTGGTTAAAACACAACACCAACCACACAACCCCCTTGACAAGTCCCCACCAACAGCACTCTGAACACAATCACCCATCAAAACTCAAACGACCTAAAAGTCTGATCAACATCCCCATACCTCTATCTCCATAACTTCCAGGTACCTATCTAATTCTAATTTAAACATATCTCCTGTTTCTGCTGCCACTACCTTTCCAGGGAGACCATTCCATGCATTAACGATTCTCGAGTGAAAGTCCTCTGCCTAACTACTGTCTTAACTCTCCTCTTCTTTACTCTCAGGCTATGGCCCCTGGTTCTGTCACTGTCTACTCTGTTGAATAATTCATTTGCACTTATTTTATCTTAACCTTTCATTATCTTAAACATCTCCATCATATCTCCTCGTAACCACCTCCTTTCTAGTGAATGAAGCCCTGTCTCCTTCAGCCGCTCCTCATAGCCGAGTCTAACTAGGCCCGGAATCAATCTAGTAGCCCTACGCTGAACCCTCTCTATGGCATCTATGTCCTTCCGGAACTGTGGTGACCAAAAGTGCATACAATATTCTAGATGGCCCTCACTAAATTCCTGCACAATGTTAACACCACCTCTTTTGATTTATAATTTATCCCCCTCCGAATACAACCTAAAACCCGATTTGCTCTACTGTAGCTGACTGGCATTGTGCTGACTGCTTACCTCCCGTATCTATTACCACCACCAGATCCTTCTCCTGTGTGACACACTCCAATATTACCCCTTGCATCCTGTAATCTCTATTTTCATTGTTCTTTCCCATTCCCAACACCTTACACCTGCTCAGGTTAAATTACATCTGCCAGTCTTTTGCCCAATCTGTACAAGTATCAATACTTTCCTGTTTCTGATTACCATCCCTCTGCTATCCACCTCACCTCCAAGCTTTGTGTCATCTGCAAATTTGGAAAGCTTACGCTTTACCCCATTACCCGAATCGTTGAAGTAAATAATAAATAGTCATGGTCCGAGTACTGATCCCTGAGGTACCCCCGCCACTTACATCCTCCCAGCAAGACATCCTCCCACTCACAGCCATTCTTTGCTTCCTATCACTAAGCAGTTTGCAATCCAATTAGCTTCCTGACCAGCCACTCCACAAGCCCTCATTTTGACTAACAACCTCTGATGTGGAACCTTATCAAATGCCTTCTTAAAGTCTAGATATACTATGTCCACTGCCTTTCCCTCATCCATACAATCAGACACTGCTTCAATGAACTCTAAAAGATTTGTTAAACAGGAACTACCTTTTGTAAACCCATGCTGAACCTTTAATTAGTTTGTATTTGTTTAAATGGTTCCTCATCTGGTGCTTAATTAATGTCTCCAACACCTTCCCCACAACAAGTAAAATTAACAGGTCTATAGTTTCCCAATTCTTCTCTGGATCCTTTCTTAAATAATGGTGTTACATTTGTTACTCTCCAATCCACCGGTACCTGTCCTGACTCCAGTGAGCTATTGGAAATATCCGTTAACATCTCGCTAACCTGCTCAGCCACTTCAATCAATACTCTCGGGTGCATATTTCTGGACCCGGACCTTATCTACTCTTAGATTTCCTATCTTTTCCTTTACTTCCCCCACTCCAACCTGGATCTTCTGTAAAAGCCCTTCCTCACCTCCTCGATAGATACTCTCAGCTATTGGCAATTCTCCTGAATGTTCTTGTGTAAAAGTTGAAGAAAAATAC
The DNA here is from genome assembly GCA_035128595.1 of Eptatretus atami. Classification (NCBI taxonomy): domain Eukaryota; kingdom Metazoa; phylum Chordata; class Myxini; order Myxiniformes; family Myxinidae; genus Eptatretus; species Eptatretus atami. Next base: position 22,815,372 of record CM068964.1, on the reverse strand, counting down.
CTGTTTAATAAGCCTGCCATCTCACTTCACCACTAATCACTCTCCTGGGGCTGTTCCTCAATTGGCACACACTGTGGTCCTAACCTGTTCTTTTCCCCTGATATACTGAAAGAAAGCCTTGTTATTATGTTTAATATTCTTAGCGATGTCCTTCTCATACTCTCTTTATGCTTGCCGAGTTATTTTGTTAACTTGCCTCTGTTTACTCCGATAGTGATATCCTGTTATTATGATATCCTTACTAATGCAGTTATTTTAAACCTAATAAATGCCTTTTGCTTCTCCTTAATAACGTTCCTCATCTAACTGCTCAACCACCCTGGTCTCTTTCTACTTCTAGTTTTACACCTCATTGGAATGTACTTACTCTGCACT
>CM068964.1:22803993-22814972 GCA_035128595.1 Eptatretus atami | reverse complement strand
CTTTTTGGTGGGTTCCTGGCACCAGATCACACCAGTTGCTATTTTAGAGTGTAGTTGCTCTCTGGGTCGCAGATTTTGCATTGTAAACAAATTGACCAGGTGGTTGACATGTTTCATGTGAACAGCCTTTTTGGGTCCAAAAGGCAAAAACAACACACACACACACACACACACACACACACACGGAAAATGGTTAGATCGTATACCCCACCCCAGTAATTTATATACCCTGTACATTGCTCTTCTGTTCTCTCTCCTGTTAGCCCCTCACAACCTCTCCAATTTTTCCAACTTCTTCCTTACCCGATAAAACTCACTTACGCCTTGTGAGGACTACTGCCCACAAACTAATGCCAGCAGATGGATATCAGCTTAAATGTCATCAGAGCGCGCGCACACATATTGATGTACTGCCCTGCCTCGAAACTCCAGGATGACATTTATAGCTGGGGATTCAAACCCCGGATAGACAGCTCAAAAGTGAGTGTGCCTATATCTGGGATATCCTGCCAACCCATAATATGTATATCACTCTGAATACATTTAATGAATATTTTTTTGCTCCATTTCCCAATCTGGAACTGCCTTTGCCATTTAGGAACTGATGTTCATTTGAATAAGTATTGCCTGAGGTCTTGTACCAAAGGAGAGTAAATTTTTGGTTGTGTGCAAATGTTGGACCTTTAAAGAGCACATCGCAGCATGTACAGTTCCCATACTGATGACATAGGACCTATTGTTCAACAATACTCCTGTGTCCATCGTTGATAAGTTGCCCTCACACCCTCTGTCGTCAAGTACTAATGAGTTCTGGAAATGGCAAATGCGCAGGTGACGTGAGAGAAGAAGACTTCACACCTTGGGTAGAAAGCCCCATCGAAGTGATCGATCATCTTTTTCTGTCAATTTCAGATCCGTGGACTGATACAGCCTATCTGTTACGTTATTATCTCATCGGGTTAAATATGCCAGGCCACTAACTACAAGACACCTGGTCGTTGTAGAAATAAAGGTTAACTTACACCCACAATCCAGATCGAAAGGAAAGCTTGTATATTGAAATCACCAGTGTAGGGGTCACGTGTTTGTTTGCATTTCCAGTATGGAGTGGAGGGGGACTGAGAATGATGAAGTTAACCCCTGATGTGATGTCAATTATTTTAGATATAAATCATAACCTAGGTGTTAAATGATGGGCAAAGCATGTCAGCTTTACTCAAGCATTAATTTTGAAAGCCTTAGGGGTCTTCTTACCAAACTGCATACGTTGATCAATTGCTATTCAGCCCATAGATAGTCATGCTGCCTTTATGGGATATCAATTTCCCCATTTTACACAATGTACAATAATATTTTGTGCACATCCATAACCCAAAGAGCGAGCTTTTCATGATGTGCTAGTTTGAAACTTTGACATTCCGAACAGTTGGAGATTCAGATAAACATCTCATTCTGGTCCATTTGAACTACACATCGAACTGGGACCTTATGTTCAAAACTCCGTAGTAATTGAAATCTATGAACCCGCTTGCTTATCGATCAAATCTGCAAGTGTTATTTCAGAATGATTATGTCTTCCATCTTGACCTAAATTGTTTTAACTTAATTTAAAATAGCAAGGGCACAGTTTGTATTGGAAAAATTAATTTTGACATAGTTATCATCTTTACTTGCAGCTCTGAAACTGAAATGTGGTCTTATTTCATTTATTTAATTAAAACGTGGAGATCACATCACACTTTCTTTCTCATTGCCTGTTGTAAAAGTCCCCACTAGTGCAGAATTTCCGACTCTGATAAAGGACTTCCAGTCCTTAATTGTACCACTAGCAGAAAAGCCCATCAAAATGACAGGTGGAGTTGTTTTATGAAAAATTTCAAATATATACTTTGTACTATCAACATGCATTACCTCCAGGCTCCGACCGCAGTCAACAATATTTTCTTTCCTCTACATGTGTTGTCATGAAAAACGTACCTTTCTTTCATGATAGAAGATGCGTTGTTCAGTCTCCAAATGTACAGAAAGTCAGAAGTCCTCATGAGGTAATTTGAACGCAATTACATTATGTTACGGCAAACGTTACAGTTACCGATTACATACATGGAGCAAAAACATGCCTCATTCTTTTGACAGCCATCCTTCTGTATTTTACACTAATCAGCCTTGCAAACTCGGAATAAAACAGAAATTACAGTAGATACAAAAACATTAATTTATAAAATAAATTGATCTTCCCTTTACTTGGGCAATGTATAGACAGCAGATAGTATATATATATATATTATATATATATATATATATTATTATATTATATATATATATATATATAGTTACGAATTCGCGCCCCGCCGGCGTGCGATCGACCGCGTGATACCAATAGCGGCCGCTCGCCCACCGAACGTGCAATTCAGTCGTGACCCTCCTGAACTAACCGCCAAGGAGTTAGTCACGGGTGGGGGTTTAACTTCACCACAACTCAGTCCGCATTCTACCGCGCAAATAGGGTCCGATCGCCGGAATGGTCGAATTACTAAGTACCCGCACGGATAGCGTACCGAGGAGTTGTACCACGCCACAGGTCGACTCCGGACACGAACCGCTTAAGCGGCTCGTTCCGTGCTACAGGATAACCGAGCGGAGTTATCGTCGACCTTGACGGTTCAGATTATTTACCGGGCGTTTTAAACCCACTACCAATCCCTTACGTGATGCAAGATGGAGATTCAATAAAAGAAAAGGCGAAGCAAAACGGGGAACAATCGGACAAGCACATTTATTCACGGAAGCACGGAAGGTACGTATATTACAGTCAAAGGGATACAATAAAAGCAATACACGTATACGTTTATGCAAAGAAAAACACTAGCAAAGAACCAACGCAGATCTACAACCGAATAAGGCGATTCACACGGCAACACTTAAAACAGTTCTACTTCTCAAGACTGGCGCCACCCACAGACATTTACACAAAACCCCAAAAGAAAAGGAAGTCGCGACTTCCCTGAGCGCGTCGTCCAGCCCTTGGCGACCGCAACTCCGAGTCCCTCCGGCGTAGTCCACTGGCTCGTGCCTCGCGCCTGCACGTGTCGTCCGCCCGACCCGAACGAACGAACAGAACTCAAGCAGGGATCTCCAACAACTCTCGACAATTCTCATTCAGGGACAACCGACCAGCGACTCTCCACAACTCTCGACAATTCTCCTCCAGGGACAAGGGCCAGCGACTCTCCACAACTCTCGACAATTCTCCTCCAGGGACAAGGGACCAGCGACTCTCCACAACTCTCGACAATTCTCCTCCAGGACAAGGGACACGACTCTCCACAACTCTCGACAATTCTCCTCCAGGGACAAGGGACACGACTCCACTCTCCGACAATTCTCCTCCAGGGACAAGGGGCAGGGACTCTCCACGCCCACCCTTTTGTAGGGTCGGGCTCCGCCCTTCCTCCGCCCCGCCCGCCCCGTTCTTGGCTCCTCCTTCCTTCGAGACGCTTCCAGAAAATGCCTCGAAGGGGGGCGTTCCTCTCCCCCGGCCGCGTCACCACGCGCATCCGCCAATCGGGAGAGGACGCGCCACCCCCTCCCCCTTTCTCACCAAGCGCGGGAAAAATGGTGGGAAAACCCCACAGGCGTTGTTGGTTTTCTTCTCCACACGCCGTACGACGAGGGAAGGAAGATTCGGGCGGGAGATATTTGCGCGGGCGTTTTGGGCGGGAGATATTTAAGCGGGAGTTTTGGGAGGAGATGCCCCTTCGCACCCTTGTTGCTGCTGCCCCTCCGCTCCTTTCATCGTCTCGCGGAGATCGTGACCGCACGGTGCTCGTTGAATGGCGAGTGCGAAGATGGTGGTAGCGTAGTTGTGGAAGGTGGCGTCGTGGTGTGAATGGCGTGATTGTTGGCGTCGTGTAATGAATGGCGTGATCGTTGAGATGTTGGTTGTGGCGATGTTCGTTGTTGTTCTTGCACCAAAATAACGACAGCAAAAGAAAAACGGCTAACTGAAGAATCGCAGCCCGAATGGATCACATATATTCCCTCTAAGCAACGGGTTTGGGCTAACTACACATGAACTTACCGATATATCTCACCTGAGGACCCTTTATGGTGTATTGCGAATTTCCACAGCCGTACGTATATACAATATATATATATATATATATGGACATTGCTCCCCAAAATAATAAAAACAAGTAAAAAAGATTAAAATGTAGTAGCCCCCGTTATTTTGGTAATTTTGCTGTAAGGAGTTAGAGGGTTAGCCCATATTTATGTAAAACAAAAATGGCCACCAGTCTACCAGTCGGCCATCTTTGATCAGATCGCAAAATAAAAGTAGAGGTACGTGTATGCCATCATGGACTGTGTTTTGCCAAGATTGAACAAAATCAGACCATGCATGGCTGAGAAATGGTTGGGAAACATTTAAGTAATAAAATGGCCACTAGTCGGCCATCTTAATTCTGATCTCGAAAACAAATGACACGCATATGTAAGCCATCATTCATTATCTGCCTGTGAAGTTTAAACAACGTTGGTAAATGCATGTCCGAGAAATGTTTGAGGACGGGTTCGGCACGGGTTTTATAAACAACTAAAATGGCCGCAATCGGCCATCTTTGATCGAATTTCAAAAAAACGAAAAAATGACATGCATATGTATACCATCATGTGTTTGTTGTCTTCGTGCCAAGTACGAATAAAATTGGTCTCTACATGTCCGAGATATGGTTGAAGACCACACACGCATGCACACATGCACATACGTACGCACGCACGAATGGACACGAAAGTCGAGACCAAATCCATGACGAAGTCCAATGGGGGCTAATAACCAGGGTTTGTACATGAAGCAAACACATGCCTACTGCAACACTACTTATGTGCATATATAATACATCGTGGTTATATAGCTCAGATAATTCCAATTGCTCCGGAACATGGGCTGTCACCAGAGGCTTATACATACTTTCACCTTCACAAAATGGTGGATGTATGAGTTTTTTTTTTCAGCTTACAATTGCAGGTAGAGCCGAGCCAGTTATCCAACCAATGGGATGAAGGCAGACTGCATATGCAGGCAAATATCAATACTTAGTCCACAAACAAACCTGCTTTTATATTGTATAGAGATAAGTCTAGCCACCTGACTGGTGTGCAGTTTCAAAAGGTCAGACTGCCGAGAGCATGACAGGGCCACACCATCATGCCCATTGTGGGATGTAATGCATGCCTTATTTACTCTTGTAAACAGGGAGAATGCAGAGTAAGTCTTGGTACATGTCGTATGTAATTTATAGACAATATGGCCGGGATAAGATTGTTTGTGCAAAACCTCTGTTAATGGGCGGGCCAGTGAGGACCTGCAGCCACGAAAAGGCACCAGAAAGTGACATGCTTTAAAAAGACCATGACAAACTGTCGGCGCATGTGTACAAGCCATGGCGGTCAGATGCACTGTCGGGCCCAGAAGAATGGGGAAGGATACTTTTTGTCAATTGGAGCCGCACGTGGGGCGGGGTGGCCTGGAGGATAGCACCTCCCACAAGCAGCAGGCAGCCAATACGGATCGCTACAGGTGAAGGCGGCAGTCACAGAGTCCACAAGGGCTGTGTTTTGCGCATGCACACAGAGTAGGAGTTGGTGGGGTTGGACCTTGGACTTGGAGGAGAAACATTTCTTCACTCAGTTCATCTGGCTCTCTCTTTTCTAGCTCTTTATCTGTCTGTTCCTCTCTTCGTCCCTGTTGTGGATCGAGGAGGAAGAGAGCGTCTTCATGCTGCATGCTCCGACCCAAGGCACAACTCACGCAGAAATGCCTTTACCCTGCCGATTGTGCTCCTGTTCGACCAACAGCCATCATGCCATTGCAAAGCCCTCATCTGCTTCCCCTTTGTCAGTAAGAGTGCTGTTTCTGTGGCACTTTGGGGTTGGGATTATTTATTTCTCTCTTTGTACTCAGTTTCTATAGTCCCCTCTCTCTATAAGTGTCTGTCCTGTCATTAGTTTGTTTCGTACGTATTGTTTGTCTCATCTATCCTTGATGATTTCATTTATTTGATTACAAAATAAACACTTTTAAATGAAAGACACATTTCCCATCTTTCGGCTCGTGTGTGCATTCTGCCCTCGAATTTACCTTCATTGGGAATAACCTTGGGGAATCGTAAGGTGAATCGGAGTGCAGGTACGGTAATTATTATCTGAACTCAGTCTGGATTTGCACATTTCGGCTGTTTGCAGGATCAAAGAGCGCGGGCACAGACGGCCTGTGCTAACAGATGCTGTCTGACATGACAAGACATACACACATACAAACACACCATGTAAGGTATCTCAATAAAATATATGTATATTGTGTACAATGTCGAGGCTCGTATGAGAGCTAACACACAGAACATACAACAAGAGGAGCAAGAGACAAGAGGGGCAGGAGAGGAAGGTAAAAAAAACATGGGGAACAGAGACATGAGGAGATCTGTGGAAGGGTAACAAGAGGTACATAGGGTAACAAGATGGACACTAGGGTGCTTCATAATAGGGGGTAAAAAATAAGTAGAATATTCATGCTCCCTGGGTGTGCTTTTGTTCCATTTGACAGTAGAAACATGCACACCAAATATGAAGCAGATTGGAGGATGTTTAGGGGTTCCTCAAGTTGGCACAATGTTGTTGAAATTTGCCAAACTGTAACTGACAACTTGCCGTCGAATGTGCACAACGCAGTACACTTCACAATTAATATGGTTGTTTGATATTTTCATTGGAATAGTATATTACATTGTGCAAATTAGTGTATTTTGTAAATATGAACCAAAATTGTGCCAACTTGAGGAACCCCTAAATATCATGGAATTTTGTTCATTTTTGACCTATAAGTTCTTATGGGGTATTGGACCAAAGGCAAAATCGGGGAGCAGCAAAAATCAAACTTTCATTTTTTTTGGAACACCCTAATGGACACGACAGGGACTTTCAGGAAGGAAAGCAGGGAATTTGAAGGAGGTGGGATTGGGGTGGATTAGCGGGGTAGAAAAGATCATGGTTTTGCATTGGGGAAGATAAGAGATGAACAGCTGTTTTGAAGACCTGGAGGGAAGAGTGAGATTGAAGAGAGTGCGGGAGTTTATTCCAAAGGTGAAGGAGAGAGGCAATGAAGAAGATGGTATATATATATATAACACAGAGACAGAAAGATATGAGTGTTGATAACCCTAAAAGAGGGTTTTACCGTGCGGGCATAACCTGGAGGCCACAATGTGAGGTCGCCACTTCGGGGACCGAGGGGGAAAAGGAGACACTAGGTAAACTGCTTGGTCCATGAGTCATCGTTCCTTGCTCAGGTGAAGATGGATGCTTGAGGACCGGGGAAGGCTCCGCTAAACGGAGCATGGAAAAGGAGACGACTTGGTCAGTGAGTCGTGGTTCCTTTCTGGGTCTTCTTCTTGCGTATGGTAGCTTAGCTGCCGGGGTTGCTGTAATTTTTGGAAGCGCGACTGTGTCGCTGATGCAGTGCCCCTCTAGCAGTACACACTGGTATTCATTTCGCCGACCTCGGAAGGATGACAGGCTGAGTCAACCCCCTGGTGAATATTAATTCATCGGCCAACGGGCTTGAACTCAGGACCCTAGGATCCCAAGCCACCACCCTAACCAGAAGCCAACACCAGACTTCTTTTCTGGGGTGAAGATGGATGCTTCAGGACTGGGGAAGGCTTTGTTCAGCCTTAGAAACTCATGAGGAGAGATGAATACCAGTGATGGCGGCATGTGCGCACTAGTGTGCGCCACACACACACACACACACACACACACACACACACACACACACACACACACGTGGTTTGGAGGGGGGGGCTGATATTATTGTTTTTCTGGATGAGTATGTACAATTGTGGGAGGGATGGGTGGGGGGGGATGGGTTGGGAAGACCATATATGAGTAAGAAGAGAGCTGTGAAGCAACCAACCTTAACACACTGAAGCAGAAACAAGAACTCAGCCTTTTGCCAAGAAATACCAATTGCCATGAAGACCTTTGAATCCACTGCATCCAGGGGCATTCGATGATATGTAGTGGCATCAGCCAACCATCCAACAACAAGGACAACAACAAGGAAATCCAACGCAGGTGGAGGCCATTCAGCCCATCATGCCTGCGTGAACACCACACCAGCCCATCCACAGAAGATCCAAGGAAGAAAATGCAAAAAGGTTTTAATTAATGAAAATAAAATAAAAATTTTGTTTGTTTTTTTGTTGGTTTTTTTGGTGTTTTTTTGGTGTTTTTGTAGTTTTTTTTGTAATTTTTTACATTTATTTTTATTTTCTTTTCTTTCCCCTCGGGGAGGGGGCATGGGCTTGGTTAAAACACAACACCAACCACACAACCCCCTTGACAAGTCCCCCACCAACAGCACTCTGAACACAATCACCCATCAAAACTCAAACGACCTAAAAGTCTGATCAACATCCCCATACCCCTCTATCTCCATAACTTCCAGGTACCTATCTAATTCTAATTTAAACATATCTCCTGTTTCTGCTGCCACTACCTTTCCAGGGAGACCATTCCATGCATTAACGATTCTCTGAGTGAAAGTCCTCTGCCTAACTACTGTCTTAACTCTCCTCTTCTTTACTCTCAGGCTATGGCCCCTGGTTCTGTCACTGTCTACTCTCTGTTGAATAATTCATTTGCACTTATTTTATCTTTACCTTTCATTATCTTAAACATCTCCATCATATCTCCTCGTAACCACCTCCTTTCTAGTGAATGAAGCCCTGTCTCCTTCAGCCGCTCCTCATAGCCGAGTCTAACTAGGCCCGGAATCAATCTAGTAGCCCTACGCTGAACCCTCTCTATGGCATCTATGTCCTTCCGAACTGTGGTGACCAAAAGTGCATACAATATTCTAGATGTGGCCTCCACTAAATTCCTGCACAATGTTAACACCACCTCTTTTGATTTATAATTTATCCCCCTCCGAATACAACCTAAAACCCGATTTGCTCTACCTGTAGCTGACTGGCATGTGCTGACTGCTTACCTCCCGTATCTATTACCACCACCAGATCCTTCTCCTGTGTGACACACTCCAATATTACCCCTTGCATCCTGTAATCTCTATTTTCATTGTTCTTTCCCATTCCCAACACCTTACACCTGCTCAGGTTAAATTACATCTGCCAGTCTTTTGCCCAATCTGTACAAGTATCAATACTTTCCTGTTCTGATTACCATCCCCTCTGCTATCCACCTCACCTCCAAGCTTTGTGTCATCTGCAAATTTGGAAAGCTTACGCTTTACCCCATTACCCGAATCGTTGAAGTAAATAATAAATAGTCATGGTCCGAGTACTGATCCCTGAGGTACCCGCCACTTACATCCTCCCAGCAAGACATCCTCCCACTCACAGCCACTCTTTGCTTCCTACACAAAGCCAGTTTGCAATCCAATTAGCTTCCTGACCAGCCACTCCACAAGCCTCATTTGACTAACAACCTCTGATGTGGAACCTTATCAAATGCCTTCTTAAAGTCTAGATATACTATGTCCACTGCCTTTCCCTCATCCATACAATCAGACACTGCTTCATAGAACTCTAAAAGATTTGTTAAACAGGAACTACCTTTTTGTAAACCCATGCTGACTACCTTTAATTAGTTTGTATTTGTTTAAATGGTTCCTCATCTGGTGCTTAATTAATGTCTCCAACACCTTCCCCACAACAAGTAAAATTAACAGGTCTATAGTTTCCCAATTCTTCTCTGGATCCTTTCTTAAATAATGGTGTTACATTTGTTACTCTCCAATCCACCGGTACCTGTCCTGACTCCAGTGAGCTATTGAAAATATCCGTAACATCTCGCTTACCTGCTCAGCCACTTCAATCAATACTCTCGGGTGCATATTATCTGGACCCGGAGCCTTATCTACTCTTAGATTTCCTATCTTTTCCTTTACTTCCCCCACTCCAACCTGGATCTTCTGTAAAAGCCCTTCCTCACCTCCTCGATAGATACTCTCAGCTATTGGCAATTCTCCTGAATGTTCTTGTGTAAAAGTTGAAGAAAAATACCTGTTTAATAAGCCTGCCATCTCACCTTCACCACTAATCACTCTCCTGGGGCTGCTCCTCAATGGCCACACTGGTCCTAACCTGTTCTTTTCCCCTGATATACTGAAAGAAAGCCTTGTTATTATGTTTAATATTCTTAGCGATGTCCTTCTCATACTCTCTTTATGCTTGCCGAGTTATTTTGTTAACTTGCCTCTGTTTACTCCGATAGTGATATCCTGTTATTATGATATCCTTACTAATGCAGTTATTTTAAACCTAATAAATGCCTTTTGCTTCTCCTTAATAACGTTCCTCATCTAACTGCTCAACCACCCTGGTCTCTTTCTACTTCTAGTTTTACACCTCATTGGAATGTACTTACTCTGCACTCACACATTTGGTCCTTAAAGGTTTCCATTTTTCTGATGCTGATTGTCCTGTTCTTAGATTCTCCCAATATACATCACCCAATTCTCTCTCATACCCTCAAAGTTTGCCTTCCTGAAATCTAATAGCCTTACCCTACTATCCTGAACTCTAACCTTCAACAGAATCTTTGTACACACAATGTTATGGTCACTTGCTCCTAAATGCTCCCCAACCTCCACCTCCTCCACCATATTGGGATCGTACTTAAAAGGAGGTCTAACACTGCACTCCCCCTCTGGGCTTATCTACAACTGGGTTAAAAAGCAATCCTGGACTAAAACGAGGAAATCCTCATCTGCTTTGCCCTTTCCCTGTTCTGCGACCCAATCTATCCCTGGCAAGTTAAAATCCCCCATAATCAATACTCTTCCCTTACCACATGCCCTTTTGGGTTCTTCATGTGCTCCTCCTTCCTCCTCTTCCTTCACACCCAGAGCCTTATAAAAGCATCCCACCAGTATATTACTGTTTTTACAATCTCTA
>CM068964.1:22786865-22803048 GCA_035128595.1 Eptatretus atami | reverse complement strand
TATGTATACAGTATAACACGCCTTGTGACCATCAATCGTGATGAATCGATTCGGTAACATGAGTGACCACTTGATTCCATAGAGCCAGAAGCTGTTTGCGCCGGGGCAACCACAAGCGTTGCGTTTCTCGATCTAAAAAAAAACGCCCCTTGCAAGAAGACCTTTTCTCGAAAAAGCCTTTGCAACGATGTTTCTCCCTTGATCGGAGTTTTATAGAAAACGTAAGATTGAAACATCCCACGTCCGCCTGGCCAGCAGGTGCTTAATTGCTTCTCCAAATGGTTCGGCTAGATTGGAATGGAATTCTAGGAAAATTGCCTCTGATTTTGTAAAGTTGAGCTAACTCATGATTCATTGTCGACAACAGAGCCGTTACTAATATCGAACGTTTGCCAACGACTCGTATAGTGCGCGCTAGATAAGAGGCAGTATGGGCTGGTGGGATACCTGACAATGCGCACACTCACCTGCGAGCTGTCTGGCCTGGGTTTGAATACCCACCCCAGCTATGAAATTGCCATCCAAGTGTGTGTTGCAAGCAGGATGAGCATTCTTTACAAAGTGTAGCAAGTTATTGCAGCAATCCTGAATATATTGTAAATTCTTGCCTGGACTACACACAAAAAAGTGGTTGACCTTTTGGGTTCCTGGCACCAGTCACACCAGTTGCTATTTTAGAGTGTAGTTGCTCTCTGGTCGCAGATTTGCATTGTAAACAAATTGACACAGTGGTTGACATGTTTCATGTGAACAGCCTTTTTGGGTCAAAGGCAAACACACCACACAACACACACACACACACACAACACGAAAATGGGTAGAATCGTATACCCCACCCCAGTAATTTATATACCCTACATTGCTCTTCTGTTCTCTCCCTGTTAGCCCCTCCACAACCTCTCCAATTTTTCCAACTTCTTCCTTACCCGATAACTCACTTACCCTTGTGAGGACTACTGCCCACAAACTAATGCCAGCAGATGGATATCCAGCTTAAATTCATCAGAGCGGCGGCACACATATTGATTGACTGCCCTGCCTCGAAACTCCAGGATGACAGTAATAGCTGGGTTGGGATTCAAACCCCGGATAGACAGCTCAAAAGTGAAGTGTGCCTATATCTGGGATATCCTTGCCAACCCATAAGTATGTATATCACTCTGAATACATTTAATGAATTTTTTTTTCTCCATTCCCAATCTGGAACTGGCCTTTCCATTTAGGAACTGATGTTCATTTGAACATGTATTGCCTTTGAGTCTTGTACTCAAAGGAGAGTAAATTTTTGGTTTGTGCAAATGTTGGACCTTTAAGAGCACATCGCAGCATTTACAGTTCCCATACTGATACATAGGACCTATTGTTCAACAATACTCCTTGTTCCATCGTTGATAAGTTGCCCTCACACCCTCTGTCGTCAAGTACTAATGGTTCTGGAAATGGCAAATGGCAGGGACGTGAGAGAAGAAGACTTCAACACCTGGGTAGAAAGCCACCATCGAAGTGATCGATCATCTTTTTCTGTCAATTTCAGATCCGTGGACTGATACAGCCTATCTGTTACGTTATTATCTCATCGGTTAATATGCCAGGCCACTTTAACTACAGACCCGGTCGTTGTAGAACTAAAGGTTAACTTACACCCACAATCCAGATCGAAAGGAAAGCTTGTATATTGAAATCCCAAGTGTAGGGTCACGTGTTTGTTTGCATTTCCAGTATGGAGTGGAGGGGACTGAGAATGATTAAGTTAACCCCTGATGTGATGTCAATTATTTTAGATATAACATCATAACCTAGGTGTTAAATGATGGACAGAGCATGTCAGCTTACTCAAGCATTAATTTTGAAAGCCTTAGGGTCTCTTACCAAACTGCATACGTTGATCAATTGCTATTCAGCCCATAGATAGTCATGCTGCCTTTATGGGATATCAATTTCCCCATTTACACAATGTACAATAATATTTTTTGCACATCCAGAACCCCAAAGAGCGAGCTTTTCATGATGTGCTAGTTTGAAACTTGACATTCCGAACAGTTGGAGATTCAGATAAACATCTCATTCTGGGTCCATTTGAACTACACATCGAACTGGACCTTATGTTCCAAAACTCCGTAGTAATTGAAATCTAAACCCGCTTGCTTATCGATCAAATCTGCAAGTGTTATTTCAGATGATATGTCTTCCATCTTGACCTAAATTTGTTTAACTTAATTTAAATAGCAAGGGCACAGTTGTATTGGAAAAATTAATTTTGACATAGTATTCATCTTTACTTGCAGCTCTGAAACTGAAATGTGGTCTTATTTCATTTATTTAATTTAAAACGTGGAGATCACATCACACTTTCTTTCTCATTGCTGTTGTAAAAGTCCCCACTAGTGCAGATTTCCGACTCTGATAAAGGATTCCAGTCCTTAATTGTACCACTAGCAGAAAAGCCCATCAAAATGACAGGTGGAGTTGTTTTATGAAAAATTTCAAATATTATACTTTGTACTATCAACATGCATTACCTCCAGGCTCCAGAACTATTTTCTTCCTCTACATTGTGTTGTCATGAAAAACGTCCTTCTTTCATGATAGAAGATGCGTTGTTCAGTCTCCAAATGTACAGAAAGTCAGAAGTCCTCATGAGGGTAATTTGAAGCAATTACATTATGTTACGGTCAAACGCTACAGTTACCGGATTACATAACATGGAGCAAAAACATGCCTCATGCTTTTTGACAGCCATCCTTCTGTATTTTACACTAATCAGCTTGCAAACTCGGAATAAAACAGAAATTACAGTAGATACAAAAACATTAATTTATAAAATAAATTGATCTTCCCTTTACTTGGGCAATGTATAGACAGCAGATAGTATATATATATATATATATATATATATATATATATAATATATATATATATATATATATATAGTTACGAATTCGCGCCCCGCCGGCGTGCGATCGACCGCGTGTAACCAATAGCGGCCGCTTCGCCCACCGAACGTGCAATTCAGTCGTGACCCTCCTGGAACTACCGCCAAGGAGTAGTCACGGGTGGGGGTTTAACTTCACCACAACTCAGTCCGCATTCTACCCGCCGCAAATAGGGTTCGATCGCCGAATGGTCGATATCTAAGTACCCGCGCGATAGCGTACCGAGGAGTTTGTACCACGCCACAGGTTACTCCGGACACGAACCGCTTAAGCGGCTCGTTCCGTGCTACAGGGATAACCGAGCGGAGTTATCGTGACCTTGACGGTTCAGATTATTTACCGGGCGTTTTAAACCCACTACCAATCCCTTACGTGATGCAAGATGGAGATTCAATAAAAGGAAAAGGCGAAGCAAAACGGGGAACAATCGGACAAGCACATTTATTCACGGAAGCACGGAAGGACGTATATTACAGTCAAAGGGATACAATAAAAGCAATACACGTATACGTTTATGCAAAGAAAAACACTAGCAAAGAACCAACGCAGATCTACAACCGAATAAGGCGATTCACACGGCAACACTTAAAACAGTTCTACTTCTCAAGACTGGGCCACCCACAGACATTTACACAAAAACCCAAAAGAAAAGGAAGTCGCGACTTCCCTGAGCGCGTCGTTCGCCCTTGGCGACCGCAACTCCGAGTCCCTCCGGCGTAGTCCACTGGCTCGTGCCTCGCGCCTGCACGTGTCGTCCGCCCGCACCGAACGAACGAACAGAACCTCAAGCAGGGATCTCCAACAACTCTCGACAATTCTCATTCAGGGACAACCGACCAGCGACTCTCCACAACTCTCGACAATTCTCCTCCAGGGACAAGGGGCCAGCGACTCTCCACAACTCTCGACAATTCTCCTCCAGGGACAAGGGACCAGCGACTCTCCACAACTCTCGACAATTCTCCTCCAGACAAGGACAGCGACTCTCCACAACTCTCGACAATTCTCCTCCAGGGACAAGGGACAGCGACTCTCCACAATTCTCCTCCAGGGACAAGGGGCAGGGACTCTCCACGCCCACCCTTTTGTAGGGTCGGGCTCCGCCCTTCGCTCCGCCCCGCCCCGCCCCGTTCTTGGCTCCTCCTTCCTTCGAGACGCTTCCAGAAAATGCCTCGAAGGGGGGCGTTCCTCTCCCCCGGCCGCGTCACACTGCGCATCCGCCAATCGGGAGAGGACGCGCCACCCCCTCCCCCTTTCTCACCAAGCGCGGGGAAAAATGGTGGGAAAACCCCACAGGCGTTGTTGGTTTTCTTCTCCACACGCCGTACGACGAGGAAGGAAGATTCGGCGCGGAGATATTTGCGCGGGCGTTTTGGGCGGGAGATATTTAAGCGGAGTTTGGCAGGAGATGCCCCTTCGCACCGTTGTTGCTGCTGCCCTCCGCTCCTTTCATTCGTCTCGCGGAGATCGTGACCGCACGGTGCTCGTTGAATGGCGAGTAGCGAAGATGGTGTAGCGTAGTTGTGGAAGGTGGCGTCGTGGTGTGAATGGCGTGATTGTTGGCGTCGTGTAATGAATGGCGTGATCGTTGAGATGTGGTTGTGGCGATGTTCTTGTTGTTTCTTGCACCAAAATAACGACAGCAAAAGAAAAACGGCTAATGAAGAATCGCAGCCCGAGGATCACATATATTCCCTCTAAGCAACGGGTTTGGGCTAACTACACATGAACTTACCGATATATCTCACCTGAGGACCCTTTATGGTGTATTCGGAATTTCCACAGCCGTAACATATTATATATATATATAGGAACATTGCTCCCCAAAATAATAAAAACAAGTAAAAAAGATTAAAATGTAGTAGCCCCCGTTATTTTGGTAATTTTGCTGTAAGGAGTTAGAGGGTTAGCCCATATTTATGTAAAAACAAAAATGGCCACCAGTCTACCAGTCGGCCATCTTTGATCAGATCGCAAAATAAAAGTGAGAGGTACGTGTATGCCATCATGGACTGTGTTTGTGCCAAGATTGAACAAAATCAGACCATGCATGGCTGAGAAATGGTTGGGGAAACATTTAAGTAATAAAATGGCCACTAGTCGGCCATCTTAATTCTGATCTCGAAAACAAATGACACGCATATGTAAGCCATCATTCATTATCTGCCTGTGAAGTTTAAACAACGTTGGTAAATGCATGTCCGAGAAATGTTTGAGGACGGGTTCGGCACCGGGTTTTATAAACAACTAAAATGCCGCTAATCGGCCATCTTTGATCGAATTTCAAAAAAACGAAAAAATGACATGCATATGTATACCATCATGTGTTTGTTGTCTTCGTGCCAAGTACGAATAAAATTGGTCTCTACATGTCCGAGATATGGTTGAAGACCACACACGCATGCACACATGCACATACGTACGCACGCACCGAATGGACACGAAAGTCGAGACCAAATCCATGACGAAGTCCAATGGGGGCTAATAACCAGGGTTATGTACATGAAGCAAACACATGCCTACTGCAACACTACTTATGTGCATATATAATACATCGTGGTTATATAGCTCAGATAATTCCAATTGCTCCGGAACATGGGCTGTCACCAGAGGCTTTACATACTTTCACCTTCACAAAATGGTGGATGTATGAGTTTTTTTTTCAGCTTACAATTGCAGGTAGAGCCGAGCCAGTTATCCAACCAATGGGATGAAGGCAGACTGCATATGCAGGCAAATATCAATACTTAGTCCACAAACAAACCTGCTTTATATTGTATAGAGATAAGTCTAGCCACCTGACTGGTGTGCAGTTTCAAAAGGTCAGACTGCCGAGAGCATGACAGGGCCACACCATCATGCCCATTGTGGGATGTAATGCATGCCTTATTTACTCTTGTAAACAGGGAGAATGGCAGAGTAAGTCTTGGTACATGTCGTATGTAATTTATAGACAATATGGCTCGGGATAAGATTGTTTGTGCAAAAACCTCTTGTTAATGGGCGGGGCCACGTGAGGACCTGCAGCCACGAAAAGGCACCAGGAAAGTGTGACATGCTTTAAAAAGACCATGACAAACTGTCGGCGCATGTGTACAAGCCATGGCGGTCAGATGCACTGTCGGGCCCAGAAGAATGGGGAAGGATACTTTTTGTCAATTGGAGCCGCACTGTGGGGCGGGGTGGCCTGGAGGATAGCACCTCCCACAAGCAGCAGGCAGCAATTACGGGATCCGCTACAGTGAGGCGGCAATCAAAGAGTCCACAAGGGCTGTGTTTGCGCATGCACACAGAGTAGGAGTTGGGGGGTTGGACCTTGGACTTGGAGGAGAAACATTTCTTCACTCAGTTCATCTGGCTCTCCTCTTCTAGCTCTTTATCTGTCTGTTTCCTCTCTTCGTCCCTGTTGTGGATCGAGGAGGAAGAGAGCGTCTTCATGCTGCATGCTCCGACCCAAGGCACAACTCACGCAGAAATGCCTTTACCCTGCCGATTGTGCTCCTGTTCGACCAACAGCCATCATGCCATTGCAAAGCCCTCATCTGCTTCCCCTTTGTCAGTAAGAGTGCTGTTTCTGTGGCACTTTGGGGTTGGGATTATTTATTTCCTCTTTGTACTCAGTTTCTATAGTCCCCTCTCTCTATAAGTGTCTGTCCTGTCATTAGTTTGTTTCGTACGTATTGTTTGTCTCATCTATCCTTGATGATTTCATTTATTTGATTACAAAATAAACACTTTTAAATGAAAGACACATTTCCCCATCTTTCGGCTCGTGTGTGCATTCTGCCTCGAATTTACCTTCATTGGGAATAACCTTGGGGAATCGTAAGGTGAATCGGAGTGCAGGGTACGGTAATTATTATCTGAACTCAGTCTGGATTTGCACATTTCGGCTGTTTGCAGGATCAAAGAGCCGGGCACAGACGGCCTGTGCTAACAGATGCTGTCTGACATGACAAGACATACACACATACAAACACACCATGTAAGGTATCTCAATAAAATATATGTATATTGTGTACAATGTCGAGGCTCGTATGAGAGCTAACACACAGAACATACAACAAGAGGAGCAAGAGACAAGAGGGGCAGGAGAGGAAGGTAAAAAAAAAACAGTGGGAACAGAGACATGAGGAGATCTGTGGAAGGGTAACAAGAGGTACATAGGGTAACAAGATGGACACTAGGGTGCTTCATAATAGGGGGTAAAAAATAAAGTATGAATATTCATGCTCCCTGGGTGTGCTTTTGTTCCATTTGACAGTAGAAACATGCACACCAAATATGAAGCAGATTGGAGGATGTTTAGGGTTCCTCAAGTTGGCACAATGTTGTTGAAATTTGCCAAACTGTAACTGACAACTTGCCGTCGAATGTGCACAACGCAGTACACTTCACAATTAATATGGTTGTTTGATATTTTCATTGGAATAGTATATTACATTGTGCAAATTAAGTGTATTTTGTAAATATGAACCAAAATTGTGCCAACTTGAGGAACCCCTAAATATCATGGAATTTTGTTCATTTTTGACCTATAAGTTCTTATGGGGTATTGGACCAAAGGCAAAATCGGGGAGGCAGCAAAAATCAAACTTTCATTTTTTTTGGAACACCCTAATGGACACGACAGGGACTTTCAGGAAGGAAAGCAGGGAATTTGAAGGAGGTGGGATTTGGTGGATTAGCGGGGGTAGAAAAGATCATGGTTTGCATTGGGGAAGATAAGAGATGAACAGCTGTTTGAAGACCTGGAGGAAGAGTGAGATTGAAGAGAGTGCGGGAGTTTATTCCAAAGGTGAAGGAGAGAGGCAATGAAGAAGATGGTATATATATATATACACAGAGACAGAAAGATATGAGTGTTGATAACCCTAAAAGAGGGTTTTACCGTGCGGGGCATAACCTGGAGGCCACAATGTGAGGTCGCCACTTCGGGGACCGAGGGGGAAAAGGAGGACACGTAGGTAAACTGCTTGGTCCATGAGTCATCGTTCCTTGCTCAGGTGAAGATGGATGCTTGAGGACCGGGGAAGGCTCCGCTAAACGGAGCATGGAAAAGGAGACGACTTGTCAGTGAGTCGTGGTTCCTTTCTGGGGTTTCTTCTTGCGTATGGTAGCTTAGCTGCCGGGGTTGCTGTAATTTTTGGAAGCGCGACTGTGTCGCTGTGATGCAGTGCCCCTCTAGCAGTACACACTGGTATTCATTTCGCCGACCTCGGAAGGATGACAGGCTGAGTCAACCCCCTGTGAATATTAATTCATCGGCCAACGGGCTTGAACTCAGGACCCTAGGATCCCAAGCCACCACCCTAACCAGAAGCCAACACCAGACTTTCTTTCTGGGGTGAAGATGGATGCTTCAGGACTGGGGAAGGCTTTGTTCAGCCTTAGAAACTCATGAGAGAGATGAATACCAGTGATGGCGGCATGTGCGCACTAGGTGTGCGCACACACACACACACACACACACACACACACACACACACACACACACACACGTGGTTTGGAGGGGGGCTGATATTATTGTTTTTCTGGATGAGTATGTACAATTGTGGGAGGGATGGGTGGGGGGGGGATGGGTTGGGAAGACCATATATGAGTAAGAAGAGAGCTGTGAAGCAACCAACCTTAACACACTGAAGCAGAAACAAGAACTCAGCCTTTTGCCAAGAAATACCAATTGCCATGAAGACCTTTGAATCCACTGCATCCAGGGGCATTCGATGATATGTAGTGGCATCAGCCAACCATCCAACAACAGGACAACAACAAGGAAATCCAACGCAGGTGGAGGCCATTCAGCCCATCATGCCTGCGTGAACACCACACCAGCCCATCCACAGAAATCCAAGGAAGAAAATGCAAAAAGGTTTTAATTAATGAAAATAAAATAAAAATTTTGTTTGTTTTTTTGTTGGTTTTTGGTGTTTTTTTGGTGTTTTTTGTAGTTTTTTTTGTAATTTTTTACATTTATTTTTATTTTTTTCCTTTCTTCCCCTCGGGGAGGGGGCATGGGCTTGGTAAAAACACAACACCAACCACACAACCCCCTTGACAAGTCCCCCACCAACAGCACTCTGAACACAATCACCCATCAAAACTCAAACGACCTAAAAGTCTGATCAACATCCCCATACCCCTCTATCTCCATAACTTCCAGGTACCTATCTAATTCTAATTTAAACATATCTCCTGTTTCTGCTGCCACTACCTTTCCAGGGAGACCATTCCATGCATTAACGATTCTCTGAGTGAAAGTCCTCTGCCTAACTACTGTCTTAACTCTCCTCTTCTTTTCTCTCAGGCTATGGCCCCTGGTTCTGTCACTGTCTACTCTGTTGAATAATTCATTTGCACTTATTTTATCTTTACCTTTCATTATCTTAAACATCTCCATCATATCTCCTCGTAACCACCTCCTTTCTAGTGAATGAAGCCCTGTCTCCTTCAGCCGCTCCTCATAGCCGAGTCTAACTAGGCCCGGAATCAATCTAGTAGCCCTACGCTGACCCTCTCTATGGCATCTATGTCCTTCCGGAACTGTGGTGACCAAAAGTGCATACAATATTCTAGATGTGGCCCTCACTAAATTCCTGCACAATGTTAACACCACCTCTTTTGATTTATAATTTATCCCCCTCCGAATACAACCTAAAACCCGATTTGCTCTACCTGTAGCTGACTGGCATGTGCTGACTGCTTACCTCCCGTATCTATTACCACCACCAGATCCTTCTCCTGTGTGACACACTCCAATATTACCCCTTGCATCCTGTAATCTCTATTTTCATTGTTCTTTCCCATTCCCAACACCTTACACCTGCTCAGGTTAAATTACATCTGCCAGTCTTTTGCCCAATCTGTACAAGTATCAATACTTTCCTGTTCTGATTACCATCCCTCTGCTATCCACCTCACCTCCAAGCTTTGTGTCATCTGCAAATTTGGAAAGCTTACGCTTTACCCCATTACCCGAATCGTTGAAGTAAATAATAAATAGTCATGGTCCGAGTACTGATCCCTGAGGTACCCCGCCACTTACATCCTCCCAGCAAGACATCCTCCCACTCACAGCCACTCTTTGCTTCCTACACAAAGCCAGTTTGCAATCCAATTAGCTTCCTGACCAGCCACTCCACAAGCCCTCATTTGACTAACAACCTCTGATGTGGAACCTTATCAAATGCCTTCTTAAAGTCTAGATATACTATGTCCACTGCCTTTCCCTCATCCATACAATCAGACACTGCTTCATAGAACTCTAAAAGATTTGTTAAACAGGAACTACCTTTGTGTAAACCCATGCTGACTACCTTTAATTAGTTTGTATTTGTTTAAATGGTTCCTCATCTGGTGCTTAATTAATGTCTCCAACACCTTCCCCACAACAAGTAAAATTAACAGGTCTATAGTTTCCCCAATTCTTCTCTGGATCCTTTCTTAAATAATGGTGTTACATTTGTTACTCTCCAATCCACCGGTACCTGTCCTGACTCCAGTGAGCTATTGAAAATATCCGTTAACATCTCGCTTACCTGCTCAGCCACTTCAATCAATACTCTCGGGTGCATATTATCTGGACCCGGAGCCTTATCTACTCTTAGATTTCTATCTTTTCCTTTACTTCCCCCACTCCAACCTGGATCTTCTGTAAAAGCCCTTCCTCACCTCCTCGATAGATACTCTCAGCTATTGGCAATTCTCCTGAATGTTCTTGTGTAAAAGTTGAAGAAAAATACCTGTTTTATAAGCCTGCCATCTCACTTTCACCACTAATCACTCTCCTGGGGCTGCTTCCTCAATTGGCCCACACTGGTCCTAACCTGTTCTTTTCCCCTGATATACTGAAAGAAAGCCTTGTTATTATGTTTAATATTCTTAGCGATGTCCTTCTCATATCTCTCTTTATGCTTGCCGAGTTATTTTGTTAACTTGCCTCTGTTTACTCCGATAGTGATATCCTGTTATTATGATATCCTTACTAATGCAGTTATTTTAAACCTAATAAATGCCTTTTGCTTCTCCTTAATAACGTTCCTCATCTAACTGCTCAACCACCCTGGTCTCTTTCTACTTCTAGTTTTACACCTCATTGGAATGTACTTACTCTGCACTCACACATTTGGTCCTTAAAGGTTTCCATTTTTCTGATGCTGATTGTCCTGTTCTTAGATTCTCCCAATATACATCACCCAATTCTCTTCTCATACCCTCAAAGTTTGCCTTCCTGAAATCTAATAGCCTTACCCTACTATCCTGAACTCTAACCTTCAACAGAATCTTTGTACACACAATGTTATGGTCACTTGCTCCTAAATGCTCCCCAACCTCCACCTCCTCCACCATATTGGGATCGTTACTTAAAAGGAGGTCTAACACTGCACTCCCCCTCTGGCTTATCTACAAACTGGGTTAAAAAGCAATCCTGGACTAAAACGAGGAAATCCTCATCTGCTTTGCCCTTTCCCTGTTCCTGGACCCAATCTATCCCTGGCAAGTTAAAATCCCCCATAATCAATACTCTTCCCTTACCACATGCCCTTTTGGTTCTTCATGTGCTCCTCCTTCCTCCTCTTCCTTCACACCCAGAGCCTTATAAAAGCATCCCACCAGTATATTACTGTTTTACAATCTCTAACTCTACCCATACAGAATCCTAACATTTATTCCTTCCAAAATGTCACCCCTTTCTCTTGATGCAATGATGTCCTTAAACCAGATTGCTACTCCTCCTCCTATTCTCTCCTTCCTATCACACCGATACACCTTGTAGCCTTCTGATCCTGTCCTCCAGTTACTCTCCTCCTTAAACATATCTCACTCACTGTAACTATGCTACTTCTCACTATCTACTTTGGCTTCAAGCTCTTCCATCATATTATTTAAACTTCTGGCATTTGTATAGAATATGTTTAACTTTTCCTTCTTGAAATGCTATTTCCCTTCCTGGCCTTACTCATCCCAATTACTTCATCCGTTCCTTCCTTAATACCTTCCCCACCCTTCGCTGACCTAAAAAAGCCTGAATTCCTTCCTCAATTCCCATTGCAAACCTTGCTTCTCCCCTTTCTATTTAATATACGGCCATCATTCCGTAAACCCTCCCTTTGTCCCTTAAATGATTCCCACTGCTTCTTAAATGTAAAACCTTCCTCCCTACACCATTCTTCCAGCCATTGTTTGACGTCTATTGCTCTGCTCATAATTTCTATATTGTTTCCTAATCTTGGGAGGATCCCAGAAAACATGACCTCACAACACTTTGCTTTCAGCCACACTTTCCCAATATCCTGTATCTATTTTTCCAAACCTCTGGGTAAACTTTCCCGATATCATTGCACCGAGGTGTACCACAACCAACTTCTTCCTGCCATGACCCGACACAATATCGTTTACCCTTCCTTCAATGCCCCTAACTCCCGCTCCTTCAAAACTACACAGAAACCTGTGTCTGCAATCTTTCCTGCAGAAAAAGAATCAACATATTTAATAATCTCATCACCCATAAAATCTGTCTCCCATACCTCATTTCTACCAATTTCCATTGCTGCACCTCAGCCACTGCCCGCACCCACTGCACCTCCGCCACTGTCTGCTCCCGTTGCACCATCACCACTGCCCGCCCCCATTGCACCGTCACCACTGCCCGCCCCCGTTGCACCGTCACCACTGCCCGCCCCCATTGCACCGTCACAACACTGCCCGCCCCCGTTGCACCGTCACCACTGCCCCCCCCGTGCACCGTCACCACTGCCCGCCCCTTGCCACCGTCACCACTGCCCGCCCCCATGCACCTCACCACTGCCCGCCCCGTTGCACCTCACCAACTGCCAGCCCCCGTTGCACCGTCACCACTGCCCACCCCCATTGCGCACCATCACCACTGCCCGCTCCGTTGTACCCTCACCACTGCCAGCCCCCGTTGCACCCTCACCCACTTCCAAAATCCTCAGCAACCTCACTGCACAACCGTAACCAACTATTATCTACAAATTTCTCACATTCTGCTACTTGCTGCAAGTTATCGATGTGTTTCTTCAACCCGGTAATAACCTTCCTCAAGTAGACGATTTCCTCACACTTCCTACAACAATAAGAACCCTATACTTCCCCCATTGTTGACGTGGCCCACATTGAGCAACTGTGGCTTTTTTACGGACTCCCCATCCTTTCTCCTTTGCTCTCTATTTATAACCTTCTTCACCTCCATACTCCCAAGGCCCCAACTGACTTCATGCTAAACTTATCATGAGGCCTCGCCATGATTCTTTCAATAAACTAACTCGACTACCTGCTAAAACTGTTATGAACACAACACGAAAAAAGATAAGTCCAGTTCCACAGCCCCTGACACAAATCTCGATAACAAAATCCGCAAAACGCTTAAAGACTGGAAACTTAGCTTTAGAGGGACTGGAAGGAAGGAGAGACCCACTTCAAGGCAAGTTGGATAAACAGCTTGTACACCTTTAGGAGCTGAGATCGACCAAGGAATTGATTTGCTCTACAATATATTCAAGGTGTGTCCACTTTCAGGAGAGCCATGAAACATCTGTTCAACCTCAAGAATTAACTTTCAAACTTGTCTCTCTCCTCTAAAACCTGGTGGCACCTTGTTAAGTCTGTTTCTGGAGTATGCTCCCCTTCCATCCCTTCCTTCTCTTCAAATGGTACCACAGCCCACTCTGCACATGAGATGGCCGAATGCCTCAATTCTATGTTTGCTTCCAAATCTTGCGTCCCCAACCCCTCACTCTCGGTACCCATCCTTCCCTGTCGTACCCAACTGCTCCTGCACTCAGTGTTTTTTTTCACTTAAGAAGGTGGGGAAGGTTCTTTCAACCCTCGACTCTGACTCTGCTACTGGACTGTATGGCATCAACTCACATGTCCCAAAAACCTGCTCTGCTGCTCTTTCACATCCTCTCTCTGCTCTTTTCACCCTGACATTTGCACAAGGTCATCTAACATCTGCTTGGATATCCACCAACATCACTGCACTACATAAAAGGTGCAAAAACTGATCCCTTCAACTCCAGACCGATCAGCTTACTTACAGTCGTCAGCAAGGTCATGGAATCCATCCAGTTTTCCCTCCTTGGAGTTTCTGCCTGTATCCATCTTGCTCCTGCCATGCATCCTCTCTATTCAACTTGTCCACCCTATGCATGCATGTTTTGCATCCTGTTTTTGTCCGTTATGTCCTGATCCATTCAGTGTACTCGCTCTTCCACGAGCTTCGACTATGTGTACAAAAAAAAGGTGTTGCCTCACCATGGAGACCAACTTGGAGAAGTTATCGCACCTCGACAGATCACAGCAGATTGCAAAGGTAGGAAGTTCCAAAGATGCATCTCTGCCAGGGGTTGATTTACAGTTGTATATTGGCATGTATCATTGGTGTAGAGGCAGAGTGAGAGTGTGGGGAATGCTAAGCACAAAATTATTCTGGTCTTTTCTCAAATTATATTGAATTGCTGCACAAATAAGTCAATATTACAAAATCAACGGAACGTTATAATACATTTTTACAATTTCAAACCTAATTGTTTTTTTGTTTTTTAAAATGGTACTTTTGGAGCAATTTTATTTAAATAATCAACGATTCTATTTTACAACTTTGATTTGAGGCCACATAAATAATGATCAACATTCATGAGTATATGTTGGAAATTCAATACATTATATTGAATCAGAGCTATCAAAGAAGCAGTGCTTAAATTTCTTATTACAATGAAATCATGACGTAAAGACGAATTTGTAAAGATGAGGAAAAAGAAATCACACACACAGGTAAATTTATTTTTCTTATGTTGAATCCTTGGGTGAGAGAGATTGTGAAGTTTCCTATCCGTGTGCCAAGTCTGCTCTGCGGTCGAGATGAAAACGGGGTCAGAAAGAGGCAGGGTTCCTGTACGTCAGGAATTCCAAAATTCTCTCCACTTTATTGAACCACAGCTTGGATAAGCCAGCATGAAATTGAAAACACAATGAAGCCTCTTTGATTGCTCAGAATGACAGCTCAGATTTAGATGCCTCTTGGCTTGTGGCCGAAAACTTTAAAATATTCCTTTTCGTTGTCACGCCCATTGTCGACCTACCATTCTGCCCAGAAGCTATTCCAAAATAGATACTAGTCTCATGAGAAATGAACCGAAAGATGACCTTGCATTAATTTTCTGCTCTCACTAAATCAACCCTTGGAGCCATCTCAATGGTTATAAACCTGAAACAGTCTGAATATGGCAATGTGGTGACCATTACAGCTCTAGAATCTGGACAGCATACAGACCCAAAGCCCAAGTCTCCACAAGATATTGCAAAATAATTAAGGTGCAGGTAAAGGGAATTTGGTGTATCATGCTTGTGCCAAATCCTCACCTGTCACACACTCTCCATGCTCCAGGACCATGTTTGTATCTATGACTGTTGGGGAAATATTGTTAAAAGAGAAATAATTTGAGGTAGTGTGACAAATTAATATAATCCAAAGCCTCTGATTGCTGATATTCAGTTAATGCAATTAATTTGACTCTTCACAAGCAAATCATGTTTCAATGAGAGAGCTGGAAATGTACGAAGTGAAACAAAACATGTGCAAGGTCTTCAATTGAAAAACAGGAACAGAGACTGAAAGACTAATTGCCAAGATGTGCAAAACTGTATTTCAGTAACATTTCTCCCATGAGGATTGGGAGCTGTTGCACATTATAAGTTGTAAGATGTATGATGAGTGGGGAGACAAATAAATTTTTGGAATTAGAGGTTTTCACAAGCAACTCACTGGAGAGTTTCAACAAGCTTACACTTTGTTTTGGACTCTTCATTACCTCCATCCACCTTCAGTGGTGGAGGTTATGTTTTCACCCCTGTCTGTCTAACTGTCTGTTTATCCCATTCTTCCCTCCAGGCTTTCAAAACAGCTGTTCACCACCACCTCTTATCATCCCCCATCCAAATCCTCGATCTTTTCTACCCCGATAATCCCCCAAGCCCACCTCCTTCAAATTCCTCCGCTTTCCTTCCTGAAAGTCCCTGTAATGTCCATCTTGTATTCCCATGTTCCCCACCCCATCCTTCTCCTTCCCAGATCTCCTAATGTCTCTGTTCCCCACTGTTTTGTCCTTCCCACTCCCGCCCCTTTTGTCTCATGCCCCCCCCTTGCTGTGCGTTGTGTGTTCGCTCTCATACGAGCCTCGACAAGGTATTAAAAAAAAGAAAAAACTGTTTGAAATAATCCTGTGCGC
>CM068964.1:22732424-22756538 GCA_035128595.1 Eptatretus atami | reverse complement strand
CTTCTCTCACCTGCCATGGCACTTCAGCAAAACTCATTCTGTGAATCATTGGGACTGACTCAATCAGTCAACTTCCCGACACGGATGTCAACCAACGATACTCCATCTCTTCTGCATCTGATTTTGACCAATTTCCCTGAAAATATCTGCTGTTCTTCCTCGGCTCCAATCGGTTCTTCTGACCACGTGCTTGTCAAAGTAAACATCTCTCTGGCTGTTATAAGAGAAGCACCTCAGCGCTGTCGAGTCTTACATTTCACTCAGGCTGACTGGCAGGGTCTCCAAGCAGCCATCAAACTTATAGACTGGTCTCCCATTTCTACTTTCTCCGACATCAACTCGTCCTGGGAATTCTTTCAAAGAAACTTGCTCTTCTCTTCTTCATGCACAGATTTATCCCTCTCGCTTCAGTTGTCCAACACTTCTTCCCACCCATGGTACACTGAAGCTTGTGGGATGCAGTTGTCCAGAAAAAAAAAATGCCTTCGCCTCATGGAAGGCTAATCCAACTGAAGGCAATCTCAGTTCCTTCCACAAAGCTCAGAACATGTGTGCCTACCCTCAGGAGAGCCAGAAAACAACATCTTTCGAATCTCAAGTCTGAACTCACGAAACTCTCTCCTTCCTCCAAATCCTGTTGGCATCGAGTTAAGTCTGTTTCTGGTGAATGTTCCCCCTCCATCCCCTTCCTTCACATCAAATGGACCCACAACTGATACCACACGTGAAAAGGCTGAATGCCGAAACTCCATGTTTGCTTCAAAATCTTGTATCCCAAACCCATTGCTTTCTGTACCCACCTTACCCAGTCGCACCCAGCTGTTCCTGGACTCTGACCTTTTCTCCTGAAAAGGTGGAGAGCTTGCTGTCAAACCTTGACTCAGATTCTGCAACTGGTCTAGATGGTAAAACTACCATCTGGTAAAAAAAATAAATTAAAAAAAAATGGTAAAACTACCAAAAGCCCACGTGTCCTAAAAACCTACCCTGCTGCTCTTGCTCACCCTCTCTCTGTTCTATTCACCCTCTCATTTACTCAAGGTCATCTGCCATCTGTTTGGAAATCAGCAAACATGACCGCTCTGTATAAAAAGGTGCAAAAATAGGTCCCTCCATCTAATGACCAATCAGCCTTCTCCCAATCATCAGCAAGGTTATGGAATCCACCATCACTTCAGAAATTCTTCCTCTTCTCCAATGACTTGATTTCCAATCATCAATTTGGATTCAGACCAGGACACTCTGGACTGGATATGTTGCTTCTGCTCTCCCAACAATGGATGGAGGTACTCAATGCCAGCCATGAAATCAGAGCCATCTCCCTGGACATATCACATGCTTTCGATATGGTCTGGCACCCTGCCCTGCTCAACAAACTTTCTTCCAATGGTATCCAAGGACATCTACATTCATTGTTCACAGACTTCCTCTTCTGTTGCAGCCAAGGTGTGGCCTTTAATGGAGTCCTCTCATTCCCTCTTCCTGTTCAGGCTGGAGTTCCTCAAGGCAGTGTTCTGGGCCCTGTTCTTTTTCTGGTTTTCATTAATGATCTCTCTGACTCTCTGGAAAATCCTCTTTATCTCTTCGCTGATGACTCCACCCTCTGCCATACCATCTGTCATCCCTCAGATCAGCAACCATCAGCCTCTTCGCTCTCTGCAGATCTGGATAAAATCACAAACTGGTCCAACACATGGAACATGTCTTTCAATCATAAAAAATCTCACATTCTCACAATGTCTCTCCGAAAGGACCATGTGGAATCCCCTCATCTACTTTCTCAACAACCTCTTAAAAAAGTCCTTTCATTCAAGCTTCTGGGTCTCACTATCTGCCATGATCTTTCCTGGGAAAGCCACATTTCCAAGCTGGCCTCCAAAGTCAGTCGCCGACTGGGCATCCTCCATCGTGCAAAGTCATTCTTTAGCACACGTGAGCTCCTGACCATACACAAAGCTTTCATCCGCAGCCTGATGGAGTACTGCTCTCCCCTCTGGGCTGGTGCTCCCACCTCTCACCTTTCTCGGCTTCACGCTGTGGAAACCAAGGCATTTAGGATCATTGGTATCTCCCGTGATGAGTCTGAGTCTTTGGGTCTCTCACTCTCTCACCACAGGCAGGTCGGTGGTCTTTCTGTCTTTTACCATCTCCTCTCAGGCCTCGCCCCCCTGATCTGTCTGATATATGCCCCCCCCCCCCCCCCATATTTCCGCAGGGCGCTCAAGGTCCACCAGCAACCCCCTTCTGGTAAAACTACCAAAATCACGAATCACTGCTCACCTTCACTCTTTCATTCCTCTTTTTTTCCCACCTTTGAAGTAAACTCCCACACTCTCTTCAATCCCATTCTTCCCTCCAGGTCTACAAAACAGCTGTTCACCACCACCTCTTATCTTCCCCCATCAAAAACCTCGATCTTTTCTTCCCCCGCCAATCCCACCTCCTTCAAATTCCCCGCTTTCCTTCCTGAAAGTCCCTGTTGTGTAAAGACCTGAAAGTCCCTGAAGTGTCCATCTTGTTTACCCTGTGTTGTACCCCGCCCCATCCCTCTCCATTCGACTGACCTCCTCATGTCTCTGTTCCACACTTTTTTCCTTCCTTCTCCCTCCCCTCTTATCTCCTGCTCCCCTTGTTGTACATTCTGTGTGTTAGCTCTAATACGAGCCTTGACAATGTATACAAAAAACAAAAACCCAGTAATTTTCCTGTTTGGAAAGATTTTCAATTTTGTTTGATGACCAGACAGGCAGACAGAGTAAAAAAAAAATCTCTCTTCTCTGTGCATGCGCGATCGGGACAAATTCAGTCAAAGTACAACTAACCTACCGGTTTATTTTCCGATTCATGTGAAAAATATAAGGTTCGATTGAAATTAAGATGTTCCTCATTCATAAACTGATGTTTGTAGACAGACAGACATACAGACAGAAGTGAATCAATTGCTTAACCCCGCTTTTCGCTTTGCTTGATTGGGATAAACATTGCTCGTGGTTGCTATGGGGTGCATTCGAGAAGTTACAATGGGTTGCAGTACAGTTTACATGGGGAATCGATTACAATGATAGTGTCGATATTTGAACGAGAATGGCACTGGATCTCGCGCATACCTCGTCCAGGCTGAACAGTTTACATTTTGTATTGCACTGAAAGGCCGGATCTGCATCCGGAAAATCGAATCGGCTTGTTAATGTCACCTACCCAACTCATCCACAAAGTGTCGTCCAAATCCATCCACAAAGTTTTGAAATATCATGCAATGTATCCTATTTGGCCCTATCTCTCAATAATGAAGAATCACTTTGAAAAATTAAGGTTCTCATCTCTGGATCTGGATCCAGATCTTCACTAAAATCTAACCAATTTGGCCTCGTCACACAACCAACTTGTCCACCAAGTTTCGTCCGAATCCATCCACAACTTTTTGAGATATAGTATTATATGTTGTTGATGGCCTTATCACTCAATGGTGAAGAATCACTTAAAAATTATTGGATCCAGATGCGGATCTTCACCAAAATCTAATCTTTTCTTCCTTAGCACACACCCAACGTGCCCACCAAATTTTGCCCAAATCCATCCTTAACTTTTTTGAGATATCCTGCTCACAGACAGGGTTGAGAACATAACCTCTGTGCACCTTCGGTGGCGAAGGTAAGAAGAGCTCAATTCAGTGGAAAGCAAAATGTATGTGCAATGTGCAAGGTCGTGTGTGCGTGATTTAATGTACTGTTAGATAATTATCTAGATAATTTATGATAAATTATAATTTATGATGAGCATTATGAATCTGTTATATAATGCGAAGTGTGGTGTTTGTCCATGCGTTTGCACATTCCGCTGTCTCCAGTTTCTGGCGGCCACTTCCTGTGCTGCTTTTGAAAAGCTCCGCATGCAGGCAAAGCTCAACGTTCGACCAGAAAAAAATACGTGATATCAAACGAGATACATTTTAAAGAAACTAAATACTATGCATATATATAAACTCCATGGTTCCTTTACATGTTATATAGGCCACCCTGGGGTCTTCCAAAACTGCAACAATATATTGCGAGCCACGGGGTCTGTCCGTGCATTCGGCTGTCTCCTTTTTATGGTGGCCGCTTCCCTCTCTGCATTTTAGAAGCTCAACATTCACTTTGCAAATAACGGCGAACAGGCATAAATAATGTTGATGCCAAATTTTATTTTGGAAGTAGGATATTTTGCCTTATTTTCAGACAAATTGAACTTCCACCACCAAATTTTGCACCACCACTTCACCATGGGTGGTAGAAGTAGCTCAGAGCTTTGGCTCGGAGTGAAACCAAGACTGCAACACAATTAATCTTTTTAAAGTCGATGAAATAATTTAAATTGATAGATTAACTTAAACTTTTCCCGTCACCGAGGATGGGTACTTTTCCTAGTGTATGATAACATATTTAACCCTCTCATAACAAAGGTAAATATCTATATAGTAAAGCTACAAGTGGGAAGTTTAGATACTGATGTTGACTGACAGTATGGATGCAGCTGAGGTTATGTATCTACTTATGTATATCCAAGGACTTGGTTGTGGACCCACTGTTTGGAGATGTTCTGGGCTGAAAGGGTCGAAACATCTATGAAGAATGGAGCTCAGTTGATGATCCAGGAAGTCAGAAAAATATATCAACTGTTTTGAAGTTAATAAGATTCTTACTTTAAATCTATCAATTTTATTGAGGTTTGCAATGAAGATTAAATTAAGTAAAGGGTGTTGTAGAATTAGTAGGATTTACAACATCCTTTAAATGTTAATACAACACTTCAGGAATGGCTGTTCCTGTTCAATAGCTGTTGAGGTTAGTAAGGGATGGACTTAAGAATATGGGCTGTGTGCATGTGTGTCTTTATAAAATCGATCCTGTTTCACTTGCTTGCATGTATGTGCGATGATTTCTCATACTTGTGAGATGTTTAAAAGGTTACAACTGTGATAACCTTACAAAGAAAAGGGAATTTGTTTTCGAAAATAATTATATCTAATATACATTGCTTTAAACAGCAGCGTAAAAGATGAAATTACCCCATTCACACTGTAATAAAAGCAAAATAACCTCCTTTTCATGGTAGAGGCACGAACCCAAGCGTAACCACAGGGGTACTCGAATGCTCACCACATGAAACGCCCTCAGCGACATGCCATACTTGCCATGCCTGCCATGCTGACAGGTAAATTGTCCCGAAAGAGGGTGCGGCTGGCCGCACTCCAGCGTGTACATGCGGCCACGACCCTCTCGGAGCCCCTGCACCTCACCACTGTGAATGCCTGCACCGCTTGCACTGGGTCGGTTCATAATTACTGCCCAAGCATCGGCCGGATCGGATTTCAGCAGAAATTCGCAAAACAGTTCGTTTCGCGTATGTGCATGATTGAGCGCATGCAGGGTCGTGACAGGTCATCTTGCTTTCGGTTTGAGGAGATGGAGTAAATGCAAAGGATTGGCGTTTAAAAGATTGGAATGCAATATTCATTGTCAAGTGTGTTGCAAGGAAAAGACATTCCCACATCAGAACTGTCCCGGTTCGATGAGCATCTCGATAGACAGGAGTTGTATGTACTCTGCTGATGACGTATGCAACAAATAGACTGCTTTCAAAGATGAATTTAGATACAGATCGTTGCAGTCAATTGCATTTACTTGAATACTCATCAATCCATGTGACCCAGACCAACAATGCTTTTCCATTATGCAGGACTTCATTTAAATGTCTTGCACATTATTGTAGGTGCAGCAAACATCACTTCTTAAACATCTTTCACCTTATTATTTGGGTACCAAGTCTTTTACGCCGAGTAACCTATTGTTTTTCTTCTGTTCGTTATTAGTCTCCTTCTGGTTTCACTGGAGGGGACTAAAGGTTTTCTCTCCATCTGTCTGTCCGTCCATCCGTTCCACCAGTGGTTTTTCAGACTTTTTCCCATACCCTTAAACATATTCAACTGAAACTTGGTACATGATTTTATTATGATAAGCGACAGAAAAAGTTTGAGTTTCAGGATGTTTTGTCCATTTTTCACACAGTTGTGCTCTTTTTAAACTTAGAAAATATCACATATTATACATAAGTCAGTGTTCAGCTGTCCTGACTCTACCCCACTGCTTCACACCCATTGGCTGGACATCTGGCCTGACTACACCCCAATAAAACCATGCTCCGCCATTGCATGAAGCAGCACAGATCGGCAGGCCTCAGGCCTTAGGCCTGGGTGTTTGTCCATGGTCCAGTGCAATTGGAATGATCCCAGGTATATAACTACAAAGTATTATATAGACACGTAAGCCGTACGCATGTTTTTGCTTCATGTATGTACATCAGGTTATTTTTAGTATTGAATAGGCAAAGCCAAGAAACGATCGAAACACGGTGGGTTAAAGGTTTCTTCTTCTTCATTTTGGTTCCGGTATCGGCTTGAGTGTGCGTTAAAAACAAAAGTTGTTTTTTTTTTATCTCCCAAACATTCATTGGGACCGGTAGGGGATAGCAATTTTGCAAAGCAATTCTCGCTCTTTTTCCATACAATATTATACTTCCGCTGTTTTTGGACATTTGTTTTCTTTTTAAATCATTTTATCTGCAACCGCTTGTCTAATTGACACGACATTTTCAACATCGCAGCAACTACCCATGCAGAATTTTTAAAATGATAATTATGACATCATAGGTCATGTGGTGTGGCAGCCATGTTAGAAAAAAAGGAAAAATTTTGGACCTCTTTATCTCCGAAACTGCACCAAGCAAGAAATTGAAACTTGGCACATGTCAAGTACTCCCCATAAGTTTTGTTTTGTTTTGTTTTTTTGAGGATAAGTTTTGGATAAGAATAAGTTTTGTTGAGGATGATTTCATTGTTCGGCCTTCACGATGATGTCAATTGAATGCGTCAAACACTTTATCCAATCAGGACGAAAGTTCTTGAGGGTTATCCAGGGTTAAATTTTATGGGAGAATTAAATTGATGACTTCATCGGTCATGTGGTTTGACAGCCATATTGGAATGAAAATATAAACCTTTAAAATATCTTCTTCTCCAGAACGACTTACTCCTTCGATCGGAAACTTCATGCACATGATATGATCAACTTGCCTTGGGGAATATAGTGTAAATTTTAACCTCATAGGTCACATTGTCTGGCAGCCATATTTTTTTGAAGAATAAACCATTAAAAATCGCAAGAACGGTTGGTTAGACAGATTGAGGGAAAACTTCACACACGTGTTCCACAGGCCTTGGAGATACCAAGATGTTTCCAAAAACATCATAGGCCACATGGTCTGGCAGCCATATATTGCATTGAACAAAAAACTCAAAATAATTTTCTCTTGAAGCACTTCATCGATCGATGTGAAACCACAAATATGATCTAGTAGTCATGGGAAACGTATGTATTACATTTCAATGTGGTCGCTCACATGGTCTGGCAGCCATAATTTTGTAATTATTTCAAATTTAGGTTTTTAAAATTGTTTTTGAATGGAACATTTTTTTAATCCCATTTTAAATTCGGTTTTATAAAGAGGACATCATGAGTCACATGTCTGATCAAAGTGGAGTTGCATCTCAGCGGGGTTGTGTCAAAGCCGGACGTCTTGGTACTCAGTCATAACTGCCCGCAGTTATAGAGTGGCGCGTCCAGTTATTATTATTATTCTCCTTATTTTGTACTAGTGCATGCCCGTACGTGCCGTGGCCGTACGTGCGTGGCCGTACATGCACAAAAAAAAAACTTTCAAACCGCGTGCCAGAAACAACAACCACACAGGCCGTTCCTTCGCTCTCGCGTGCCCGTACGTGTGGCGACGTGCAAAAAAAAAAAAATCTTTCAAACCGCGAGCCAGAAACAACAACCACACAGGCCGTTCCTCGCTCTCGCGTGCCCGACTGCTGCTACGTCGTGCCGTCGTGCGTGCGTACGTGCAAACCAAAAAAAAAAAAAAACTTTCAAACTGCGAGCAGAAACAACCACACAGGCCGTTCCTTCGTTCTCGCGTGCCCGTACGTGCGTGCCCGTAGTGCAACACCCCCCCCCAAAAAAACCCCAAACTTCAAACAACCACACAAGGCCGTTCCTTCGCTCTCGTAAACGACGACTGGATTGGGGCATTGTGTTTATCTATAAATGCGCATAAGAAATCGAAATTATTAGAATACAGTAAGTCATCACTATCCGGAAGGGGTCGTGCCCGTACGGAATGTTCACATGCATTCCACAATTACGCTTGCATTGAAGTAACAACTGCTGTGATACTTACACACACAGAGTTATTAATTAAAATCAAGTTTACCTCCCTGTCTTTGCTTGCCATGACATTCGCTGCCATTGACCATTGCCACTCCTACCCACGGTAACTAAGGCACCGATCCCATCGTAACCGGCACGGCACGTGACGTCATCGTCGCCGGCGCGCACCGGCCTACGCAGCCACGCCTACGCAGCCTGTGATACATTGGGATGACAGTTTATAGCTGGGTCAGCATTCGAACCCAGGCTTGACAGCTTAGAGCGAGCATGCGTACCTCTCGGCTATCCTGCCGTAATGGTAACGAAACGTTTCATATTTTTTCGTATTTGTATATAGCAAAGCTGAAGTGACGGGTCATATAATGGAAGAAGATTGTGCGAAAAGGAAAAACGTGGTGTAAAATAAAAATGCACATTTTCAGCGAGCCAGCCACCATCCGATGCACTGCAGAATAATGTGGGACCAACGCAGGTGAGTGGCCCCTGAACATTGTTCAAGTTGATAATACACAGTATTCAGTCTATATACAACTAAAATGGCCGTCAGTCAGCGATCTTGGATCTGATCTCAAAAAACAAATGACATACTTATGTAAGCCATCATTCATTAGTCGAGTGCCAAGTTTGAACAACATCTGTAAATGCATGTCCGAGAAATGGTTGAAGACGTGTTGAACATCGGGTGTTTTTTACAACTGAAATGACTGCGAGTTGATCATGTTGGTCTGATCTGAAAAACAAATGATATACTTATGTAAGCCATCATTCATTATTCGAGTGCCAAGTTTGAACAACATTGGTAAATGCTTGTCCAAGAAATGGTTGAGGATGTGTTCAATATCAGGGGTTTTTTTTACAACTAAAATGGCCACCAGTTGGCCATCTTGGATCTGATGTCGAAAAAAAATGGCACCCATATGTACACTAAGCCATCATTCATTATCTGTGTGCCATGTTTGAACAACATCGGTAAATGCATGTCCGAGAAATGGTTGTGGATGTGTTCAACATCAGGTTTTTTACAAATAAAATGGCCACCAGTCTACCAGTCAGCCATCTTTGATCAGATCACAAGATGAATTATGTGCAAGTGTATGACATCCTGCAATGTGCTTTTGCCAAGTTGGATCAAAATCGGACCATATATGTCAGAGAGATGGTCGAGGACATGTTTAAGTAACAAAATGGCCACAGGTCGTTCATCTTAGACCTGATCCAGAAAAAAAATGAAGAGCATATGTACTTCATCATTCTTCATCTGTGTGCCAAGTTTTAACCACATCAGGAAATGCATGTCTGAGAAATGGTTGAGGACGTATTCAATAGCAAGTTTTTCCAACTAAAATGGCCGCCAGTCAGCCATCTTGCATCTGATGTTGAAAAAAAATGTCGTGCATATGTAAGCTGTCATTCATTTTAAGTGTGGCAAATGTAAACAACATCAGTACATGCATGTCCGAAAAATGGTAGAGGATGTGTTCAAAATTGGGTTTTTACAACTAAAATTGCCGCCAGTCGGCCATGGATATGATCTCGAAAAAAAAATGAAATGCATATACAGTATATGTAAGCATCACAAAAAGGAGAAGAGATCTCCTGTTTAGCGAGCGATGGGTGTTAATTGCTAAGTGGCTAAATAAATAAAGAAAAACAGACCGCATTAAAGAAAATATCTGGATGTCTCATGGCTACCACTGTGGACATGCTGATCATGGCTATATGTACTTACTATGACTTTTGCCTTTAACATTGACCGAATTTTTTCATTAGTCTTCTCCATATTCTCATGTGTTTTGAAAATTTGTGACAAAGCTCAAATGGGAAAAAGTTATACCCTGGACACACACGGACACACGAACACACACACCACGCACACGCACACACACACACACACACACGCAAAACCCCGCCTCCCACTTTGTGAGCAGATGGGCTAATGAAGCATTTCAAGAAATCCATTTAAACTGGAGAGTTCATCGAACATATCTGTCTCGAGAAACAAGGACATGGGCGGGGTCTACAAGAGGCGAATTTGATTGATGGTGATGACGTAAAATTCCAGAATATTTGTCCAAGTATTGCTAAGGGGCTGTCACACCTTGACGTTTTAGCCAGCGCATGCCGACGTATGAAAAATTTGGCGAATACGCTGGCACACCATCGAATACGTTATGGTAAGTTTGGTATACGTTATAAGAGCACGCTGAAGCAGGCTGGCATACGTCGTAGTACGCGAGCTCGTCGACAATTTTAAGCATGCTCAAAATTTTTCGACGTATGCCAGTCGTATGACTCGCACGTTCCGCATAACGTGGCCATAAGTTTGTAGGCACGTTATGCGATCGTTGACACACGTCACACACATTTACTTGTAAGTTACTCATAAGTCGAAATACGTCGAGGTAATGTTTAGCATACCCGAAACTTATTTCTAACCTATGAGTAACGGCTTTGAAACCTATGTGTACGTATCTGCAACCGCACATTGACGTATGTAGACGTATTTGACGTCTTCCGGATGACCACAGAACTTACTGAACGTGTTTCTAACTTACAGCTACCGTATAATGGCGTATTGGCAGCGTTTAGGGGAATTGGTATATAAAATGGGCTCACATGAGGAACCAGTCAGTGTCCAGACTCCATGTTTTTTTTTTGTTTTTTTTCCTTCGGCATGACGGTGATGTTACACTTCGATGTCTAGTGCGGTTTGATTTGAATCGTCGAGCGGAAGCCTTTTAATAGGCTATGCCACGTGATCGTCGGCGATACTCTGCCGCGCGCTATGCATAAGTTAGACTATCGTTGGGCATAAGTTGTGAACGCCGACAACACGCTAAGCATTCGTTGGTATAAGTTATCTATAAGTTATCGAAACGTTTGTGTACATTACTAATACGTTAATGCATACGTCCACTCATTATGAATACGCCCAAAACTGAAAAAAACATCAATAGTTCAGCATCGCCAGCGTTTTTAGATCAATTTTGATACGTTGCCATACGCTGGGCTAAATCGTCAAGGTGTGACGGGGGCTTAAAGGGAGGTTTTGGAAAGTGTCAAAAGTCGATTGTGTTCTTATATTTTGAAGGTTTGAAATGGACCTCTGGTAGCTTGTACCTGTTGCTTGCGTTTGAGCCTGCGGAGTAACTGCTGAAATTGATCTATCGGGTATCCGGGTCTTCCGCAACACCTTTGTTCATTGTTCCTTTCACGCAAACTTCTTTCTAACTTTTTCACATTTCTCCTTATTCATTCGAATTCTTGCTTTTTTTTTCTTTTTTTATCTATTTTGCTCTTTATTTCTCACTTTCTTTTGTTGTCTGTCTTAATAAGAAATTCTTGGCATAATATTTTCTGTAAGGCTACTTGGCTGCACCTGGAATGGGTTTGGGGATCGTGGAGTCGCAGCTGAAACCCAAATCCGATCCATGTTCCCTCTGATGACTCCGTCTTTTCTTTTACTTATTCGGTTCCTTATGATGACCCAGTGCAGTATTTGGTCCTTTGTTTGATTCAACTCTATCATTCAATTGAAATAAATAAAGATTACAAAGTTTGTAGAAGAAACAACAATGACTGCATTGTGGTCAAAACCTGTGAACACAAAATATCTATTTTTTTGCCTTCTCTGTCCACTAACTCCCTTGCTCATGTCCATGTGTCTATGTGGTAAAGCTTGGTCTGAGAATAAGAAAAAAAATCCATGTCCCACAGCGTTCAGGTTTTCATTCTCTAATCTGTCCACATGAACTCTGTGTGTGTCTGTCCGTGTTTCCCATGTGGATGAATAAGATTAGAGAGATAAGATTCAGTGTGATTTTGAACAGGGTATTTACCTTTATATCTGTTACCCTCAGTTTTGTTGTGGGTGTGTGTGTGTGTGTGTGTGTGTGTGTGTGTGTGTGGTGTGTGTGTGTGTGTGTGTGTGTGTGTGTGTGTGTTTTTCCTCTCCCTCTCTTCCACCCCTCCTGCTCTCTCTGCTGGAATAAACCTTTTATTCATAAAAATCTGTACCTGGTCATTCGAGGTCTGGGAACTCGCCATTTTGCGCGAGTGAATTGGCTTAAAAAATCCGTAACGGGGCGAATGGGAAATGCACATTTATAGAATTCTTAAAAGAGTTGATTCATCACAGTTATATCAGAATGGTTATATCAGTTCAAGCTGATTCTTCGCACGGTCATGGATTGTTTAACCCACAATTTGTTCAAAAATTATGGAACGCTATCTTTTAGGGAGGAGTGTATGGGCTTGATTAAACCTTACTAATAATTTTTAGTCAACATATGATTAGATTTTTCTGGTCCATCATCGTGATTAACAATGGTAAACACTCGACCCAAACAAAGTCAATGGAAATCTGACGCAACAAACACGGACAGTGTATAATCAGCAGAGGCCTCCAGGCCTCATGTGTTCGGCCCACAAGAAAACCAAAATGGTGACCACATCATATTGTCTGGGTGCTGTTGTGGGTGGAATCAAGTGACAAATGTGGGTGTGGTCCGGTATGTGTTGGACCAATGGGTGCATATTTCAAAAATCGACCCCAAATAACAACATCAACATACAGCAATGTGAAACTCTCGTAGACCTGTGAGATGTCACAGGTAAATAAATTCCAGAAGTTACCACCGTTGATGCAGTGTCTTTCACACCACCTTATTTAACATGTTACAAGTTATTCGTGCATGTTCTTTGTGTCCCTTATGACATCTGAAAAACAATTGTCTCCCCTCATCATCTCCTCTCCCTCTAAAGCAGTCTTCACACTATTTCCCCCATCCAAGCTTCCTCTCACCTTTCTCGAAAACTCCCCCCTACCCTTCTCCCTCAACTCCCCCCCCCTCACCCTTCTCCCTCAACTCTCCCCTCTCCCTTCTCCCCCCAATCTTCCCCTCACTCCAATTCACAAAGTTGCCCCCCCTCACATCCACAAAGCTTCCTCCTTCCCCTGCCTCTCTCTTCCAATCATTCCTCCACCCCCTCAATCCCTCGATTTCCACTGCCCCCTCCCTTATTATTCCCACTGCAACTCATCCCTTCCCACCTAGCCCTTTGTCATCCTCCACATCCGGCCCTCTCCCCTAGCTCTTTTGGAATCCCACATACAATTATCAACAACTCTCCCACCTCCTCCCCCTCCTCCCTCATCCTACCCTCCCCCACCTCTTCCTGAACAGCGTGGACCTCAAATATCTGGGGCCTTCGCTCAAACTTTTTTAGATCTTTCCATACAGGTTGCCACTGACAAACCAGACATAATCTGCTTAACAGAAACTTTCCTCCTTCAAGACATCTCTGACTCTCTAGTATATCTCCATGGTTACTCCCTCCTCCGGTATGACAGACCTGCACATCGTCCTAGCAGCAGAGTTGCTCTTCTTCATCAAAGACTCTATTCCTCACTCAACATGCACTGCCCTCCTCCCCCACACCCCCAGGAATACCTCTGGCTATGGCTTCCCCTCCACTCCCACCTCATGTTTATATGTGTGTTGTACCATCCACCAAACAGTGATGACTCCGTTTACATCTTGCTTCCGAAAACATGGACCAACTTCTGTCCTCTCAT
Source organism: Eptatretus atami (assembly GCA_035128595.1). Taxonomy (NCBI): domain Eukaryota; kingdom Metazoa; phylum Chordata; class Myxini; order Myxiniformes; family Myxinidae; genus Eptatretus; species Eptatretus atami. The sequence continues at coordinate 22,742,693 of CM068964.1, read as the reverse complement.
CCAACTCTCTCTTCCACGTATGTGGTGACTTCAATTGTCATCATGCCAGTTGGCTGGGTGTGGGTACTTCTCTCACCTGCCATGGCACTTCAGCAAAACTCATTCTGTGAATCATTGGGACTGACTCAATCAGTCAACTTCCCGACACGGATGTCAACCAACGATACTCCATTCCTTCTGCATCTGATTTTGACCAATTTCCCTGAAAATATCTGCTGTTCTTCCTCGGCTCCAATCGGTTCTTCTGACCAACGTGCTTGTCAAAGTAAACATCTCTCTGGCTGTTATAAGAGAAGCACCTCAGCGCTGTCGAGTCTTACATTTCACTCAGGCTGACTGGCAGGGTCTCCAAGCAGCCATCAAACTTATAGACTGGTCTCCCATTTCTACTTTCTCCGACATCAACTCGTCCTGGGAATTCTTTCAAAGAAACTTGCTTCTCTCTCATGCACAGATTTATCCCTTCGTCTTCAGTTCAACACTTCTTCCCACCATGGTAACTGAAGCTTGTGGTGATGCAGTTGTCCAGAAAAAAAAAACTTGCCTTCGCCTCATGGAAGGCTAATCCAACTGAAGGCAATCTCAGTTCCTTCCACAAAGCTCAGAACATGTGTGCCTACCCTCAGGAGAGCCAGAAAAACAACATCTTTCGAATCTCAAGTCTGAACTCACGAAACTCTCTCCTTCCTCCAAATCCTGTTGGCATCGAGTTAAGTCTGTTTCTGGTGAATGTTCCCCCTCATCCCCTTCCTTCACATCAAATGGACCCACAACTGATACCACACGTGAAAAGGCTGAATGCCGAAACTCCATGTTTGCTTCAAAATCTTGTATCCAAACCCATTGCTTTCTGTACCACCTTACCCAGTCGCACCCAGCTGTTCCTGGACTCTGACTTTTCTCCTGAAAGGTGGAGAGCTTGCTGTCAAACCTTGACTCAGATTCTGCAACTGGTCTAGATGGTAAAAACCTACATCTGGTAAAAAAAATAAATTAAAAAAAAATGGTAAAACTACCAAAGCCCACGTGTCCTAAAAACCTACCCTGCTGCTCTTGCTCACCTCTCTCTGTTCTATTCACCCTCTCATTTACTCAGGTCATCTGCCATCTGTTTGGAAATCAGCAAACATGACCACTCTGTATAAAAAGTGAAAAATAAGGTCCTCCATCTAATGACCAATCAGCCTTCTCCCAATCATCAGCAAGGTTATGGAATCCACCATCACTTCAGAAATTCTTCCTCTTCTCCAATGACTTGATTTCAATCATCAATTTGGATTCAGACCGGACATCCTGGACTGGATATGTTGCTTCTGCTTCTCCACAATGGATGGAGGTACTCAATGCCAGCCATGAAATCAGAGCCATCTCCCTGGACATATCACATGCTTTCGATATGGTCTGGCACCCTGCCCTGCTCAACAAACTTTCTCCAATGGTATCCAAGGACATCTACATTCATTGTTCACAGACCTTCCTCTTCTGTTGCAGCCAAGGTGTGGCCTTTAATGGAGTCCTCTCATTCCCTCTTCCTGTTCAGCTGGAGTTCCTCAAGGCAGTGTTCTGGGCCCTGTTCTTTTTCTGGTTTTCATTAATGATCTCTCTGACTCTCTGGAAAATCCTCTTTATCTCTTCGCTGATGACTCCACCCTCTGCCATACCATCTGTCATCCCTCAGATCAGCAACATCAGCCTCTTCGCTCTCTGCAGATCTGGATAAAATCACAAACTGGTCCAACACATGGAACATGTCTTTCAATCATAAAAAATCTCACATTCTCACAATGTCTCTCCGAAAGGACCATGTGGAATCCCTCATCTACTTTCTCAACAACCTCTTAAAAAGTCCTTTCATTCAAGCTTCTGGGTCTCACTATGCCATGATCTTTCCTGGGAAAGCCACATTTCCAAGCTGGCCTCCAAAGTCAGTCGCCGACTGGGCATCCTCCATCGTGCAAAGTCATTCTTTAGCACACGTGAGCTCCTGACCATACACAAAGCTTTCATCCGCAGCCTGATGGAGTACTGCTCTCCCTCTGGGCTGGTGCTCCCACCTCTCACCTTTCTCGGCTCACGCTGTGGAAACCAAGCATTTAGGATCATTGGTATCTCCGTGATGAGTCTGAGTCTTTGGGTCTCTCACTCTCTCACCACAGGCAGGTCGGTGGTCTTTCTGTCTTTTACCATCTCCTCTCAGGCCTCGCCCCCTGATCTGTCTGATATATGCCCCCCCCCCATATTTCCGCAGGGCGCTCAAGGTCCACCAGCACCCCTTCTGGTAAAAACTACCAAAATCACGAATCACTGCTCACCTTCACTCTTTCATTCCTCTTTTTTCCCACCTTAAGTAAACTCCCACACTCTCTTCAATCCCATTCTTCCCTCCAGGTCTACAAAACAGCTGTTCACCACCACCTCTTATCCCCCCATCAAAAACCTCGATCTTTTCTTCCCCGCCAATCCCACCTCCTTCAAATTCCCCGCTTTCTTCCTGAAAGTCCCTGTTGTGTAAAGACCTGAAAGTCCCTGAAGTGTCCATCTTGTTTACCCTGTGTTGTACCCCGCCCCATCCCTCTCCATTCGACTGACCTCCTCATGTCTCTGTTCCACACTGTTTTTTCCTTCCTCTCCTCCCCTCTTATCTCCTGCTCCCTTGTTGTACATTCTGTGTGTTAGCTCTAATACGAGCCTTGACAATGTATACAAAAAAACAAAAACCCAGTAATTTTCCTGTTTGGAAAGATTTTCAATTTTGTTTGATGACCAGACAGGCAGACAGAGTAAAAAAAAAAATCTCTCTTCTCTGTGCATGCGCGATCGGGACAAATTCAGTCAAAGTACAACTAACCTACCGGTTTATTTTCCGATTCATGTGAAAAATATAAGGTTCGATTGAAATTAAATGTTCCTCATTCATAAACTGATGTTTGTAGACAGACAGACATACAGACAGAAGTGAATCAATTGCTTAACCCCGCTTTTCGCTTGCTTGATTGGGATAAAACTGCTCGTGTTGCTATGGGTGCATTCGAGAAGTTACAATGGGTTGCAGTTACAGTTTACATGGGGAATCGATTACAATGATAGTGTCGATATTTGAACGAGAATGGCACTGGATCTCGCGCATACCTCGTCCAGCTGAACAGTTTACATTTTGTATTGCACTGAAAGGCCGGATCTGCATCCGGAAAATCGAATCGGCTTGTTAATGTCACCTACCCAACTCATCCACAGTGTCGTCCAAATCCATCCACAAAGTTTTGAAATATCATGCAATGTATCTATTTGGCCCTATCTCTCAATAATGAAGAATCACTTTGAAAAATTAAGGTTCTCATCTCTGGATCTGGATCCAGAATCTTCACTAAAATCTAACCAATTTGGCCTCGTCACACAACCAACTTGTCCACCAAGTTTCGTCCGAATCCATCCACAACTTTTTGAGATATAGTATTATTGTTGTTGATGGCCTTATCACTCAATGGTGAAGAATCACTTAAAATTATTGGATCCAGATGCGGATCTTCACCAAAATCTAATCTTTTCTTCCTTAGCACACACCCAACGTGCCCACCAAATTTTGCCAAATCCATCCTTAACTTTTTTGAGAGATATCCTGCTCACAGACAGGGTTGAGAACATAACCTCTGTGCACCTTCGGTGGCGAAGGTAAGAAGAGCTCAATTCAGTGGAAAGCAAAATGTATGTGCAATGTGCAAGGTCGTGTGTGCGTGATTTAATGTACTGTTAGATAATTATCTAGATAATTTATGATAAATTATAATTTATGATGAGCATTATGAATCTGTTATATAATGCGAAGTGTGGTGTTTGTCCATGCGTTTGCACATTCCGCTGTCTCCAGTTTCTGGCGGCCACTTCCTGTGCTGCTTTGAAAAGCTCCGCATGCAGGCAAAGCTCAACGTTCGACCAGAAAAAAATACGTGATATCAACGAGATACATTTTAAAGAAACTAAATACTATGCATATATCTAAACTCCATGGTTCCTTTACATGTTATATAGGCCACCCTGGGGTCTTCCAAAACTGCAACAATATATTGCGAGCCACGGGTCTGTCCGTGCATTCGGCTGTCTCCTTTTTATGGTGGCCGCTTCCCTCTCTGCATTTTAAAGCTCAACATTCACTTTGCAAATAACGGCGAACAGGCATAATATGTTGATGCCAAATTTTATTTTGGAAGTAGGATATTTTGCCTTCTTTTCAGACAAATTGAACTTCCACCACCAAATTTTGCACCACCACTTCACCATGGGTGGTAGAAGTAGCTCAGAGCTTTGGCTCGGAGTGAAACCAGACTGCAACACAATTAATCTTTTTTAAAGTCGATGAAATAATTTAAATTTATAGATTAACTTAAACTTTTCCCGTCACCGAGATGGGTACTTTTCCTAGTGTATGATACCATATTTAACCCTCTCATAACAAAGGTAAATATCTATATAGTAAAGCTACAAGTGGAAGTTTGATACTGATGTTGACTGACAGTATGGATGCAGCTGAGGTTATGTATCTACTTATGTATATCCAAGGACTTGGTTGTGGACCCACTGTTTGGAGATGTTCTGGGCTGAAAGGGTCGAAACGTCTATGAAGAATGGAGCTCAGTTGATGATCCAGGAAGTCAGAAAAATATATCAACTGTTTGAAGTTAATAAGATTCTTACTTTAAATCTATCAATTTTATTGAGGTTTGCAATGAAGATTAAATTAAGTAAAGGGTGTTGTAGAATTAGTAGGATTTACAACATCCTTTAAATGTTAATACAACACTTCAGGAATGGCTGTTCCTGTTCAATAGCTGTTGAGGTTAGTAAGGGATGGACTTAAGAATATGGGCTGTGTGCATGTGTGTCTTTATAAAATCGATCCTGTTTCACTTGCTTGCATGTATGTGCGATGATTTCTCATACTTGTGAGATGTTTAAAAGGTTACAACTGTGATAACCTTACAAAGAAAAGGGAATTTGTTTTCGAAAATAATTATATCTAATATACATTGCTTTAAACAGCAGCGTAAAAGATGAAATTACCCCATTCACACTGTAATAAAAGCAAAATAACCTCCTTTTCATGGTAGAGGCACGAACCCAAGCGTAACCACAGGGTACTCGAATGCTCACCACATGAAACGCCCTCAGCGACATGCCATACTTGCCATGCCTGCCATGCTGACAGGTAAATTGTCCCGAAAGAGGGTGCGGCTGGCCGCACTCCAGCGTGTACATGCGGCCACGACCCTCTCGGAGCCCCTGCACCTCACCACTGTGAATGCTGCACCGCTTGACTGGGTCGGTTCATAATACTGCCCAAGCATCGGCCGATCGGATTTCAGCAGAAATTCGCAAAACAGTTCGTTTCGCGTATGTGCATGATTGAGCGCATGCAGGGTCGTGACAGGTCATCTTGCTTTCGGTTTGAGGAGATGGAGTAAATGCAAAGGATTGGCGTTTAAAAGATTGGAATGCAATATTCATTGTCAAGTGTGTTGCAAGGAAAAGGCATTCCCACATCAGAACTGTCCCGGTTCGATGAGCATCTCGATAGACAGGAGTTGTATGTACTCTGCTGATGACGTATGCAACAAATAGACTGCTTTCAAAGATGAATTTAGATACAGATCGTTGCAGTCAATTGCATTTGCTTGAATACTCATCAATCCATGTGACCCAGACCAACAATGCTTTTCCATTATGCAGGACTTCATTTAAATGTCTTGCACATTATTGTAGGTGCAGCAAACATCACTTCTTAAACATCTTTCACCTTATTATTTGGTACCAAGTCTTTTACGCCGAGTAACCTATTGTTTTTCTTCTGTTCGTTATTAGTCTCCTTCTGGTTTCACTGGAGGGGACTAAAGGTTTTCTCTCCATCTGTCTGTCCGTCCATCCGTTCCACCAGTGGTTTTTCAGACTTTTTCCCATACCCTTAAACATATTCAACTGAAACTTGGTACATGATTTTATTATGATAAGCGACAGAAAAAGTTTGAGTTTCAGGATGTTTTGTCAACTTTTCACACAGTTGTGCTCTTTTTAAACTTAGAAAATATCACATATTATACATAAGTCAGTGTTCAGCTGTCCTGACTCTACCCCACTGCTTCACACCCATTGGCTGGACATCTGGCCTGACTACACCCAATAAAACCATGCTCCGCCATTGCATGAAGCAGCACAGATCGGCAGGCCTCAGGCCTTAGGCCTGGTGTTTGTCCATGGTCCAGTGCAATTGGAATGATCCCAGGTATATAACTACAAAGTATTATATAGACACGTAAGCCGTACGCATGTTTTTGCTTCATGTATGTACATCAGGTTATTTTTAGTATGGAATAGGCAAAGCCAAGAAACGATCGAAACACGGTGGGTTAAAGTTTCTTCTTCTTCATTTTGGTTCCGGTATCGGCTTGAGTGTGCGTTAAAAACAAAAGTTGTTTTTTTTATCTCCCAAACATTCATTGGGACCGGTAGGGGATAGCAATTTTGCAAAGCAATTCTCGCTCTTTTTCCATACAATATTATACTCCGCTGTTTTGGACATTTGTTTCTTTTTAAATCATTTTATCTGCAACCGCTTGTCTAATTGACACGACATTTTCAACATCGCAGCAACTACCCATGCAGAATTTTTAAATGATAATTATGACATCATAGGTCATGTGGTGTGGCAGCCATGTTAGAAAAAAAGGAAAAATTTTGGACCTCTTATCTCCGAAACTGCACCAAGCAAGAAATTGAAACTTGGCACATGTCAAGTACTCCCATAAGTTTTGTTTTGTTTGTTTTTTTGAGGATAAGTTTTGATAAGAATAAGTTTTGTTGAGGATGATTTCATTGTTCGGCTTCACGATGATGTCAATTGAATGCGTCAAACACTTTTCCAATCAGGACGAAAGTCTTGAGGGTATCCAGGGTTAAATTTTATGGGAGAATTAAATTGATGACTTATCGGTCATGTGGTTTGACAGCCATATTGGAATGAAAATATAAACCTTTAAAAATATCTTCTTCTCCAGAACGACTTACTCCTTCGATCGGAACTTCATGCACATGATATGATCAACTTGCCTTGGGGAATATAGTGTAATTTTTAACCTCATAGGTCACATGGTCTGGCAGCCATATTTTTTTGAAAGATAAACCATTAAAATCGCAAGAACGGTTGGTTAGACAGATTGAGGGAAAACTTCACACACGTGTTCCACAGGCCTTGGAGATACCAAGATGTTTCCAAAACATCATAGGCCACATGGTCTGGCAGCCATATATTGCATTGAACAAAAAACTCAAAATAATTTTCTCTTGAAGCACTTCATCGATCGATGTGAAACCACAAATATGATCTAGTATCATGGGAAACGTATGTATTACATTTCAATGTGATCGCTCACATGGTCTGGCAGCCATAATTTTGTAATTATTTCAATTTAGGTTTTGTGAATTGTTTTTGAATGGAACATTTTTTTAATCCATTTTAAATTCGGTTTATAAAGAGGACATCATGAGTCACATGTCTGATCAAAGTGGAGTTGTATCTCAGCGGGTTGTGTCAAAGCCGGACGTCTTGGTACTCAGTCATAACTGCCCGCAGTTATAGAGTGGCGCGTCCAGTTATTATTATTATTCTCCTTATTTTGTACTAGTGCATGCCCGTACGTGCGTGCCGTACGTGTGTGGCGTACATGCACAAAAAAAAAACTTTCAAACCGCGTGCCAGAAACAACAACCACACAGGCCGTTCTTCGCTCTCGCGTGCCCGTACGTGCGTGGCCATACGTGCGTGCCTACATGCAACCAAAACAAAAAAAACTTTCAAACCGCGAGCCAAGAAACAACCACACAGGGCCGTTCCTTCGCTCTCGCGTGCCCGTACGTGCGTGGCCGTACGTGCAAACCAAAAAAAAAAAATAAAACTTTCAAACTGCGAGCCAGAAACAACCACACAGGCCGTTCCTTCGTTCTCGCGTGCCCGTACGTGCGTGCCCGTATGTGCAACCCCCCCCCCCAAAAAAAACCCCCAAACTTTCAAACAACCACAGGCTGTTCCTTCGCTCTCGTAAACGACGACTGGATTGGGCATTGTGTTTATCTATAAATGCGCATAAGAAATCGAGAAATTATTAGAATACAGTAAGTCATCACTATCCGGAAGTGGTGCGTGCCCGTACGGATGTTCACATGCATTCCACGAATTATCGCTTGCATTGAAGTAACAACTGCTGTGATACTTACACACACAGAGTTTAATTAAAATCAAGTTTACCTCCCTGTCTTTGCTTGCCATGACATTCGCTGCCATTGACCATTGCCACTCCTACGCCACGGTAACTAAGCACCGATCCCCATCGTAACCGGCACGGCACGTGACGTCATCGTCGGCCGGCCGCGCACCGGCCTACGCAGCCATGCCTACGCAGCCTGTGATACATTGGGATGACAGTTATAGCTGGGTCAGCATTCGAACCCAGGCTTGACAGCTTAGAGCGAGCATGCGTACCTCTCGGCTATCCTGTCGTAATGGTAACGAAACGTTTCATATTTTTTCGTATTTGTATATAGCAAAGCTGAAGTGACGGGTCATATAATGGAAGAAGATTGGTGCGAAAAGGAAAAACGTGGTGTAAAATAAAAATGCACATTTTCAGCGAGCCAGCCACCATCCGATGCACTGCAGAATAATGTGGGACCAACGCAGGTGAGTGGCCCCTGAACATTGTTCAAGTCGATAATACACAGTATTCAGTCTATATACAACTAAAATGGCCGTCAGTCAGCGATCTTGGATCTGATCTCAAAAAACAAATGACATACTTATGTAAGCCATCATTCATTAGTCGAGTGCCAAGTTTGAACAAACTCTGTAAATGCATGTCGAGAATGGTTGAGACGTGTTGAACATCGGGTGTTTTTTACAACTGAAATGACTGCGAGTTGATCATGTTGGTCTGATCTGAAAAACAAATGATATACTTATGTAAGCCATCATTCATTATTCGAGTGCCAAGTTTGAACAACATTGGTAAATGCTTGTCCAAGAAATGGTTGAGGATGTGTTCAATATCAGGGGTTTTTTTTACAACTAAAATGGCCACCAGTCGGCATCTTGGATCTGATGTCGAAAAAAATGGCACCCTATGTACACTAAGCCATCATTCATTATCTGTGTGCCATGTTTGAACAACATCGGTAAATGCATGTCCGAGAAATGGTTGTGGATGTGTTCAACATCAGTTTTTACAAAATAAATGGCCACCAGTCTACCAGTCAGCCATCTTTGATCAGATCACAAGTGAATATGTGCAAGTGTATGACATCCTGCAATGTGCTTTTGCCAAGTTGGATCAAAATCGGACCATATATGTCAGAGAGATGGTCGAGGACACGTTTAAGTAACAAAATGGCCACAGGTCGTTCATCTTAGACCTGATCCAGAAAAAAAATGAAGAGCATATGTACTTCATCATTCTTCATCTGTGTGCCAAGTTTTAACCACATCAGGAAATGCATGTCTGAGAAATGGTTGAGGACGTATTCAATAGCAAGTTTTTCCAACTAAAATGGCCGCAGTCAGCCATCTTGCATCTGATGTTGAAAAAAAATGTCGTGCATATGTAAGCTGTCATTCATTTATAAGTGTGGCAAATGTAAACAACATCAGTACATGCATGTCCGAAAAATGGTAGAGGATGTGTTCAAAATTGGTTTTTACAACTAAAATTGCCGCCAGTCGGCCATGGATATGATCTCGAAAAAAAAATGAAATGCATATACAGTATATGTAAGCATCACTCGTTCACTTGTTATGTGTTTGCCAAGTTTGAACAACATCGATAAATGCATGGATGAGGGCGTGTTCGACACCGGTTTTTTATTTTTACACCTAAAATGGCCTCCGGTCGGCCATTTTGGATCTGATCTCAAAAGAAAAAATGACATGCTTATGTATGCCAACATTCATGATCTGTATGCCAAATTTGAACAACATCGGTAAATACATGTCTGAAAAATGGTTGCGGACGTGTTCGACAACGGGGGGGGGGGGGAGGTTGCAACTGAAATGGCCCCCAGTTGGCCATCTTGGATCTGATGTTGAAAAAAAAATGACGTGCATATGTATACCATCACGTGTTGTAATTTTGTCAAATTCGAATAAAATTGGTCTGTACATGTCCGGAATATGGTTGCGGACGCACGCATGCACACACGCACACACACACACACACACGAAAATCGAGACCAAAT
>CM068964.1:22718296-22732399 GCA_035128595.1 Eptatretus atami | reverse complement strand
TGTTCACTTGTTATGTGTTTGCCAAGTTTGAACAACATCGATAAATGCATGGATGAGCGTGTTCGACACCGTTTTTTTTTTTTTTACACCTAAAATGGCCTCCGGTCGGCCATTTTGGATCTGATCTCAAAAGAAAAAATGACATGCTTATGTATGCCAAATTCATGATCTGTATGCCAAATTTGAACAACATCGGTAAATACATGTCTGAAAAATGGTTGCGGACGTGTTTCGACAACGGGGGGGGGGGGGAGGTTGCAACTGAAATGGCCCCCAGTTGGCCACTTGGATCTGATGTTGAAAAAAAAATGACGTGCATATGTATACCATCACGTGTTGTAATTTTGTCAAATTCGAATAAAATTGGTCTGTACATGTCCGGAATATGGTTGCGGACGCACCACACACCAACCCACACACACACACACACACACACGAAAATCAGACCAAATTCCCTAAGCCCCCATTTCGGACTAAGTCCAACGGGGCTAACAAATAACACTGTGAAAACCAATAACACTTGTATAACCATTAGCACATATATAACAACTAAAACATTTTCACAACACTTTAAAGTATAAAATTTAGCATTTATATAACAATTAAAACTTCGATAAGAAATAATATTAGTAAAACAACATAACATTAGTAAAACAAAGTATCATTAGACAAACAAAATAACATTAGTCAAACAAAATAACACTGGTATACAAAAGTAACACAAGTATAACATTTAGCATTCATATCTTCTATATATTACTAAAACTCTCATCTTGTATATATGTATGTTTGTATGTATGTATGTTCCAAAATACAGCCAAAACGGAACACAATAGCACAAAATTTTCGGCCCACCTTACTCACCAATTCTCCTGCGGAGTGCAGTATCAAGTTTCGTTCAAATCGGGCAACGAAAAAAATTATTTAAAAATCAATTCCCGATTCAGTCAAATACTCTTCGGGATTATTTGATCAATGCAAACAACCTCAGCAGTATAGTTCACTGGAGCTATCTTGTTTTTTTTCGCTTTTTTTTTAAATGCTTTTTTTATCAACCAAGCTGTCACAATGGGAACCCAATGGGTTCACGGGTCATCGAGTAACAATTAAAACTTATAAGAGTGCAACAAAACATTATAAAGGCAACACTAGTTTAACAAAATAACACTTATAACAAAGTAACACTTGTACAACATTTACATTCATTTAAAATTCAATTTTTATAAGAACCTATCAGAAGTACCCACCTGATGGGTGATCTTGTTCCAAGCATGTAACACGTTCTTCAACACATACTTTTATTGGGCAGTGTATAGGCAAATGACAGCTTCTCTAGACAAAAAAATCCATGTGATGTGCATGAAGCAAAAAATACCTACTGCTTATAATTCAAAACGCCTCATAAGACTGGAAAAACGTGGGACAGGAATACTGCACTGTAAATGGTGGAGGCTTGTAATACCCTCCCCCACCTGGAGCGGCGACACGATCACATTATCATATAGAATTGTGTCCCACCCTCCCCCCACCCACTCACCTTCAAAATCACCGTCAAAGATAAAAACACCCCTATACATTAATTGAGGTCATGCTGATCCTCTGCAGCAAGTCTGGATGTAATTGGCCCAGAACTGTAGGAGGAGTAGCGACAAACAATGCACAAACAAACACACAATACTGGCTTCTGAATATATAGTGAGGGATAACACTGGTACAACAAATAACACTTGATAACAGAAATAACACTTGGATCACAAATAACACTGATAACAGAATAATACACATATATGATCACAAAAACACTGATAACAGTAAAACACTTGATCACAATAAACACTGATAACAGAAATAACACTTGAATACAAATAACACTGATAACAGAATACACTGAAACAAATACATATAACAGAAATAACACTTGAATCACAAATAACACTGATAACAGAAAAACACTTGATCACAAATACACTGATAACAGAAATAACACTTGATCCCAAATAAACTGATAACAGAAATAACACTTGGATCACAAATAACACTTATAACAGAAAAACACTTGGATCACAATAACACTGATAACAGAAATACACTTGATCACAAATAAACACTGATAACGAAATAACACTTGGATCACACAAATAACAATGATAACAGAAATAACACTTGAATCACAAATAACACTGAACAGAAATAAACACTTGAATCACAAAATAACAACTGATAACAGAAATAACACTTGGATCACAAATAACACTGATAACAGAAATAACACTATCACAAAAACACTGATAACAGAAATAACACTTGGATCACAAAACACTGATAACAGAAAATAACACTTGGATCACAAATAACACTGATAACAGAATAACACTTGAATCACAAATAACACTGGATAAACACGAAACAACACATTGATCACAAATAACCTGATAACAGAAATAACACTTGGAATCACAAATAACACTGATAAACAGAAATAACACTGAATCACATAACACTGATAACAGAAATAACACAATACTGGAATACACAATAACACTGATAACAAATAACACTCTGGATCACAAATAACCATGATAACAGAAATAACACATGAATCACAATAACACTGATAACAGAAAATACACTTGAATCACAAATAACACTGATAACAGAAAATAACACTTGGACTCAAAAACACCCCCCTCTTGATCACAAATAACACTGATAACAGAAATAACACAGAATCACAAATAACCCTGATAACAGAAATCAACACTTGAGCACAAATAAACGCTGATAACAGAAATAACACTTGAATCACACAATAACCGCTGATAACGAAATAACACTTGAAATCACAAATAACACTTGATATCTAAATAATACGGGTATGCATGCTGTTGTTTTAACGAGAAGAGAAAAAGTTTTTGTAAACCCATACTTAGCGAAGATTCATACATCACTTCATGGAAGAGATGTGGTACAGCAACATTCGAACGTTTCTAGGATCGAGACACTAGCACGTTCTGTCTGCAATTGAGGTTAAAATTTACTGAGTTTTGTGGGAAAGAATACGAAAATGATAATAACGCCAGGTGGCAGCAGTAATTTATGTGAAGAACCCAAAACACATTGATGCGAACGAAAGCAGGATAGATTTGTGAAGGGTTCGAAAACTGGGGTTTATGCATGCATTCGCATAAGAGCTGTCTTTTGACCAGCTTCAACAATTTAAGATCATAATGTAAGATTTCTCCCAACAACCTCAGGATCACGCCTTCATCGATACATCAGATCAGTTAGAGGATAGGAAACGTCCAAGTGGATCGTCGTGGGGACAGACCGGGGATTAAGATGTCGATGATTCGGTGCATCCTGCTCAAAACTAATGACAGTGCACTGGCATCGCTTCTGACCAAATTCCCTAAGCCCCCATTTCGGACTAAGTCCAACGGGGGCTAACAAATAACACTGTGAAAACCAATAACACTTGTATAACCATTAGCACATATATAACAACTAAAACATTTTTCACAACACTTTAAAGTATAAAATTTAGCATTTATATAACAATTAAAACTTCGATAAGAAATAATATTAGTAAAACAACATAACATTAGTAAAACAAAGTATCATTAGACAAACAAAATAACATTAGTCAAACAAAATAACACTGGTATACAAAAGTAACACAAGTATAACATTTAGCATTCATATCTTCTATATATTACTAAAACTCTCATCTTGTATATATGTATGTTTGTATGTATGTATGTTCCCAAAATACAGCCAAAACGGAACACAATAGCACAAAAATTTTCGGCCCACCTTACTCACAATTCTCCTGCGGAGTGCAGTATCAAGTTTCGTTCAAATCGGGCAACGAAAAAAATTATTTAAAAATCAATTCCCGATTCAGTCAAATACTCTTCGGGATTATTTGATCAATGCAAACAACCTCAGCAGTATAGTTCACTGGAGCTATCTTTGTTTTTTTTTCGCTTTTTTTTTAAAATGCTTTTTTATCAACCAAGCTGTCACAATGGGAACCCAATGGGTTCACGGGTCATCGAGTAACAATTAAAACTTATAAGAGTGCAACAAAACATTATAAATGGCAACACTAGTTTAACAAAATAACACTTATAACAAAGTAACACTTGCACAACATTTAGCATTCATTTAACAATTCAATTTTTATAAGAACCTATCAGAGTACCCACCTGATGGGTGATCTTGTTCCAAGCATGTAACACGTTCTTCGAACACATACTTTTATTTGGGCAGTGTATAGGCAAATGACAGCTCTTCGTAGACAAAAAAAAATCCATGTGATGTGCATGAAGCAAAAACATACCTACTGCTTATAATTCAAAACGCCTCATAAGACTGGAAAACGTGGGGACAGGAATACTCCCAATATCATTGTCAAGTGTGTTGCAAGGAAAAGGCATTCCCACATCAGAACTGTCCCGGTTCGATAGGCATCTCGATAGACAGGATTGTTGTATTACTCTGCTGATACGTATGCAACAAATAGACTGCTTTCAAGATGAATTTAGATACAGATCGTTGCAGTCAATTGCATTTGCTTGAATACTCATCAATCCATGTGACCCAGACCAACAATGCTTTTCCATTATGCAGGACTTCATTTAAATGTCTTGCACATTATTTAGGTGCAGCAAACATCACTTCTTAAACATCTTTCACCTTATTATTTGGTACCAAGTCTTTTACGCCGAGTAACCTATTGTTTTTCTTCTGTTCGTTATTAGTCTCCTTCTGGTTTCACTGGAGGGACTAAGGTTTTCTCTCCATCTGTCTGTCCGTCCATCCGTTCCACCAGTGGTTTTCAGACTTTTTCCCATACCCTTAAACATATTCAACTGAAACTTGGTACATGATTTTATTATGATAAGCGACAAAAAAAGTTTGAGTTTCAGGATGTTTTGTCAACTTTTCACAGTTGTGCTCTTTTTAAACTTAGAAAATATCAATATTATACATAAGTCAGTGTTCAGCTGTCCTGACTCTACCCCACTGCCTCACACCCATTGGCTGGACATCTGGCCTGACTACACCCCAATAAAACCATGCTCCGCCATTGCATGAAGCAGCACAGATCGGCAGGCCTCAGGCCTTAGGCCTGGGTGTTTGTCCATGGTCCAGTGCAATTGGAATGATCCCAGGTATATAACTACAAAGTATTATATAGACACGTAAGCCGTACGCATGTTTTTGCTTCATGTATGTACATCAGGTTATTTTATTATGAATAGGCAAAGCCAAGAAACATCGAAACACGAGTCGGTGGTTAAAGGTTTCTTCTTCTTCATTTTGGTTCCGGTATCGGCTTGAGTGTGCGTTAAAAACAAAAAGTTGTTTTTTTTTATCTCCCAAACATTCATTGGGACCGGTAGGGGATAGCAATTTTGCAAAGCAATTCTCGCTCTTTTTCCATACAATATTATACTTCCGCTGTTTTGGACATTTGTTTCTTTTTAAATCATTTTATCTGCAACCGCTTGTCTAATTGACACGACATTTTCAACATCGCAGCAACTACCCATGCAGAATTTTTAAATGATAATTATGACATCATAGGTCATGTGGGTGGGCAGCCATGTTAGAAAAAAGGAAAAATTTTGGACCTCTTATCTCCGAAACTGCACCAAGCAAGAAATTGAAACTTGGCACATGTCAAGTACTCCCCATAATTTTGTTTGTTTTGTTTTTGAGGATAAAGTTTTGGAATAGAATAAGTTTTGTTGAGGATGATTTCATTGTTCGGCCTTCACGATGATGTCAATTGAATGCGTCAAACACTTTATCCATCAGGACGAAAGTTCTTGAGGGTTATCCAGGGTTAAATTTATGGGAGAATTAAATTGATGACTTCATCGGTCATGTGGTTTGACAGCCATATTGGAATGAAAAATATAAACCTTTAAAAATATCTTCTTCTCCAGAACGACTTACTCCTTCGTCGGAAACTTCATGCACATGATATGATCAACTTGCCTTGGGGAATATAGTGTGTAAATTTTAACCTCATAGTCACATGGTCTGGCAGCCATATTTTTTTGAAGAATAAACCATTAAAAATCGCAAGAACGGTTGGTTAGACAGATTGAGGGAAAACTTCACACACGTTCCACAGGCCTTGGAGAGATACCAAGATGTTTCCAAAACATCATAGGCCACATGGTCTGGCAGCCATATATTGCATTGAACAAAAAAACTCAAAATAATTTTCTCTTGAAGCACTTCATCGATCGATGTGAAACCACAAAATATGATCTAGTAGTCATGGGAAACGTATGTATTACATTTCAATGTGATCGCTCACATGGTCTGGCGCAGCATAATTTTTGTAATTATTTCAAATTTAGGTTTTGTTGAATTGTTTTTGAATGGAACATTTTTTTAATCCCATTTTAAATTCGTTTATAAAGAGGACATCATGAGTCACATGTCTGATCAAAGTGGAGTTGTATCTCAGCGGGGTTGTGTCAAAGCCGGACGTTTGGTACTCAGTCATAACTGCCCGCAGTTATAGAGTGGCGCGTCCAGTATTATTATTATTCTCCTTATTTTGTACTAGTGCATGCCCGTACGTGCGTCCGTACGTGTGTGGCCGTACATGCACAAAAAAAAAAACTTTCAAACCGCGTGCCAGAAACAACAACACACCACAGCCGTTCCTTCGCTCTCGCGTGCCCGTACGTGCGTGGCCATACGTGCGGGCCATACATGCAAACCAAAACAAAAAAAAAAAACTTTCAAACGCGAGCCAGAAACAACCACACAGGCCGTTCCTTCGCTCTCGCGTGCCCGTACGTGCGTGGCCGTACGTGCAAACCAAAAAAAAAAAAAATAAAACTTTCAAACTGGCGAGCCAGAAACAACCACACAGGCCGTTCCTTCGTTCTCGCGTGCCCGTACGTGCGTGCCCGTATGTGCAACCCCCCCCCCCCCAAAAAAAACCCCCAAACTTTCAAACAACCACACAGGCTTCCTTCGCTCTCGTAAACGACGACTGGATTGGGGCATTGTGTTTATCTATAAATGCGCATAAGAAATCGAGAAATATTAGAATACAGTAAGTCATCACTATCGGAAGTGGTGCGTGCCCGTACGGAATGTTCACATGCATTCCACGAATTATCGCTTGCATTGAATAACAACTGCTGTGATACTTACACACACAGAGTTTAATTAAAATCAAGTTTACCTCCCTGTTCTTTGCTTGCCATGACATTCGCTGCCATGACCATTGCCACTCCTACGCCACGGTAACTAAGGCACCGATCCCCATCGTAACCGGCACGGCACGTGACGTCATCGTCAGCCGGCCGCGCACCGGCCTACGCAGCCATGCCTACGCAGCCTGTGATACATTGGGATGACAGTTTATAGCGGGTCAGCATTCGAACCCAGGCTTGACAGCTTAAAGCGAGCATGCGTACCTCTCGCTATCCTGTCGTAATGGTAACGAACGTTTCATATTTTTTCGTATTTGTATATAGCAAAGCTGAAGTGACGGGTCATATAATGGAAGAAGATGTGCGAAAAGGAAAAACGTGGTGTAAAATAAAAATGCACATTTTCAGCGAGCCAGCCACCATCCGATGCACTGCAGAATAATGTGGACCAACGCAGGTGAGTGGCCCTGAACATTGTTCAAGTCGATAATACACAGTATTCAGTCTATATACAACTAAAATGGCGTCAGTCAGCGATCTTGGATCTGATCTCAAAAAAACAATGACATACTTATGTAAGCCATCATTCATTAGTCGAGTGCCAAGTTTGAACAACATCTGTAAATGCATGTCGAGAAATGGTTGAAGACGTGTTGAACATCGGGTGTTTTTACAACTGAAATGACTGCGAGTTGATCATGTTGGTCTGATCTGAAAAACAAATGATATACTTATGTAAGCCATCATTCATTATTCGAGTGCCAAGTTTGAACAACATTGGTAAATGCTTGTCCAAGAAATGGTTGAGGATGTGTTCAATATCAGGGGTTTTTTTTACAACTAAAATGGCCACCAGTCGCCATCTTGGATCTGATGTCGAAAAAAATGGCACCCATATGTACACTAAGCCATCATTCATTATCTGTGGCCATGTTTGAACAACATCGGTAAATGCATGTCCGAGAAAATGGTTGTGGATGTGTTCAACATCAGGTTTTTTACAAAATAAAATGGCCACCAGTCTACCAGTCAGCCATCTTTGATCAGATCACAAGATGAATTATGTGCAAGTTGTATGACATCCTGCAATGTGCTTTTGCCAAGTTGGATCAAAATCGGACCATATATGTCAGAGAGATGGTCGAGGACACGTTTAAGTAACAAAATGCCACAGGTCGTTCATCTTAGACCTGATCCAGAAAAAAAAATGAAGAGCATATGTACTTCATCATTCTTCATCTGTGTGCCAAGTTTTAACCACATCAGGAAATGCATGTCTGAGAAATGGTTGAGGACGTATTCAATAGCAAGTTTTTCCAACTAAAATGGCCGCCAGTCACCATCTTGCATCTGATGTTGAAAAAAAATGTCGTGCATATGTAAGCTGTCATTCATTTTAAGTGTGGCAAATGTAAACAACATCAGTACATGCATGTTCCGAAAAAATGGTAGAGGATGTGTTTCAAAATTGGGTTTTTACAACTAAAATGCCGCCAGTCGGCCATGATATGATCTCGAAAAAAAAAATGAAATGCATATACAGTATATGTAAGCATCACTCGTTCACTGTTATGTGTTTGCCAAGTTTGAACAACATCGATAAATGCATGGATGAGGGCGTGTTCGACACCGTTTTTTATTTTTTTACACCTAAAATGGCCTCCCGGTCGGCCATTTTGGATCTGATCTCAAAAGAAAAAATGACATGCTTATGTATGCCAACATTCATGATCTGTATGCCCAAATTGAACAACATCGGTAAATACATGTCTGAAAAATGGTTGCGGACGTGTTCGACAAGGGGGGGGGGGGGGGAGGTTGCAACTGAAATGGCCCCCAGTGGCCATCTTGGATCTGATGTTGAAAAAAAAATGACGTGCATATGTATACCATCACGTGTTGTAATTTTGTCAAATTCGAATAAAATTGGTCTGTACATGTCCGGAATATGGTTGCGGACGCACGCATGCACACACGCACACACACACACACACACACGAAAATCGAGACCAAATTCCCTAAGCCCCCATTTCGGACTAAGTCCAACGGGGCTAACAAATAACACTGTGAAAACCAATAACAATTGTATAACCATTAGCACATATATAACAACTAAAACATTTTCACAACACTTTAAAGTATAAAATTTAGCATTTATATAACAATTAAAACTTCGATAAGAAATAATATTAGTAAAACAACATAACATTAGTAACAAAAATATCATTAGACAAACAAAAACATTAGTCAAACAAAATAACACTGGTATACAAAAGTAACACAAGTATAACATTTAGCATTCATATCTTCTATATATTACTAAAACTCTCATCTTGTATATATGTATGTTTGTATGTATGTATGTTCCAAAATACAGCCAAAACGGAACACAATAGCACAAAAATTTTCGGCCCACCTTACTCACAATTCTCCTGCGGAGTGCAGTATCAAGTTTCGTTTCAAATCGGGCAACGAAAAAAATTATTTTAAAAATCAATTCCCGATTCAGTCAAATACTCTCGGATTATTTGATCAATGCAAACAACCTCAGCAGTATAGTTCACTGGAGCTATCTTGTTTTTTTTTCGCTTTTTTTTAAAATGCTTTTTTATCAACCAAGCTGTCACAATGGAACCCAATGGTTCACGGGTCATCGAGTAACAATTAAAACTATTATAGAGTGCAACAAAACATTATAAAGGGCAACACTAGTTTAACAAAATAACACTTATAACAAAGTAACACTTGTACAACATTTAACATTCATTAATAATTCAATTTTATAAAGACCTATCAGAGTACCCACCTGATGGGTGATCTTGTTCCAAGCATGTAACACGTTTCTTAACACATACTTTTATTTGGGCAGTGTATAGGCAAATGACAGCTCTTCGTAGACAAAAAAAATCCATGTATGTGCATGAAGCAAAAACATACCTACTGCTTATAATTCAAACGCCTCATAAGACTGGAAAACGTGGGACAGGAATACTGCACTGTAAATGGTGGAGGCTTGTAATACCCTCCCCCACCTGGAGGCGGCGCTACACGATACACATTTACAATAGAATTTGTGTCCCACCCTCCCCCCCACTCACACCTTCAAAATCACCGTCAAAGATAAAAACACCCCTATACATTAATTGAGGTCATGCTGATCCTCTGCAGCAAGTCTGGATGTAATTGGCAGAACTGTAGGAGGAGTAGCGCGACAAACAAAGCACAAACAAACACACAGATACTGTCTCTGAATATAATAGTAAGGAAAACACTGGTACAACAACAATTAACACTGATAACAAGAAATAACACTTGAATCACAAATAACACTGATAACAGAAATAACACTTGAATACACAAATAACACTGATAACAGAAAATAAACACTTGGATTCACAAATAACACTGATAACAGAAATAACACTTGGATCACAAATAACACTGATAACAGAAATAACACTTTGAATCACAAATAACACTGATACAGAAATAACACGTTGGATCAACAAATAACACTGATAACAGAAATAACACTTGGATCACAAATAACACTGATAACAGAAATAACACTTGATCACAAATAACACTGATAACAGAAATAAACACTTGATCACAAATAACACTGATAACAGAAATAACACTTGGATCACAAATAACACTGATAACAGAAACAACACTTGAATCACAAATAACACTGATAACAGAAATAACACTTGGATCACAAATAACACTGATAACAGAAAATAACACTTTGATCACAAATAACAATGATAACAGAAATAACACTTGAATCACAAATAACACTGATAACAGCAAAATAACACTTGAATCACAAATAACACTGATACAGAAATAACACTTGGATCACAAATAACACTGATAACAGAAAAACACTTGGATCACAAATACACTGATAACAGAAATAACACTTGATCACAAAAACACTGATAACAGAAATAACACTTGGATCACAAATAACACTGATAACAGAAATAACACTTGGATCACAAATAACACTGATAACAGAAATAACACTTGGATCACAATAACATTCGATAACAGAAAATAACACTTGAATCACAAATAACACGTGATAACAGAAATACACTTGGATCACAAATAACACTGATAACCGAAATAACACTTGGATCACAAATAACACTGATAACAGAAATCAACACTTGAATCACAAATAACACTGATAACAGAAAAATAACACTTGGATCACAAATAACACTGATAACAGAAATAACACTTGGATCACAAATAACACTGAGATAACAAAATAACACTTGGATCCACAAATAAACACTGATAACAGAAAATAACACTTGGATCACAAATAACACTGATAACAGAAACGACACTGATATCACAAATAACACTGATAACAGAAATAACAACTTGATCACAAATACACTGATAACAGAAGAATAACACTTGATCACAAATACAATGATAACAGAAATAACACTTTGGATCAAAATAACATGATAACAGAAATAACACTTGAATCACAAATAACACTGATAACAGAAAATAACACTTAGATCACAAATAACACTGATAACAGAAATAACACTTGGATCACAAATAACACTGATAACAGAAATAACACTTGATCACAAATACACTGATAACAGAAATAAACACTTGAATCACAAAATAACACTGATAACAGAAATAACACTTGGATCACAAATAACACTGATAACAGAAATAACACTTGGATCACAAATAACACTGATAACAGAAATAACACTTGAATCACAAATAACGCTGATAACAGAAATAACACTTGATCACAAATAACACTGATAACAGAAATAACACTGATACAAATAACATTTATACAGAAATAACACTTGAATCGCAAATAACACTGATAACAGAAATAACACTTGAATACAAATAACACATACAGAAATAACACTGACATAACACGAACAAAATAACACTTGGATCACAAATAACACTATAACAGAAAATAACACTGAATCACAAATAACACTTGATAACAAGAAATAACACTTGGATCACAAATAACGCTGATAACAGAAATAACACTTGAATCACAAATAACACTGATACAGAAATAACACTTGAATCACAAATAACACTGATAACAGAAATAAACACTTGGATCACAAAATAAACATGATAACAGAAATAACACTTGGATCACAAAATAACACTGATAACAGAGAAATAACACTTGGATCACAAATAACACTGATAACAGAAATAACACTTGGATACAAATAACACTGATAACAGAAATAACACTTGAATCACAAATAACACTGATAACAAGAAATAACACTTGGATCACAAATAAACTGATAAACAAAAATAACACTTGATCACAAATAAACACTTGATAACAGAAATAACACTTGGATCACAAATAACACTGATACAGAAATAACACTTGGATCACAAATAACACTGATAACAGAAATAACACTTGGATCACAAATAACACTGATAAAACAGAAGATAACAACTTGGATCACAAATAACACTGAACAGAAAATAACACTTGGATCACAAATAACACTGATAACAGAATAACACTTGGACACAAAAACACTGATAACAGAAATAAACACTTGAATCACAAATAACACTGATAACAGAAATAACACTTGGATCACAAATAAACACTGATACAACAAAAAAATAACACTTGGATCACAAAATAACACTGATAACAGAAATAACACTTGATCAACAAATAACACTGAATAACAGAAATAAACACTGAGTCACAATAACACTGATAACAGAAATAACACTGTCATACGTGATATCGATACATTGACCAAATAACACTGATACAGAAATAAACCTTGATCACAAATATCACTTATAACAGAAAAATAACACTTGGATCACAAATAACGCTGATAACAGAAATAACACTTGGAATCACAATAGACCACTGATAAACAGAAAAAACACTTGGAATAAATACACATCAACGAAAAACACTGATACAAGATAACGCTGATACCAGAAATAACACTTGAATCACAAATAACAACTGATAACGAAAATAACACTTTGAATCACAAATAACGCTGATAACAGAAATAACACTTGAATCACAAAATAACACTGATAACAGAAATAACACTTGATCACAAATAACACTGATAACAAAAAAATAACACTTTTGGATCACAAATAACACTGATAACAGAAATAACACTTGGAATCACAAATAACACTGATAACAGAAATAACCTTGGATCACAAATAACACTGATACAAGAAATAACACTTGGATCACAAATAACACTGATAAACAGAAATAACACTGGATCACAAATAACACTGATAACAGAAATAAAACACTTGGATCACAAATAAACACTGATTAACAGAAATAACACTTGGATCACAAATAACACTGATAACAGAAATAACACTTGAATCACAAATACACTGATAACAGAAATAACACTGGATCACAAATAACACTGATAACAACAAAAATAACACTTGGATCACAAAAATAACACTGATAACAGAAATAACACTTGGATCACAAATAACACTGATAACAGAAATAACACTTGGATCACAAATAACACTGATAACAGAAATAACACTTGGATCACAATAACGCTGATAACAGAAATAACACTTGAATCACAAATAACACTGGATAACAGAAATAACACTTGGATCACAAATAACACTGATACACAGAAACAACACTTGTGATCAACAAATAACGCTGATACAGAAATAACACTTGAATCACAAATAACACTGATAACAGAAATAACACTTGGATCACAAATAACACTGATAACAGAAATAACACTTGGATCACAAATAACAGCTGAATACAGAAACAACACTTGAATCACAAATAACGCTGATAACAGAAACAAAACAC
>CM068964.1:22701839-22715513 GCA_035128595.1 Eptatretus atami | reverse complement strand
AATATATATATATATATATATTGTGTGTGTGTATTTGTGTGAAAGAATTCCGCGGATTTCTAATTCATTTTGAGCGACAATCGCATTATTATTCCAGTAAGATTATCCCATGCTTTCGCAAGCCTTGGCTTTAAGCCCTTCCAGAGTAATTATAATTTCCAAAGGCTTCCAGCTGTCAGGGAAACTGCGGCCCCATTGAATGCCCCCCGAGTTTTGGTGAATTTATTTGCACACGTGACGTGGACATCAGAAATAACTGGAGTAATTTCAACTCAAACTGATTGTGCATCGTCGAGCCATTACTAGCGAGGCTTACTGGACTTTTTCGCTTGAAGAGCATAATCGTCCGCTCGGCGCCATCTTTAAATAGCCCGTGAGCGTGGGGGCCCAAACAAAGCTCTGGCCATAGAATGGAGAAATCTATTTATTACGTACACATTGCATGATTTTCAACTGCCCCCCCTCTCATCACTCCCATCGCAATTTCCACACTTTGTTTTTGTATCTTCTCTCCCCACTCTCCTCGCACCTCTCTCTCTCTCTCTCTCTCTTCTACCCTCCTCCACCGAAGGTGGCAGATGTTATGTTTCAACCTGTCTATCTATCTTCTGTTTGTTTGTTTACTCTTTCAAAATCAACGATTCTCGGATATCGTTGTCTCGTCTGGTTATTCTGTCTGTCTGTCTTCTTCGAACATTTATTGCTGCCTAAGAGATGCTTGGTATGTCATTTTAAACCTTTTATTTTGTACCCTTGGACTAATATGTGCATCAGGTCACAATTAGTCAAAGGTCAAGATAAAACTCCTATTAGGTGGCAATTCGAAAATGTATCAACCAAATTTGTTATGCACAACATTGCATGATGTAAAACGCTTGATAGGTCAAATATTCCAAACTACCAAATTGCTGTTTCCATGGAAACTTATTTATTTGGATTTTGCAGGTATTGTGCTGTGCGCAACATCTTTCTTGTTTGTTGATCTGTGAGCAGGATATTGCAAAAAAGTTATGCACGGATTCGGACGAAACTTGGTGGACAGGTTGGGCGTGTGACAAGGACAAGTTTATTCAATTTTGGTGAAGATCCGAATCCACTTTCCGCCGGTACTCCAGGAGCCTGTGTCTGGCCATCCCCCAGGCAGATGCCTGGCACATCCACATCTCCTTGAGATGCTGATCAACCTGCTGCAACCAGGAGGCACATGGTCGGCCCATTGGCCTCCTCCACTCATAAGGGTCCCTCGCTGAGAGAATCTGGTGAGCAGGATCAGCATCAGTAAAACGAGCCACATGTCCATACAGCCACAGCTGACACTCGCAGACTGTGCAGGTAACAAATCTCATTTGAGTCTCTCTCAGCAATCGCTCGTCGGACAAAATGTCCGACCAGCGATAGCCAGTGATTCTCCGAAAAGACCTGGTACTAAAGGAATTAAGTCTCCATCTCAGATCCCTGGTCAGAGTCCAAGTCTCCGTAGAGCAAGACTGGAAGCACAAGGACCTGAAGAGAAGTGCCACACTCTATGATCCAGTGAATCCATGACTCCCCAGGTCCGACACAACCGTCTTTTCACCTTTGGCTCACAGCCAGCAAGACATAGGATACACTGCCAGGATACGTGAATCTCTCCGTGACCTCAACATCTGCACAAAAACAGGTAAAAAGACCATCCAAGATGTCATTGAAAGCCTGGATCTTAGTTTTGACCCAGAAAACCCGTAATCCCAGCGGTTCCGACTCCTCTTTCAGCACCTCGAGGGCCTCCAAAAGGATATCTAGTCTCCTCAAAGATGACTGAATCATCTGCGAAATCAAGGTCAGAGAAGTTGACATTCCCAATCGATGCATCACAGCTTAATCTCTCCGACATCCTCACCAGAATCCAGTCCATACAAGTGCTGAAAAGTCTGAGGGGTGGTACACACCCATGACGAACTCCAGTAACAACTGGAAATAGGTCAGAGATGGTATCACCACATCTCACAGCACTCTCAGTACCAGAGTAGAGTTCAGACAACAGATTCATCAGTTTTGGTGGCACCCCACGAAGACCAAGAACTCCACTACCCCCTCACAGATTCCTCGCACATCGGCCTTCTTATCCACCCTCAGTGCACGTGCAGTTTTAAGCCTCAACTCCCTGAAAAGCTCAGCTCTGCCAATAATCCTGGCCCTGCGACTCTGGCCAATGGTATCCAGTGTCCCTCGAGAGACAAAATTATTTTCACCCTCTGGTGAGTTTCAAGACATCCACCAGCAACATCAAGGATGGTGGTCTGAGAGGCATTGACTTGAAATTTGAAGAGCATTTGCTTATCACGTCGCCGAATTCAAGCACATATTAATTTTTCAGGTCACCTTCGGCCAAAAGGTCAACATTGGCCAAATTTCTAAAATCCGCAATATTAATCTGATTAACTTGAAATTTAAAGAGCATTTGCAAATCAGGTCGCTGAATTCAACCACCTATTAATTTTGAGGTGAACATAGGTCAAAAGGTCAAAATAGGCCAAAAGGCCAATTTGGACCAAATTTTCCAAAACCCTCAATTTTCATCCGATTGATGTGAAACTTGAGAAGGATTTACTTATCAGGTCAATGCATTCAACCACCTATTAATTTTGAGGTGAACATAGGCCAAAATGTCAAAATAGGCCAAAAGATTTTGTTCCGGATCCAGCCGATCAGTGGGATACAAAACGTGAACTGTTCCACCTGGCAGAGGTAAGCGATCTACCGAGTGCCATTCTACTTTGTGCTGTTTTGCCAAGTGTCGCTCTATGAGTGATTTTTCATTTGTTTGTTTTTTTTACTTCTGCCACCGAAGGTGAAGTAGGTTATGTTTTCACCCCTCTCTGTCTGTTTATTTGTTTGTTTGTTTGTCTGTCTGTCTGTCTGTCTGTGTGCAGGATATCTCAAAAAGTTGTGGACGGATCCGGATGAAATTTGGTGGGCAGGTTGGGTGTATGACAAGGACGAACTGATTAGATTTTTTTGTGAAGATCCGGATACAGATCCGGATCTGACGACTAGAATTTTAAAATTAATTCTTCACCATTAAGAGATAGGGCCAAAAATGATACGTAGCACAATATCTCAAAAAGTTGTGGATGAGTTATGACAAAACTTGGTGGATGAGTTGGTTCGATCATGTTTTTTTTAACAAGCACAAGCATATTAGATTTTAGTAAAGGTCCAGATTCAGATCCCATCCATCAGTGGGATACAAAATGTAAACTATTCAACCTGGCGGAGGTATTCGCTTTACCGAGTGCCGTTCCGTTTTGCCAAGTGTTACTCTATGAGTGATTTTTCATTTTGTCTGTCTGTCTGTCTGTTTGTTATCTTGCCAAAACGAAGTTTTTGCAAGATATGTTAGTCAGTCTGTATGTTTCTATGTTTTTATTTTTTTTTTGTTTGTTTGTTTGTCTGTAATCACGAAAAAAAAATTCTGCAGACCACAGTTTTCATTGGAAATTTTTGTAACTTCGCATATCAGAGGCCTATGGAGGTCCCTTTCAGGCCATAAAATTTTGAAGGTCAACGTCAAAGGTCAAGGTCACTGTCGCAAATCAGGGGAATCGACAAAACCCTTATTTTTTTGAGTAATTTTGATCGGATCGTCTTCAAACTTCATGGGAATATAGTTCATGGTCTGGCGCTCAGCTGATTAGTTTTGGTGGCGATTGGCCTTGACCTTCATGTGTTTTTTTTTGTTGTTGTTTCTTTTTTTTATCTGTAATCACGTATAAATCACTCTGCAGAGCACAGTTTTCATTGGAAATTTTTTGTAACTTCGCATATCAGAGGCCTATAGAGGTCCCTTTCAGCGCATAAAATTTTGAAGGTCAAGGTCAAAGGTCAAGGTCACTTTTCGCAAATCAGGGGAGTCGACGAAACCCTTATTTTTGGAGTAATTTTGATCGGATCGTCTTCAAACTTCATGGGAATATAGTTCATGGTCTGGCATTCAGCTGATTAATTTTTGGTGGCGATTGGCCTTGACCTTCATGGTTAACGCCTAAGGTCAAACATATTTGACCCCAAGGTCAAATTCAAGTTTTAGGAACCATATCGTGTAGTACCTCAAATTGAACACCTCGATGAGTGCCTTCTAGATATATCAAGCTTGAGACATTATGACGTGATTTGGTGACGTATGAGGCAAACGCATATTTTTCATGGTTACTCTGTAGAACGATTCTCATCGGAATCTCTCGTAGGCAGATATTCCTCAAGGAGTCGCTCCTGGTGGATAGCAGCTCTGTTCACCTCAGTGTGACCTTAAAGAAGTCACACGTGGTCACCTTTTGGCAAGATACGGATCACCCTACGGGTGACATTGGTTTTTTTTATTTGTTTCTTTGTATGTCAATCGCCTCTCGTCACTATTTGAAACCGATCTTCCCATAACTTCACCACATGTGTAGAGTTCGTCATTCACAAGAGCCGATAGTTTTGAGGTCAAAAGGTCAACATAGGCCATAGGTCAACAACTTTGTCAAATTTATGTAATCCTCATTTTCATCGATTGACTAGAAATTTGAACAGGATTTTCATATTTGGTCATGCGTCAACCACCTATTAATTTTTTTTGATGTCAACATGGACCAAAAGGTCAACATAGGCCAAAGGTCAACAACTTAGGTGGAATTTCTAAAATCCTCAATTTTCATCCCATTAACTTGAAATTTGAAGAAGATTTGCATATCAGTCACTGAATTCAACGAACAAGTGTTATTGAGGTAAACATATGCCAAAAAGTCAACATATGCTGAATTTCTAAAATTGACAAATTTCATCCGATTGACTTGAAATTTGAAGAGGATTTGCATATTTGTTCATTCAGTTCAACCACCAATTATTTTGAAGGTCAAATTTGTTTTAATGGCTTTCGCAAGATCATGTTATGCATGACATCTTTCTTGTTAGTTTGTTAGGCTGTGAATAGGATATCTCAAAAAGTTAGAGACGGATTCAGACGAAATTTGATGGACAAGTGGGTGGTGTGACAAGGAATTGATTCAATGTTGGTGAAGATCCAAATCCTGATTCGGATCTGATAAAACATTTTTAAGTGATTCTTCACCATTGAGTGATGGGGCTAAAAAACGATGTACAGTACGATATCTCAATATACGACAACACGATATCTCAAAACGTTATGGACTGATTCGGACAAAACTTAGTGGACAAGTTTGGTGTATGACCAGGGCCGATTTAGGCATGGGCAAGCTGGGCAGTTGCCCAGGGGCCTCCACAAACCAGGGGGCCTCCATATATTTCATGAAAAAAAAATTGTAAGGAAAAATGTATTGTGAATACCTGAATGGTAGTTGGTAGTTAGTGGAACATATATAAGATATTCATCTATAACAGATATAAGATATTCATCTTATCTCATTCTCTATTTTATATAGAAGTTCAGGTCTTTGTTCTTAAAAATATACTTTATAGATGACTGTAAATATGTCTTGTCACCTTTTTAGTATTCTAAGGTAGGGTGGGCCTCCACTACTGAAGGCTGCCCAGGGGCCACCACCTGTCTAAATCCGGCCCTGGTGTGACAAGGACAAATTGATTACATTTTGGTGAAGATCCGAATCCGGATCTGGATACGAAAGTTCCTCATTTTTCTTAAGTGATTCGATCTTCATCATTTGAGACGTAGTGCCAAAAACGATATTTACCACAATATCTCAAAAGGTTGTGGACGGATTATGACGAAACCAGGTGGATGAGTTGGCTACCTGAAAAGAACAAGCCGAGTAAATTTTGGTTCATGTCCGATTCAGATCCCACCTATCAGTTGAATACAAAATGTAAACTGTTCAGCCTGGCAGAGGTGTTCGCTTTTCCGAGTTCCCGTTCTAGTTTTGTCATTTTATCCCCCAACCACCCTGATGCGTACGTAATAAACAGATGGTATATCTAACCTTTATCTCCGTTAATTAGTGAAGTCGTTCCTCGTGGAGCATCTCTGAAGTTTTGGAGCGAACACCTGAAA
The DNA here is from genome assembly GCA_035128595.1 of Eptatretus atami. Taxonomy (NCBI): domain Eukaryota; kingdom Metazoa; phylum Chordata; class Myxini; order Myxiniformes; family Myxinidae; genus Eptatretus; species Eptatretus atami. The sequence goes on along the minus strand of CM068964.1, from coordinate 22,709,503 downwards.
TTGCCTCATTTTTTCGACATCGTCGACATATGAAATCGCTGCAAACAGCATCAATGACAACAACAACAAAGTTGGTGTCACCAATAATAAACTTTGAAACGCCAATCCGTGCGCCCTCGAGAAAGGAGGTCAGAGTGGTCGTTAACCCATCAGGATGGAATTACGAGCCGAGCAGCAATTAGCCGATGTCACGTGGCATGAAAACCGCTCAAGACCGTTCCAGCATGACACGGTGTGGCGCGTAACGTGGCCGAGCACGTCCTGCCGCGATCACACCTTCACAGCTCGACCTTGATCTTGGAAAGCCGCCAGGTAGAAACGCGTCCCGGTTAATGGTGCTTTGTTTGCTGTGTTAATGTCTGCTCGGCGAAGTGTTTGCTGGAAAGTCTTTGAAGAAAAGTTTCTGTTATTTTGCGACAAGAGGGGCTTGTGATCATTGTTATCTTTATCTGGAAAAGCTGGGAATCATTATGGTTTCATGGCCGCTGGTGTGTCGTGTCATGTCGTTGGTGTCCCAGTTGGCTCACCACGGCCAAAGAATGATCGAGAATATATATATATATATTATACATGGTTTGCACCAAAACCTGTAACCAAACTTTTGGGCTGATTTCAGTTTTATCATCACCGTGATGCATGACGACTCAATTATATCAAAACAAACAAACGACATTGTCGATGTTTGTAGTCTGTATATAATAAATATAATAACAGGCCATCTATTTATTTATTATATGTGTACAGAAGCTGTTGCCCCCCCCCCCCCACACCCCCACACCGCCAACTACATACATTCACATATACAACATACAAACCTCGTCCATCTCCTCTTACTCCTATCCTCTCCCAGATTTCTTCTTTTCTATCTTCACTCTTCCCAGCAACTTCCACTCTGCTATCAAACTCCCTTGGCCTTCCTTTTCTCAATTCTAATTTTGGCAATCAACCCTTCTTTCCCGGAATGTATGTAATACAGTAAATGGATGGTATCGAATACATTTCGGGTTCATGATAATTTGAGTTATTACCTCCACCTACCGAGGCGGGCCCTTCCTGTCTGTCTTTTTGTCTATCTGTGAGCAGGATATCTCAACCAGACGTTGACAGAGTCGGACGAAATTTGTGGACAGGTTGGGTGTGTGACAAGGCGGAAATGATTCGGTTTTGGTGAAGATCCGAATCTGGATCTGAGAATTTTTTTTCAGTGATTCTTCACCATTGAGTGATGTCGGGCCAATAACGATATCCAGCATCATATTTCAAAAAAGTTGTGGACGAGTTATGACAAACTAAGTAGATGAGTTGGTTCGTGACAAGAACAAGCAGATTCAATTTTGGTTCAAGTCCAGATCCGATCCAGCCCATCATTGGGATACAAAATATAACTGTTAAGCCTGGCACTCGGTACACATTCGACCAAGTTCCGTTCTCAATTCGTTGTTTGTTTTTGTTCCGTCAAACCATTTTCTTGTTACATAAATTATTGTTTGTGGAGTTTCTGTTTGAATAAAGATGCTTTGTCCAGAGGAATCCACCAGAGGGTGCTACTGGTCCAGCACCACGTCCTCCAAGCTTCGGGTGTTGTGATTAATCAAACCTCGAAATTTTAATTGCAATGCACGAGGTAACTTTGTCTACATGGAAGAAGGCTGTTATGAACTCTTGGGGAATTCTTGCTGATAGATAACTACATATTGGGTGCTTTCATGATTTTGTATTTGATTTCAGTTCATTCATTTTAATATTATATCGATGCTCATGGAAGACCAGAACAACGGGGAGGGGGAGCGGGGTAAAGGCGAGGAGACACAAAGTGGGGCAAAAGGAGACACTGGAGGACAAGAACATACGGATGCACTCCAGCATGAGATGAGAAGTGGGACAGTCTCAGCGGGTGCAGTCTTCTTCTTCTTCTTCTTCTCTCGTATGAAGCACAAGGTTGCAGGGTGACATCATCGGCTGCGGGCACGGCTGTGCCACTGATGCATTACCCTCTGTTGCTTAGGGCAGGAATTTACAATATGTTCAGGTTGTCGGCAATAGTTCAGGACACTGTGTGTCTTTAACGCCAACCAACTAATGTAAGCAGAAGATGGACTCCCAGTTTAACATCCTTCCGTGGGACGGCACACACATTGATCCCTCACCCTGCCTGTGAGAAGTAGTTGCAGGAAAGTTTGGATAATGGAAATGGGGCATATCACGAGGTAATGGTGGGCAGCACACTTGAGAGTTTGGAGGGAATAACTCGAGGCAACAGATATAGGGAGATACAAGTGTGAATAAGGAATGGAAGTTAGCATAAAGGTTTGACTTGGTGGAGGGTAACAAGGTCATGGCTTCTGGGAGAATATATGTGACCTGGAGGTGCAGTGGTGGGGCAGAGGAGTGAGAATTCAAGAGAGGCAAGTCCAGCCAGGAAAATATTGCAAGGCCACCATCCTGCTTGTAGTGAGCAAGAAGCAAACCGTGAGACACAGCCCTCTGCTGAGAGATGCCTCAAAGGGTTTCAGACGACACGTCCTCTGTGGGAGTAAGATGGGGAGCAACTGCATCAGCTTAAAATGGGGAGCCATGCTTCATTACACTTTGGAGGAAGGGTTTGATTCCATTCCATGCTGAGGCCACTACGAAAGGACTTTGCTCTGCAGGGATTTCCAAAGTAAGCAACGAGTCTTCAAAGCCAGCTTGGAGATGTGGGCTGCCATATCAAACGGAAGACCAAATACTGCATTGGAGTCATCAGAGAACACGAGAAAGTAAAGAGCAAAGATGGAGTTATCAGAAGGAACCTGGATAGGATTCGGGTTTCTGCTGCTACTCCACTACCCTCAAACTCATCCAGGCACAGCCTAGTGAGCCCAAAAAAAAATTTCTGCAAGAATTTACTTCTCCGAGGCAGATAGATAAATAATAAAGAGTAAAAGAGATAAAAGAAAAGAAAAATCAAGAATACAATGAATAAAGAGAAAGGTGATATGTCGAAAGAAATGTGAAGGAATAAAGAACAAAGATGTTGGGAAGAACCGGGACAGATAGATTTCAGCAGTTACTCCCCAGGCTCAAACGCAGCAACAGGTACAAGCTAGAGTTCAGGAGAGGCAGGTCCATAATATAGCCGGTGAAGTACTTCAAGGCCACCATCCTGCTTACAGATAAGAAACAAAGAAGACAAGACAGATTATGGTAAACAAAAGAGCCCCAGACTGAATTCTCCCTGAAGTTGACCAATGATGTCTCCAAAGGCCAAGAATGAAACAAACTGCCTTTGAAACACAAGAAAATAAATGGATAAGATCTCTCACTCCTAACATACAATCTTGGTTGTGGTTTAAACTCGGAATAATTCCGATGTTTATCACCGCAATTTTTGAAAAAAAAAAGGTGGGATATTGTAAACGGCTCCGTCTCTGTCTGCATGTCCGTCACGCTATCTCCTCCTAAACCGTTGTTCAGAAATTCACCAAACTTGGTAGTATAATCACCACATGGCAAGACTGTGCAAGAACAGTATCATTTTTGGCCCCGTCCCCTGGGGCGTGACTATGGGGTAGGATGGGGACTTGAGGTCGCAGGGCCAAGACAAAAAAAAAAATAACTCAAAATTTGACATTGGGTCAAACCTGGTGGAACTTAATGCCATCTTTCAACTTTGCTTGAGATGGGAGAGTGGGGATTTGCGATGGCGCACCATCGACTTAGCTCTAGTTTGAATAATGTGTAACACGTGTAGTATGTAAAATCTGTGTCGTCCATTCAGCCTACCTGTAACGAGGTGTTTAACACACTAACTACCCAGCATTTGTGTTTTAAACTGACATTGAGATTGAACCTCAAGTATAGAGACCCAAAACTGATGAAGTTGATGTCAAAGTTTGGCTTCGATAGAAATGTAAAATAAGTAAGTGAAGCCTGGCGTTGGCTTAGCGGTTCGGGTGGTAGCTTGGGCCTCGTGGTGGCTTGGGATCCTAGGGTCCTGAGTTTGAGTCCTGTTTGCTGCTGAATTAACACCACGGGGTTGACTCAGCCTGCCGTCCACCCGAGGTCGGTGAAATGAACACCAGTGTACTGGTAAAAGGGCACTGCATCAGTGGCAAAGCCATGTCCCTAACCAATGATGCAACCAGCAGTCAAAAAAGGCTACCTTTTCACTCGAGGCTTTTCTTTTTCTGTAGAAGACAAATTAAATTTTTGGTCAGGGCCAGAAATGAAAAGCACAATGAAAATAAATTCTGACTTTTTGATTTCTTTGAATGATTTGTCTGATCATGATGAGGAAAGTGAGCAACTTTAAGATTATGCTTTAGATTTGTTTCTTTGTTCTTTCAGGAGCACTTCTACTTTTATGTCACCTGTTTTACCCCCATTAAAGCGGATTAAAGGAAAGAAGAAGAAGAACCACTCCTTTGCATCTTCAGACGCATCGGCTGCCGAGGCAGTTTTTCCTTGCTTGGAAGCATGGTCCTGGACCTGGACGGTCAACACTCCTCTGCAGGCTCATTCTTCCCAGTAAGCTGGTATTCGTTTTACTGACCTCAGAAGGATGACTCCACCCTGTGCTATGACATCCCTCATCCTTCAGCCACATAGGCTGCAGGCCTCTTCCCTCTCTTCAGACCTTGACAAATCAAAAGATGCTCAAACACTTGGAACATGTCTTTCAATCCTGACAAATCTCACACTCTCACTATCTCTCTCCAAAAGGACTGTCTGACAACCCCCTCGCACCTCCCATCTACTTTCTTCACAATCCTCTGGAGGAAGTTCAGTCATTCAAACTCCCGGGTCTCACGATCAGCCATGATCTTTCTTGGGAAAAACACATTTCAACATTGGCCTCCTAAGCCAGCTGCTGCCTGGGCATCCTCCATCATACACGGTCCTTCCTTGGCACACCTGAACTCCTATCCACATACAAGGCCTTCATCTGCAGCTTGATGGAGTACTGCTTTCCCCTCTGGGCTAGCTCCTCTGCCTCACTTCTTGCTCAGCTTGATGTCATGGAAACCATGGCCTTCAAGATTATTGGAATCTACTGTGCTGAAGCTGAGTCTATGGGTCTATCACTTCACCATCACAGAAACGGTGGTGGCCACTCTGTTTTCTAGTACTGCCTCTGTACTGGTCTTGCACTGTCTGCTCTTTCCGTGCTTTGAACCCCCCCCCCCCAAAGTCAGCTTTCTGCAGGGCAACACATGGTCCACCATCAATCCCTGCTGGTAGAACTACCTAAATCCAGGATTACTGCTCAATTCCATTCATGCATCCTCTTTTTCCCACCTGTAGAACCAACTTCCACATCCTTTTCAATGTCATTCTTCCCTCCACGTCTTCAAGACAGCTGTTCACACCATCTCAGATCATCCCCAATACAAAACCATGATCTTTTCTGCCCTCGTTACCCTTCCCCTCCCCACCCAATCCCTCCTCCTTCCAAATTTCCAGTTTTTACTCCTGAGTTTCTTTCTGCATCCATCTTGTCCAACCCATGCATCCTATCCTGACCCCCATTCCTCCCCACACCATTGTTTGTTCAAGTCTGCCTTGATATTGGCCTTCAACTCTGCAGTTGGTGTTTCCCCACTCTCTCCGCTGTTCCTTTTGTCCTGTTGTGTCCTGATCCGTTGAGTGTACTCGTAGTAGCTCTTCCATGAGCCTCGACGATGTATACAAAAAATATACAGGCTCAGTCAACCACCAGGTGTTATTTTAACAGCACAACAGGTGCTCAAACTCTGGACTGTAAGGTTTTAAGCCAGCCACCTTAGCCATTAAGCCAACACCAGGCTTTTGATTGAAGGAAAACTCAGCTCAAAAATTGATAAAACTGAGAATTTTTCTAATCATTATCAAACTTGCCATTTACAACCTCAATGGAGGAAATATAACTGTACCATTAATGAGAAAATTCAACCTGTTCAGATTAACTTCCCAATCATTGATTCGGTGGTGGCCATGTCTCGACTTTGTGTCATATATTGGCTTTGAAGATCACGTGACACTTCCAAGGCCTCAATTTGAGCATATATATATATATATGCACTTCATTCAAACACGTGAGAGTCCACATTCCCAAATGACTTGACAAAATCTGGGAATCAAAATAAAAAATCCATCGTAATAAGAAAGTGAATACTGTGTTCATTGGAGGAGCTCCATGTGGTCCTGCTGATCCATTGTGTGAAAGCTGTTGTCTGTGCACACCTGGGGATGGTGTCACACTTTGCAATGATGGTATTGATCAGTAACAGCTTTGCTGTTCTCGTAAGACTTTTGATAAACTGTTGCACCTGATTTTTATGGTTAATGTACATAGGTTGGACTCATTGATAACCAAATTAGCAGTTCCATCCAGGGGCAGACTAGGCTGTATGGCTACTTCAGATGCTCACCTCCAACAAATTGGTTGCTCATACAAATGTGCGTTTCAGTAACCTGACAACCTATATTTATCATCAACGCAAATTTTGGGTTTTTTTTGGCCATCTCATTATATTGGTTTCATAAGCCACCAGGCTATTCTGACTACTTTAACTTTGAAAAGGGAAAACGTGTGATTGACACCTGCCCCATTATTGATCATTACTGTTACAAGGAGAGCCAATGGCAATTTATCGAAGTCAAGGGATAAAAATTTCCGATAGAATTTCTTTAAAAAGTTTCATGACCCACCAGATGACACTTCAATATTTTACTTGTCTGAGTAAATTGGGCATTGGAATAAGGGTGCCTGAATATTCCATGCGGGTTTTTCTCTGCCGCCAAGTCATTTGGAATCAGATTTGTCCAGTTGGTGAACTTGGGACGTGGGATGTAGCCATTTCGACAAATTCGACAATGTAGTAGTATGTACTTTTATCCCTTAAAAGATGACTAACAATGAAAAAAAACTTCAAGGTATATGGTAAACTCGAGAAGTACAAGCATTTTCACGATGGTAACAGGTGATTATCATATGGGACTTTAAATATGACAGTATGAATGCTAAATGAGACCTTTGGTGCATGCTCTTGAATGTGTTTCCACTGATTGGTTCTGCTTGACGGGAACATTTAACCTACCATAACTCAGCACAAAATCTGTGATTCAAATGTTTTTTTAAACAGAATTTTCAGCATTTAGACGAAAGAGTGGAAATTTCAAGATGGTAAACCATAATTGTTCTGTTCCTGAATGAAATTGGACTCACGAGAATATAGGAACACAATAAATGTCAATAAAACTTCAGCCTTTCACTGGCAGTAGTTTTTAGCTCGCATGTTCGAAGAACAGAGAGCTATAGCGATTACCCGTCAGCGTCAGAGTGAGCGAGAGCGTGAAAATGTTAAAGTTTTGGTGCAAGTTATTTCCTTTCTAATGTTTTATCTACCATACTATTTTTTTACTGATTACAATATACAAATACATATATTGCTTTAAAATTATTTGGATCAGACTTCACTGCAATGCTTTATAAAAAATATTATTAGACTAGTCTTTTAACCAGAGAGTTGGTGTCAGCCACCCAATGCTCGCCTGTTTTTACATTTTCGTTTTTAAAAGACTAGTCTAATAATTAATATTTTTATAAAGCATTGCAGTGAAGTCTGATCGAAATAATTTTAATCAATATATGTATTTGTATATTGTAATCAGTAAACGAGGCGCAAGTGAGATTTCCTCTA
>CM068964.1:22680157-22701814 GCA_035128595.1 Eptatretus atami | reverse complement strand
TCACTATTTGAAACCGATCTTCCCATAACTTCACCACATGGTAGAGTTCGTCATTCACAAGAGCCGATAGTTTTTGAGGTCAAAAGGTCAACATAGGCCATAGGTCAACAACTTTGTCAAATTTATGTAATCCTCATTTTCATCGATTGACTAGAAATTTGAACAGGATTTTCATATTTGGTCATTGACGTCAACCACCTATTAATTTTTTTTGATGTCAACATGGACAAAAGGTAAACATAGGCCAAAGGTCAACAACTTAGGTGGAATTCTTAAAATCCTCATTTTCATCCATTAATCTGTAAATTTGAAGAAGATTTGCATATCAGGTCACTGAATTCAACGAACAAGTGTTATTGAGGTAAACATATGCCAAAAAGTCAACATATGCTGAATTTCTAAAATTGACAATTTTCATCCGATTGACTTGAAATTTGAAGAGGATTTGCATATTTGTTCATTCAGTTCAACCACCAATTATTTTGAAGGTCAAATTTGTTTTAATGGCTTTCGCAAGTATCATGTTATGCATGACATCTTTCTTGTTAGTTTGTTAGGCTGTGAATAGGATATCTCAAAAAGTTAGAGACGGATTCAGACGAAATTTGATGGACAGATTGGGTGTGTGACAAGGAAATTGATTCAATGTTGGTGAAGATCCAAATCCTGATTCGGATCTGATAAAACATTTTTTAAGTGATTCTTCACCATTGAGTGATGGGGCTAAAAAACGATGTACAGTACGATATCTCAATATACGACAACACGATATCTCAAAACGTTATGGACTGATTCGGACAAAACTTAGTGGACAAGTTTGGTGTATGACACAGGGCCGGATTTAGGCATGGGCAAGCTGGGCAGTTGCCCAGGGGCCTCCACAAACCAGGGGGCCCCTCCATATATTTCATGAAAAAAAAATTGTAAGGAAAAATGTATTTGTGATACCTGAATGGTAGTTGGTAGTTAGTGGAACATAATAAGAATATCATCTATAACAGATATAAGATATTCATCTTATCTCATTCTCTATTTTATATAGAAGTTCAGATTCTTTGTTCTTGAAAAATATACTTTATGGATGACTGTAAATGTCTTGTCACCTTTTAGTATTCTAAGGTAGGGTGGGCCTCCACTACTGAAGGCTGCCCAGGGGCCACCACCTGTCTAAATCCGGCCCTGGTGTGACAAGGACAAATTGATTACATTTTGGTGAAGATCCGAATCGGATCTGGATACGAAAGTTCCTCATTTTTCTTAAGTGATTCGATCTTCATCATTTGAGACGTAGTGCCAAAAACGATATTTACCACAATATCTCAAAGGTTGTGGACGGATTATGACGAAACCAGGTGGATGAGTTGGCTACCTGAAAAGAACAAGCCGAGTAAATTTTGGTTCATGTCCGATTCAGATCCCACCTATCAGTTGAATACAAAATGTAAACTGTTCAGCCTGGCAGAGGTGTTCGCTCTTCCGAGTTCCCGTTCTAGTTTTGTCATTTTTATCCCCCAACCACCCTGATGCGTACGTAATAAACAGATGGTATATCTAACCTTTATCTCCGTTAATTAGTGAAGTCGTTCCTCGTGGAGCATCTCTGAAGTTTTGGAGCGAACACCTGAAATTGCCTCATTTTTTCGACATCGTCGACATATGAAATCGCTGCAAACAGCATCAATGACAACAACAACAAAGTTGGTGTCACCAATAATAAACTTTGAAACGCCAATCCGTGCGCCCTCGAGAAAGGAGGTCAGAGTGGTCGTTAACCCATCAGGATGGAATTACGAGCCGAGCAGCAATTAGCCGATGTCACGTGGCATGAAAACCGCTCAAGACCGTTCCAGCATGACACGGTGTGGCGCGTAACGTGGCCGAGCACGTCCTGCCGCGATCACACCTTCACAGCTCGACCTTGATCTTGGAAAGCCGCCAGGTAGAAACGCGTCCCGGTTAATGGTGCTTTGTTTGCTGTGTTAATGTCTGCTCGGCGAAGTGTTTGCTGGAAAGTCTTTGAAGAAAAGTTTCTGTTATTTTGCGACAAGAGGGGCTTGTGATCATTTGTTATCTTTATCTGGAAAAGCTGGGAATCATTATGGTTTCATGGCCGCTGGTGTGTCGTGTCATGTCGTTGGTGTCCCAGTTGGCTCACCACGGCCAAAGAATGATCGAGATATATATATATATATATATACATGGTTTGCACCAAAACCTGTAACCAAACTTTTGGGCTGATTTCAGTTTTATCATCACCGTGATGCATGACGACTCAATTATATCAAACAAACAAACGACATTGTCGATGTTTGTAGTCTGTATATAATAAATATAATAACAGGCCATCTATTTATTTATTATATGTGTACAGAAGCTGTTGCCCCCCCCCCCCCCCCCCCCCCCCACACCCCCACACCGCCAACTACATACATTCACATATACAACATACAAACCTCGTCCATCTCCTCTTACTCCTATCCTCTCCCAGATTTCTTCTTTTCTATCTTCACTCTTCCCAGCAACTTCCACTCTGCTATCAAACTCCCTTGGCCTTCCTTTTCTCAATTCTAATTTTGGCAATCAACCCTTCTTTCCCGGAATGTATGTAATACAGTAAATGGATGGTATCGAATACATTTCGGGTTCATGATAATTTGAGTTATTACCTCCACCTACCGATGGCGGGCCCCTTCCTGTCTGTCTTTTTGTCTATCTGTGAGCAGGATATCTCAAACCAGACGTTGACAGAGTCGGACGAAATTTGGTGGACAGGTTGGGTGTGTGACAAGGCGGAAATGATTCGGTTTTGGTGAAGATCCGAATCTGGATCTGAGAATTTTTTTTCAGTGATTCTTCACCATTGAGTGATGTCGGGCCAATAACGATATCCAGCATCATATTTCAAAAAGTTGTGGACGAGTTATGACAAAACTAGGTAGATGAGTTGGTTCGGTGACAAGAACAAGCAGATTCAATTTTGGTTCAAGTCCAGATCCAGATCCAGCCCATCATTGGGATACAAAATATAAACTGTTAAGCCTGGCACTCGGTACACATTCGACCAAGTTCCGTTCTCAATTCGTTGTTTGTTTTTGTTCCGTCAAACCATTTTCTTGTTACATAAATTATTGTGAGTAGTTTCTGTTTGAATAAAGATGCTTTGTCCAGAGGAATCCACCAGAGGGTGCTACTGGTCCAGCACCACGTCCTCCAAGCATTCGGGTGTTGTGATTAATCAAACCTCGAAATTTTAATTGCAATGCACGAGGTAACTTTGTCTACATGGAAGAATGGCTGTTATGAACTCTTGGGGAATTCTTGCTGATAGATAACTACATATTTGGGTGCTTTCATGATTTTGTATTTGATTTCAGTTCATTCATTTTAATATTATATCGATGCTCATGGAAGACCAGAACAACGGGGAGGGGGAGCGGGGTAAAGGGCGAGGAGACACAAAGTGGGGCAAAAGGAGACACTGGAGGACAAGAACATACGGATGCACTCCAGCATGAGATGAGAAGTGGGACAGTCTCAGCGGGTGCAGTCTTCTTCTTCTTCTTCTTCTCTCGTATGAAGCACAAGGTTGCAGGGTGACATCATCGGCTGCGGGCACGGCTGTGCCACTGATGCATTACCCTCTGTTGCTTAGGGCAGGAATTTACAATATGTTCAGGTTGTCGGCAATAGTTCAGGACACTGTGTTGTCTTTAACGCCAACCAACTAATGTAAGCAGATGGGACTCCCAGTTTAACATCCTTCCGTGGGACGGCACACACATTGATCCCTCACCCTGCCTGTGAGAAGTAGTTGCAGGAAAGTTTGGATAATGGAAATGGGGCATATCACGAGGTAATGGTGGGCAGCACACTTGAGAGTTTGGAGGGAATAACTCGAGGCAACAGATATAGGGAGATACAAGTGTGAATAAGGAATGGAAGTTAGCATAAAGGTTTGACTTGGTGGAGGGTAACAAGGTCATGGCTTCTGGGAGAATATATGTGACCTGGAGGTGCAGTGGTGGGGCAGAGGAGTGAGAATTCAAGAGAGGCAAGTCCAGCCAGGAAAATATTGCAAGGCCACCATCCTGCTTGTAGTGAGCAAGAAGCAAACCGTGAGACACAGCCCTCTGCTGAGAGATGCCTCAAAGGGTTTCAGACGACACGTCCTCTGTGGGAGTAAGATGGGGAGCAACTGCATCAGCTTAAAATGGGGAGCCATGCTTCATTACACTTTGGAGGAAGGGTTTGTATTCCATTCCATGCTGAGGACCACTACGAAAGGACTTTGCTCTGCAGGGATTTCCAAAGTAGCAACGAGTCTTCAAAGCCAGCTTGGAGATGTGGGCTGCCATATCAAACGGAAGACCAAATACTGCATTGGAGTCATCAGAAGGAACACGAAGAAGTAAAGAGCAAAGATGGAGTTATCAGAAGGAACCTGGATAGGATTCGGGTTTCTGCTGCTACTCCACTACCCTCAAACTCATCCAGGCACAGCCTAGTGAGCCCAACAAAAAAATTTCTGCAAGAATTTACTTCTCCGAGGCAGATAGATAAATAAATAAAGAGTAAAAGAGATAAAAGAAAAGAAAAATCAAGAATTACAATGAATAAAGAGAAAGGTGATATGTCGAAAGAAATGTGAAGGAATAAAGAACAAAGATGTTGGGAAGAACCGGGACAGATAGATTTCAGCAGTTACTCCCCAGGCTCAAACGCAGCAACAGGTACAAGCTAGAGTTCAGGAGAGGCAGGTCCATAATATAGCCGGTGAAGTACTGCAAGGCCACCATCCTGCTTACAGATAAGAAACAAAGAAGACAAGACAGATTATGGTAAGACAAAAGAGCCCCAGACTGAATTTCTCCCTGAAGTTGACCAATGATGTCTCCAAAGGCCAAGAATGAACAAACTGCCTTTGAAACACAAGAAAATAAATGGATAAGATCTCTCACTCCTAACATACAATCTTGGTTGTGGTTTAAACTCGGAATAATTCCGATGTTTATCACCGCAATTTTTGAAAAAAAAAAGGTGGGATATTGTAATCGGCTCCGTCTCTGTCTGCATGTCCGTCACGCTATCTCCTCCTAAAACCGTTGTTCAGAAATTCACCAAACTTGGTAGTTATAATCACCACATGGCAAGACTGTGCAAGAACAGTATCATTTTTGGCCCCGTCCCCTGGGGCGTGACTATGGGGTAGGATGGGGACTTGAGGTCGCAGGGGCCAAGACAAAAAAAAAAATAACTCAAAATTTGACATTGGGTCAAACCTGGTGGAACTTTATGCCATCTTTCAACTTTGCTTGAGATGGGGAGAGTGGGGATTTGCGATGGCGCACCATCGACTTAGCTCTAGTTTGAATAATGTGTAACACAGTGTAGTATGTAAAATCTGTGTCGTCCATTCAGCCTACCTGTAACGAGGTGTTTAAACACACTAACTACCCAGCATTTGTGTTTTAAACTGACATTGAGATTGAACCTCAAGTATAGAGACCCAAAACTGATGAAGTTGATGTCAAAGGTTTGGCTTCGATAGAAATGTAAAATAAGTAAGTGAAGCCTGGCGTTGGCTTAGCGGTTCGGGTGGTAGCTTGGGATCCTCGGTGGTGGCTTGGGATCCTAGGGTCCTGAGTTTGAGTCCTGTTTGCTGCTGAATTAACACCACGGGGTTGACTCAGCCTGCCGTCCACCCGAGGTCGGTGAAATGAACACCAGTGTACTGGTAAAAGGGCACTGCATCAGTGGCAAAGCCATGTCCCTAACCAATGATGCAACCAGCAGTCAAAAAAGGCTACCTTTTCACTCGAGGCTTTTCTTTTTCTGTAGAAGACAAATTAAATTTTTGGTCAGGGCCAGAAATGAAAAGCACAATGAAAATAAATTCTGACTTTTTGATTTTCTTTGAATGATTTGTCTGATCATGATGAGGAAAGTGAGCAACTTGAAGATTATGCTTTAGATTTGTTTCTTTGTTCTTTCAGGAGCACTTCTACTTTTATGTCACCTGTTTTACCCCCATTAAAGCGGATTAAAGGAAAGAAGAAGAAGAACCACTCCTTTGCATCTTCAGACGCATCGGCTGCCGAGGCAGTTTTTCCTTGGCTTGGAGGCATGGTCCTGGACCTGGACGGTCAACACTCCTCTGCAGGCTCATTCTTCCCAGTAAGCTGGTATTCGTTTTACTGACCTCAGAAGGATGACTCCACCCTGTGCTATGACATCCCTCATCCTTCAGCCACATAGGCTGCAGGCCTCTTCCCTCTCTTCAGACCTTGACAAAATCAAAAGATGCTCAAACACTTGGAACATGTCTTTCAATCCTGACAAATCTCACACTCTCACTATCTCTCTCCAAAAGGACTGTCTGACAACCCCCTCGCACCTCCCCATCTACTTTCTTCACAATCCTCTGGAGGAAGTTCAGTCATTCAAACTCCCGGGTCTCACGATCAGCCATGATCTTTCTTGGGAAAACCACATTTCAACATTGGCCTCCTAAGCCAGCTGCTGCCTGGGCATCCTCCATCATACACGGTCCTTCCTTGGCACACCTGAACTCCTATCCACATACAAGGCCTTCATCTGCAGCTTGATGGAGTACTGCTTTCCCCTCTGGGCTAGCTCCTCTGCCTCACTTCTTGCTCAGCTTGATGTCATGGAAACCATGGCCTTCAAGATTATTGGAATCTACTGTGCTGAAGCTGAGTCTATGGGTCTATCACTTCACCATCACAGAAACGGTGGTGGCCACTCTGTTTTCTAGTACTGCCTCTGTACTGGTCTTGCACTGTCTGCTCTTTCCGTGCTTTGAACCCCCCCCCCCAAAGTCAGCTTTCTGCAGGGCACACATGGTCCACCATCAATCCCCTTCTGGTAGAACTACCTAAATCCAGGATTACTGCTCAATTCCATTCATGCATTCCTCTTTTTTCCCACCTGTAGAACCAACTTCCACATCCTTTTCAATGTCATTCTTCCCTCCACGTCTTCAAGACAGCTGTTCACCACCATCTCAGATCATCCCCAATACAAAACCATGATCTTTTCTGCCCTCGTTACCCTTCCCCTCCCCACCCCAATCCCTCCTCCTTCCAAATTTCCAGTTTTTACTCCTGAGTTTCTTTCTGCATCCATCTTGTCCAACCCATGCATCCTATCCTGACCCCCATTCCTCCCCACACCCATTGTTTGTTCAAGTCTGCCTTGATATTGGCCTTCAACTCTGCAGTTGGTGTTTCCCCACTCTCTCCGCTGTTCCTTTTGTCCTGTTGTGTCCTGATCCGTTGAGTGTACTCGTAGTAGCTCTTCCATGAGCCTCGACGATGTATACAAAAAATATACAGGCTCAGTCAACCACCAGGTGTTATTTTAACAGCACAACAGGTGCTCAAACTCTGGACTGTAAGGTTTTAAGCCAGCCACCTTAGCCATTAAGCCAACACCAGGCTTTTGATTGAAGGAAAACTCAGCTCAAAAATTGATAAAACTGAGAATTTTTCTAATCATTATCAAACTTGCCATTTACAACCTCAATGGAGGGAAATATAACTGTACCATTAATGAGAAAATTCAACCTGTTCAGATTAACTTCCCAATCATTGATTCGGTGGTGGCCATGTCTCGACTTTGTGTCATATATTGGCTTTGAAGATCACGTGACACTTCCCAAGGCCTCAATTTGAGCATATATATATATATATGCACTTCATTCAAACACGTGAGAGTCCACATTCCCAAATGACTTGACAAAATCTGGGGAATCAAAATAAAAAATTCCATCGTAATAAGAAAGTGAATACTGTGTTCATTGGAGGAAGCTCCATGTGGTCCTGCTGATCCATTGTGTGAAAGCTGTTGTCTGTGCACACCTGGGGATGGTGTCACATCTTTGCAATGATGGTATTGATCAGTAACAGCTTTGCTGTTCTCGTAAGACTTTTGATAAACTGTTGCACCTGATTTTTATGGTTAATGTACATAGGTTGGACTCATTGATAACCAAATTAGCAGTTCCATCCAGGGGCATGACTAGGCTGTATGGCTACTTCAGATGCTCACCTCCAACAAATTGGTTGTCATACCAAATGTGCGTTTTCAGTAACCTGACAACCTATATTTATCATCAACGCAAATTTTGGGTTTTTTTTGGCCATCTCATTATATTGGTTTCATAAGCCACCAGGCTATTCTGACTACTTTAACTTTGAAAAGGGAAAACGTGTGATTGACACCTGCCCCATTATTGATCATTACTGTTACAAGGAGAGCCAATGGCAATTTATCGAAGTCAAGGGATTAAAAATTTCCGATAGAATGTTCTTTAAAAAGTTTCATGACCCACCAGATGACACTTCAATAATTTATTACTTGTCTGAGTAAATTGGGCATTGGATAAGGGTGCCTGAATTATCCATGCGGGTTTTTCTCTGCCGCCAAGTCATTTGGAATCAGATTTGTCCAGTTGGTGAACTTGGGACGTGGGATGTAGCCATTTCGACAAATTCGACAATGTAGTAGTATGTACTTTTATCCCTTAAAAGATGACTAACAATGAAAAAAAACTTCAAGGTATATGGTAAACTCGAGAAGTACAAGCATTTTCACGATGGTAACAGGTGATTATCAATATGGGACTTTAAATATGACGTATGAATGCTAAATGAGACCTTTGGTGCATGCTCTGTGAATGTGTTTCCACTGATTTGGTTCTGCTTGACGGGAACATTTAACCTACCATAACTCAGCACAAAATCTGTGATTCAAATGTTTTTTTAAACAGAATTTTCAGCATTTAGACGAAAGAGTGGAAATTTCAAGATGGTAAACCATAATTGTTCTGTTCCTGAATGAAAATTGGACTCACGAGAATATAGGAACACAATAAATGTCAATAAAACTTCAGCCTTTCACTGGCAGTAGTTTTTAGCTCGCATGTTCGAAGAACAGAGAGCTATAGCGATACCGTCAAGCGGTCAGAGTGAGCGAGAGCGTGAAAATGTTAAAGTTTTTGGTGCAAGTTATTTCCTTTCTAATGTTTTTATCTACCATACTATTTTTTTACTGATTACAATATACAAATACATATATTGCTTTAAAATTATTGGATCAGACTTCACTGCAATGCTTTATAAAAAATATTATTAGACTAGTCTTTTAACCAGAGAGTTGGTGTCAAAGCCACCCAATGCTCGCCTGTTTTTACAATTATCGTTTTAAAAGACTAGTCTAATAATTAATATTTTTTTATAAAGCATTGCAGTGAAGTCTGATCGAAATAATTTTAATGCAATATATGTATTTGTATATTGTAATCAGTAACAAGAGCGCAAGTGAGCACAATATACACCCGAACAAGAAGGTATATACAGAATTGTGCTACTACATGGAAAACAGCATCCTGGTTGCCATGGCAACCACTTTAGATGACGAACGTATGTCGCGACACACCGTCTCCACAGTCTGTACCTATGTACCAAATATGAAACGTGAAAGTTGAAAACTTTGGGAGTTAGAGTGCGGACAGGAACGGACGGACGGACGGACGACAGGTATCACATTATACGCCCCGATATATATGGTATATATATAATATATATATATATATGTATATATATATCACATTATACGCCCCGATATATATGGTATATATATATATATATATATATATTATATATTGTATATATATATATATATATATATATATATGTATATATATATATATATATATATATATATATATCACATTATACGCCCCGATATATAAGTGGTTAAATAAATAAGAGTTCCCTTATAAGGAAGATCAAGGTAGGAGAAGCCATTATGCCCATCAAAGGCTTTGATATGGTTGTTTGTTGGTGCTCTGTTATTTTCAAATGCTGACCATCAAGCAAGGAAGCAGCACGTACCATTTTAAGAACCTTTGGTATGACTCGGCCGGAATTTGAACCGCTGACCTCCCACAATCGGAGAGAATTCTCCAACCATTACACGACTGAGTCTGGGTCTGAGTCCATGTGGTTGGTATTTTATCCGACTGAGTCATACCAAAGAGTTCCCATGGGTTTAAGGGGTCCATAGGGTATGTTCCAACAGTAGTTACAGGTCTAAAGGGTCTTAATGGTTGTAACAGTGTTTTATGGATCTTAATGGTCTCAGGGTTCTGTATGGTCTAAGGCTTCCAACAGGGTCCATAGGTTCTATGAGGTCTTAGGGATCTTAAGTATCTCAGGGTTAAATGGGGCCTTATGGAGTCTTAATGGTCTAAAAGGTATCAAGGGTCAAGGAGTCCAAGCTGTCTATAAGGTCAATGGATCAAAGGGGTCTTAAAGGTCTGAAAAGTATAAGGGGTCTAAAGGGTACTTTTCAATGGTAGTTACAGGTCTAAAGGATCTATGAGTCTAAAGGGTCCAAAAATGGTTTAATGGGTGTCATAGGGTCGAAGTGGTCGAATGGGTGTAAAGGTCTTCAGGGTGATAATGGGTCTAAATGGTCTTAGAAGGTCTAAAAGGGTCTAAAGAGGTCTAAAAGGTCTAAAATAACTAAATAAGATCAATGCATCCATAGGATTAAGGGTGAGGGTTAGGGTTATGGTCTAAGCAGCGTAAAGGTTGAAAATTTCTGAGGGGGTATACTGGGACTTAAACGGTCAAAATTGTTTGTAAGGGGTCAAAAAGGTATAAGGGCTGTCAAGGTCTAAGTGCCTAAAAGGTGTTTCAATAGTCTGTCATGAATAAATGTAATTAATCGACGCAGTCAAGGTACAATAAGTAATTGATAGACATACTCACGTTCAAACAGTCCGTAATTGATAGACCTCTAGTTAAGTCTGTTTCTGGTGTATGTTCCCCCTTCATCCCTTCCCTTACCCCAAATGGCTGCACAGCTGACACTGTCCACGAAAAGGCTGAATGCCTAAATTCTGTGTTTGCTTCTAAATCGTGTGTCCAAACCCATCACTTTCTTTACTCACCTTACCCAGTCACGCCCAGCTGTTCCTGGACTCTGTGTTCTTTTCTCCCAACAAGGTGGTGAGCTTGCTGTCAAAACTCGACTGACTCTGCAACCGGTCCAGACGGCATCAGCCCTCGTGTACTATAAACATGTTCTGTTGCTCTTTCTCACCCTCTATCTGCTCTATCCATCCTCTCATTTACTCAAGGTCATCTGCCATCTGCTTGGAAATCAGCAAACATTTCCACTCTGCATAAAACGGTGCAAAAACAGATCCCTGCAACTACAGACCAATCAGCCTGCCCCCAATCATCAGCAGGGTCATCACATCCATCATCACTTCCAACATCAAAACTTTCCTCTTCACCAAAGGCTTGATTGCCGACCATCAATTTGGATTCAGACCAGGTTACTCTACCCTGGACATGATACTTCTGCTTTCCCAACAATGGATGGAAGTCCTCAATGTGAGATGAGATCAGAGCCATCTCCCTCGACATATCGCGTGCTTTCAATATGATCCAGCACCCTGCCCTGCTCACCAAACTCTCTTCCTGTGGTATCTTATGGAATCTCTACACATGGCTTGCAAACTTACTCTCCTGTCGCAGTCAACGTGTGGCCTTTAATGGATTTCTCTCATCCTCTCTTTCTGTCCAGGCTGGAGTTCCCCAAGGCAGTGTTCTGGGCCACGTGCTTTGCCTGGTTTTCATCAATGATCTCTCTGACTCTGGAAAATCCGCTTTATCCCTTTGCTGATGACTCCACCCTCTGCTGTACCACCTGTCATCCCTCAGATCGACAAGTGGTAGCCTCTTCACTTTCTGCAGATCTGGATAAAATCACAAGCTGGTGCAACACTTGGTACATGTTTTCCAATTCTGAAAAATCTCACAATGTCACGATGTCTCTCCAAAAGGAGCGTTTGAATCCCCCCCCCATCTACTTTCTCAACAATCCTCTTGAAGGAGTCCTTTCATTCAGCTTCCGGGTCTCACTATCTATCCTGATCTTTCCTTGGAAAGCCACATTTCCAAACTGCCCTCCAAAGCCAGTCTCCGATTGGGCATCCTCCATCATACAAAGTCCTTCCTTGGCACACCTGAGCTCCTGACCACATACATGTAAAGCTTTCATCCACAGCCTGATGGAGTACTGGTCTCCCCTCTGAGCTGGTGCTACTGCGTCACACTTTTCTCGGCTTCACACTGTGGAAATGCCTGGTGTTGGCTTTATCGTTAGGGTGGTTGGCTTGGGATCCCAGGATACTAAGTTAAAATCCTGCTTTTTCGTTGAATTAATACCAGGTGGGGTTGATTCAGCCTGTCATCCTTCTGAGGTCGGCAAAATGAGTACCAGCTTGGTGGGATGATTGAGCCATTTGAGTATCCTGTGTCAGAGTGGTGACCCATCCAGGACTGCAGCCAATAGTCCAGGAGACTGCTTCGGCAGCACCAATGCTCTGTTCAGAGTATTGTCTTTCTACTGTTTCACTGAATACATCACAATGCTTATAAATGCCTGGAGATGCCAGTGTTCATGGCTTTATTTAATTTCTGCACATGTGATAAGCTCTGGGATCTTTTAACCTGATCCAAATGTCAAAATTTTAACTGCAGAATTGACCTCAGTAGCAGTTCCGACAGCAACGAAAGTGTGTTCATTTGTCTAATTTGGACATTATTTGACATTCAAGGTGTCTCCAGGTGATGTTGTTAAAACCAATCGCTAATCACTTGTCAAGCCAGCACAGTCATATTGAACACCGTCCGCATTGACAGGAGTGCCAAGCAATGTGCAAATTGACAAATGAACACTTTTGGTTGTTTTTTTTTTAGCAGTTTGACTGCTGCAAAGGTTAATTCCGCATTTTAAATTTTGAAATTTGGCTTAGTTTATGAGATTCTCAAGGTTATTGCATTTCAGCTGTAATGCTTATAAATGTCCAGAGAGTTGTATTCACACATTATTCGTCCCCATTGAACTTAGTCCTAAACGGGGGCTTATGGATTGGGTCTCGTCCATCCGTGCATCCGTCCGTCCGTCCGCAGCCATATCTCGGAAATTTATGGACCGATTTTGTTCAAACTTGGCAAGAGGACAATACATGATGGTGCACATAAGCACATTATTTTCTTTTGCGATTACAATAAAGATGGCCGACTGGTGACCATTTTAGTTGTTAAAAACCTGATTTTAACACGTCATCAACCATTTCTTGGACATTAACCAATCTTGTTCAAACTTGGCGCACAGATAACGAATGACGACTTACATATTCAATAATTTATTTTCGAGATCAGATCCAAGATGGCCGACTGATGGCCATTTTGTTACTTAAAAAAAATACCTGGTGTTGGCTTAGCGTTTAGAGTGGTGGCTTGGGATCCTAGGGTCCTGAATTCAAGCCCCGTTTTCCGCTGAATTAACACCATGGGGTTGACTCAGCCTGTCATTCTTCTGAGGTCGGTGAAATGAGTACAGTGCAGCAGCCAAAAGGCTGCACATGAAGGGAAGGGGTATTGACAGATTATTAAATCTGATATTGGTGTGGCGCAGGCATGATGGGCCGAATGGCCTCCTCCTGCACATAAATTCCTTGTAATCCTTGTAAACATGTCCCCAACCATTACTCAGACATGCAAGGTCTGATTTGGTTCAAACTGTGCACCAGAACAGTACCTGAGGGCAAGCAAGTGCACCTCACTTTATCTTGCGATCTGGTCAAAGATGGCCGACCGGTAAACTGGCGGCCATTTTAGTTGTAAAAAAAAAACATTGAACACGTCCTCAACCATTTCTCTGACACGCATTTACCGATCTTCTTCAAACTTGGCGCACAGATAAGGAATGATGGCTTACATAAGTGTGTCATTCATTTTCGAGATGAGATTAAAGATGACCGACTGGCATCCATTTGGTTACTGAAACGTGTCCCCAACCATTTCTCGGTCATCCATGGTCCAATTTTGTTCAGTCTTGGCAGAAGCACAGTAAATGATTGCATACATATGCACCTCACTTTATTTTGTGATCTGATCAAAGATGGCCGACTGGTAGATATATGGCCATTTTAGTTGTAAATATATATGGGTTAGCCCTTTAACTCCTTTAGCAAAAATACTGAAACCACGGGGGCGATCACATTTTGTGTCTTTTTCTCCTTGTTTGCTACTCCAGACAGTGGCTTTCTCCGGATGTATCCAGACGGTGGTTATGTCCATATGGTGTTTATCTATGAGTGTGGTTTGTCTCTGGACGTGTCCAGACTGTATTTATGCCTGGGCAGTGTTTGTCTCTGGATGTGTCCAAGCAGTGTTTATCTCTGGAAGGTGGTTGTCTCTGGACGTATCTGGGTGGTGGTTATCTCCGGATGTGTCTGGACTGTGTTTGTTTATGGATGGTGTTTGTCTCCGGACGTGTCTGGGCAGTGTTTATGCCCAGGCGGTGTTTGTCTCTGGATGGTGTTTGTCTCTTGACATGTCCGAGTGGTGTTTGTTTGTCTCTGGACGTGTCCAGGCGGTGTTTATCTCCAGACAGTGTTTGTCTCTGGACAAGTCTGGGCAGTATTTGTCTCCGGATGGTGTTTGTCTCCGTACGTGTCTGGGCGGTGTTTATCTCTGCGCGATGTTTGTCTGTGGAGATGGCTGGGTCGTGTTTGTCTCTGGACGATGTTTGTGTAAGGACATGTCTGGGCGGTGTTTATCTCTGGACGGTGTTTGGTCCGGACAGTGTTTATCTCCAGACCGTGTTTGTCTCTGGACGTGTCCAGGCAGTGTTTATCTCCAGGTGGTGTTTGTGTCTGGGCATTGTTCAGATCTGCACGGTGTTTGTGTCTGGACGTATTTTTCTCCAAAAGTGTCCAGGTGGTGTTTATCTCTGGACGCTGTTTATAGTGTGACCGGTTGAAAATGTATCAGACATTATTTTGTTTCAATTTTCACTGTTATTCTATGCAGAATCATTTTGATGAGAGAGTATGGATCATAATCAATGCTCCACTGCACATCTGCCTTCCCTTCCCCTCACCTCATGTTTACCTCCTCCGCAACCTCTACCCCCCCCCCCCCCCCCCCCCCCCCCATCTCCATACCAGTGTCATGTTTTTTCAGCATTACAGCTGAAATGTGATAAGCTCTAGACTCTCTTAACCTGAACCAAATTTGAAAATTTAAACTGTGGAATTGAACTAAACTTTATCAACCGTTTCATTGGTGTGCTTGCTTGAGTGCTTAATAGTTGTGGGTGGAATCGATTCTACAGAACTCAATTCCAACCATGGAATTGAAAGGATTCGAGTAGTGAACTAATCAACGTTGATTCTGAGTAATTCCTACTTCATAGAAAGAAGCGTTTTGGGGGGGGGGGAATTTTTTTTTTGTCCCTGTTGGGCATGCTCAGTTACACATGGCCTGGTAATGTGTTAATTGAAAAGGAGCATGCCTCTGGGGTGTCCCGTTTGCAATATAGCAGCAAAAGCAAAGCACCTGCCAAACTAAACACGCCCCAAGAGTGTGATCCTTTTCAAAGAATAGCAAGACATTTGGATTTGGCTGTTAAAGCACGCTGATTGCTTTGCTGACGGATGTGTAGACAATACATTGATTAATAAAGCTTTGACAAAATGTCGTTCAAAAGGTCCAGAAGTACAGTTTGGAACTATTTTGAGAAGGTGAAAGAAGACAGTCTGAAAGTTGTATGCTCACTTTGTTCAACAGATATTGCTCATCATTGTCATCTGTTCAATGTGCTCAAACATTTGAAAACCAAACACCAGAGAGAGAGAGAGAGAGAGTGCCTTTTAGTGACAGTTGAGAAGGCGGATTCAAAGAAACCGAAGTCTGCAACAACAATAAGTTAACTTTCGTAATCGTCGATTGAAAGCACTTTCGTTCCGGTAATGCCCTAGTGTGCTGCCTTCCCTTCCCCTCATGCTGCCTTCCCTTCCCTTCCCCCATCCCTCTCTTTCTACCACCCTTCTCTCTCTCCCCCCTTTTTTTCTCCCCCCCCCTTAGTATTGGGTGGTATTTGCTACTATGATATAAATCATGATAAAGAAGTAGCACTTGCCTCAAATCATTCCAAATCTCTGAGAAAAATGTAATTTTTTCCCAATTAGATTTTTTTTTTTAATGTAACTCGATTTACCCGGACAGCATATAATGCAACATGCCTGGGTGTTGCTTTAATGGTTAGGGTGGTGGGCTTGGGATCCTAGGATCCTGAGTTCAAATCCCACTCGGCTGTTGAATCCCACAAATACCAGGTGGGGTTGACTCTGCCTGTCATCCTTCTGAGGTTGGCAAAATGAGTGCCAGCTTGCTGGTATCCTGTGTTGGAGTTGTGACCTGTCCAGGATTGTGCCCAATAGCCAAGGAGACTGCTTAGGCAGCACCAATGCTCTGCATAGAATGTGGGCCTGATGGATGGATGAATATAATGCAACAGACTGTTCCTTGATCACTCCCCACTTTTTTAAATTTGCTTTTAATAAATAAAAAAATATGATGATGATGATAAAATATAAAATTAAAAATATGATGATTTTGGAATTTCACAATACTCGATACAGATTTTAATAGGCTAATGCTGTGTCGGATCCCAGAAGGAGAAGTCCGACACATATACACACAGTTCGTGAATACATGTCGGCTCATTCACTTCACAACTTGAACAAACAACACGCAGAAAAATGGACTTGTCTTTGTTTTGTAAAGAATGACAGGATAAGCTTTCGATATAATTTCTGAACCAACGAACAGTTTCTCGATGGATGATGTGAGATAAGGCGTCGTTTGATTGACTCCGGACACGTGGAACCATTACAGACGGGTAATCAGCTCTGTATAATTTTAGGTTTGATTCCCAGTTCTGATGGAGGGAATCGATTCTAACTGGGTAATTGATTCTTTCGCCCATACCTAGTACATACCCTTAGTGCGCACCCGTCTATTTATTCATCCAGCCGAATGGAACTGTGAGTACGCACTGGCTAATTGTGGAGCTAATCAATGGGGCAGAACTTCCCATCTATCTCGTGTTTACAAGCTAAATTGAGCCAGTGTAGGAAAGGATGAAGCAAGCAGGTTGGAAACGGTTAACAGTTCAACATGCACATTTATTTACAAACACAACCAAGCAATCAATGTAATCAGTGGCATGTATTTACAAGCACATAAAATAGTCAAGAAAAGGCACAAAAGGATACACTCTAACACTTAGCACTTATTCCCCTTCTACATTCTTATCTTAATGGGTTACACACGCAACATGGCACCAGCAGAATCATACCATGGAAGTGTGGAGAGCTAAGAACAGAAGATAGAGGTAGAGCAAGGCGCTGGTTCAGCCTTTCACTCACGCTAACACACATCCATGGATGTGTGCCAATCCCAAAACATATGAGGAACAATGAGGGGAAGGAAAAGCAGAAAGGTGTCGGTGCATTGTTGGCAATGTATGCTTAAACAGGAAAATGCGAGGTGCGTATGTAAAGCCTCACCCAGAAGGGTCAAGAGGCAAATCGCCAATCGATAGCTCTTTTAGAATTGTCATTCCCTTCCGGAATCTAGGTAGACAAATGGGGGTTCTTTAGAGGACAGCAAGAGACAGCTAATATATGTCAGTATAGAGCTATCTTCCCACACTAGCGACCTCTCAGCTCATCCACTCTCACACCTCTGCCTCGTGCTTGACCAACCATCGCGCTATTCTCTCAGCTCCATCTGACACAGCTGGTCTTGACCTCAGTGCAAACCAGTGGTGGTCTCTCTTTTATCAGCATGAACAGGCAGATAGGTTGTTTTGGGGTTCCCAAGGTGTTCCAATGCCGTGAATGGTCTGGCTTTCCGCCTTTTTAGTAGCTTGAATGGGGTGGAGAATTGGAGGGGTCAGAGTTCATGGGAGGTGGAGTTCCCGAGAGCAAAGGTCGTGGCTTGCCCTTTGACCTGCGACAGTGCGTCTCCATTGGTGCACTCACCAGTCAATGCCTTCTTTGGCTGTCAATCATCCTTGAGTTGAGATTCTCCCTGAGCTGATGCAACCACATCTTTAACCGGTTATCCAACCCAATTGTCTTTCCTGCCCAATGCATTTGAAAACAGGAACGTTGTTCTCCCCCTTGTCATCTGAATTTGTGGTTGTCTGTGGTGCAATATTTCAGAATGTGGTTGTGTGTTTTGCTGCATTACAGGGTGAGAGAAAGTAAATTTATGAATAGCAGATTGCACCTGATATATACGTGAAGACTGTTAAATGATAATTTGGGAAAGAGAGGGAGAGAAATCATACTCTCCAAATCCAAATGCATTGGGAACCTACTCTGTACAGAGCATCAGTACTGCCAAATTAGTCTCCTTGGCTATTGGGCACAATCCTGGACGGGTCACCACTCCGACGCAGGATACTCAAATGGCTCAATCCAGCAAGCCGGTACTCATTTTGCCAATCTCGGAAGGGACAGTCGAAGACATCCCCACCTGGTGTTAATTCAGCGGCCGAGCAGGATTTGAACTCAGGACCCCAGGATCCTAAGCCCGCCAGGATCCTAACTCTAACCATTAAGCTACCACCAGACATACATTGTACTATGTGCTACATGAAATGGCAACCACCTTATATGAGCCATGAATAGAAGAGGATTTGAAGGAGGAATAAAGGAAGGACAGGAGGAGGAGGAGGAGGAGGAGGAGGAGGAGGAGGAGGAGGGAAGGAGGAGAGGAGGAGGAGCAGGAGGAGGAGGAAAAAGACCTACTTTAACCCACATAATGTGCATTTGTCCCGCTCCCCTCTAGACAATGGATGGGGGCCTGTCTGGACACACAAGTCTCCTTCATGCATATATGCACACCAAAGACAATAGCAACAGGCAGTAATTAGCATACACATGTCAAAACCATTCAAATCACACCATACCTCAACGGACATTTCACCTCAGCCCTCACCATACGAGAACCCCAATTCTACAACATTTTATACACCAACAAGACTCCATTATAATTGCCATACCATTAAACCACAATCAAGCTTGCTTACTTTTGCCATTGACACCATGACCAACGAATGACCTCAACCTCAACCACTGGTGGACAGGTTGGGTGTGTGACAAGGGCTAATTGATTGACTTGATATCTATATGGTTATAGCCCGGGGTTTGAGGTTCACCACGAGGGGAGGCACTCAAGTTCCTCCCAAACACCCGATCCTGAGGCCACCAGTTGCGGATAACTCCATGGCTCGCTAGGTTGTTAATCCTGGACGACTCGGCTCGGCAGGTTGTTAAGCAACCATGAACACTGATTGGTCCTGCCAATCTTGGCAGGGCGTTACTACTTCGCATGGTTATCTTAACTGTGGACGACTGTATCAAGCGGGTTTCCTGCCCTCAGTGCACATCCAGATTACTGCCGAGCAATACAGCGAGTATAATCTGGCTAACAAGAGCAAATCATGTGAGGTATTACTTCCCGACTAACGCTACGTGCAGACTATGCTGGATCAATGGAGGAAAAGACACTACAAACTGGGTACAATTATTATAATACGAGCAATGAGTTTATTTACAGCAATGGCGAGGAAAGGTTTGTGGCACAATAAGCAAGGCATTTATTACAAAAGAAAATATGTGCAGCAGGGAAAGCAAGGAAGGGTGAAGTGTGGCAAAATATATGCAGTTATTTACAAAAGAAAGACAGTGCAGAGCTAACCCATTCTAATCCTTCCATAATAGATCTGTTCTTACACGAACACGACAGGCGCCATCAGAAACACTCCCGAGGAAAATCAGATAGTAAGAGAGATAAGGAAAGCATGAGGTGTTTGCGACCTCTTATTTACCAGGCGAGGTCAACGGACCTGCGCAAACCGAGTCGCTGAGGAGGGGGAAGGAGGAGGAAAACTGGGAGTGTCTATGGTGTGTAGTCGGAGGAGGTGCCAGATGAGGGTGCATTTGACGTGCAAATGATAGGTAAGTGATGTGCAGAGAGGAAACTGTGACAGATGTGGATCAGTGGGCCCGGGATTTGGCTGATGCTCTTTTTATGAACATGCGTCCACAGTGGACGAGACAAAAATAAAGAAAATAATGTGTTAGAAGATCGGCTTATCGAAGTGTAATAAGGTCTGCAAGTGCACTGCTATTACTCTAATACTTATACTCATCTTACTCTAATATTACTCTAATAGTCATCTCGCTCGTCCAGCTCTCCACTCTGTTCCACTCCACAAACTCCGTCTCTTGAACCAAGAACCCATCAATAATGCAAATAATGCACAAGAATGCACCGACCAAGAACGTGCAGCCAGTTCTGTGCAGAACGCATGGCGCTTTGTAATCCCTTGGCAGGGAGGAGTTTGGAAGTAGATCAGGTGGAGTGATAAGCCTGGTGTTGGCTTAGTGGTTAGGGTGGCTGGCTTCTGATCTTAGGGTCCTGAGTTTGAGCCCTGTTGACCACTGAATTAACACAGTGGCGGATCTAGAGGGGGGGTTGTGGGGGGTTGCAACCCCCCCCCCTTCAGCTGCTGAGTACCCCTCACTCAACCCCTCCTTCCATCAACCATCCCTCAGGGTTGTCTCCTGAGGCCACCATCCCTCCTATATTCCGAGGACAGCCAAAGAAGGCATTGACTGGTGAGCGCACCAATGGAGACGCACTGTCGCAGGTCAGCATCAGCGTCATGTTAAGCTATGGCGTGGTGGTTGTAGTTGTGGTTGTTGGTCATGGTTGAGGTGTCAATGGCGAAAGTAAGTGAGTTTGAGTGTGGTTCGATGTCGTAGCGATTACAATGAAGGGGTCTTGTTGGTGTATAAAATGTTGTAGTGTTGGGGTTCTATTATGATGATGGCTGAGGTGAAATGTCCGTTGAGGAATGGTGCGTGATTTGAATTGTTTTGGCATTGTATGCTAATGACTGCCTGATGCTATGGTCTTTGGCGTGCATGCATGTGTGAAGGAGATGCGTGTGTGCAGAAAAGCAAAGGAAAGAAGGGGCAGAAAAACGCACCTAAAGCCCACGTAATGCATATGACCCATAACTCCAGTTCACATAAGGGAAAGGCTATCTGGATCAGATACTAATGAAATAACTATCTCTGGAATCGTTACGTACCGTGTGCCACCGGCTTGAGGAGTGACTGTCTTGCAGAACCATCACAACATACATGGTGTGTCAACAAAAGGTTAACCGCTTCAAATGACCTTTGTGCCATAATTTTGTTTTGTTTTCCAGGAGTGATCAATGATCTTTGGAGAAGTCATTCAAGCATAACCAAAGTATTCTATGGAAAAAAATGACGTTTTCTATGGAGTAAAGAGTAAGCATTGTCAAGTGGTATTTTGAGACCAAATCAATTGCTTCCATCCAGACGAGGTTCTGTACAGAATATGGAGTCCATCCCAGAAACAAGCCAAGCAAGCCAGGCATTTGGAAACTTGTGAAAAACTTCAAACGTGAAGGGACGATTCTCAACATTAACAAGGGAAAGGTCCAGATTGCCCAAGAGTGTACGGTGATTGAAGGAAACATGAACGAGTTGTTGAGTCAGTCATGCAAAGTCCGAAGAAATCGCATCGCCAAAGATCGGCTGAACTGGGTCTCACTCCCAGCAGTATCAGAAGAATAGTGAGATAAGTTTTAAACCTCTTTCCTTACCCACATCACAACAGCCCATAAATTGACCGATGGGGATAAAGCAGC
>CM068964.1:22649960-22670349 GCA_035128595.1 Eptatretus atami | reverse complement strand
GCACATAAGATTTAGTAAGATACCATTTTATCTTGCTTGTATATCATCTACATCACTATGGAGATCAAAATATTGTAAAAAGAGATTTTACTGACAGTCAATTTGATTCCAGTACAAAAGTAACACCTTATTCTATACTGTTAAAAACAGTCGTAGCAAATTGAGAATACATGAATATAATTAATTTTATTTCTTCCACATGCCCCCCTTTTGTCCTATTAGGACAAATTTACATAATTATATGACACGTGATCACCATACCCCATTCTTAAAGGAGAGAAGACATGTGTTTCACAAGTTCACCCACATTAACGGCAACGAGCATTCACAGGAGAAGGATGTTGAACGACGGCCATTTTGATTGCACCCCACATGGGTTAATGAGCGTGTTTCCTCCTAATTTATGGCCTGTTCGTCAGCAGCTGTCATGAGTTGTAAAGGTATGCTACCCGAGGCCAGATGATAAGCGGTTCAGGGTGTAGATAGAGCAGCATCCAATGGGAAACACAGTTTAGACGCTCCTGACACCGCATAGAAGGTAGGACCTGGCCGGTATGAGCTTGGGCCTGACAATGGGTTGCAGATGATCCTTGAAGAAACAGAGGGAGCTTAAGACGCAACCCAGAGGTCCAGCTTCATCAGAACTTAGAACTCGGGGCCCCGGAGTGGTAGTTCGGGCAATCAAGTTTGTTCCACCAAAATGAGCTATGCATAGCAGAGGCAACAGCGATGGCTCCAGCATCGATGGCCCCAGCTGCGATGACCTCATGATGCAATGGCCTTTGCACCATTGAGCACATGTTGCGTCAGCAGGAGTCGGAGCGGCAATGATCAGCAGGTGTGGCAATGGCTCGCTGCATGGACCCTCAAGGCCTTCGTTGTGCATTGCGCGACCATGGCAAGTCTGCAGAGCAAGGGTTTGTGAGTGTGGTCATGGTCATTCCCCCAGGCAGGCACCATGCAATGGCGATGTTAAGTGTTTGCTTTCTTGGGGTTTGACTTGTTCAACCTTCTCTTCAGTGGGGGGTTTTTTATTTTACATGCTCGTCTCATCTCCTCAGGAAGAGGGTAGTGTCTTGATCACGTGATGAATGCCCAATCACCCAAATCTGGGTTCTCCCCATCGTCCAATCTTTTGGTGGAAGTTCTTCCAAAGCTTCATTAGACGAAATGGTATATTGCATAGTTCAACTGCTCTCAACACTCCAAAACATACAAAATCAAGGTTAAACACTGATTAAACACACCAATCAATAAAACGTCATGGGCTCATGTATTTCAATAAGACTGACAAAGGTTCTTATCGAAGCATTTAACGTGCATTGCATGATGTATCAAAATTTTACCTTTCTTTTTTTATTTTCTTTTCACACCTAAACGACATGCTAAAATCTAAAGAAATCTCAGTTGTATGTGTCCTCAAAAACAAACAAATCATTTGCCATTTGCACGTAGAAAGGGCAGCAGTATTTTTTAGGGTTCCAGTTTGCACAATTCCAGAAAGGTCTCTCCAGTTTGTACCATTAAAGAGGAATGCTTTGAGAGGAAAGTTACCCCCCTCTTTAAGCATGAGGTCATCAGTAAAGGTGCCTTTATTGAGGGCAATGTTGTGGTAGCACAATTGAAAAGTACTCCGACAACAAATAACATGTCCAACAAAAATCAATAAATTTTTCCACTATGTTCCAAAGATCCCTTTTAGTCAAAAAAATATTCCATCATTTTTTAATATTTATGAAGGTTAGCTTCTTGTTCTTGTTCTTAATTTTCAGTGGATTATAATTTGTCTGAGCTATAAATACAACATTGAAATCCAACAATAGGAGAGGCGCTCCCCTTTTGGAGCAAGTACCACATCCAAAGCGATTCGATTTTGCACAGTTACCATTTTAACATTACAATCATTTTCACATTCATATCTGCTAAACAATCCACAGTTTCATTCACAAGCAGTTCCGGAGGAACTGCCATTTTTATTTATTTATTTATTTTTCAGCTCACTTAGCACTTCTGTACTGAGGAAAGATGGTCATGAGGCCAAGTCAGTGTTACAGCACACATCAAATAACATATAACAACAAACATCCGCATGGGAAAAAGGATAACAAGACAAGCAATAACAAACGTGATCCTCTTTCTGCTCAAAACGCACAGAGCAATTGCCTTTATACTCTCCTGGACTGCAAAAGACATGGGAGAGCTAAACATCTGGCAAGGGTGAATGGGGAGGGTGGGGTGGCAAGTTTGAGAAAGGGAACTGCAGACATGGCCACTTTGGGAGGGAAGGGGGGAGGGGGCGACACACTCAGGTCATGATTGCCAGTATGGGAATACAGAGGGCCAGCGTTGAGAAGGAGAGGTGACAACAAAAGTTAGACAAAATATTGAAGAGGCGAGTTGAATGGAGACACAAGCCTTTTACTTGAAGCATACCTGACGTTCATATGAGTAACCAGATTCTCGAAATACGTAAATTCCGTTTATGCTGTCATATAATCCATCCTTGAACAACAAGGCATCTGTTGCAATTGCCTTGCAGGGAGTTATTTAATTACAACCAGCCACAATTAGACCAGCAGCAAAGTGTCCTACTTTGAGCAGCAGAAGCACATTTCATTTAAACATTGGAAAAATACTAATTTGGATTATATATATATATATATATATATATATATATATTATATATATATATATATTTTCATTATATACATTATGTGCTTTAGTCTCATTAAAATATATACACAAAACCTGAGCACAACAACCAAATCCAGATTTCGGATTATTCTCTTTCCAGATTTCTATGATTTGAATCCATGATTTCGAAGCCTCTGTGTTTGGGAGGGACGCTTTGGTGTGGAGTGAGTCCAAGGTGATCGGTGGAGGCTCGTCACACTCCGCATCGTTTGTATAGTATATATATATATATATATATATATATATATATATATATATATATATATATAATAAATATATATATATATATATATTGGAAGATTTGCAGCTGTGGATTCATATTGTAAAGAATATGTGGCACCACTGACAATAAAATAATTCAACTTTATCGAGGATTAGTGCGGACTTGAAACCAAAACCATTATGCGAATTGTTCAATGCACTTAATGGTGCTACCAACACACCATTCAATGCCCCTGAGGAAGAGAAATCGTTTGCTTCTTGAAACATCAAGCTTCAATAAATAATTAAATTTTAATTATTTTATATGCTCTGCTATCTTCATTTACCAACATATAATATATATATATATATATATATATATATATATATATATAATATGAATGAACATTTTTTTGTTGGGATGCCAAGGACCTTTGTGAAGTAACTCATTCAAGAGCTTTTGAATGAATGCTCAACATACGTTACATGTACACATAAGAGTATACGCTGTTATTATTACAAAAGGACAGAGAATGAGTTAGGGATGGCAAATTCTCAGCTCGAAAAGTGATGGTTTTGACCCTATTTTTGTTTACCGGATGCTATTATCTCATACCAAACACGCTATTCACGAAAGATAACAGCACTTTTGATTATTAGCAAATGCTGTTGTGTCTTTTCTGTCAAAAATGCTTGTGATAAAGCTCTGGAGAGGTCATCGGTTGTTTATTGACGTTGCATATTTTTCAAGGGTTTTTTTCTTTTTTTTCCTCCAGAGGACCAGGTTGGGCATATGTAACACCTTGCTTGATGAAAATATTACGTCAACACCCCTCTGGGCGATGGCAGGAGCACTAAATGTGACATCGTACGGATTTGGAACACACAACGCAATGAGGTGAGGTCGCTTTATTTGTTGAACAAGTTTAATCAGCTGAAATTGTGGTGACAATTAAACTCGTGAGTGTGTGAAAAGTCAGCAGGAGAAAGGGCGATTTTTTTTATATTCTTTTTTGTTTGTTTATATTACTGCTTCGGTGGCAATTCTCTCAGAGTGCAAGTTCTGCCGGGTTTCCCGGTCTTGCTGTCAGTAGCTGTTTTGTGGCCCGGACATGTTTTGATGAGGGATTCGGAACCTCTTTATTTGTTTATTTATTTTTGCAATGAATGTTTTGACTCAAAATTATTTGCATCTAAAATTGGTTTGCCTTAAATACAGAAGACGAATAACATTTGCATCACTTTGGGCCCGTTGATGTCAGCGGATCGTCCGTTGTTAACAAGAGAGTTGCATTTTCACTCAAAACTCAATCGATTTTAGATATTGTCGCACAAGTCTCTTTTGAACATGCCTAATATATTACTGTTTACCACTGATTTAACTTTAATACTGTTTAGTTACCACATTACTGTTTAACACTCCAAACTTACTGTTTACCACCATTTTTGGTTTTGTTATCTGATTGATGTCAATTATCTACAACGTCATATTGCCTTTTTTAAACAAATGGAACAGATTTAACCTTATAACTTTTGAAAACAATCTATTCAAAAAGAAGAAGGTAAAGTATCATTTCATTTCCCAACTCAAAAGTTTCCAACGTCAGTTGTCGTCAGTCGTCGTCCGTCGTCGATGCATTATACGATTTACAGAGAGTAGGTGCTGCCGAAGCCCCTCTCTGGCACGTATTATTTTGGGGTGGTTTGAGTTTAAAGTGGGTGGTTGCATTTTTGCCTTCCAATCCAGTGCTAGGCATCTTGTAATTTGCTCAAGTTGTTGGCAGAATAATTGTCTCCCCTCTCTCAAGGGATTACCACTGGATCTTTACATCCAGCACTAGTGGTAGACGAGACACACAGTTTAACGTTGGAACTGATGCGACCCGGTGTTACCATCACACCACTCTTCAACGCCTTTGAGGAAGAGAACTCGTTTGTTCTTGAAAACGTCAGGCTTTTAATAAAGAATTAAAATTTTAATTATTCAATGGCTCAGTGTGCCTACTTCTTATTTCCAATATATTTTTTGCACTCTATTAGTCACCAGTGGTGTATTTTAAACATATAGAGGTGAGTATTTTTGATATTCCTAAGAGAGGATGATCACGTGTCTCTGTATCATCTGAGCTCAAGTGTTTGAACATGGCGTTTGCAGCACGCTCTGACGTTCGGAGACCTGGATAGTTAGGTGTGATTGATGGCGGATGGTTACACCTGCTATTGTCTGGTAGTAGCTCTGATGGTTACCATGCACAAGAATTTGCTGTAGCTGTTTGTCCAATAAGCTGGACTCCAATGATAATTGAGGTAACACCGTCAACGAGCGTATTATTGGATGAAGGCATTCGTCACTCCTTGGGTTGTCGTTTCCCTGGTATCTGGAATATGCTCCAACAGAGGCGAGTGATCTCACAGTGAAGAATGATCTATGCCACAGCTCGAGTCTGTGGTTGAATCATTGCCCCATGGTGAGATGCTCTTTCTAGTCTTCGGGGATTTTCAGTGCATCGACTGCAACTAATTGGGAATAGTTTTGAGACATATAGTTGGTCCCCATGGGTCTGGAACCGTTAACCAGAATAGCACTAAGTTCCTTGACTTTTGCCAGACGTAATGCGACATAGGGTGACTGCGTTCTGTTTCGTGCCCACAGGCTCATCAATGGACTTGGATCCCAATGCTGGTGGTGTGGCAAAGGAGATCGACCATGTGCTCATTAATAGTCGCTGCGAGGATTGATGCAGAACTGCAGGGTCTACCAGAAATGCTCAGTTCCTCAAATACCGGACGAACAGGCTTGTTGCAAGCAACTCTTGAGTTGCAGCTTAAATTTGAGAAATACGGCCGTGGGCCTGGGTAGTTCCGACTACATCGACATTGGATATATCATGAACATTCATTGTTTTTATTTCTTGGCACTAATGAACATCATACTTATTAAGACTCATTATCTTTCTCCTGGGCAAAAAAATTCAGAAAAAAAAAAAACGCTTGCAAAAAGGTTGTGACATTGTTCCATAGAAGCATTATCCAAACCAGAAGCAAAAACAATGTAAATAGTCTCCGAGTTTTAAGACTTGAAGATTAATTGATTAGACTAATTAACTAAGTCAATTGTAACAAATCTGAAATTTTATTGAGCAGCTTCTGCAGCATCTGCCCCAAGTATCATCCCTCCGAGTTCTAATCATTCTGACCACAGGTTTGCCAGAATAATGATCGAGATGATTGATTGTGGACAAGACGTTCAGATGGCGGGACGACGGATGGATCAGGTGTGGACCCCCTTTTATAAGTCACTTTCCTTCGGTACTGACTAACGAGTTTAGGACTTGATAGATTAATTGATTAGAATAATTTAACTAAGTCAATTGGTGGACAAAATCTGAATTTTATTGTGGGAGGTTCTGCGCATACTCCCGCGAGTATTCATCCCTCCGTGTTTCAAGTCATTCTGACCCACAGGTTCAGAATAATTGTCGAAAAGATTATTGTGGACAGAGGACGGACAGACTGACGGACGGATCGACGGACATGGGCCCCATTTTATAAGTCACTTGCTTCGGGGGAAATGACTAAAAATGGTACATCAGCCTAGGCTGGATGTTGGCAAGCTCGAGGATGAGGGGTAGCTAAGGAGTTTTACAAATGCGGCTGAGTGGGGATTTGGGGGTCTGGGGTGCTTTGGGGAAAAACCTGAAAAGTTTGTTGGATTGCCTTCAAGGCCCACCATCCTTGATGTTGTTGCGTAGTCTTGGAACTCACCATAGGTTGAAGAAAAATTTGTCTTCTCAAGGGACACTGGATACCATTGACCAGGAGTCGCAGGGCCGGCTAATGTCCCAGAGCGGACTGTTCAGGGAGTTAGAGGCGTAAAACTTGTCCATTGTGGCTGAGGGATGGGACAAGGAGGCCGAGTGTGAGGAATCTGTGAGGGTAGAGGCATCACCTGCTTTGGGGAAACCTGTGGTCAAGTGATTCTCACCTGCTTACAGGGGAATTTCGTGCATTGTGTTCCTCCAGCCCGTCCCTTGTGGATTGCAGTTAGAGTGAGGGTGGTGGGCTCTTACAGAGTAGTCAAAGTGAAGGCCCGCTGAGCCGCTACTTTAGAAGCGGCTTGTACCAGGATATCCCCAGCTGTTAAGGATTATCAGGGTGTCACTATCCCAATTGGCTGACTCTCCATTCAAAACTGTATCCACTCTTCATTGAGGAAAGCAAAGGCTGTGGTGGAACCTTGAAATGGGGTAAAGCTTGCTGGGATTCTGTGTGTATCCATGTTTGAACTTCTCAAGGCTGCGTGGAATGTTGTATCTTGTCATTGCATGCAATTCTGTGCTTCTGCCCAGAACACAGGCATAATTCCCAACTGACTGGAAGAGGGACTTTTTGTCCTTTTGGAAAAGGGAAGGGTGATAGCTAGGACTTGAACCAACTCCCGAGGGGTTGACTCTGCTCTCATGTGCGGGCAAGCTTATGCTCGGACAATTCTTGATATTGGTTCGCCACCATCTGTTTGAGCAAAAAAGCCCAGAGTAGTCAGCGATTTACAAAGAAGGTCAATGAATGACTGTGTCCGTGTTTTTTGGGTCCTTCACCAACGCAGAAGAGAGTTTTCGGAGGGGTGCTTGACAGGACTATGTTGATCTTTCTGCAAAGCGTTCGATTTAGTGAATCGGGATTGCCCTTCTCAAGGATTCTACTCTTTCATGGGGTTGCCACCAAAACTGATCAATCTTTGATGTCTGAACTATTACTCTGGTACTGAGAGTGTGTGAGATTGGTGGTGCCATTCTCTGACTTATTTCCAATTGTTACTGGAGATTCATCAGGGGTGTGTTACTACCCCCACCACTTTTCAGCGCTTTGTATGGACTGGGATTCTAGGGATGATTTCGGAGAGATTCAAACTGCGGTGCATCATTGGAATGCCAAGATTCTCTGGACAATGATTTCGCAGGATGATGCAATCATCTTGCGGAGACTTTGGATATCCTTTTTGGTGGCCCTCATGGTGTGGATGAGGAGTTGGAGCCGCCGGATTCTGGTTTCCTGGTTTCAAAAATAAAGATCCAGGCGTTTCAAATGCACTTGGATGACTGTCCGTCTGTGCCTGTTTGTGGTGAGATGTTGAGATCGTGGAGAGGATTTCACTTACCTTGGCAGTGATATTCACGTCTCTGCTGGCTGTGATTTCAGGGGTCAATTAGACGTCTGGGTCGCGGCCAGGTAATCATGGATTCACTGGAAATGGAGGTGCGCTTGTTGGTATCTGTGTAGGAGGACGAAAGTTTGAGTCTTCAGGTCCTTGGGTGCTTTCCAGTTTCCTGCTTACGAGATGTGAGACTTGGACTTTGACAGGATCTGAGATGGAGGACTTTCTTCCTTGGTGCAGGTCTTTCAGAGAATCCTTGGCTATCGTGGTCAGACTTTGTGTCGAAAACGAGCGGTTGCTGAGAGAGGACTCAAATGAGATTTTGTTACCTGCATAGTCCGTGAGCATAAGCTGCAGTTGTATGGACATGTGGCTCATTTTTCTTAATTGCTGATCCTGCTTCACCAGATTCTCTCAGCGAGGGAGTCTTCGTGGTGGAGTGAGGCCAATGAGACCATGTGCCCATGATTGCAGCAGATTGATCAGCATCTCATGAGAGTTGGGGATGCGCAGCATCTTCCTGGGGGATTGGTCAGACGGAGGCCCTGAATTACCTGCGGAAAGTGGACGCAGCTACATGCTACTCCATCGCATGCTCCCATAACCTGACTGACCTTGATGGACCGTGCACACAATTTGATGCTTCACCCTGCCTGTGAAATACAGGACGGTTAGTTAAGCTGGTCGGGATTTAAAACCAGGCTTCGATCCTCAGAGGTGAGTATACCCAAACTGTTGTCCTTCGTTATATCGCAACAGGGTAAACAATTTTTTTTTTAATAATTGTTATTACGCACCCTGCGTCTTTGACCATTTATTTGCGGATAGTGTCAGAGTTTTCTTTTGAAGATTATTTCATTAAAAGTTAATTTTATCCTGAGATGACAAGGCAACTTTGAAGTGATTGCTTACACACATGAGTGATGCCACCAAATATTTAATACCAGCATGTGCATTCAGCGTGTTTGCCATTTCTGTAACAGGTGTGTAAAGATTACGTTCAAAATCTATACGAGTTACATGCCAATTCTTTCAACAAAATGGTCCACTCTGTTTGCATTGACCACGGTATTAAAAACCTATTTTTCTCAAAGGCAACCGTTCAGGTTTGTGAATTTGCTTTTGAAAAGGTCATCCGAGGCATGTCTTCTCCAACAAGCTGGACTGTTCTGAGAGTTGCAGTTTGAGATTGAAGTAAGTCGTAAATTTTTTGCACTCTATATTTCACCAATTGCGTGGTATTTTAACAATGAGTTCTTTCACAGTTTCTTTCACACTTCAACATCATGTTTGAAGAGTTCTCACCTTTCTAGTCAGGTTTCCGATGTTATTTTTGTTTCAAATTCTCTGGAGGATTAGCAAACCAGCACATTTTTGAGAGCTTTATGGCATCAGGAAATGAAAATCAAATGTTTACATTTGCACAGATCCTTGCATAAACGCCGCCATTTTTTGGATTTTCAAAATGGCCCATAAAATAAGGATTTCCGAATATCCTCAGCTTGTAATTAACAAAGAAACTTCATTTCTAATTCCTAACCCTATGTTTCCAGACCCAAAGAATTCAAAGCTTATGTCAAAGTGATTATGAACACCAAAAACAAGAAATGAAGAAGTTTGTGAAATTTTGTTTGTATTTTCATGAAAAAAATGCACATTTTCAAATTGTTGGTAGTGACACCAGCATGTGTGTATAGACGTATTTTCCTATCTCAGGTTTGACACATCATTACCACATCATCATCACTATCTGTGTCATATTCATATGACAGTCTGCATCGTTTTCGCATTTCTGTGCCACACATCATAGTTCTATCTGGCGGCGTTGCAACAGTGTTTTATAATCTGATGCTACAATATTTTGCAGTATTTTTACGTCGTTTTGCAATAATTAATTTTTATACTGTAAAATTTATGTTAGCACAACTAGTACACATTTTATCTTGGTTTGGTTAATTTAGTGATGGCCTCTTCTTTCAGTTGCCGAGTCATTATGAGTGAAGAAGCGGGAACCAGCAATGTTGAGCTCGTTCAGTCTTCCTGGACACTGTAAGACTGGAAGCAGTGCATTTCTTTTTAGGAGTCCACTGCCAGCAAGGAGCACTTGTCACATCCCAGAACAGAATTCATACCAGAAACTATTGATGTATGTGGAAGAAAGATCAGATTAACAGGATGGAAAATATGTTGACATCTTATGCAAGAGATTGACCAGCGTCTCTTCACCGTTCGAACTTGAAACGTGGGGAAGGCACTTAAATCAGGTCAGGCAGGTATGGGAGCATGTGCAGCAGCGCCGTCCGCTGCATTCCACTTTCCGCGGTTGTCCAGGGGGCCTCCGTCTGGACCATCCCCCCAGGCAGATGCCTGGCCCAATTCCCCATCTCCCTTGAGATGCCGATCAACTGCTGCAACACGAGGCACGTGGTGGCCATTGGCCTCTCCACTCAGGAGACTCCCTTCCACTGACGAGAATCTGGTGAGCAGGTCAGTTTTAGGAAAATGAGGCCCACATGTCCATACAGCCGCGCTGACGCTTCACGGACTATGCAGTTAAAAATTTCATTTGAGTCCTCCTCAGCACGTCTCGTTGGACACAAAGTCCGGACCAAGCGTAGCCAAGGATTCTCCGAAGAGACCGGTACCAAGGAATTAAGTCTTCCATCTCAGATCCTTGGTCAGAGTCAATTCTCGCATCCAAGAGCAAGACTGGAATGCACTAGGACCTGAAGACTCGAACTTTCGTCCTCCCGCCACAGTTACCGCAGCGCACACCCCATTATCCAGTGAATCCATGACTTCCCCAGGCCCGACTTCAGACATCTATTGACTCTGACGCACAGCCGGCAGAGACATGAATATCACTGCCAAGTTAAGTGAATCTCTCCACGATCTCACATCCTCACCACAACAGGCACAGGCAGGACAGCAGCATCCAAGATGTCATTTGGAAAGCCTGGTCTTAGTTTTGACCAGGAAACCCGTAATCCAGCGGCTCTGACCCTCATTCCAGCACTCGCCAGGGCCCCCAAAAGGATTATCTAAAGTTTCCGCAAAGATGACTGGGCCACATCTGCGAAATCAAGGTCAGAGATCTTGACATTCGAAATGATGCACCGCGCAGCTTGATCTCTCCGACATTCCTCCTTAGAATCAGTTCCATACAAGTGCTGAAAAGTGTGGGGGCCATACACACCCCTGACGAACCTCCAGTAACAAATGGAAATAAGTCAGAGACGAGTACCACCACATCTCACAGCACTTCAGTTACCAGAGTAGAGTTCAGACATTCAGAAGCTGATCAGTTTTTGGTGGACCCATGAAGACCTAGGATTCTCCAGAGGACATCCCGATTCACTGAATCGAACGCTTTACAGAGATCAACATAGCTGCAAGCAGCCCCCCCCCCCGTGCCAAAACTTCGTCTGCGTTCGGTGAGGTAACCTAGAGCAAGGTACGGTCACATCGACCTCTTTGGTGTTTTAAAGCCTGACTGCTCTGGGATTGCTGGGTGCCTCAAGCAGATGGTGGCGAACCCAGGCAGAGCACAGAACGCATGCAAACAAACCACGAGTGCAGCATTCCACCAGCCTGAGAAGTTCAGCATGGATTGCCACAGATCCCTGGGCTTTACCCCCATTTCAACCGGTTTCACCGCAGCTGTGTTTCCACACGCGAAGTGGACCTGTGATTGAAGGGTCAGCAACAGGGATTGTAAACACCCCTGATGTCCAACTCGACAGCTGGTGATCAGCACTTGTACAGCCGCTCAAATAACCAAGCCCAGCGGGCTTCACTTCGGACTCCTCTGTCAAAAGCCCACCCCCTCTGACTCTAACTGCAGTACACTGAGGAATGGGTTGGAGGACGCAATGCACAAATTCCATCTGAAAGCAGGACGAAGAATCACCTACCACAGGTGATGTTCTACCCCCTCAAGATTTCTTGCACATAGGCGGTCCTTGTCCTCCTTAACGCATGTTACAGTTTACGCCTCAGCTACCTGAACTGCTCAGCTCTTGCCATTTCAGCCTGCGCCCTGCGACTCTTGGTCAATGGTATCAGTGTCCTTGAGAGACAAAATTATTCTTTTCCTATGGTGAGTTGTCACTTTGATGAGCTGTGGAAATTTCCCAAGATCCAGTATTGATGACAAGGACCAAGCAAGGCACTCTTCACCAAGTGATGCCCAGCAAAATGATGTAAGAATACCACAAACCATGCTGGACACGAACATGTGTTCGATGTCTTGAGGGATGATCAGGCAACCAGGCCATGTTCTTACAAGACAGACCCTTACAAAGCAAGTACCCTGCTTGATTTTGAGCTGATTCAAATCTTATTGAAATATTCAACCAAAAATGAGCTCATCTACCCAGAATGCATCGAAAAAAACCTACCATACCTATGCTTGGTGGTCGTTGATTGGAGGCACAGAAACACACTGTGCACTGACACGACCAGTGGCCTATAGGACAAAAAGTCTTGTGCGTTACCAAGTGTGAAGTTAGTGAGGCAGAAAGAGAGAAAGGAAAACCATCTGTTCTTTACTGTGCTGAATCCTGCCGAAGAAGATTGCGTCTACACTTCCTTGAATGCCAGATGCCACAAGTGAAATGGACAACACAATGATGAAATTACAGTCAGCTGCTAATATGCACAGCTTGCCAATTTAATTAAGGAGAAGGAAGCACACAATTACAGTTATGCTGCCAGAGAGGATGTTCCTGACCAAGGCTGTTTGGAGCCATATATGGTGGATTTTGGTGGATTCTGAGGGAGGAAGCTGCAACAGAGATGAGGAGCGGACATTGGACATTGTCAGCATTGACCATAAGGTCACAATATTCAGTATGCTTTCAGACAAGGAGGACAATTGCACCACATGCCCAAGAAAGCCACTGAACATTTTCGGACACCACACACCGAGGAAAAACCCACACATTTGTCGGGGGCCACTCACTGTAATCATGACACCAGGAACAAGGGGATTGATGGACCTCCTCCTATACAGAACTACTGCGTATCCACGCAGCCATGCCTTGCCTTAGAAACAGCAATTGCCATGCTGTTTGTGAAAACACAAAACCAATTTTTATGGATTGTATGTACCACCTTTTCCTCAAGAAGGTACATTTGTCTTCTTCGCTGTTGATAATACAGATTTTGCAGAGGACACTGTATGATGGCAAAGCCCACACATGGCACAATCACGCAGTTTGTTTTTTCTCAGAAGGCAGATTGTGCGCTGGAGAAGCATCGCACCCAATTTGGAAGTTAGTGAGGCAAAAAAAAACCTGTCAGTTGTTCCTATATCCATGTACCCATTAGCCTTTGGCAGCAACCAAAACCTGGCCCATGTCAAAGAGAGCAAAGGAATTCAGGCGTGTTCCACAGGTGTTGCTGTATCCTATAAGCTAACCAATCTTGGTTTGGAATGATTGTATCTGCTTGTCTAGATCAACCGACATGTGAATCACAAAGCAGTATCCAGGTTGGGCAGGCTACAAATCACTTTGTGTCATCTAGTCAGTCACTGACTCAAGTCGTGCTTGCCTGTACTTCCAGAGGTCACACATTAGTGGTCTACCATGCTGACTGTGATGTTTGGAAGCGTCTCAGTTTGAAGAGCTTGGCAGTGGTGAAAACCACCCAACTGTCTTAACCTTTGGACATAGACCTGTAAGAGAAGGCAGTACAGGGTTGCTAGATGCTAAGACCTACTTGAAATAGAAGTTGTCCGAGGACTTGGGAGCTGGCATGCTTATGGATAGCTACACTGAGGGCACTCGGAGCCTCATTTAGAAAAATTCATGCATAGATGACTACATAAATGGGCAGATGTATATGCGGCCTGCTGCAATGAGACAGAATCCTCAAGTGCAGCCACTACAGGAAAGCACTCCGTGCACATGTCACTTTACATGGTCGTATAAACTGCTCCAGACCGTTCTTCACAGAGATGCCCACAACTAAAATAAATCTGCTTATTGAAACCAGAAAATTAATTTAGGAAGGAAAAGCCTGCAGAAAACCAGCTTCTGGGAACAGTGAGGAG
The DNA here is from genome assembly GCA_035128595.1 of Eptatretus atami. Taxonomy (NCBI): domain Eukaryota; kingdom Metazoa; phylum Chordata; class Myxini; order Myxiniformes; family Myxinidae; genus Eptatretus; species Eptatretus atami. The sequence goes on along the minus strand of CM068964.1, from coordinate 22,656,241 downwards.
CAGATGCATCAGAATTGCTAACACTCACCTGCTTCAAGTCTTGACCACAAAGATGTCATTCAACGCTGGAAGAAGATGGGAAGCTCAGAAATCATCTATGAGACAACTTCTCTTTTTATTGTTGTGTTTTTGGTGTTCACAACACTGAATTTGACATAAAGCTTGGATATTTGGGCTGGAAACTAGGATTAGCATTTAGAATTAAGGTTTCTTGTCAAATTACAGTGATATGTTCAGAAATTCTTATTTTATGTCAGCCATTTTTGAAATCCAAAATGTCGGCGATGCAGCATTTGTGCAAATGCAAACATTGATTTCATATTCCTGATTCCATAAGCTTCTCAAAAATGTACTGTTTGCTAATCTCATTAAAATTTGAACGAAAGTGTTTTTTATTGGCCTAGTGATACCAGGCTATTCAGGTTCCCAAAGATAACACCCTAAGTGGACTGTTTGAGCTCTCATTTTGAAACACTGATGTGCAGGCAGTAGAATATTTGTGATGTGCTCGATGCATTTTACAAAAACAAATATATATTTTTGATGCAGGAAGAGCTAGAAAAGGGCTTTATTTGAAGAGCGAGAGCAGAATGGAATTGAATAAAATGGAAAGGGGTAACAGGTAGACATGCGATCGAGGGGAGGGGGCAGAAAGACATTATGGGGTGAACAGCTGCACACAAGCTGAATTGAACACCAGGCAATAAGAAGAAAGGGGGGAAAGCGGGATGAAACAGAAAAAAGGAACAAACTAACGACATGACCAAAATAAATGAGGTTGAAGTGAGGAGGAATCTATTTTTTAACATAACCTGGAAAGGAGGGTGCTTGGAATTGCATCGTTTGGAGTAGAAGGATCATTGAATGTGGATGGGGGATGATTTAGGTTAGTGGTCAACAGCTGTCTTTCAGCCTGAAGGAGAATGGGACTTTAACAGACTGGGTTGAAGTCGGTTCCACAGTTGAAGAAAAGGAACAAATGAGTAGGTGAACAGTAAGCCTGGATTTTGAGAGTTTTAACAAGATGAGGGTTACTGGTATAGTAGACCATGTGCTCCCGCAGAAACTGGGCGTACGGACAGAGCCAAGAGAGGTTCAGAGGGTGCAGAGAAAAAGGAGTGTAGAATTAAAGAGAGGTTAACCACCGGCCAGCGATGTAAGAAGTAACAGGCCTAGACACTCAGCTTTGTCGTGGGAGATCGCAATGATTTGAGGGTCTTGTTGAACGGCATCAAAAAGGGCTAAGTGGTGAGGCAGGGGGTGCCATCCCAAAAGGAGAGCAGTAACTCCATCAAGCTAAAATTAAGTCTGAGGTTATCAAAGGTTGACTGGCCAAAGGATGGCCACCCCGGGGATGGAACAGAGCCAGAGAGGGCAGAGGTGTGCTTGACCAAAAAGGAGGCTGTAGTAGATACAGGGAGGCACCAACTTTGCTGTGATGCAAGTACAGACTGGACACTCAGCTTCGTCGTGGGAGATCACAATTGGTTTTTGAGGTTTTGCTTTGTGCAGGCACCAAAAAGGGCAAGGATGAGGACAGGGGCACCATCCCATGGGAGGAGAACAGCATTCAACTAAGCTATAAATGAGGCCTTATAGGTTGTCAAAACTTTGACTTGCCAAGGAAGATCTTGAAAAGTAGGCGGGCTGGCTTTGGGTGTCATCTTTTGGAATATTATGCTGCCCCAAGAAGATTCATGCCTGATTGGTGAGGGTCCCAGAAGCTTTGAGTGGACTGAACTTGTTCAAGTAGTTGTTGAGTGGAAGTATACTGGGGTTGCTAGATGGTCCTTTCGGAGAGACAGGGTGAGTGTGGTGTGATTCTGTCAGGGATGAAAGGCATATTCTAAGCGTTGGACCAGCTCCTGATTATATTCATGGTCTGCAGAGGGGGAAGAGGTTGCTGCCTGCCTGTCTAGGATTAAGAAATTATACGTCAGAGCGTAGAATCATCAACAAAGAGATGAGCAGGATTTTTCCAGGGAATCAGAATATCATTATTGAAGTTGTGGAACAAGACTGGGCCCAAGACACTCCGCTTTGATAAGGAGGGAGCATGAGTGGACCCCGTTGAAGCTACACTCTAAATACGGGAGGGAAGTACGTCAAGCGATTCATGAAAGGAGGTGGTCCTGGATGCCATAATCAGAGAGTTATAGATCAGGGCTGGTGCCAGACTGTATAAAATGCTCGACGTTATATCCAGAAAGACAGCGTTGATCCCATGTCTGAAAATGAAGGCCTTCATCCATTGTTTGGAGATGTAGCAATTTACTGCCGGCCCCACTTGCCATTGGACAGCCTTCAATCTCCTTCCATGTTCAGAAAATACAAATAATTCAAAGGCATCTTCAAAGCTACTTTTCTGTGCAGAAAGAATGTCCATTAATGTATTTTTTTTTTTTTTTTTTAGCAAGTGTGAATTATCAGGAAACTGTGAATTCATCTCCTGTGAAGCCATGATTTCATCTCACCAGGATGGAATTGCAATTCCTGTCATTTGATTACCATGCTTGTCGTGAGCATCGGAGATTCATTGTTGAGTTCTTGGTATTTATTTGCAAGAATGCATGGAATTATCTTCGTTGATTGTCCAGGTTCCCGATACTTTGAAGCCTCATGTACTTTTGTTTGGTTGGAAGGGGCTTAAGACACGACCACGATGTGCGGGAAAGTAGCATCGTGTGTAGGAATTAGACCAGATCAGCAGAGCAGATTAACTCCCCTACCCCTACCACAATCCCCATGTAAAGGTCACAAAAGAGCCAGGTGGGGGTTTTTATTGACAATCCATAAAGTAAGGGTAATTCTCTCAGATTCGGTTTTCCTAAACACTGCTGTCTTCAGCTGGATTTTGAATCCACAACTTGAAGGTGCTGTTGGAAAGGCCATTGTCCTCTCCACTAACCCACTCCTGCATTTTTTTTTGTGTTTGCCTTTTGAGAACACTTTCAACAATGAAGAAAACTCATGAAGACCAATAGTTGATCAAGATGACTTTGTTTTAATATGTTGCAGTATCACAATGTGCTGGTTTGTTATATAAACATCATTTGCACCTCAAGTATTTATCATTGAACCAATATTGGATAATGTTTTTTGAATTTGGTGCTCATTTACTCGACTTGTAATATTTACCCAATGGGAATTATTTTTTCTTTTTTTTCTTTGTATTTGCTTTTCTTTATTTCATCTATTAATCACGCACTCACTCACAGTATTATCTGATCGAGATTCTGTTTCCAGTTTAGTCATTTGGTTACATCCTGATGTGCAGTTGGCCTTCCGGCGGAGAGAGTGTTCCCTTGAAAGCGGACACACCTACACACACACACACACACACACACACACCCCTGCACACACACCCTGGCATTTACACCACACACAAACCCTGCGTACACACACACACACCTTGCATCACACATCCGCATATACACACATCCACACTCTGCATTACACACACACACATGCACACACACACACACCACACACACACACACTGCATTACACACACCTGCATAACACATACACACACACCCTGCATACACACACACTCTGCGATACCACACATCCTGCATACACACACACATACACACACACACATACCACACATCTGCATACACACATACACACATAACACACACATATACACCACACACACACACATACACATACACACACATACACACTACACATACACACATACACCACACACTACACACATACACACATCCTGCATATACACACATACACACCCTGCATACACACCACACACCATACACACACACACATACAGCACCACACATACACACATCTGCATACACACATACACACATACACAAACCATACACACACTCTGCATACACACATTAACACACATACAACACACATATTACAACACACACACACATACCACACACTCTGCATAGCACACATATACACATACACACACATTATACACCACACCACACATTACACACACACACACACCACACTCTGCATACACACATCTGCATACACGCATCCTCATATTGCACCACATACAACACACCACACACTTCTGCACACTGCACACACCTGCATACAACACACACACACACCCCTGCATTAACACCACACACACCCTGAACACACACATACTCCATAACACACACGACGCGCACACACACCACACACACACACACACACCCTGCATACACACACACACACTGCACACACCCTGGCTACACAACACACACACACCCTGCATACACACACACATCACACCTGATACACATCACATACTCTTCTACACCACACACGTGCCACACACACACACCCTGATACACACACACACACACGCACACTGCACATACACACACACACCCTACATACACACATTCACTACCATTGCACACACACACAACACATACGCCTTAATACAACATACACTACATACACACATACACTACATACACACCAACCACACACCCTGCATACACACACACACCACACAGCACACTGACATCACACACACACCCTACATAACACATCACTACATGCACACACACACACACACATACGCACATACAACATACACTACATACACACATACACTACACACACCACACACACACCCTGCATACCACAGCCCACATACACACACCCTGCATACAACACACACACACACCCTGCATACACACATCATACACACACACCACACACACACACACAACACACACAAACCCACACCACCCTGCATTACACACACATAGCCCTACATAACACATACACACACACACCACACACACACACACACACCTACCATACACACACACACCCTACATACACACACACACACCCTGCTACACACACACACACACACCCTACTACACACACACACCCTGCATTCACACACACCACCACACATACACACACATACACACAAGGAGCGAATTCTTACATTTTAACTGTAGTTACGGTTCTGACCATTGGTAGAGGTCCATGATGTGTCGCTTTTTTTACAGCGCGGCGACAATCGCGCTGTTATATTAATTGCTTATTTCTGTCCTGTGTTCTTTCTGTCACACTTATTGTTGGGTGTATGGTGGGCGGAGATTTGCACCGGGTGGATTGTGGTGCGGAGATTGCCGGGTGGTGAATTGTGAGCGGAGATTTCGTTTATTTGTGGGCGAGATTGTCGGGTTTGTATGTGGGCGGAAATTGCGCGGTGATTGTGGGCGGGATTGTCGGGTTGGTATTGTGGGCGGAGATTGTCGGGTGTATTGTGGGCGGAGATTGCGGGTGTATTGTGGCGGCAAATTGCGGCGTGAATTGTGGGCGGAGATTGTCGGTGTATTGTGGGCGGAGATTGCCGGGTGTATTGTGGGCGAGTTGTCGGGGTGTATTGGGCGGAGATTGTCGGGTGTATTGTGGGCGGAGATATGTCGGTGTATTGTGGGGCGGAGCTATTGTGGGTGTATTGTGGGCGGAGATTGCCGTGGTGTATTGTGGGCGGAAATTGCCGGCTGTGAATTGTGGGCGGAGATGTCGGTGTATTGTGGGCGGGATTGTCGGTTGTATTGTGGGCGGAGGATTGCCGGGTGTATTGGGGGCGGGAGATTATCGGGTGTATTGGGCGGAGTATTGTCGGGTGTATTGTGGGCGGGAGATTGCCGGCGTGAATTGTGGGCCGGAGAATTGTCGGGTGTTGTGGGCGGAGATTGTCGGGTGGTATTGTGGGGAAATTGCGGTGGTGGAATGGGCGGAGTTGTTTTTTTTTTTTTTTTCCGGGTGTATTGTGGGCGGAGATTTATCGTGTGTTATTGGTGCGGAGATTTGCCGGGTGGTATTGTGGGCGGAGATTATCGGGGTTTGTGGGCGGAGATTGCCGGTGTATTGTGTGCGGAGTTGCCGTGGTGTTTGTGGGCGAGATTGCGGGTGGATTGTGGGCGGAGATTGCCGGTGTATTGTGGGCGGAGATTGTCAGGGTGTATTGTGGAGCGGAGATTGCAGGTGATTGTGGGCGGGATTGTCGGTGTATGATGGGCGGAGATTGTCGGGTGTATTGTGGGCGGAGATTGCGGGTGTATTGTGGGCGATTGCCGGGTGTGAATTGGGGCGGAGATTGTTTCGGGTGTATTGTGGCGGAGATTGTCGGGTGTATTTGTGGGCGGAGGATTGCCGGGTTGTATTGTGGCGGGAGATTATCGGGATGTATTGGTGGCGCGATTTCGGGTGTTTTGTGGGCGGAGATTGCCGGTGTTGATTGTAGGGCGGAGATTGTCGGATCTCTCCTCTTT
>CM068964.1:22604615-22630113 GCA_035128595.1 Eptatretus atami | reverse complement strand
TTGACATGTCAGCATTGACCATAAGTCACAATATCATGTATGCTTTCAAGACAAGGAGACAATTGCACCACATGCCCAAGAAAGCCACTGACACATTTCGGACACCACACACACGAGAAAACCCACACATTGTCGGGTTGGCACTCACTGTACATCATGACACCAGGAACAAGGGCATTGATGGACCTCCTCCATATACAGAACTACTGCGTATCACGCAGCCATGCCTTGCTCTTAGAAACAGCAATTGCCAATGCTGTTGTGGAAAACACAAAACAATTTGATGGATTGTATGTACCACCTTTCCTCAAGAAAGGTACATTTGTTTCTTCTCGCTGTTTGATAATACAGATTTTGCAGAGGACACTGTAGATGGCAAAGGCACCACACATGGCACAATCAACGCAGTGTTTCAGAAGGCAGATGTGCCTGGAGAAGCAATCGCACCCAATTTGGAAGTTAGTGAGGCAAAAAAACCTGTCAGTTGTTCCTTATCATGTACCCATTGAGCCTTGCAGCAAACCAAAACCTGGCCCAGTCAAGAGAGCAAAGGAATTCAAGGCGTGTTCCACAGGTGTTGCTGAATCCTATAAGCTAACCAATCTTGGTTGGATGATTGTATCTGCTTTGTCTAGATCAACCGACAGTGAATCACAAAGCAGTATCCCAGGTTGGGCAGGCTACAAATCACTTGTGTCATCTAGTCAGTCACTGACTCAAGTCGGTGCCTTGCCTGTACTTCCAGAGGTCACACATTAGTGGTCTACCATGCTGACTGTGATGTTGGAAGCGTCTCAGTTGAAGAGCTTGGCAGTTGGTGAAAACCACCCAACTGTCATTAACCTTTGACATAGACCTGTAAGAGAAGGCAGTACAGTTGCTAGATGCAAGACCTAACTTGAAAAGAGAAGTTGTTCCGAGACTTGGGGAGCTGCATGCTGGATAGCTACACTGAGGGCACTCGGAGCCTCAATAGAAAATTCTGGCATAGATGCTACATAAATGGGCAGATGTATATGGGCCTGCTGCAATGAGACAGATCCTCAAGTGCAGCCACTACAAGAAAGCACTCCGTGCACATGTCCACTCTTACATGGTTCTGTATAAACTTGCTCCAGAACAGTTCTTCACAGAGATGCCACAACTAAAATAAATCTGCTTGAAACCAGAAAATTAATTAGAGGAAGCCTGCAGAAACAGCTTCTGGGACAAGTGATGGAGCAGAATGCATCAGAATTGCTAACACTCACCTGCTTCAAGTCTTGACCCACAAAGATGTCATTCAACAGCTGAAGAAGTGGGAAGCTCAGAAATCATCTATGAGACAAACTTCTTCTTTTATTGGTTTTTGGTGTTCACAATCACTAATTTGACATAAGCTTTGGATTATTTGGGCATGGAAACATAGGATTAGCATTTAGAATTAAGTTTCTATGTCAATTACAAGCTGATATGTTCAGAAATTCTTATTTTATGTCAGCCATTTTGAAAATCCAAAATGGCGGCGATGCAGGCATTTGTGCAAATGCAAACATTGATTTTCATATTCCTGATTCCATAAGCTTCTCAAAAATGTACTGGTTTGCTAATCTCCATAAAATTTGAACGAAAGTGTTTTTATTGGCATAGTGAACCAGGCTATTCAGTTCCCAAAGATAACACCCCCTAAGTGGAACTGTTTGAGCTCTCATTTTGAAACACCTGATGTGCAGGCAGTAGAATATTTGTGATGTGCTCGATGCAATTTTACAAAAACAAATATATATTTTTGTATGCATGGAAGAGCTAGAAAAGGGCTTTATTTTGAAGAGCGAGAGCAGAATGGAATGGAATAAAATGGAAAGGGGGTAACAGGGTAGACATGAGATCGAGGGGAGGGGGAGAAAGACATATGGGGGTGAACAAGCTGCACACAAGCTGAATGAAACACAGCAATAAGAGAAAGGGGGAAAGCGGGGATGAAACAGAAAAGGAACAAACTAACCGACATGACCAAAATAAATGAGGTGAAAGTGAGGAGGAATATATTTTTAACAATAACCTGGAAAAGGAGGTTGCTTGGAAATTGCATCGTTTGGAGTAGAAGGATCATGAATGTGGATGGGGGATGACTTTAGGTAGTGGTCAACAGCTGTCTTTCAGCCCTGAAGGGAAGAATGGGACTGAACAGACTGGTGAAGTCGGTTCCACAGTTGAGAGAAAAGAGGAACAAATGAGTGGAGGTGAACAGTAAGCCTGGATTTTGAGAGTTTAACAAGATGAGGGTTACTGGTAGACCATGTGCTCCCTGCAGAAACTGGGTACGGACAGAGCCAAGAGAGGTCAGAGGGTGCAAGAGAAAAAGGAGGTGGTAGAATAAAGAGAGGTAACCACCTTGCCAGCGATGTAAAAGTAACAGGCCTAGACACTCAGCTTTGTCGTGGGAGATCGCAATGATTTTGAGGGTCTTGCTTTGAACGGCATCAAAAAGGGTAAGGTGTGAGGCAGGGGTGCCATCCCAAAAGGGAGAGCAGTACTCCATCAAGCTAAAATTAAGTCCTTGAAGGTTATCAAAGGTTGACTGGCCAAAGGATGGCCACCCCCGGGGATGGACAGAGCCAAGAGAGGGCAGAGGGTGCTTGACCAAAAAGGAGGCTGTAGAATACAGGGAGGCCACCAACTTGCCTGTGATGCAAAAGTAACAGGACTGGACACTCAGCTTCGTCGTGGGAGATCACAATGATTTTGAGGGTTTTGCTTTGTGCAGCACCAAAAAGGGCAAGGTATGAGACAGGGGCACCATCCCATGGAGGAGAACAGCATTCAACTAAGCTATAAATGAAGGCCTTATAGGTTGTCAAAACTTGACTTGCCAAGGGAAGATCTTGAAAAGTAGGCGGCTGGCTTTGGGAGTCATCTTGGAAATATTATCTGCCCAAGAAAGATCATGCCTGATGGTGAGGCCCAGAAGCTTGAGTGACTGAACTTGTTCAAGTAGTTGTTGAGGAAGTATACGTGAGGGTTTGCTAGATGGTCCTTTCGGAGAGACAGGGTGAGTGTGTGTGATTTGTCAGGGATGAAAGGCATATTCTAAGCGTTGGACCAGCTCCTGATTATATCATGGTCTGCAGAGGGGGAAGAGGTTGCTGCCTGCCTGTCTGAAGGATTAGAAATTATACGTCAGAGCGTAGAATCATCAACAAAGAGATGAGCAGGATTTTCCAGGGAATCAGAAATATCATTATTGAAGTTGTGGAACAAGACTGGGCCCAAGACACTCCAGCCTTGATAAGGAGAGGAGATGAGTGGACCCCGTTGAGAGCTACACTCTAAATACGGGAGTGGAGGTAGTCAGCGATTCATGAAAGGAGGTGGTCCTGGATGCCATAATCAGAGAGTTTATAGATCAAGGCTGGGTGCCAGACTGTATAAAATGCTCGACGTATATCCAGAAAGACAGCGTTGATCCCATGTCTGAAAATGAAGGCTTCCATCCATTGTTTGGAGATGTAGCAATTTACTGCCGGCCCCACATTGCCATGACAGCCTTCAATCTCCTTCCATGTTCAGAAAATACAAATAATTCAAAGGCATCTTCAAAGCTACTTTTCTGTGCAGAAAGAATGTCCATTAATGTATTTTTTTTTTTTTTTAGCAAGTGTGAATTATCAGGAAACTGTGAATTCATCTCCTGTGAAGCCATGATTCATCTCACCAGGATGGAATTGCAATTCCTGTCATTTGAAGTTACCATTGCTTGTCGTGAGGCATCGGAGATCATTGCTTGAGGCTTCTTGTATTTATTTTTGCAAAGAATGCATGGAATTATCTTCGTGATTGTCCATGGTCCCGATACTTTGAAGCCTCAATGTAACTTTTGTTTGGTCTGGAAGGGGCTTAAGACACGACCACGATGTGCGGAGTAGCATCGTGTGTAGAATAGACCAGATCAGCAGAGCAGATTAACTCCCCTACCCCCTACCACCAATCCCCATGTAAAGGTCACAAAAGAGCCAGGTGGGTTTTTATTGACAATCCAATAAAGTAAGGGTAATTCTCATCAGACTGTCGGTTTCCTAAACACTGCTGTCTTCAGCTGGATTTGAATCCACAACCTTGAAGGTGCTGGTTGAAAGGCCATTGTCCTCTCCACTAACCCACTCCTGCATTTTTTTTTGTGTTTGCCTTTGAGAACACTTTCAACAATGAAAGAAAACTCTGAAGACCAATAGTTGATCAAGAATGACTTTGTTTTAATATGTATGCAGTATCCACATGTGCTGTTTGTTATATAAACATCATTTGCACCTCAAGTATTTATCATTGAACCAAATATTTGGATAATTGTTTTTTGAATTTTTGGTGCTTCATTACATCGACGTTGTACATATTTACCCAATGTGAATTATTTTTCTTTTTTTTTCTTGTATTTGCTTTTCTTTATTCATCTATTAATCACGCACTCACTCAGCAAGTAATTATCTGATCGAGATTCTGTTTCCAGTTTAGTCATTTGGTTACATCCTGATGTGGCAGTGCCTTTCCGGCGGAGAGAGTGTCCCTGAAAGGGACACACACACACACACACACACACACACACACACACCCTGCATACACACACACACAACCCTGCGTACACACACACACTCTGCATACACACATCCTGCATATACACACATACACACTCTGCATACACACCAACATGCACACACACAACACACACACACACCCTGCATAACACACTCTGCAACACATACACACCACCCATACACACACACTCTGCAATACCAGCATCCTGCATACACACACACACACATACACACACATACACACACTCTCATACACACATACACACATACACACACACATATACACACACACACACACATACCATACACACACATACACACACCCATACACACATACAACACACACATACACACATACACACATCCTGCATATAACACATACACACTGCATACACACACACACACCCTACATACACACACACACACACCCTACATACACACACACACAACACACACCACACACACATACACACACATAACACAAGGATTTCTTACATTTTAACTGTAGTTACGGTTCTGACCCATGGTAGAGGTCCATGATGTGTCGCTTTATTACAGTGCGGCGACATCGCGTTGTTTATATATATTGGCTATTCTGTCCTGTGTCTTCTGTCACACTTATTGTTGGGTGTGATGTGGGCGGAGATTGCCGGTGGATTGTGGGCGGAGATTGCCGGGTGGATTGTGGCGGAGATTGCCGGGTGGATTGTGGCGGAGATTGCCGGGTGATTGTGGCGGAGATTGCCGGTGGTTGTGGGCGAGATTGCCGGGTGGATGGGGCGGAGATTGCCGGGTGTGTTGTGGGCGAATTGCCGGGTGGATTGTGGCGGAGATTTGCCGGGTGGATTGTGGGCGGAGATTGCCGGGTGATTGTGGGCGGAGATTGCCGGGTGTATTGTGGCGGAGATGCGGGGGGATTGTGGCGGAGATTGCCGGGTGTATTGTGGGCGGGGATTGCCTGGTGGATTGTGGCGGAGATTGCCGGGTGGATTGTGGGCGGAGATTGCCGGGTGGATTGTGGCGGAGATTGCCGGGTGGATTGTGCGGATTGCCGGGTGGATTGTGGGCGAGATTGCCGGGTGATTGTGGGCGGAGATTGCCGGGTGGATTGGTGGCGGAGAATTTGCCGGTGGATTGTGGGCGGATATGCCGGTGGATGGGGCGGAGATTGCCGGTGGGTTGTGGGCGGAGATTGCCGGGTGAATTGTGGGCGGAGATTGCCGGGTGGATTGTGGGCGAGATTGCCGGGTGGATTGTGGGCAAGATTGCCGGGTGATTGTGGGCGGAGATTGCCGGTGAATTGTGGCGGGAGATTGCCGGGTGAATGTGGGCGGGTTAATGCGGAAGAGCGATGTTTTCGTGTGACGCTGGAAGTTGATTTTCTGAGCAGGAAGTGATGATCTTCCTGTTCCGTTAGTTGTTGACGCGCAGCGTTGTAACTCTCGTTCTTCATTGTTTTTCACCAGAAGTGTTTTTAAGACGTCTTGTGGAGGTGATTTCTTCCTCTTTTGGTGACAGAAGTGGTTATTACAGCGCGGCGACATCGCGCTGTTATATATTGGCTATTCTGTCCTGTGTCTTCTGTCACACTTATGGCCACGTACGTCCCTTTGATCTGAGAGCTATAAATAGAAATGTGTCCAACGTCACAACTCTTCCCATCATGCATGCTAATTCACCGTGTCTACATTTAAATTTTATAACTGCAAAATTGTTTCATCATTCTTAACCTGGACTTTTACTGCCCCAGCGCGCGCGATATCGAAGTATTCGCTTCTTGTTTATTTATATTTCGCTTCAATTAACTAATTCTTTTCTTTTCTTTTTTGTCTCCGTTTTCAATTTTTACAATATTTTTCAATCATTAAATGCTTCCATTATTTATTTATTTTATGTGGTCTTGGTGTCCTTGTTGTGCCGCTTTTTAGAAAACGTTTGTTTCCATTATGAGGCAGAATTTCAAGTGCAACCATTTGGCTAATATTATGAGTTGGCTGCACCGGGAAATATCAGCGATGATCTCCGATCGCAGCCCGCTAGATAACTACTTGTGATTAATGTTATTATGATTTGATCATTGCTTCGTTTAGTTGCAGTTCATTATTAGTGTTTGGTGACAAGGGATCGAGGCCTGATGGTTTGCTTGCTCATCACACAGCTTTTTGACAGCTGAGCCCGTGAGAGGGCACTGCAGTGCTGTCACCTTTGAACACAACACGTGTCTTTGGCAACAAACCATTGCTGATTCCATTTGGGGTCTTTTTGTTGATGACATACACTTGGGAAAGTTGAATTGGGGAAAGGGAAGCTAAGTGAGGATAACAGAAGAATGTCGAGGTGAAGGGCGAGGGACCGGCGAGAGAAGGGAAAGAAGCTTGGTCGGAAAATGGAGTAAGTGGAGTGGAAGGAGCATGTAAGGAGCATTTGGAATTGGTAGGGGGGGGGGGTGGGTGAAAATAATTCTCCATTTGCAAATTAAATAAAAATATGGTCCCTTTTGATGTCGAGCAAAAATAATTAAAAAGAAAGTGTAGATCGCACTTATAAGTATGAAGAGTTGAACAAAACATAACTTGAAGCATGATGGGAATTTGTTGCAAGCTGGTTCTTTCCAGAAGAAAAATACTGCACCTGCATTAGCTCATGGAAATCCTGGCATCGATGCAGGTAGCTGATCAGAAACATGTAAATAAAATAACTCAATCGTACAGGTATTGGAACTCGTGTAAGAGCAGAAGAACACAATGCAGAGTGTCAACAAACACAAAATGAGGTGAAGGGAAAATGGTGGAACAATAACTTTTGGATGCACCGTGACACAAAGGAGGGCAGGAGGGGGGTATGTGGGTGAAAAGTGGGAACATGGTCCCATCGGGTGTTGTGAAGCTTAGCGGAAGCAATGGGAGGGAGCATGAGGTGGCAGTGAGCTTGAAACCTTGGAGGAAAGAATGGTATTCAGCAAACTTGAAATCCTGAACGAAAGAACAATCAGCAGCAGACGTGAAATCATGGAGGGAAAAACTGTGTGCAGCATGCTTGAAATTTGGGAGGAAAGAACAAACAATGGGCAGCTGGGTGGGAAGACCAGTGGGAAGCAGACTTTAAATACTGGAGGAATGAACAGTGGGCGGCAGACTTGAAATTCTGAAGGAAAGAACAGTCAGCAACAGATGTGAAATAATGGATGGATGTAAAGTGGGCAGCAAACCTGAAATTTTGGAGGAAAGAACAGTGGGTGGCTGGAAGGCAAGGACAGTGGGCAGCAGATGAAGTCTTGGGGGTAAGAACTATGAGCAGCAGACTTGATCTCATGGAGGGAAGAATGGTGGGTGAGCAGCAGATTTGAAATCCTAGTGGGAATAACTCGAAGCAAAAGACACGAGAAGACTTTTGGCAAAACCCATGACGGAGTTTTAAAGCACATTTGTCGGTCAGAGCAATTATGGTAATGGCAAAATGCATGACTTGCACATCTTTCAACTATTTCCATGAAAATAATAAACTTATGCCACTAGCGCTATCTGGCCGAGCAATACAGTATCTCAGCCAAAAGTCATTCAATATTTTCGCATCGTTTGAGGAGAAGGGTCAGCGTAGAGTTTTGCTTTCTTTAATTCCAGCAATGTTCATATCTGACGTGTTGTCAGGCCAAGCCAATTAATCACCCGCCCTGCACATCGCCTTCACTGAGTGCTGCAATTAATCAGGCCTTGGCCCTAATTTCATTAACATTCTTTCTCGAAACTTGATAGCGACCAATGTTAATTCGCCGGTGCCAAACTGATTGCGGAAACGAGGCGAGGGTGCGCTCGCCACGAAACACGTGTGGCGAGACAATGCGCCATTCTGCGGTGGGTTTTTAATTGGTTTCACTGATAAATTGCTTGTCAGCTCGCGAGGATTATCTAATTGCGGTGTGTGCGAAGAATGGAAAATTCAGTTGGTGATACAAGGAAAGCCTTTGGGGAATTAGGGATACAGAAAATTGGAGCTTCATGCTGTGACAAGCACCTTGTGTATATATACAAGGAGCTCAAGACCCACACGAGCCTTTAATTCCTCAGTGCTTTTGAAAGGATTCAACCCCAAAAGTTTTGACCCAAGGCAGAGATGGTCAAGCCTCCAATTATTGCAGAATCCCTTGCAAAGTCGTGTAACGCAATTAGTCGAGGAGCAATTGCGCCTAATGATTTTACGTGGCGGTGGGAAAACGCTGTAGGTTCCCCACATGATGTGCTGTAGTCGAGACCTTCGTGTCGTTGGCAGGTGGAAGCATTTGCTCTTGCTTCGGTGAAAGTACATGATGTATTGCAATTCTTCGTGGTGTTTTTTTTTTGGAGAATAACCTTTTAAAAAATGATTTTAAGTCACAACAATTTAAATTGAACATCTTTTTCGCAGAAAGGAACATACATTAATTGGTATGCACAACAAAAAATGCAATTTAAATTGCTCTTGTAAAAGTGCCTGCTGATAAAATTAATGGTAAACCTGAGGGACTCCAGTTGGTTATTTCTTATTCTTCCTGTTATTTTTTTTTTGTGTGTGAATACAATCTTGTAACTGTGGTACAATTTACATTAATTTGTAATTGTACATTTGTATGTTTTACAGATGCCCCCATTTATTACCCTGTAGTTAATGCGCCAATTTCATTAGAATGTTTCATTAAACATTTGTTGCTTTATCAATTTGTTCCTGAGAGCTTCCCTCATTCTTCAAATCTGTTTCCGCAAATGGCAAAATATTGGAACTGTATCACAATACCTCGGCGTAAAATATGTGCGTTCATCGTATATAATGGGGTAGTTATTGTACAAATGCGCATCCGACTATAGATTTATGGGTCAGGAAGAAATGATTGCTCAGACCCAAAATGCACAGCAGCTCTGTCATAAAAATGCTTTCTTAATAGATGTATCACTTCCTCCACCTTCACATTTTACAACAACAACAACAACAACAAAAAGGTGTAATCCTTTGTACATGCTTGAAGAGACTATATGAGAGCATTATCAAAGAGCATCGCTTCGGGTGTGTTTGACTTTGAGACGGATGTCGATGAAGAGCCCTTTCAGTGAGGTTTTCTGCTTCGGACGTCGATCGATCTATAGCTGGGGGGACTTGATGATTGTCTTTTGGTGTGTTCTCCACTTTGTCGGTTCAAAGTCCAAAGTGCGCAGCTGTCAGAAGGCAAACGGCGGAGAGTGATGGTTATACAAACTTGGCGCTGGATCTTTAAACAAAATTGCTACCAGACCCCAAAAGCGTTCAAAGATGTGCCGGCACAGGGCTAAAAAGCCGGGGCTCACCTCTAGGGCGGTAAGCTCCGGTTTCAGATCTCAAGGTAAGGCTGTAATTGCAAAATGGAGCAATTAACAAATTATTGACCCTCTGACAAACCCAGACCGACACTCCATGGGGAACAAATTGTTAAAAAATATTTTGAGCATTGCCAAGCGGTCTCGGTGAGTGATGTAATTTCAGTAAAACCTTTGTGCTATATCGTCCCAACATTTTTCTTGAGGACTGCTTTCAGAAGAGACATATACATGGGATCAAATAACACGTTCAGACACAGAAATGTACAAGCACCCTTGTTGAACCGTGGTGTTTTAAAAACTTGCGATTGAATCGGTCCACAAGGTTTTATTCAAGGAGCTGTTCGAGGATGTGGACCGTATGATGCGAAAGTAGTTTTGATCGTCGGCTCAAACAAGACTTTCTCCACTCGAGTTCATTCATAGTTATCTTGACTACATCAAGACCATATACCATTCCCCCACACCCAACCCCCTCTTAAACAGGCTCACAGGTGTCGCTCAGGGCGAAAAATAAATCTCTGCACTTTGTTGAAGGAAGAGCAAGATCATTCAACTGCAAACGGATTACATAGCGAGGGGGAAGAGACGGTGCGATGATCTGTCCACCATTGAAAGTCCTGTTGCCTTTTTGCTTCGGGGCATTTTCCAAGTTCTCCACCTGGGTATTCCTGAATTTCTGAACAGGGTGTTAGTTATGAATTCAATAAGGTCCAAGTCGAGGAGCCGTCACTCATTGCTTTTCCTTTCTTGACATACTCTTTCTTTCTTTTTTTTCAACAAATTAAACGTGAAGTTAATTCTACTCCTACCTCCCCACCTCGCTTTGTTGTTTTTTTTCTCATCTTGATTCCAACTCCCCCCTCCCTCATTCTCACACTCCTGCCGGCTCACCATAAACACAACCCTCTTCCACACGCGACAGAAAGTCCACTTGTGAGTTTTGGCATAGAGGCCAAAAGGGCAGCAGATATTCCTCAAGGTTATCATTGTCGAGCGAAACATGCGGAACACTTTGTACCTAACATTTATTATTACGTCACTGGCACGATGGATTTCCAAGAACGTTTGTAGCACGTCGATTGCCAAGAACACGGTCACAGGTAAAACGTCCTCCCTTGTAACTTCACGGCTTTCCGTTTTGCATATGATGAGTTCAGCATTTGAAGGGTTAATATTTGTTGGCTGTCCTGATTACCTGTCACATCTATTGCTGGTGACAGATGAAAATTATGCCTCCTTCCTGCTTATGCAGCCAATCAGGCTGCTCGCGCAATAAACACTGACCTTTTCCAACTTAATTGTTTGGAAAAGGGCATCTCGAAAACGGTTTTCGAGTCGTGAATCTGGCACGTGTGCGATAGATTTCTACTCTGTTGTAGCAACTAATTAAGAAACAGTTTCTCCCTCTATTCTCTGTTATTAAGAACTACAAACATCGTCAAAGTATTGTTTTTCTCGATGAACCAATCAAGGGCGTATTTACGGCTGCAGTGTTATTGACAAAAACAAAGGGGTCACTTTTAATCTGTTTGTCTTGATTGTACCTTAATCATGTTGTAATAACATACTGATTAAACGCGTTTGTCAGTCGCTCAGCCAAAAGGGAATCCGACGATGCGATTTCCATCGCAGAGTTTTTTTGCATCATGCTTGGCTGTACTGCATAATAGCTTTTTGAATAATGACCGGCTTTAGAGGCTGCTAACATAAGGCTCAGCAGATGCCTGATGTCAACCACTGAGATTGCAAATTTCACATCTTTTTAAAATTCTGCCCCGTTTCCTAGGAACCAAGGGAGAGAGGCAGAGGGGGGAAAAAATCTTGCATTTCGAAGACGACTTTACTAAATCCACAATTTAGCTCTCTCTCTCTCATCCTCTCTCTGGTTCTCTCTCTCTGGTTCTCTCCTCTCTCTGGTTCTCTCTCCTCTCTCTCTGGTTCTCTCTCTCTCTCTTCTCTCTCTCTCTCTCTCTCTCTCTCTCTCTCTCTCTCTCTCTTCTCTCTCTCCTCTCCTCTCCTCTCTCTTCTCTCTCTCTCTCTCTCTCTGTCTCTCTCTCTCTCTCTCTCTCTCTCTCTCTCTCTCTCTCTCTCTCTCTCTCTCTCTCCTCTCTCTCTTCCCCCCCCCCCCTCCTCTGGTTCTCTCTCCTCTCTCTCTCTCTCTCTCTCTCTCTCTCTCTCTCTCTCTCTCTCTCTCTCTCTCTCTCTCTCTCTGTCTCTCTCTCCTCCCCCCCCCCCCCCCCCCCCACCCCCCCCCCCCCCCCCCCTCTGTCTCTCTCCGTCTCTCTCTCTCTCTGTCTCTCTCTCTCTCATTTCAATAACACGAACAAGATACGCACATTTGTTTGTCACTCTTCTCTGTGCCCCTCTCCAGGAAGGTGCATATTATGTCTGTTGATCTTGATTGCAATCTTGCACTGCCAAGCACTTGTATTTCATCCACTGCCATTCCCAGGGCAATTTTAAGTGAAAATTCAATGAGCGTTCGGAGTTTCAGTCTCCATCAGGACGAGGCAGCCGACGATAGGTGTGACTCACAAAAAAATCCCATTTCCCCATACCGGTTCAATCCTTTCCCTCTGAGCTGAGGAACAACTGCCTTGCCCAACGGCAGCAGAAACAATTTCGCCAACCGTTTGTTTTTCTTTCTCGGTTTATACTCCCTGCTCTCGAGCCGTGACGAGGTCCAGAGGTTAACAAAAAATGCAAATGTATTGCATCGGCTTAATGAGATATTTTGACTTCGCGGACGAAATTTACTTAATTATTCCAGCACATCCAAAGATGAAGAAAAGTAACTGAGATACGAAAATGGCTGAGAAGGCCAGGACTGTTTTCTCCTTCTCAATTAGGCTCCAAATGAGATTTGGTGATAGCGTGGAAATGAAGTGTCAGCGCCCTGTCCAGTGAGTATTAAGCAGGGCGTCCCGCGCCTGTCGCAGATAATTAAGCAGAAAGTACCTTTGTGCGTGAAAGGCATTGATGCTTGCGCCACAAAGCCGAGAGAAATGCTTCCCTGCAAATGCCCCATGGCGGCACCGAGCACATTTTCAGAAACACTGAACCCCTTTGCTTTAAAAGCTGCACTTTTTTTAATGAGTTTGCGGCCGAGCGCAAAACAATCATTTTACGAGGACGTGCCATGGCAGAACTGTGCACATCGCATTGACGTGTAAGGCAGTGACAAAATTACATTCTACAAGCCTTGCAACACCAGGTGTGTGAAAGTGTGTGTGTGTGTGTGTGTATGTAGTCTTCTCCGAGTCTTCTCCGACTTCTCGTCAGGTCTTCTCCGACTGCTGGTGACTGTTCATGATCCGATTTCTCCAAACATCCCTGCACTGCTTCCTGAAACTCTGGCAGAGAGAGCTTGGTTGCAGCTTTCACCCCATCCATCCATCAGGTACAATGTTTGCCTCTTTTCTTCCCTCAACCACACCCAGCATGGTTGACTGCTCAAGATTTTTCATTTTCTGCACACATGATGTGTCCAAATTATGACAGTTTCTGTTTTCGCATCAGCGCTTCTGATGTACATGGTGATCTAATTTCTACAAACACCGATTTGTTTGTTCTTCTTGCAGTCGGTCCACGTGATTTTTAACATTAACCTCCAAAACCACATTTGAAAACTATCAACCATCTTCCTTTCTTTATTTTTCACTCTTCATGATTCACATCCACACATTGGAACTGGAAATACCAGAACATCCAGCAACCTCCTCTTGGTTTGTTTTGTCACATCTTTGTCTTTCCAGATCTCCATCAATCCTGACATTGTTGTTCTCCCCAACACTAATCATCTGTTAATTTCTCCTCCACATTCTCCACTCAATTCAATAGTAGAACTCAGGAAGATAAAACTTTCCACTATTTCTACGTGATCGTCTGCCAATCTGAACACGTCGATCTTCTCGGTGGACAAGATTTTAATAGTTCTTAGGTTGAAATAAAGACAAGATTTTTCACTTTCATTCTTCACTGTCTGCAGCAGTTTCATTGAGTCCTCTTTACGTTCTGCCAACAGAGCAGGATCGTCAGCTTACCTTGGGTTGGTGTTAAATCTTCCTCCAATCCTGACTCCAACCTCTATGTCATCCAAGTTTGATTTCCTCACGATGTACTCGCTATATGGATTGAGCAAGTGAGGACAAATAATGTACCCATGTCTAACCCCTTTTCCAATATGGGACTTTCAAATTGACGTAATCCTCTCCAGAATGCTTTGTGTGCGTGCACAGAAACCGCTAGAAACAACAGTCTTTGGGGGCATGTCAATGTATGTTACAGCTGCCCGTATTGCAAACTCCTGACGATGTGGTCCGGTGCAAGGCCCGAACTGTGAACAAGGCCCGAACCGAACAGTGTGGTCCAGTGCAAGGCCTGAACTGCGCCACGAAGGTTAACGGGATTCCCCAGCGGAGCACCATGGCCAAAACACCAATCGTGATAGAGAACAGTCACCATGCTTGCCTGGAATTGCCCCTGCACGGTAACCCCGTGCCCACACAGACACGGAGGACACAACATAATGGCGTAACCACTTTTTTTCATTTTCTTTCGTTTTCACGCTTATCCATCTACTATCATTCTCATTGTTATGGAGAAACGAAAGTAGGTGACAGTAACTGGTAACAAACACTGGGGAAGAGTACATAAGCTTAAACAAAATACTTAAATGGTCACTTAACATGTGGGAGGCACAGAAAATCATGCACTCATAGTCAGGTATGCTGAGACCATCACCGGGTAGACTGCCCTCCGGTTTCGGGGATTATTCTGCCCCATGACAGTATTTATGCGAGCATTGTGACAACAATATGGTTCTAAGCATCCAAAATATAATCCTTGAAGTGTTTGGACTGGTAGCGCAGATGGTTGGAGCGTCTTGGTGTACAGCCAGTTGGGGAGACCGTTGGATGATCCTCACAGGTGTCACGGATGGTCTCAATAGATTGGGAGCAATCAGGTCCATGGGTGTTAAGTTTTTGGTGATGTACAGAACCAGGATCTAGTACTTGGCTGATAGGGATTGGCAAGGATCCAGCACTGTTGGTGGTGAAGACAATCATAGGGGATGAATGGGGGATCTGGTGGTTTTGTTGCTGGTTGAAGGAAAACGTCCTCGGTATGCAGTGAACCACCATGCACCCGATTGCGAGGGAGTGGAAGCGTATCCTTCCGGTAGTCCAGGACTTTGTAGCATTCAGACTTTTTGACCCGATAAGCTGCACTCCTCAATTGGGACCCCACAAACTTGCGTATGTTGCACCAGGGTCCATCTGTGGCAGAGACGAGGTAGCGGTTTTCTTGCACATGACTTGTTGCGGTCGGAGTACAAATAGACCAAATCGCCGACTTCCACTGACACATTGGCCTCGAAAGACCCCATGGGTGCCTTAGACTTCTCACTATGGGGGTGGTTTATGGAGCGAAGGTGGTGTTGAGCTTGTATCATTTGTAGGTCTGAGAAAGGGATTTGCAAGATTGGTGAAATGATCCCGCTGGCACACAATCTCTCGGGCTGAGAGGCCCCATGCACGAATTCGTGAATTCATACTTGCGGTGGCCAGTGCGAGGGTTGGGTGGGGTTACTGGTCCTCCCATTGGCTCCTGTCGTAGGAGTTCGTCTTCACATTCACAGTCTTCACTGGGGGGTCTCCAGTGGACTGCTTGATAATGGTGTGGGGTGCGCTGCGCAATGCAGCACACTGGTGGCACCTCGGGGTTACTTGGTCGATTGCTCTGTCCAAGTCAAGAGCGTAAAAATAGCGGTGAATCACGGATCTGAGTTGAAGAGAGAGATTTCTTTTTTGTCTCGTTCAGTATTTACAATATTTTTCACTCATTAATATGCTTCATTATTTATTTATTTTATGTGGTCCTTGGTGTCTTAGTTGTGCCGCTTTTTAGAAAACGTTTGTTCCATTATGGCAGAAATTTCAAGTGCAAGCATTTGGCTAATATTAGATGTTGGCTGCACCGGGAAAATATCAGCGATGATCTCCGATCGCAGCCCGCTAGATAACTACTTGTGATTAAAGTTATTATGAATTTGATCATTGCTTCGTTTAGTTTTGCAGTTCATATTAGTGTGGTGACAAGGATCGAGGCCTGATGGATTTTGCTTGCTCATCACACGCTTTTTGACAGCTGAGTGCGGCGTGGAGGGCACTGCAGTGCTGTCACCTTGAACACAACACGTGTCTTTGCAACAAACCATTGCTGTTTCCATTTTGGGGTCTTTTTTTGTTGATGACATACACTTGGGAAAGTTGAATTGGGGAAAGGAAGCTAAGTGAGGATAACAGAAGAATTGTCGAGGTGAAGGGCGAGGGACCGGCGAGAGAAGGGAAAGAAGCTTGGTCGGAAAATGGAGTAAGTGGAAGTGGAAGGAGGCATGTAAGGAGCATTTGGAATTGGTAGGGGGGGGGGGTGGGTGAAAAAATAATTCTCCATTTGCAAATTAAATAAAAATATGGTCCCTTTTGATGTCGGATGCAAAAATAATTAAAAAGAAAGTGTAGATCGCACTTATAAAGTATGAAGATTGAACAAAAACTAACTGAAGCATGAAATGGGAATTTGTTGCAAAGCTGGTTCTTTCCAGAAGAAAAATACTGCCCTGCATTAGCTCATGGAAATCCTGCATCGATGCAGGTCGCTGATCAGAAACAGTAAAAATAACTCAATCGTACAGGTATTGGAACTCGTGTAAAGAGAAGAACACAATGCAGAGTGTCAACAAACCACAAATGAGGTGAAGGGAAAATGGTGAACAATAACTTTTTTGATGCACCGTGACAACAAAGGAAGGGCAGGAGGGGGGTATGTGGGTGAAAAAGTGGAAAACATGGTGTCGCATCGGGTGTTGTGAAGCTTAGCGGAAAGCAAATGGGAAGGGGAGCAATGAGGTGGCAGTGAGCTTTGAAACCTGGAAGGAAAGAATGGTAATTCAGCAAACTTGAAATCCTGAACGAAACAGAACAATCAGCAGGCAGACGTGAAATCATGGAGGGAAAAACTGTGTGCGCATGCTTGAAATTTGGGAGGAAAGAACAAACAATGGGCAGCGGGTGGGAAGACCAGTGGGAAGCAGACTTAAATACTGGAGGAATGACAGTGGGCCGGCAGACTGTAATTCTGAGGAAAGAACAGTCAGACAACAGATGTGAAATAATGGATGGATGTAAAGTGGGCAGCAAACCTTTGTTAATTTTGGAGGAAAGCAGTGGGTGGCGAAGGCAAGGACAGTGGGCAGCAGATGAATTCTTGGGGTAAGACTCATGAGCAGCAGACTTGATCTCATGTGAGGGAAGAATGGTGGGTGAGCAGCAGATTGAAATACCTTATGTTGGGAATAACTCGAAGCAAAAGACACAGAAGACTTTTGGCAAAAACCCATGACGGAGTTTTAAAGCACATTTGTCGGTCAGAGCAAAATTTATGGTAATGGCAAAATGCATGACTTGCACATCTTTCAACTATTTCCATGAAAATAATAAACTTATGGCCACTAGGCGCTATCTGGCCGAGCATACAGTATCTCAGCCAAAAGTCATTCAATATTTTCGCATCCGTTTGAGAGAAGGGTCAGCGTAGAGTTTTGGCTTTCTTAATTCCCAGCAATGTTCATATCTGACGTGTTGTCAGGCCAATGACAATTAATCACCCGCCCTGCACATCGCCTTCACTGAGTGCTGCAATTAATCAGGCCTTGGCCCTAATTTCATTAACATTCTTTCTCAAACTTGATAGCGACCAATGTTAATTCGCCGGTGCCAAACTGATTGCGGAACGAGGCGAGGGTGCGCTCGCCACAAACACGTGTGCGAGACAATGCGCCATTTCTGCGGTGGGTTTTTAATTGGTTTCACTGATAAATTGCTTGTCGCTTCGGAGGCTATCTAATTGCGGTGGTGTGCGAAGAATGGAAAATTCAGTTGGTGATACAAGGAAAGCCTTTGGGGAATTAGGGAATACAGAAAATTTGGAGCTTCATGCTGTGACAAGCACCTTGTGTATATATACAAGGAGCTCACAAGACCCACACAGCCTTTAATTCCTCAGTGTTTTGAAAAGGATTCACCCAAAAGTTTTTTGAGAACCCAAGGAAGTGGTCAAGCCTCCAATATTGCAAGAATCCCTTGCAAAGTCGTGTAACGCATTAGTCGAGGAGCAATTGCGCCAATGGAATTTTAACGTGGGGGTGGGAAAACGGCTGTAGGTTCCCCCACATGATGTGCTGTAGTCCGGAGACCCTTCGGTCCGTTGGCAGGTGGAAGCATTTGCTCTTGCTTCGGAAAGTACATGATGTATTGCAATTCCTTCCGTGGTGTTTTTTTTTTGGAGAATAACCTTTTAAAAAATGTTTTAGTCACAACAATTTAAATTGAACACTTTTTTCGCAGAAAGGAACATACATTAATTGGTATGGTCACAACAAAAAATGCAATTTAAAATTGCTCTTGTAAAATGCCTGCTGATAAAATTAATGGTAAACCTGAGGGACTTCCCAAGTTGGTTATTTCTTATTCTTCTGTTATTTTTTTTTTTGGTGTGAATAGCAATCTTGTAACGTGGTACAATTTACATTAATTTGTAATTGTACATTTGTATGTTTACAGATGCCCCCATTTATTAACCCTGTAGTTAATCGCCAATTTCATTAGAATGTTTCATTAAACATTTGTTGCTTTATCAATTTTGTTCTGAGAGCTTCCCTCATTCTTCAAAATCTGTTTCGCAAATGGCAAAATATTGAACTGTATCACAATACCTCGGCTAAAATATGTGCGTTCATCGTATATATGGGGTAGTTTATTGTACAAAATGCCGCATCCGACTATAGATTTATGGGTCAGGAAGAAATGATTGCTCAGACCCAAAATGCCAGCAGCTCTGTCATAAAAAATGCCTTTTCTAATTGATGTATCACTTCTCCTTCCACCTTCACATTTTACACAACAAACAACACAACAAAAAGGTGTAATCTTTGTACATGCTTGAAAGAGACTATATGAGAGCATTATCAAAGAGCATCGCTTCGGGTGTGTTTGACTTGAGCGGAATGTCGATGAAGAAGCCCTTTCATGAGGTTTTCTGCTCGGACGTCGATCGATCTATAGCTGGGGGGACTTGATGATTGTCTTTTGGTGTGTTCTCACACTTTTGCGGTTCCAAAAGTCCAAAGTGGCAGCTGTCAGAAGCAAACGGCGGAGAGTGATGGTTATACAAACTTGGGCGCTGGATCTTAAACAAAATTGCTACAACCCCAAAAGCGTTCAAAAAGATTGCCGGCACAGGGCTAAAAAGCCGGGGCTCACCTCTAGGGGCGGTAAGCCTCCGGTTTCAATCTCAAGGTAAGGGCCCTGTAATTTGCAAAATGGAGCAATTAACAAATTTATTGACCCTCCTGACAAACCCAGACCGACACTCCATGGGGAACAAATTGTTAAAAAATATTTTGAGCATTGCAAGCGTCTCGGTGAGTGCTGTAATTTCAGTAAAACTTTGTGCTATATCGTCCCAACATTTTCTGAGGACTGCTTTCAGAAGAGACATATACATGGGATCAAATAACCGTTCAGACACAGAATGACAAGCAACCCTTGTTGAAACGTGTGTTTTTAAAAAAACTTGCGATTGAATCGGTCCACAAGGTTTTATTCAGGAGATGTTTCGAGGATGTGGCCGTATGATGCGAAAAGTAGTTTTGATCGTCGGTCAAAACACAGACTTTCTACACTCGAGTAATTCTAGTTTATCCTTGCTACATCAAGACCATATACATTCCCCCACAACCCAACCCCCTCTTAAACAGGCTCACAGTGCGCTCAGGGCGAAAAAAACTCTCTGCACTTTGTTGAAGGAAGAGCAAGATCATTCACTGCAAACGGATTACATAGCGAGGGGGAAGAACGGTGCGATGACTGTCCACCATTGAAAGTCCCTGTTGCCTTTTTGCTTCGGGGCAATTTTCCAAGTTCTCCAACCTGGGTATTCCTGAATTTCTGAACAGGGGTTAGTTTTGAATTCAATAAGGTCCAAGTCGAGGAGCCGTCACTCATTGCTTTTTTCCTTCTTTGACATACTCTTTCTTTCTTTTTTTTTCAACAAATTAAACGTGAAGTTAATTCTACTCCTACTCCCCACTGTCGCTTTTGTTGTTTTTTTTTTCTCATCTCTTGATTCCAACTCCCCCCCTCCCTCATTCTCACACTCCTGCCGGCTCACCATAAAACACAACCTGCTTCACACGCGACAGAAAGTCCACTTTGAGTTTGGCAATAGAAGGCCAAAAGGGCAGCCAGATATTCCTCAAGGTTAATCATTGTCAGCGAAACATGCGGAACATTTGGTACCTAACATTTATTATTACGTCACTGGCACGATGGATTTCAGAAACGTTTGTAGCACGTCGATTGCGCAAGAACACGGTCCACAGGTAAACTTCCTCCCTTGTAACTTCAACGGCTTTTCCGTTTTGCATATGATGAGTTCCATCATTTAAGGGTTAATATTTGTTGGCTGTCCTGATACTGTCACAATCTATTGCTGGTGACCAGATGAAATAATGCTCCTTCCTGCTTATGCAGCCAATCAGGCTGCTCGGTAAAAAAAATAAAACACGACCTTTTTTCCAACTTAATTGTTTGGAAAAGGGCAATTCGAAAACGGTTTTCGAGTCGTGAATCTGGCACGTGTGGATAGATTTTACTCTGTTGTAGCAACTAATAAAGACACAGTTTCTCCCTCTATCTCTGTTATTAAGGAACTACAAACATCGTCAAAGTATTGTTTTTCTCGATAAACGCATCAGGGCGTATTACGGCTGCAGTGTTATTGACAAAAACAAAGGGTCACTTTTAATTGTTTGTCTGATTGTACCTTAATCATGTGAATACATACTGATTAAACGCGTTTGTCAGTCTCAGCCAAAAGGGGAATCCGAGATGCGATTCCATCGAGAGTTTTTTTTGCATCAATGCTTGCTGTACTGCATAATAGCTTTTTGAATAATGACCGGCTTTAGAGGCTGCTAACATAAGGCTCAGCAGATGCCTGATGTCAACCACTGAGATTTGCAAAATTTTCACATCTTTTTATAAATTCCTGCCCCGTTCTAGGACCAAGGAGAGAGGCAGAGGGGGGAAAAAAATCTTGCATTTCGAAGACGACTTTAACTAAATCCATCAATTAGCTCTCTCTTCTCTCTCTCTCTCTCTCTCTCTCTCTCTGGTTCTCTTCTCTGGTTCTCTCTCTCTCTCTCTGGTTCTCTCTCTCTCTCTCTCTGGTCTCTCTCTCTCTCTCTCTCTCCTCTCATCTCTCTCTGGTTCTCTCTCTCTCTCTACTCTCCTCTCTTCCTCTCTCTCTCTCTCTCTCTCTCTCTCTCTCTCTCTCTCTCTCTCTCTCCTCTCCTCTCTCTCTCCTCTCCTTCTCCTCTCTCTCTCTCTCCTCCTCTCTCCTCTCTCTCTCCCCCTCTGTCTCTCTCGCGTCTCTCCTCTCTCCTGTCCTCTCTCTCTCTCATTTCAAAACCGAACAAGATACGCACATTTGTTTGTCACTTTCTCTGTGCCCTCTCCAGGAAGGTGCATATTATGTCTGTTTGAATCTTGATTGCAATCTGCACTCAAGCACTTGTATTTCATCCACTGCCATTCCAGGGCAATTTTAAGTGAAAATTCATGAGCGTTTCGGAGTTTCAGTCTCCAATGCAGGACGAGGCAGAGCCGACGATAGGTGTGACTCACAAAAAAATGCCCATTCCCCATACCGGTTAGTCCTTTCCCTCTTGAGTGAGGAACAACTGCCTTGCCCAACGGCAGCAGAAACAATTTCGCCAAACCTTTTGTTTTTCTTTCTCGGTTTTACTCCCTGCTCTCGAGCCGTGGACGAGGTCCAGAAAGGTTAACAAAAAATGCAACAAAAAGAAGCAACATAATCACACCCCACAAGAAACAAAAGCAAAAACAATAAAATGATAAAAAAAAATAATAAAAAAAAAAAAGAAACGCAAACTTACAAAAAAAATGAATGCGCAGCATCAAAACAAAGAAAATGTCAAAGAAAAAAGATAAATAGCAAAGAATAAAATGTAGCAAGCATAAAAAAATAAGCTAAAAAAGAATAACACCCAATATGTATTGCAAATCGGCTTAATGAGATATTTTTTTGACTTTCGCGGACGAAATTTATTAATTATTCCAGAACATCCAAAGATGAAAGAAAAGTAAACTGAGATACGAATGGCTGGAAGGCCAGGATGTTTTCTCCTTTCAATTAGGCTCCAATGAAAAAGATTTGGTGATAAGCGTGGCTGAAGTGTCACGCCTGTCCGTGAGATATTAGCAGGGCGCCGCGCCTGTCGGCAGATAATTAAGCAGAAAGTAACCTTTGTGCGTGAAGGCATTGATGCTTGCGCCACAAAGCCGAGAGAAATGCTTCCTGCAATGCCCCATGGCGGCACCGAGCACATTTTCAGAAACACTGAACCCCTTTGCTTTAAAAGCTGACTTTTTTACATGAGTTTGCGGCCGAGCGCAAAACAATCATTTTTTACGAGGAGTGCCATGGCAGAACTGTCCACATCGCATTGACGTGTAAGGCAGTGGACAAAATTACATTCTACAAAGCCTTGCAACACCGGTGGGTGTGAAAGTGTGTGTGTGTGTGTGTGTATGGTAGTTTCTTCCGAGTCTTCTCCGATTCTCGTCGGTCTTCTCCGATGCTGGTGGACTGTTTTCATGTCCGATTTTCTCCAAACATCCTGCACTGCCTTCCTTGAAACTCTGGCAAGCAGAGAGCTTGGTTGCAGCTTTCACCCCATCCATCCTCAGGTACAATGTTTGCTCTTTTCTTCCTCCGTCAACCAACCCAGCATGGTTGACTGCTCAAAGAATTTTTCATTTTTTCTGGCACAACATGAAATGTGGTCCAAATTATGGACAGTTTCTGTTTTCAGCATCAGCGCTTCTGATGTACATGGTGAATCTTAAATTTTCTACAAACCACCGTTTGTTTGTTTCTTCTTGCAGTCGGTCACGTGATTTTTAACATTACCTCCAAAACCACATTTTGAAACTATCAACCATCTTCCTTTCTTTATTTTCACTCTTCATGAATTCATCATCACACAATTGGAACTGGAAATTACCAGAAACATCACAGCAACCTCCTCTTGGTTTGTTTTGTCAATCCTTTTGTCCTTTCAGATCTCCATCAATCCTGACATTGTTGTTCTCCCAACAACTAATCAATCTGTTTTAATTTCTCCTCCACATTCTTCCACTCAATTCAAATAGTAGAAAACTCAGGAAGATAAAACTTTCCACTATTTCTACGTGATCGTCTGCCAATCTGAACACGTGATCTTCTCGGGTGGACAAGAATTTTAATAGTTCTTAGGTTGAACATAAGACAAGATTTTTCACTTTCCATTCTTCACTGTCCCTGCAAGCCAGTTTCATTGAGTCCTCTTTACGTTCCTGCCAACAGAGAAGGATCGGTCCACTTACCTGGGTTGGTGTTAAATCTTTCCTCCAATCCTGACTCCAACCTCTATGTCAATCCAGTTTGATTTCTCACGATGTAACTCGCTATATGGATTGAACAAGTGAGGACAAATAATGTACCCAGTCCCTAACCCTTTTTCAATATGGGACTTCAATTGACGTAATCCCTCTCAGAATGCTTTGGTGTGGGGCCCCCGGTGCACAGAAAACCGCTAGGAAACAACAGTCTTGGGGCATGTCAATGTATGTTACAGCTGGCCCGTATTGCAAACTCCTGACGATGTGGTCAGGTGCAAGGCCCGAACTGTGACAAGGCCCGAACAGAGATAGATAGATCCAGTGCGCAGGCCTGAACTGCGCCACGAAGGTTAACCGGGATTCCCCCAGCGGAGCACCATGGCCAAACACAATCGTGAAATGAGGAACAGTCACCATTGCCTGCCTGAATTTGGCCCCTGGCACGGTAAACCCCCCCGTGCCCACAACAGACACGGGAGGACAGAAACAACATAATGGCGTCACCACTTTTTTTTTCATCTTTTTCTTTCGTTTTCCACGCTTATCCATCTACTATCATTCTCAATTGTTATGGATAACGAAAGTAGGTGACAGTAATGGTAACAAACATGGGGAAGAGTACATAAGCTTAAACAAATAACTTAAATGGTCACTTAACATGTGGGAGGTCACAGAAAATCATGCAACTCATAGTCAGGTATGCTGAGACCCTCACCGGGTAAGACTGCACTCCGGTTTGGGGATTATCGCCCAGATCTAGTATAGCGAGCATTGTGTACAACAATATGGTTCTAAGCTCCCAAATATTCCTTGAAGTGTTTGGACTGGCAGCGCAGCGATGGTTGGAGCGCTTTGGTGTACAAAGCCAGTTGGGAGACCGTTTGGATGATCCTCACAGGTGTACGGATGGTCTCAATAGATTGGGAGCAATCAGGTCCATGGGTGTTAAGTTTTTGGTGATGTAAGAACCAGGATCTAGTATTGGCTGAATAGGGATTGGCAAGGATCCAGCACTGTTTGGTGGTGAAGACATCATAGGGGATGATGGGGGATCTGGTGGTTTTGTTGCTGGTTGAAGGAAACGTCCTCGGTAATGCCAGTGAACCACCATGCACCCGATTGCCGAGGGAGTGGAAGCGTATCCTTCCGGTAGTCCGGACTTGTAGCATTCAGACTTTTTGACCCGATAAAAGCTGCCTCCTAATTGGGAACCCACAACTTGCGTATGTTGCACCAGGGGTCCATCTGTGGCAGAACGGGTAGCGGTTTTCTTGCACATGACTTGTTGCGGTCGGAGTACAAATAGACCAAATCGCCGACTCCCACTGACACATTGGCCTCGAAGACCCCATGGGGTGCCTTAGACTTCTCACTAACTGGGGGTGGTTTTATGGAGCGAAGGCTGGTGTTTGGAGCTTTGTTTATCATTTGTGGTCCTGAGAAAAGGGATTTGCAAGATTGGTGAAATGATCCCGCTGGCACACAGATCTCTCGGGCTGAGAGGGCCCCATGCACAAATTCGTGAATTCATACTTGCCGGTGGCCAGTGCGAGGGTTGGGTGGGGTTACTGGTCCTCCCATTGGCTCCTGTCGTGGAGTTCCGTCTTCACCATTTCCACAGTCTTCACTGGGGGGTCTCCAGTGGACTGCTTGATAATGGTGTGGGGTGCGCTGCGCAATGCAGCACACTGGTGGCACCTCGGGGTTATTGGTCGATTGCTCGTGTCCAAGTCAAGAGCGTAAAAATAGCGGTGAATCCGGATTGAGGTTGATGGCGACCTCGGATGATCACAGTTGAATGTGTGATGCTGTAAATTTAGCATTGACCACCTGACGTGGGAACAATGATGCACTCCACATGCCGAGGGGACAAGGTCTTGTCCGACGGTACTACAACTAGACCCATCCATTGGAAACTGAAGGACTGGAAGGTAAATCCGCTTGAACGTCCTTGATGTTGGTTGCTTTCTTTGATGGGCGGTGCTGAACCAAGTGGGCAAATGAGTCACCTTGTCTGCGCATCTGCCTGGACTGCCTTCCAGCAGTTCTGTTGGTAAAGAGCAGTTTGGGATCGCTG
>CM068964.1:22578497-22596795 GCA_035128595.1 Eptatretus atami | reverse complement strand
GGGGGGTACCAGGAGGGCCTCTTCTTTTTCTTTCTCTAAAGAGTCCTTCAAGTTAAAGGTCTCTGGTCCCTTCTACCCAACATAAAACCACTTCCCCAACACACCGGAATTCTTGAAAATTCCCTGGAGGGCCCAGAAAAATTACACAACAGAGTGTCTTCTTGGCCAATGTGGCCCATAACCAAGTCTTATTGGTCTGAAGGGCTCAGAAGAAAGTCTTCTTGGCCCATTCGATCCATGAATAAGCCATCTTGGCCTGGAGGGCCCACAAAATGTCTTCGGCCCTTATGGCCCACAAAAAATGGCAACGTAACAGGTAAGCAAATAATGGCTGAGCAGATGACATACCAGCAAGACTGGCAGGCAAGATGGCAAGGCTGACTGGCTGTAGATGGTATGGCTGACAGGAGCATGTGGTGGCAGCAGGTAGACTGGCTGACTTTAGCACTAACCTATCTTATTCCTACCTGCCCTACTAATCCCTCTGTTCTCTACTCACTCGTGCTTCCCTAAGTCCCTCCGAACTAATCTATCGCTCCTGGGGCCCACTAGTCCATAAGATAAACTACGTATCTCCCGGGAGGAAGATCAAGACACGCATAGTGACAAACACGATGAGGTGGTGTGGCTCACAAGGCTCGCCAGTGGAGGTAAGCCTGATGGGGGGGGGGGGGGGGGGTGTGCCTACTCCTACACTAACAATTTGGAACTCAATGGGTCCACGGAAAATTTGTTTGAGCCATGGCATATGAGCCATGCTCGATACTCACGGGCCGCCTGCTGCAGTCTCCGCTCAGTACTCCATGTCTCATTGCCTCCCGTCTCATTGCCCCCACTTCTACGCCAATGTGCGTGAGGAACACTGCGTGGCTTTTCCTTTCATCTACCCACTTTCTTAAAAGGCTCTTGGGAGATCTATTTTACACCCCAATTTACCTGTTGCCCCCCTCCTTTCGTCCAAGGCTTCCAAGGGCCATCAACCATGCTCAATCTGCTACTGGACGTCTCTGTTTAATCCTCTGGGTTTTCCTCACAGGCTGAAGGGAGCATTTAATTCCCCCCTAATTTGAATTCCAGGGGCCTGCTTGCATGCATACTCCCTCATGTAGCATCCCCTACTTACCTCTTGGCTCACTTGGCTCACCCCAAGACGGAGCCGTGCTCACTAACCCCAGGAAACCGATAACCCTGTCACTATTGCCACACAGTCCATCACTGCTAACGCCTCACCTGAACACATTCCCTTTCCTTTCTCTCTGTCCATGATGCACACCTTGCTCACAGGAGCCTCACTCATGCTACACACCTTGCTCACCACACTTGTGCACTCGTTCAAATGCTCACCACCCCCACACCCGAGTCAGTATGCACGCGCAGAGCGGTCTCGACTTCACAGCGCAGCAGCTCACCGTGCACTTTGGCACATGGTTCGCACACCGGCCTTGCCATCTCCACTGCACGGACCCATGCCGTGACCTGGGACACGAGTTCTGGCAGCTCACAGCTCACATGTGGGGCTTGTGCACGCACACACATGCACGCATGCACACAGGCTCGGACACCAACCCTGGGGAGACAACCCTTTCCAGACCTCCATTAACTGGACCTGCTTCCCGTTCACACCATGACCAAAGACGGTGTCCATGTAACTGTTTGGTGCGGTTGCACTGGCCATAGATCCACTCCACGATCATGATTCACTGCCAGCTCTCCCAGTATGGATTCTCGTACCTGTGTCTCCTGTGAGGTCACGCATATGCATTTAGTGCAAGAATCTGCCCCCACGCGTACTTCAACCTCCACTGCCAGGGCCTGTCCTAATTTCCCTCTTAACCTGCTGGCCCTGCACTGTTTCACTTTGCTCCATTTCAACTACCTCTGTTTCCTGCACTGGCTCTGTTTTGATCCCTTTTAACACTGTTTGTTTATTTTAACCCCCACCCCGTTCCTAGCACTGTACTTTTTATCCCTTCTCTCCTAATAGCCCGCTCTTCTTCTGTCTCCATGATCTGTCCTGCCTCCTGTACCTTCTTTGCTAAATTCCCATGACCAGCTGCCAGCCGAGACTTCAGCTCCATGTGGCCCACATGAATTTTTCCAGGCAGCTCGGTGTGGCTCGCATCCATTTTTTCTGTCCGCTTGGTGTGGCTCAGATCCATTTTTCCTGTTAGCTTGGTGTGGCTCGCATCAATTTTTCTGCCCAGTTCAGCCCCCTTCTGTCACCAATCTTGGCCATCATGGCCTCAAATTGCCAGTTCCTGTCTGGCTGTGGCATCACTGCCATGCTGCTGCTGGGGATTTCCAGGTTTGTTGGGGGTTCCATGCTACTGGGCAGGGTTGATGACTCCATTATGACCTCCAATGGTCCTTCCACCTCAATGTCCAATTCGGTGGAGGTGGCGTCAGACCAGATTTGCCTGTCCTGGTTCTGCTTGACCCCACCAAACATTGTGATGGTTTGGTTATTAAAAAAAAACACAATCCCAACATGCAGCTCTGCATTTTCACTTTGAGGTGTTCGAATTTCACTCAAGGTGACACCATTTATAAGTGTCAGCTGAGTCAGTGTCCAGATCTCAATCCTATGACACCAATTGTTACAGCCATGGCCCTTTCCTGTTACCTGATTTGAGTCTCGCGGGCCGTGTCAAAATGATCGCGTTCGCCAGCTAAGTACACGGCCCATAGCAAGTTCCCAGGCCTAGTTGTCATTTTACATTACTCGTGCGGCTGTGGAAGTATCCGGGTGCTGCGTTGATAGATGACAGTTCCTATTATTAATTCCGCTGAGCAAACCGTAAGATCACGAGCGTAGTCTCAAGCTATTTGGACAGCACACCAACTGCCCTGCAACTAGCCTAAACCACCAAATGAAGCAGTCAGGACAAGTGGAATTCACCCCGATACTAGGTACATTTATGAAGAGCAAATGACTTGGGTGAAGGAAACAAGAATGAAAGCAATGCACAAAAATAAATTATGCACCCAACAACAAAATATCCACTTAACCCCAACCGATACATGCCCTCAGTGTCAATGAATGACCAGAAGATTCCTTAATTATTTATGCCTTATCTGGGCCCATCAGATACTCCAAGACAGAGAGACATGGGGAAATTCACAAGACAGGAAGAGATGGTCGGAAAACCGGCAAAGCCACGCAGGAATTTTGGAAGCAGTTCAATACCATGGCAGGGCAAATGTTCTGTGGTCAGAGAGAAGCTAGCAAATCTACTCTCAGCCGATTCCAGGAAGCTTGTCTTCTACTCTCAGCCGATTCCAGGAAGCTTGTCTTACCGATTCCAGGAAGCTTCTCTTCTTTCTCCCTGCACGAATCCTTTTATTACCTCTCTCTTGTGCTTCTTTGATGAGCCCCGCACCACTCCATTCTCATTCGCCATTGGATGTTCATCGGCATAGTGGGTGTGGCAACACGGCGCAATGGCATTCCTATGAGCTCAAACAGCATTCCCAATGAGCGTAGCGGCTGCAACTCGAGCTCTCTGAGATAAACCGGATGCCTTTCGCGGTGCTCATCTCATTTTCCCCCCAAAAAACTCACACTGCAAGGCCAAGCGAGCGCTTTAAAGAGGAACATATAGACAGACAACAGAGGATAATGACTTTAAATAAATGGAGACAAAAGGGTTGATAATTTCTCGACACAGACATTATAGAAGGTGGATGTCGTCTGCATAAACATAACAGTGGTGCATATCTCACATTATATTTTAATTACTTTACGCTCATCTAAAACACATACTAAGTAATAACTAAATTTCATACTAGGATCTATTAACCCCAAGGAGTTTCTTTCCCACAACACAGTATATATATATATATTATATATATATATATATATATATATATATATATATATATATATATATATATATAATATATACAGGGTGTCCCAAAAAAAATATACAACTTTTCATCTGCAAAGAGGATGGTCATAACATATATATTTTTTAAAGATATATGGCTGGGTAGAAAGCTAAGGTTGAAGTTTATTTACCAATGTCAAAATTGCCACCAAAATTTAAATTTTGGTATAGAATCGTCGTTTCTTTTTAGACCACATGTTCGACGTAGGCTCCACGTTGTCCGATCACTGCCTGCAAACGCGTTGTCATGTTCTCCATCACTTTGGGAAACGTTTCCTGAGAATGTTCTGGATTTCTCGGTGGATGTTTTCCTTCAGCTGATCAAGAGGCTGAGGCCTAGGGTTTCCATAGATCCTGTCCTTGAGATACCCCCACAAGAAGAAGTCTGGAGGAGTAAGGTCAGGGAATTCGGTGGCCACTTAACGTCTTCGTAGAGGGAGATAAAGCGGCCCTCAAAATGTTGGTTGAGAAAACGCCTTGTTTCCCTGGCTGTATGGGTGTGGTGCCCCATCCTGCTGGAACTACTGGGTTCTCATCTGGATCAGGTTGTTTCTCCAACGGGCCTGAGTACGTAGCTCAGGCAGATAGAATTCCTGAATCATTTCGCGATAGTTCCTCTGGTTTACCGTGCAAGTTCGTCCCTGGTCATCTTCAAAGAAGTATGGACCAATTATCCCATACTAACCAACCGCCACTCACATGGTGACTTTGAGAACAGATCGAGGCACCAGTTCAGTTGATGCATTACCGCGATTTTCAGTTCCCCAGTACCGAGAAGTTTTGCTTTGTTTACCTCCCGGCCAAGTGAGCATGGCATTCGTCCGTCATGTGAAGTTTTTTGAGGAAGTCTGTATCTTCCTCAACTTTCCTGAGAACCAATTTGCAAAGGCTAGTCGTTTGCGTTTTTTGTTGATCAGTAAGCACCGTTTCCGTTTGAATTTTGTATGGAAAGGCATGAATGTCTTGGCGAAGGATCCTCTGAACGGTGCTCTTATGAATGTTTGTCTCGGCAGAAAGTCGTCGAATCGATTTTTTTGGACTCTGAACGACGCCTGTCTCACTATTTCCACATTTCTTCACTACGACCTGTCCTCTTCTGACCACTGTGACCCTTGTGAAGGTCACAGATGGTTCCACATTGGTAAACTTTGCGATGGTGCACTTATTTGTCTGAAAGTTTGGTGCATGCCGCAAGTGGATACCGAATGTCTTGAGTAAAGACGTTGCACCTGTATGACACTTTTCGTCTGGTGCAATTCAACAATTTCGTCCGTTGTTGTACAGTCAGTCTTGGCATTTTTCTGGCGCTTGCTTGGATCAAATAAACTTCAGGGTCTCTGCAACAAGAATGAAGCATTAGTGACAAAATTACTGCTTTTTTTCGGATCAAACAAAAGTTGTATATTTTTTTGGACACCATATATATATATATATGTATAAGTATATGTTGTTGCGGCCACAGACCAATATGTATATGTTGCGCCGAGCGAGACACCAGCTTGTCACTCAGGGGATTAATCCCGGTTGTCATCGGAAGAGCCGGACCTGGGGCCACCGCTCACAATTAACGTTGTGGTACTGGGTTTGTTTTAGAACCACGACAGCCACCCAGTTAACCACGAGTTCCAGTGTCCACCGTCTATTTATGCCGTTTAACTAGAGGTTCGTGGTACCTGCGTGGGAGCGCGCCTCGGCAAAGCACCATAGTTATCTCGATTAGATTTTAATTAGAGTGGCCAAGCGTTTTAACCGCTGGTGCGTGCCGACTATTTGTGGTCAAATCTGTGTAATTACCTCCCAGTCTATCTCGGTTCGGACAATGGTAGACCAATGGAAGGAAAGGACAAACACGGACAGCTTGGAAATCGAAAAATAATTATTAATAATAAATAAATAAATAAAAAAAGAACTTTTTATTTTCTGAGGTAAATAAATTAATGAATCCAAAGCAATCAAAATGAATAATTACTCAGGCAAAATGACAGGAAAAAGACAAAAGAGCAGTGCTTATCGGGGGAGTTGACTTACAACTAAACACAGACAAGGGTACCCAGCAGATCATTCGGGGGGGGGGAGTAGAGTCGTCTCGCTCACCAGAGAGAAGTCTCCGTGAAGTGAAAACGTCCTGAAATGTGTGGTTGAGTGTCTTGTCCGTTGCCACACTCAGCCTTGCCGTGCACCCACTGCGAACAGCCTTGAATGTCAGTGACGTCTAGGGGGGCACGGAGATCGTCTGTCATGGGTTTAGACCCTGTGCTGCGACACTCAGCAGTCCTCACACTTCACGAAACTGGTGAGTCCAGTGACCCACATCGGTCCGTTGTGACTGAACCATGGCTCACTCATTGGTGACCGACCCGTGCCTCACCTACGTTGTCGGCGCTGCCCACACCACACGTGCACCACACGCTCCTTGCTCAAGCACTGGAAGGACGAATTGTCTCGTGTTGGGCTGGTCAGACACCCACTGGTCTGGGTCAGACACTGGTCAGCTCGCTTGCCGGCTCGCACACTTCCTTGCTTGCACGCTCATCGCTTGCACGCTTCCTCGCTTGCGTGCTTCCTCTCTGGCTCGCTTCTTCCCTCGCGCGCTTCAACTCTCACTTTCTTTCTTTCTCGCTCGCTCTTTCTCTTTTTGGCTCGCTTGCCCATTCCTGCTCGCTTCTCTTCTTGCGCGCTTCTCTCTCGCTTTCTCTTCGCTTCCTCTTCGCTTTCTTCTCTGACTCGCTTCTTCCCTTGCGCGCTTCAACTCTTGCTTTATTTTTCGCTTCCTCTCTGGCTTTCTTTCTCTCCCTCTGAAGGCCCTCTCCAATTTTTATATCTGTGGCCCATCTCGGGGGCGCAAGCCCCCCCAAGCTCACCCCGCCCCACTTGCGCACCGTTACCATGACAACACCGTGCGCTCGAAAAAGGCGGGCTGTGCGCTCGGAAGAAAATATGTGCATAAAGTTGCTGAGGAAAAATAAGGGTGGGCGTCAGTGCTCTCGAAAGAAATGTGTGTAAACGTGTCTGTCGCTAAAAGAAAAAATTTCCCATAAGAGAGGGGATCTATCCTTTACCCTCTCAATGCATCACATTTAAAATCCCTTAGACATGGGGATGGGGCTAATCTGACATGCATTTAGGAAATAACTGTCTGAGGACCTGGATGTGTGGATGCATTCATCAGACCGGATTCTGAAATCCGTAAACATATATAATATATATATATATATATACATAATATTATATATATATATATATATATATATATATATATATATAGTTAAGGCCACTGTACCGAGGGTATTATGAGGGGTTAATGCTCGTTTCTCCTTGGAGAACTGTACCTCGGGCCACTGCTCACAAATAACTTGTGGATGTGGGGTTGCTTAAACACTTCGTGGTGTGGTGGGTTGTGGTGGTTGAATGCCAATCAGTTAACCACAAGTTCCAGCATCTAAATTTGCCCGTCAAACTAGAGGTCATGTGGCCTCCTGACTGGGGAATGCACCTCCGGCGATGCACAATCTTATATTGATGAGATCTTAAGTAATGCGGCCGAGCATTTACCACTTAGTGCACACGACTATGATGGGTTAATTAGTTTGGAGTTATAATCTTCCAGTCTATCTAGGTTTAGGACATAGGCTGGATCAATTGGATAGGAGGAAATGAAAATCACGGAACAGGTTGAAACGTCAACGAGGAATTTATTATGAAGAAAATAAATAAACTGAAGAACTTTATATTTCCTTTTAAATGGATGAATTCAATCAATCAAATGTCAGTCAATAAAATGTTCCATAACAATAAAGAATTCAACAAGCATTTATAGAAAAATGGACAAAGAGCAGATGCTTATCACTATTCCTAACTTAACAATTAAACACGAGACATGGGTACCCAGCAGACCATTTGGGGGGAAAAGAAATCCGGTCTCGGCTTACCAAGGCAGAAGTCATCGTTTGTCTCCTAAAATAACCCAAACTGTGTGAGTGTGCCTTGGTCTACCTCTCTAAATAAGCTCTCCACAGCTTGACTCGTTTCTCGCTGCCAGCGCCCTGCCTCGCCTGGCACCCACCCGTAAACAGGCTCGAACACCAATCAATGTCACGTCATCACCCCCAGGACCCAGGAATGCCAAGAACTAGGAACACCAAGAGCCAGGTACGCCAAGAACCAGGTCTGCCAGGAGCCAGGTACTGAGCAGAACCAGCAGGAACAGTCCAACTGTCACCAACTGCCGTTGCTGCTGTCCCCAACCATCAGGAGCTGCCAGGAGCTGACATCAACCGTCAGGAGCTGTCACCAATTGTCAGGGGCTGTCAGCAGCTGTCACCAACTGCCAGGAGCTGTCACGAGCCGTCACCAACTGTCAGGAGCTGTCACCAACCATCAGGAGCTGTCACCAACGTCAGGAGCTGTCAACAACCGTCAGCTGTCAGGAGCTGTCACCAACTGTCAGGAGCTGTCACCAACCATCAGCAGGATCTCTCACCAACTCTGATCAGGATCTCTGAACAACTGTCATCAGGAACTCCCACCAACTGTCATCAGGAACTCCCACCAACCGTCATCAGCCACTCCCACCAACTCCGATTAGGATCTCTGACCAACTGTCATCAGGATCTCCCACCAACCATCATCGGGATCTCCCACCAACACCGATCAGGATCTCTGACCAACTGTTATCAGTATCTCCCACCAACCGTCAACAAGGCAGTCCTGCTGTCCTTTCATAGGTGACCAGTGTGGGCGGAGCCTCAAGCAGACTTCAGCTAAATC
Organism: Eptatretus atami; assembly: GCA_035128595.1. Lineage (NCBI taxonomy): Eukaryota > Metazoa > Chordata > Myxini > Myxiniformes > Myxinidae > Eptatretus > Eptatretus atami. The sequence continues at coordinate 22,588,141 of CM068964.1, read as the reverse complement.
CAGCTTGCCTATTGGCGCATTGCTGCACATGACCTCCAACCATCAATTCTCGCAGTCATTCTCTCCTGACCATCTAACGAGATGCAACTCCCAATTAACACAGGCCTGGCTTACGACGCCATGTTCGGGACACTGGACGAACGCCAGAAAGCAGCCATTTTCTGGAACAACCGAGCGAAAACTTGAAGCGCTCACAAAACGTCAATGGGCAATTATCAACTCTTTGTTCAGCCCGATACGAATAAGAGCCAGTTAGCGTCCATAGAGCTGCTGAATGAGGTGTCGATCCCGATGGAAGAAAGTGGGTGTCGAACGTTGATGAAAAAAAGTGGGTTTCAAACGTCAATGGATATAGGTGGATGCCTGAGGTAAATGATCCGAGACCACAGCCATGTTTGACTGTCAGAATGAACTGTTCAGGAGTCGCTTTCGGTGTGATTTAATGACTCAAATGTCCTGTATGTCCATTGTGTAAATGATAACCAAACTAATATGTGTAAATAAATCGTCTATTTCCAAGCCAAAGTGTCTTGATGGAAAGGGAATAGAATGAGTCTCTGTTGGGCTCATGGTTATCGATTACGAGCACAAACGGTAAATATCGCTCATGCACAAATGAAAACTGGCGTAAAATCATACGTCATGAACGTGTCGTAAAGAGGAAAAAGTTATCCCATTGGGATTACACCTTTTTAAAGAAGAAGAAGGCGCTTCCAACCAAAAGTTTAAAAAAAACTATATCGACTCCGCTAATTTGAGCAAAAAAACGAGAGCAGACCCGGTCTCAGGCAACGTTTCGCCGTCTTCACTGCCGGCTTCATCAGGCACAATGAAAATAAGGACGTCATGCTCACATTGTGCCTGATGAACCCGGCTGCGAAGACGGCGAAACGTTGCCTGAGAGCGGGTCTGCTCTCGTTTTTTTGCTCAAATTAGCGGAGTCGATATATTTTTTAACTTTTGGTTGGAAGCGCCTTCTTCTTCTTTAAAATATGTAAATATATATAAATATATATATGTATAAAATGTAATAGGAATAATTTACCGTATTAATGTATACTCTTACTTCCTTTCGGCTGCTCCCGTTGAGGGGTCGCCCACAGGCGGATCATCACGTCTATATCCCATACGGATTGGCACAGGTTTTACGCCGGCATGCCACTTCGCTGCACGTAACGCGCCTGGTCGGACATACGTATACATATCTTATGACACAGGGAATTAGTATACTTATTATATAATAATAAATAAGATAATTATAAATATAATAAATTTATTAATATAATGTAATACATGTGCTATATATGTATGATATAAATTAGTATATATCTGTGATTTATTATAACTATAACTTTAATTATTATATCATCATATAGCGTATATAATATATATTTATTTATTATAAAAATCGTTTGTGTTTGTCAGAAATACCTCCCAGCGAGCGCTGTATATATATATTATACATATATTTATTTATTTTATAAATAAAATGTGCTGTGGTGTCAGAAATAACCCCCAGCAGCAGCATTGGTGTATTGTCACACACACACACAACACATAACACCACACACTACCCACACACCACAACACACACACACACACATACACACATAGCACACACACAACATCAAACACACACATACACACACACACACACACAAACTCAGGAGACGATCGAACCAAGGGCAATCATCTCGACAAATAAGGAACGTCATGCTCACGTACGACCTGATTGTGCCATCGTCGTGACAAGAAAACAAAGCCTAATCGAAATAGACATCCTTCATTTAGGAACAAAAGGAAAAATAGGCTGTGTGTGATTACTCTCAGTACCCAGAGAATTTTTTGGCATTAAATTAATGGCAAATAGAAGATGACAATGTCACCCGTAACCTCAAAAATGAGTCAAGAGATCGGTGGAGCTGAAAGATATCACATCTGCACACCAGTGATAATTGGAAGCAGCAGGAATAATAAAGAAGAACCATCACTGAGTTTTGAAAACCATCCAAACTACAATTGAAATATTTTCCGCAAAAAAAACTACAATTGGACGGTAGTCCAGGTTGGACGATCGCTGAAAAGAGCCCTGCCGAAGCAAAACTCTTGGAACAACTAAAGTTGTACAGCTGTGGACACTGAACATTGATCCCTTTACTGGAGCGAAGGTTGCAATACTTATAGATCCTGGAGGACTCTTGTTTCCATTTCTCAACCCGCCAAGTGGACATGATAGCACACGACACGCCGAACACAACACACACACACACACACCACACACACAACACACACACCACACACACGTATACTTGAGTACCTGCTTCACCTATCTGGAAAGCCCAGCAGTATAGAGCCCCAACGACACACACACGTGTTTGTGTATCATGTTTTCAGAAAATGATGATACAAGCCCTGGTTGGCCAGATCATCATCTGACCACCAAAAAGTGAGAGTTCCACTGAAAAAGTTCAGAACTTCTGTGGAGCTTTTTGAGGCGTCAAAATCAGCTCATGTTACTTTATCCAGCTAGCTGTCAAGGTTAAATAGGGAGCTATACTATCACCCTTCAAGCTCTTTCCAAAGTTGGCACTTTGATAATTGGAGGACACTTGATTGGGCACAATGGAAGTAATGGTTATTGTTAAAGGAAATGATAAATGCATGTTTTAAAATCATTGTTGGAGAAATATAACCATTTTATGCTGCAATTACTTAACAGAGATCTCTCATTTTCCTTGCCTGTTTAATTTCAATATATATATATATATACATATATATATATATATACATATATATATATATATAGTTGTTAAGGTCATTCAACCTAAATCGTCCTTGACATGGAGTCAAATTCCAGGATATCTGATGAAATCAAGCAGGCAAGGCACCTGGTAAACCTCGGTTAAATAATTGTGGCCTGAAATAGTCATATCTGGGACTCAAACAATGCGAGCAATCCATGAGCTGAAACGATGATTTATTATCCATACTTTCTGAGGTCAGGGTTTGTTACTGCTCTGCGGATGCAGCAAAAAGAGGTTCTACGTTCCATCAAGTGGCATCGATTCGCAAAACATGCAATCACAGGGCAAGGGGCAGCCACTACAAGCCTTTGTGCCTCGCCAATTATCTCACTTTGGAGATGCGGAAGAAAGGGCTGGAGGAGCACTGAGCACTTAGGGATAATAAGCACTCTCACGGGCTGATTCCAGGCTGAAACAAAATGCATCTTTGAGACAGGCCACAAATCATTATCATCAAATTGTCACAATTCCCCTTTGCGTGGCTCATTTTTAACTCTTTCAACAGGGTCCAAGGAGGCGACCTGCGGTGCCGTGCAGCCCTACGCTGCTTGCCACCAAAGGTATACCCGTATACCTGTCATGTGCTTTAATGTCATTTCCGCTGTTTTCATGTTTCTCGGCACTTCCGGTGTGCCAGTGCACATCGGCAATGGTTTCTGTTTGGTTGTTATTATGCATCCTCCTTTACCTTATCATTCCACTGGAAATATGTCATCTATTCTGGTCATCTGATCTGGAGCAAATGGCTACACAACAGCATCTCATTTGCATGAAATGTTTTTCTTTTGAAAGGCATTTTAAACATTATAGCACTTTAACTTCCTGGATATTGTCGTCGAGATTGTTGGCTCGATCACTGGTTTGATAGCAATTTCAAGTATGATATACTACTTCCTAAAGAAGAGATACTCTTCAACTTGTGTGTATTCATGAAACTTGATAATCTCTGTATGAAGAGCCATGAATTTCATCATACATGTTTGCTGTTATTATTTAACTTTTTATTTCTAAATGAGGTTTTATCATGGCACGTGACCTCAAAATGACATCAAATAAGCATTATGCATGATTATAAAAATATTAAGCATTTATGATAGAATGAATGGACTGACAAGATAGCCTCGGAACGAGTGACCTTGCCTTTGCGTTCCCTGGTCTGAGTTTCATTGAAATTGAAATAAGATCCAGGTAGAAGTTTTATAATGGTCCATCATCGAGTATTCCTTCCTTGTGAGGGGATGTTAATCTGGTGGTCTTGTTTGTGCACTTGCTTGTGAAGTCTGGTGTTGGCTTAATGGTTAAGGTGGCTGGCTCAAGATCTTAGGATCTTGAGTTTGATTCCCTGCCATACTGATGAAATAATACCAGGTGGATTGACTCAAACTATCATCCTTTCAAGGTCAGCAAAATGAGTACCAGCTTACTGGTAACAGGGGCACTGCATCAGCAGCACAGCCACAAGTTGCACATGCAACAATAACCTGCTTGTGGACGTTATGGATCTAACGTTGCCTTTCCAAAAGGGTTGGCAGGTGCATGCCAGCACCTTGGCCAACTTCCTGTCCTGGATGCAGCATTCAATGCAATGGAAAACCAGTTCATCTTTATTTTTAGCCGCCTTGTTCGAAGAACAGAGAGCTATAGCGATACCCCGGCATGGCGTCAGCGTGAGTGTGAGCGTGAAAATGTTAAAGTTTTTGGCGCAAGTTATTTAGAAGCTTGCCATTCATTTAATATGTGTACTAGGATGCTGGTATTTGGCTGGAGGTTCCTTTGGGGTATACATTGATGTAGTGAAGTTGAAATTTAAATAATTTCAAATGTTTTTAATTTTGACCTGTTTTGAACTTACATTTTTGTAGCGCATCAACGTTTAAGTTTTTGGTGCAAGTTATTTTTAGAAGCTTGCCATTCATTTAATATGTGTACGAGGATGCTGATATTTGGCATGAGGTTCCTTTGGGGTATACTATTGGTGTAGTGAAGTTGAAATTAACAAATGATTTAAAAAAATTTAAATTTCAACGAAGATGGTGTCAAAGACCACCAATGCTCGCCTGTTTATACTAGACCTTGCCATTCATAATATGTGTACTAGTTTACTGCATTACAATATACAATACGTAGATTTGCTTTAAAATTATTTGGATCAGACTTCACTGCAATGCTTAATAAAAAATATTATTAGACTCGTCTTTTTAAAATGATAAATGTATAAACAGGCGAGCATTGGGTGGCTTTGACACCATCTCTCTGGTATGCCTTGCCATGAGACTGCTTCAGCATAATCGAATGTGCAAAGAACAACAGATGTACATGTGGATAATCTTCTTGTGTATATTGTAAGTTCTTTTTTACAATGCATAGCACAGATTGTGCATAATTACAAAATATATTTACATGCAAAAATGATTATTTTTTCAGTAATGCCAATCTGTCATTGCTGTTCTTCACATTAATCATGTGTCCAATTAGCATACTTTAATCCTGGATGCTGTATTAGATCTGCCATTCCTAATAAAGAACATGTCATGAGTATTTCAATTCGATTCAATTCATCGGGGATGTTTAATTTCCGAAAACGAGGTTCAATCAGCAAAATAAAAAGCCATTGACGAACTAAAGTGATCTCTTTCTGCATCTTGAAACCAATTCTAATCGTTTGACTTCACAATCGCCCATAATTTGGTTTGTGTACTGGTATTTCAAGTTACAGATTTATTGATTAGCCCTTGGACCTGATCCTTGCTCAAAAGTACAGTGACCATTATCATCCCTTTTATAATAAAGTTTATATACAGGGTGATCTAAAAAGACCTTGACAACTTTGGTTGTTAATATATTTAGTACCACAAATGATATAACAATGCCCTTTATTTTATATGATACAGAAACTCATAAAGTTTTCTTTATTTTCAGGTCTGGTGGTTTAATCTAAAAGAAAATGGTGACTCGAGAGGAGAAAGGTCAGTGCATCGAATGGCTCATCGAGACGAGATCCGCCACACAAGTTCAGTGTAATTTCCGTACAAGGTGTGGAAGGAATCCGCCATCACTGACTCGCATCAGAGAGTGGTAAAAAAGGTTTAAGGAGACTGGAAGATGTCAGAAACAGAAAAGTACCGGTCGACCAAACACAAGTACAGCAGACGTTGAACAAGTGCGTGAATCATTACAACAAAGTCCCAGAAAATCAATTTGATGCACATCCAGAGAACTGGGACTACCAACCACTACTGTACACAGGATTTTGTGTAAAAGACTGAAGCTTTATGCCTCTAAGGTGCAGATTCTGTAGGACCATAAACCAAATGATGGATCCAAATGCAAGGCGTTTGCCTTGGAAATGCTCAGTCACATGGAGGATGATGAAGCTTACCGGAAAAAGGTCATGTTCACAGAAGAAGCTTGCTTTCATTTATCGGGGAAGGTCAACCAGCACAATGTGAGGATCTCGGGCTCTGAAAACCCCCACGTGGTGATTGAACAAATCCGTGACAGTCCAAAGGACAATGTGTGGTGTGGCCTTCTCCATGATCGCTTGGTTGGATCCGTTTTTCTTTGTGGAGGATACAGTGACCTCAACAATTTACATGAACATGTTGGAAGGATTCGCCTTCTCACAGATTGAAGATCTGCAACCCAATATTATTTTCCAACAGGACGGCGTTTCCCCTCATTGGGCCTGAGTCGTTCAAGCCGTCCTGAATGAAAAATTCCCATTGTGGTTCCAATTACATTAACAACCAAAGTTGTCCGGGTCTTTTGGGGAAACCTTGTACTTTTGTCCATAGCTGTGGTTATTTTCAAAATTAGGAAAATCTCGCAACTTGGTATGTTGATGACGTCACTTGCCTGCTTGAACACTTTTTCAGAAATGCTTCTAGTTATGTGGGGCATTCAAAAATTTCTACCAATGACATTCAAATGATTCTGAGACTCACCAAGGAAGGTTTATCCTGTCGTGTATACAAATGAAAAAATGCATTTGCATATCGTCTTACCAATTGTTTGAAAGGTTAATAAAACATTGGAGTGTCTCGGACACTGGTGACTATCTCGTTTATAGAACATTTTCAACGGTCCTCGTTTGCTGTTATGAATTTTAATGTCCAAGGGGTTTTCAATCACGCTTTATCGTTAGCAGTGAATGTTTGGCAACAATAATCTGGAGTATGGACCCTCCTATATGAGCATTGGTGAAGCATGGTAGGGGGAGGGGGGGGGGGGGGGAGACTGGTGTTGCTGAAGATCTTTGAGGATGGTTTGGGTCTTCCAATTTTTCTCTGTAAAAAACGTTTTACATCCCCTGAACATTTGAAGTTTACAGTTCAAAGTTTGTCCTTATATGCTTTATTCTGTGGGATGTTGAAAAAGTTACAGTATATGATTGAGATACTCACAATAGTCGAAGATGGACGAACTTTATTTCAACACTTAACATTTATCTTATCGGATGTATACATACAGTATACAGATATATATATATATATATATAATATATATTATATATATACATAGATGTATACAGATGTATACAGACGTATACATACGTTTACATACGTCTACAATCATATATATATATACGTATATAATATATATATAATATATATATATATATATATATATATATATATTCCTAGATGACCCGTGAACCCGTTGGGTTCCCGTTGTGACAGCGTTGATAAAAAAATCACTTCCAAAAAAATAATAAAAGACAGCTCCAGCGAAGATACCGCTGAGGTTGTTTTCATTGATCAAATACTCCAAAGAGTACTTGACTGAATCGGGAATTGATTTTTTAATAATTTTTTTCGTTGCCCGATTTGAACGAAACTGATATTGCACATTCGATGTGAAAAAACGGAGAAAAGAAAGTCGAAGAAATTATTTTGCGGAATCTTCCAAACACAATTTTATTTATTAATGAACACGGAAGTATTAGATCAAAATGGCGATGTGCATTTTATGCTTAAAAATAAATCGTTCTTTGTCTATTCTAAATGTTTGAGATTTTTTAATAAATCATTTCAAGAAATAACAACAACACAGGTGAATATAGATGCAGCTCACTCGCGCGAACGATCACTGCATGCGCTTGTTTGTCATTGATCAAATTCTCCCAAAGAGTAGTTGATGATCGAGATATTGATCTTTCTTGAATAATCTGAAAGTTATTTTCGTAGGCCTGATTTTTTAACGAACAATAATGAGTAGCTGTAATGGGGGCAGCACCTATTTCTCCTCACACGAAACTTGAATTAATCGCAGGAGAAATGAGTAAAGGTGGGCGACAATCCTACTTTGTGCTATACGCTGTACCCGTTTTGGCTGGTATTTCGGCGGAACATAACAATAGATCCACACAGATATCGGCTACATATTGTTTGCGGAATTCGCGCCCGTCGGCGTGCGATCGCCACGTGACTCGAATACGCGGCCGCTTCGCCCACCGGAACGGACAAGTTCAGTCCGTGACCGCTCCCCGCTAACGCGAGGATCCAGTCTACTGGGTGGACCTTTCGTCGCGTCAACACAACCCAGTCCCGCATTCTCCCCGCGACTGGAATGGGTGAATTCGGCCGAAAGTCGATATACCTAAGTACACCGCGCCGGGTAACCTACAGAGGGGATTGTACTCGCCACAGGCCGACTTCGGACACGATCCGCGTTAAGCGGCTCGTTACCTGGGCTGAACGGGATAACGAGCGGTTGTTATCGTTCGGCCTTGACGGTTCAGATTAATTATCGGGGCGGCCCGCGCCCACGACGGAACCGCCTCGCTGGTTGAAAACAAGATGGAGCCCTAACGAAAGGAAGGACGCAGCGACACGGGGGAAGAATTTCAACATGACCACAGCATCTTATTTACACACGACAGGACACAAACACAACACGTATAGCAAATATTTATACCGCAAACAATTTAATATTAAAGAAATGCACATATAATCAAATAGAAAACAAAAGACGCAGAGCTACGACGAATATCGCGAAGCCCTACTTATAACAATTTCTACTTCAGCGGACTTGGCGCCGACACACACACGTTCACACAAAACCCGCAAAAGAAATGGAAGTCGCGGACTTCCCTTTAGGTGTTAAAGTGCTCCGGCAATCACGTGAGTCTCTGTATCGGAGAATGCCCGCCATCAGAAAGCGTGGTCAGGCCAGAGGCCATCTTAGAGCGCGCTCTCAGTCCACCTGACCGCTGAGCTGGCCTTTCCGAGCGCCAACGTGACCCAAGCCGCACAAGAGTAGGCACTACGCCGAACGCCAAAGAGGCTCAGCAACGCACGAATAAGAACGAGCACTGAGCTCGCAAGCTACGGACCGAACTAGAGAAGAGCGCAATAACGAACGAAGAGTGGTTGGTTCGAAAATAAATCGACAGAACAGAAAAAATGCCTAACTCAAAGGAATCGCAGCCCGAATGATCACAATTAATTCCTCTAAACAATGGGTTTTGGGCTAACTTACACATGTTACTTAAGATATTCTCACCTACGGGACGCTTTATGGTGTAATGCGAATTTCCAAGAGCCGTAACAATATATAAAGGATGAGAGTTCTAGTATATACTAGAAGATTACATATATATATAATATATATATATACTATATTTATATAATATATATTATAATATATCTACATACAATATCTAATATATTGATTCTGTTAACGTCTGCGTGTAATTTGACGTATCTCCTCCGAAACTGCCAGACGGATTGTCGCCACCTTCGGTATGCGGGTGCTCTGTGGTCTAATGTACAGCATAGGCTCTGTGAGACCGTGCCAGATGGACACGTTTGGGAATTTTGGGCGATTTTCTAATTTTTA
>CM068964.1:22564149-22575819 GCA_035128595.1 Eptatretus atami | reverse complement strand
GCAAAATGAAGCATCAGATATGAAGTGGGCTGGTCAAATGCCAAACATTTCTATGCCCGTGGATATCTATATTGGCTACTCTTAGAGTATTGGCTGCTCTTAGAGCACCCTTATTCTGGACATTTCCATCTGTCTGTCTGTCCGTGAAACTTTGGTCAAGCCTCGGGGCTAAACCATCAACCGATTCCAATGAAATTTGGTAGGTTGGACCAATATTTCTGGGAATCGTGTGCTTTCGAATAGGGGACCCCGGGCCCTAGCAACGGCATAGCAACGGCCCTTTAAATTGGTCAAAAAATCGAAAAAATCAAAAATAAATAAATCGAAAAATCGAAGCTTAGAGTTCTGTGCGCAATCTATCTAGCTCCCTTCATGCCAATTTGCAGCCCTAACAAAAATATTTGTAGGAGGAGATAGGTTTTGGGCAAGTACATGTCGAACATTTCAGAAACGGTTAATTGCGAATATCTCTAAGAGAAAGAGTCTGATTTTGATGAAACTTGGGTGAAATGTGTACAATGTGGCTAGCATGTACACAAAAATGAATGTTGCTATGCACACCTCCGTTGCTTAGCAACAGCTAAAATACTTTATCGTACATCGTACACTTATTGTGGACTGTACAAAAAAATCAATACCTCCGATTGAGAGGGGGGGATTCTGGCAGATGTGACATCCAGTTTAACGGCACACACATGCTTGGGGGGGGTGGGGTGAGAGGAGGGGATGAGGAGGATGGAGAGGAGAGGGGAGGGAGAGAGGAGGGTGAGAGGTGAGATAGGAGGGTGAGACTTCCTTCTGCCTTGACTTGATTGACTTGAGAGGAGGGAGAACCTGCCTTGATTGATTTATATTGAATACATTTCACTTCACAAATTAAAAATTCCTTCAAACCAAATATTAATTTTAATATTGGATTCCATCGCTAGTCCACATATTCAATTTATTACATACAATGTTTTTCGAAGTAGTTTCATTATATAGTTGGAAAAGAGTTAACTCACCTTAAATAAACTCTTTATATATACCCCGGGAACATGAAAATATAGAACGAGACTACAGTTCGAACCTCAACTTCAGTTTTCCCTCGCAGAGAACCCTCCCCTTGCACTGAGCTACTACGCCTCCTTCCTCACTACTCCTCTTACCCTTGCTCATCTCCTTCCCCTCCCCTCACTCCTCTCCCCTCTCTCTCCCTCCCCACATCGTGTCCAACCAGATTAATTCAAAATGGCGTCATAACTAATTCCCGAGCAGGGAACCCTTCCCTCGTGCTTCTACTCCTCCTCCTTTCGCTCATACTCCCCCTGCCTCCTCTCACTACTCCCTTTACCCCCGCTCTTCCACTTCCCTTCCCTCCTCTCACTACTCCTCCTTCCCCCACTCTTCTACTTCTCCTCCCAACTCTCCCACTCCCCCTGCCTCCTCTCACTATTACCACAACCCTTGCTCTTCTACTTCCCCTCTCTTCTCTCACTCCTCCCCTACCCTCGCTCTTCGACTCCCCCTTCCTCTTATTACTTCCCCTTCCTCCTCTCCCTCCCTTCTCTCACTCCTCCCCCTACTCTCGCCCTTCTACTCCTCCTCCCTCCTCTTACTACTCCCTCTACCATTACTCTTATGCTTTCCTTCCCGCCTCTCACTACTCCCCCGATCCTCACTCTTTTACTTCCCCTCCCTCCTCTCCCTCTGTATCAACGCCAATGTTCGTCCCATTTTCTCATCTTTTGATGCAACTAAAACTTGAACCATCTCAACAACTACGAAAAATGAAATCAGAAGGTGAATTAGATTTAAGATGTAACCATGAGGGAGTCTAAATGGACTTTATATCTCTGTTTTGTAGATTATAGCAATGCCTTTGATTGTATTGATCATTAATTGATGTGGATGATGCTGAGAGAAATGGAGATGCATGGAGAGACAGAATGGTTTGGAAATGGAAAGGAGTTGGACAGGTGGGAATTCTCTTCCCTTACTTGTTCAATTCATATAGGGAGTACATCGTGAGGAAATCAAACTTGGATGACATGGAGGCTGGAGTCAGGATTGGAGGAAGATTTAACAACAACCCAAGGTAAAGGCCCAGTCACACCTTGACGTTTTAGCCAGCTTATGCCGATTTTTGGAAAATTTGTGTGTTAACAACGCTGTACACGTGGAAATACGTTATGGGTAAGTTTGATAACATTGAGAGCACGCTGAAAACACTGCCATACGTCGTAGTACGCTGGCTTTAAACGTTGTACTTTTTGGTTGTCCTCAAATTTTCCATGCTTGAAATTTTAAACTTATGCTCAGCGTATGACTCACACGTTCCGACAATAACGCTGGCCATAAGTTGTAGGCACGTTACGCGATCGTTGACACACGTTACTTGTAAGTTACTCATAAGCCGAAACACGTCGAGGTAATGTTTAGCGTACCCGAAACATTATTTCTAACCTATGAGTAACGTGTTGTAATGCACGATATGCGAACGTGCACACGTCGACAAAAGTTACTTGTAAGGTACTCATAAGTCGAAACACGTCAAGGTAATGGTTAGCGTCAGTGTTCCAGACTCTCATAGGTTTTTTTTTTTTCTTCGCGTATGACGGTGATGCTGACACTTTCACTTTGTAGTGCAGTAAAATATAATATAATCATAAAAGGCTGCCGCTCAACGATTTAAATCATAACCGCATAGAAATCGAGAGTGTCAACAATCACCGTCATGCCGAAGAAAAAAAACAAAACAAAAAAAACCATGGAGTCTGGAACACTGACGCTAACCATTAGCTTGAGTGTTTTGACTTATGAGTACCTTACAAGTAACTTTTGTCGACGTGTTGCATCATATCGTTGCATTATCGTGTGGTCTGTTAACAACTTATTCCCATCGCATGCGGAACGTGTTTCATACGTGTACGTCGTAAAATGTTTAACACGTTTTATAAATTACAAGACGTACTCCACTTACTACGACGTATGATAGCGTACTTTAGCGTTCTATATACGCATACCAAACTTTACCCATACCGTATTCTGACGTGCGCCCAGCGTTTTAGATGCATTTTTCAGAGGTGGCGCTACGCTGGCAAGATCGCCAAGGTGTGACTGCGATGTTGACACTTCCCTTTTCTCCGGCGGGTTATGATTTGAATCGTTGTGCGGACTGCCTTTTAATAGGCTACGTCACGTCACTCGTCGGCGAACGCCGCAGCGCGCTATGCATAAGTTTAGACTATTTCGTTGGGCATATGGTTGTGAACGCCGACAACAGGCTAAGCATCGTGTTGTATAAGTTATCTATAAGACAACGAAACGTTCTTGTGTCCGTTATCTTAATTATGATTATGCATACGGACCAATCCCGTTTTTGAAAAACGCTCCGAATTCTTTTAAAAAAACATTCAAATAAGATTCAACGTTACCAGCGTTTTTATCATACATTTTGATACGTTGCCATTGCTGGCTAAAACGTCAAGGTGTGACTGGGCCTTAAGCTGACGATACCGCTCTGTTGGCAGAATGTAAAGAGGACTTTATGAAACTGCTGCAGACAGTGAAGAAGGAAAGTGAAACATCTGATCTTTATGAAAATCCCCGAAAGACTAAAACCTTGTCTATTGAGAATATGGACGTGTTCAGATTTGGAGACAATCACGTGGAAATAGTGGAAAGTTTTATCTTCCTGGGTTCCAATATTAAAGTGACTGGAGAATGTGGAGGAGAAATTAACAAACGATTAGTGTTGGGGGGAACAGCAATGTCAGAATTGATGAAGATCTGGAAAGACAAGGATGTGACAATACAAACGAAGAGGAGGTTGGTGAATGTTCTGGTATTTCTATTTGCAATGTATGGATGTGAGTCATGAACAGTGAAAAATAAAGAAAGGAAGAAGATTGATAGTTTTGAAATGTGGTGTTGAAGACGAATGCTAAAAATTCCATTGACTGGAAGAAGAACAAATAAATCAGTGTTTTTTAGAAATTAGACCACCATGTACATTTTAGATGCTGATGGTAAAACAGACACTGTCATACTTTGGACACATTATGTGTGCAGAAAATGAAAGTTTGGAGAAGTCAACCAGACTTGGTTTTGGTTGAGGGAGGAAGAGGCAGACCTTGTGTGTGATTGATGGATGGGGTAAGGGCTGCAACCAAGCTGTCTCTGCCAAAGCTTTGGTGCAGGATAGGGATGTTTGGAGAAATTTGATTATGAATGTCATCAGGAGTCAGCCACTACTTGACGGAACTAGACAACTATAAACTAATAGTGAGTATGTCCACCCTTTTCCTTCAAAACTATTGAAATTCTTCTAAGGAAGTTTTCAAATAGTATTGTTATAAAATGCTGTAGAATGGGGTTCAAAATTTTTTCCAAGACCTTCCAAAGATCATCCAAGTTGTTTGGATTCGTTTTTACCTTTTTGTCCAAATTGTCCCATAGAGCTTCAATGATATTGAGATCTGCCCTTTGAGGGGGCCTTTCCTTGGGTTGAAGGACCCTAGATTCCTCATTCTTTTGTAGATAAGTTTGAGTTATTCCAGTTGAGTGTTTTGGATCATTATCTTGTAAGATGAAATATTGACCAACAAGTCTTACACCACTGAGGGATAATGTAGTGGATTAAAATTTGTTTGTGCCTTGCTGCAGTCAGTATACCATCAATTGAGGAAATGCACCCCAAAACTTGAACTAAACTTCCTCCATGCTTAGTTGTTGCCTTCAAGTAAAACTCTTTGTCAGTTTCAGTTTTCCATCGTCTCACGCATTGTTTTCTATTCGATCCAAATAAATGAAATTTGACTCATCTTTCCAAAGCACCTTTGACCATTGCCCATAGTCCAATTTCTGTGTTCTTGTGCATATTTTAGCCTTTTAGTCTTGTTCCTCTTTAATAACAGAGCTTTTCTCACACATCCTTTAAGTCCTGATTTCAAAAGTGACCTTCATACTGTTGATGGTGGATAACGACATCTGAGTTTTTTTTGGCAGTTCTGTTGTCAATTCAATGCTCGTCTTCTCTATATTTATCTCAGATTTTATCTTCAAGTATTCCTCATCCTTGTTCGACAGCTTTTTAGGTCTTCCAATCTTGGGTTTGTCAATTACAGATGATATTTCTTTGTACTTGTTGATTGTGCTTCAGATACTGAACCTTGAAAATCGAGTGATGTGAGATATTTCCCTCAATGGTTTTTCTTCTTTGTACAGAAACATGATGGATCTGTGTTCTGCAGTACATAAAATGGCTTTCATCTTTATGGATGTGGAGAGAGGAACACCTCATGTTAAAGAAGAGAAACACCAGTTGCAATCAGTAAGTATTGCATGTGGTACAAGTTTGGGAGCCTCATTGGCGCATGTTTCTGTCGACACTGTCGCTGAAGACTTTCCAATAAGTAATGAAACTGGTCCGGCAGATTATAGAGGTGTGTTCATTGATATTCTTGTGCATGTGCTATGTGAAAATGTCTGCAACTGTGGGAAAACCTGGGTAGGCTTTAAATGAGCAAATGGCTTACCTTGTGCAGCTTTTCTTCGATGATTTTACAACATCTGATATTCAAGTCTCTTTTAATTGTAAACCTCAAGATATAGTTCCCTGACTTAATGTAAGAACCTTAACGTGTTAGCAATTGTCTGATTACCTGACTGCCCAGATTATCAGCTCAGCTGGGCACCATTCTTCCTTGAGGTTTTCATCCTTTCAGTCCAGAACCTCTCCAAGGGATTGACAACCTCAGCCATGGTTCCACATCAGTAGGTTGTCTGCATCAATTGGTCCACAACCTCAGTTGCTTCCAGGCAGTCGATAAACCCGTCAATGCAACACCACCGTTCAAACTTTTCTTGCTGGAGGATTTAACCCTACGATGTGATCACTTTAATTTTTCTAGCTGCTTCTTCACTTCATCTACTCTTACATGGATCTCTCTCCTAAAAACCCTTGCTTACCCCCGAGATATGTACTCTTCGCTATTGGAAGTTCCCCTGACTGTTCCCATGTAAATGTAGGAGCAAAAAAACTTTAATAATCCTGTCATCTCACCCTCATTGTTCACCAATTATCCTGTGCTATTCCTCAATGTGTCCACACACCTCTTAACCCTTTCCTTACCTATTATATCCTTAAATAATGTCTTGCTGTTATGTTTAATATTCTTGGTGATGTCCTTTTCATATTCCCTTTTGGCCTGCCGAGTTATTTTCTTAATTTGTGTATGTTTCTTCCGATACTGATGAGAGACAGACTCTCGTCCTGTTATTTTGTACTTGATAATTGACTTCAGCTTATCATTAATCACACTGCGTACCTCCCTGCAAAACTATCTTTGTCTCTTTCTGCCTCTACCTTACACCTCACTGGAATATCCTTACTCTGCTCCCTACACATTTGCTCCTTAAAGGTTGCCCATGTTTTTGATACAGACCACCCATTCATTAACTTTACCCAATCTGAAGCTCCCAAATCACTTCTCATACCCTCAAAGTTTGCCCTCCGAAAATCCAACAGCCTCACAGCACCATCCTGAACTTCATACCTCAATCGTAGAGTTGTGCTTCATATATTGTGGTCGCTTGTCCCCAGATGCTCTCTCACCTCCACCTCCTCCACTATATTGGAATAGTAACTCAAAAAGAGGTCTAACACTGTACTTCCCCCTTGTCGGCTTTTGTACAAAATGGGTTAAAAAGCAATCATTGATTAGATCTAGAAAATCCTCATCGGCTCTGCTCTTTCCTTGTTCCTGGACCTAATCTATCTCAGGCAAGTTTAAATCCCCCATAATCAATACTCTTCCATTATCACATGCCCTTCTCAATTCTTCAATAATCCATCTTTCCTGCTCTTCCCTCACCCCAGGAGTCCTATAAAAGCATCCGACAAATATCTGACTTTTCACACACTCTCTAGTCTCCATCCACACAGAACACTCGCCATCCATACTACCTTCCAGCTCTTCCATCTTTCCACTCGAGCTCCTGGTGTTGGTGTACAACACCTTCAACCTTTCCCTTCAATTAACCACCCATGCTGCCCCAACCCTCCTACTACATCCTCAGTTGCTATTCTAAAAAAGTCCCAATTTCTTTCTCAAGAACCGCCACGAACCTCACATTCTATCAAGCTTGTTTACAAAAACCTTGTTTACAGACATTTTGTTGTACTATCCCGACATTCCTGCTGTTGGCAATTCTCCTTTCCCGTTCTGCAATTCCTTCTGTTATGTTGCTTCCTGATCCGTTCTGTGTTGTCGATTTCCACGAGCCTCGACTGTATTCAATTTTTTTTTTCCTTATGTGTGAAAACACTTGCATTGAATAGTCATCCTAGCAATTTGAAATGGAATATAATGGGAAGAAATAATAACATGCACAGCAGCATATATGATTTTGCTCAACAACTAGATTTAATCTGTCACTTCAATTACGACACGTAAACGACAAACAGTGCGTGCTGGTAAACTTCATGGACTGAAGAAGGTTCCTGCACAATGTGCACTGTACCCTTGTTAGACTGTGTGTAATATTCCACAGTTAACCACACCCGTGATATAAGTGTCATTGGCCCTTGGACAATTGTCGCAATGTACCCACCCCCACCAGGCTGATTGACAGGCTTTGTCCCACCCACCCCTTTTTCTATTCGGATTCCGATGTGTAGTTATGCAGTTATGCCTACCTTTTGTGGAATCCGTTCAAGTTATGAAAAGTTTGAGTAGCCATGGACCATCCCACTGTAAAATGCAGATATTCGTGTTTAAACCAAGTCCTGAGCTTAAACCAATTTTGAGTTTGGATGTCAGAAAATAATAATAAGAATTACGAACGGGAAATAATAATAATAATAATAATAATAATAATAATTAGAAGAAGAATTATGGGTCGGACAGTTTTGTCGTTCACTGATGCTGTCCAAAAGTTTTATGAGTGTGTTATTACCTCCGCTACTGAAGGTGGACGAAGGTTATGTTTTCACCACTGTTTGTCTGTCTGTCTGTCTGTTTGTTTGCTTGTCTATGGGCAGGATATCTCAAAAAGTTGTAGACAGATTCGGACGAAATTTTGAGGACAGGTTGGGTGTTGGACACGAACGAATTGATTTGATTTTGGTGACAATCTGGATTCGAGAATTTTTTCAGCGATTCTTTACCATTGAGAGGTAGGGTAAAAAACGATTTACCTGTACAAGTAATAAAAACTTTTTTTTAATGCAAAAGGATGTCAGGATTTTACACCAAAAGGTATGTAAACAAGGTAGGGATGGTCACAAGAAATGATCATGTGAAACCAACCCTACATCCTTCTTTGAATATTGGTTGTTCCAAGAAAAGACAAAGTAAGATGAAACGCGTGCGCGCGCACACGCACACACGCACGCACGCACACACACCCACACACACACACACACACACACACACACACACACACACACACACACACACGCACACACACACACACACACACTCTCTTTAAATCGAATGTTATTAGATCTCGTGGAGGATCTCTAAGTCTTACTCACGTTGTTGTTCTTCATTTTCTTCTTGTGGACTTTTTTGTTTCACAGCCTACAGTTTTCATCAAAACTTCCTGAAACTTGGCATATATATGAAAAATACCCTGCGCAGACAGTAACCATCTCGAATTTTGAAAATTCCTCCAAGAAAAAAAGTTATGACGTCAAAATATCTCCGCTATGGAAATCGCCTAAAAAATTATCTCCGAAACTAGGCAAGCTTTGTGAATTCTGTTTGCGGGAATCGAACAGGGCATTAGCAGAGATGAATTACCGCACATATGATACATCACTATGACGTCATATCAATTTTGTGACGTCATTCCTATTTTTTGACATTTTTTGTTTCACAACCCAGAGTTTTCATCGGATCTTCGTGAAACTTGCCATGTATATGCAGAAAGCCCACGCGCAGGCAGTAACCATCCCGATTTTGGAAATTCTTCCTAGAAAAAAAGTTGACGTCATAATATCGCCGCTAATGGAAATCGCCTATGCCATTATCTCCGAAACTCGGCAAGTGTTTGAATTTTGTTTGCGGGAATCAAGCCGGGCATTAGCACAGATAATTTATCGCAAACCTGATACATCACAATGACGTCATATTCGTTTTTATGACGTCATCATTAAGAGGACGAGGATCTCAGCTCATTTGAGCTTGTTTTTATTTATATGTTGTGCATGGATTTGGACAAAGCTTGTGGACGGGGGTGTGTGACAAGATGAATTGATTATATTTTGGTGAAGATCCAAATCCTGATCCAGCCTATCAGTGGGATGATACAAAACGTAAACTGTTCAGCATGGCAGAGGTATGCGCTCTGCTGATTACCATTTTTCTTGTTAGATTTGTGAAACCCACCACAGATTTCAACTGGAAGGTACATTACAAGTTTGTTTATACATATGTTTGTTGGTAGATGTTTTTTATTTGGAGGACGTGTTTTGTATTAAACCGATGGAGTGCCTGTGCCATCCCTCCACATGAAGTCTCCCGACTTCCTGATATACCTTGGCATGTCTTGTACTATTCTGAGTTAATATTTCCGTGCACACTTTTATTGCCTGTCATACTTTGTCTCAACTGTGAAGGATAAACATGAACAACAAGAATAGTCGTCATACCTGTGTGGTTTGGTTCATGAATGGTTAGCAAAGCAGTACAAGGTCTCGAGCAAGTTATTATTTTGCCACAATAATCTCGAGATCTGAAATCGATTCCATCCTTGCGATGAGATGTTGTATAAGAGCACGCTTTGTGTTACGATCAAGCTCTGAAACACTGCAAAGTTTGCAGACTACATCGCCCTTGGGATGAATAAAAGTTAGAGCATATGTCATTCAGAAAATTGTACAGTCTTTGCCTTGATGTAACCCAGCTGTCGTCAAAACCCCCCACTGACATGAATGATATTGGGTGGAGTGCTGAATCAAGAAACGCTATTGTTTGTTTTTCTATATTTTATCAAGCAAAGCCAGCATTCTGTGAGATTTACACTTTTTGTATTGAAATTGGTTTAGTTTTGTTTTGTTTTTATAATCAATTGGGCATGCTGATGGCAGCTGTTTTCATGTCAGTCTTCCAGTTGGCACCTTACTTTGGAGTGTGTGTCGTTGGTTGTTATCTCCATATGCCCAACCTGTGTGTGCAGGGCCAGCCCAAGATCAGTTGACACCCTAGGCAAGGAGCATCGTCGGCACCACCTCTCCATTTGTTCAACTTTTCAATACCTTATGAGGATGTAATGAGGGCCGTCATTGGTGAGGGATAGTGAGGGTAGACAGTGGTGAGGCAGTAGCGAGGGTAGGCAGTGTTGAGGCAGTAGCGAGGGTTGGCATTGGTGAGGCAGTAGCGAGGGTAGACAGTGGTGAAGCAATAGCAAGGGAAGACAGTGGTGAGACAGTAGCGAGGGTAGGCAGTGTTGAGGCACTCGTGAGGGTAGGCAGTGTTGAGGCAGTAGCGAGGGTAGGCAGTGTTGAGGCAGTAGCGAGGGTAGGCAGTGTTGAGGCAGTAGTGAGGGTAGGTAGTGTTGAGGCAGTAGCAAGAGTAGGCAGTGTGGAGGTGGTAGCGAGGGTACTCAGTGGTGAGGTGGCAGTGAGGGTAGGCACTAGTGAGGTGGTAGCGAGGGTAGGCAGTGGTGAGGCTGCAGCAAAGTGGTGAGGGTGCAGCAATACAGATAGGTAGCAATGAGGCCAGGGAGACAGTTTTTGGTGGTGATAAAATTATTAAATATGTGGATGATTCATTCTGCAGGAAGGATCGTAGACAGAGTTTTGCGTAATTTCGAAGGAGCAGGATCAGTTAGAGACATTGAAGGAAGGTTAAATGATATTGCATTGGGTCACGGCAGGAAGACGTTGGTTGTGGTACACCGAGGAGTAAATTATGTAGGGAAAGCTTACCTGGAGGATTTGAAAAAAGGTACAGTACAGGGTATTGGGTAAGCAGCTTAAAGCAAAGGGTTGGAGGGTAATGCTTTCTAGTATTTGTCCAAGATTAAGAAATGGAATATAATTTATGAGCAGAGTGATATATGCCAACCCATAGGACGCTGGCTTTAAGAATGGTGTAGGGAGGAAGGTTTTGCATTTAGGAAGCAGTGGAAACTAAAAAAAGGGAATGGATGAGACCACTCTCTCCCACCCAACAAAGAAGTTAAAAGTTTATTAGCTCCACAACCAAAGGTGCTTCTTTCTTTCAAGCTTCTGGGTCTCACAATCTGCCATGATCTTTCCTGGGAAAGCCACATTTCAACCTGGCCTCCAAAGCCAGTCGTCGACTGGGAATCCTCCGTCGTGCAAAAGTCCTTCCTCGGCCCACCTGAGCTCCTGACCACATACAAAGCTTTCATCCACAGCCTGATGGAGTACTGCCTCTCCTCTGGGCTGGTGCCTCCTACCTCCCACCTTTCTCGGCTTCACGCTGTGGAAACCAAGGCATTTTGTATCAATGGTATTCCCCGATAAGGACGAGTCTTTGGCTCTCAACTCTCTCACTGCAGGCAGGTCGGTGGTCTTTCTGTCTTCTACCGTCTCCTCTCCAGTCTCGCCCCTGCTGTGTCTGCAATTTGTCCCCACCATATTTCTGCAGGGCGCTCAAGGTCCGCCAACAACCCCAGGTCAGGTCAGGTATGGGAGCATGTGCCAGAACAGCG
>CM068964.1:22549773-22564124 GCA_035128595.1 Eptatretus atami | reverse complement strand
ATTTGGCACTCCGGCCATCGTAAAACCCTTCATTCCGCAAAACACAAAAACGCAAAGAAATCTGAAAACCCACTCCGTGGGAGTACCTCCTGTGCAGCTTCCCTTCGCAGGGCAGCTCACCGGATGACGGGATTGGGGCAAAGCCTTCGGGACCCCCAATCTTTGATGAAGGAGGGAAACCACGGGGTAACATCCCTGGGTCAGATTGCGGGAGAGTGTGTCGGAGTGTGCTGAGGTGTCGTCCACCAGACGGCGGTCTCCTTGGGTTAACCTGAGGCGGTCCCTCGGGTGGGGGCCTGGAATGTCCTATCCCGAAGAGAGGATGATCTCCTGTCTCTGTTATGATCTGAGCTCAAGCGTTTTACATCGGTATTGCAGCTCTCTGAGGTTCGGAGACCGGATTGCGGCAGGATAATGGTGGGTGGTTACACCTACTATTGGTCTGGTCGCTCTGATGGCTACCATACTCAAGGAGTTGCTGTAGCTGTGTCCAATAAGCTGACCCCAATGAATAATTGAGGTAACACCGGTCAACGAGCGTATTATGAGACTAAGGATTCGTCACTCCTTAGGTGTCATTTCCCTGGTCTCTGTCTATGCTCCGACTGAGGCGAGTGACCTCACCGTGAAGGACACATTCTACGCCACGCTCGAGTCTGTGGTTGATCAGTGCCCAGACGAGATACACTTATAATCTTGGGGATTTCAATCATCGACTGGAACTGATAGGGATGGTTATGAGACTGTGTTGGTGCCTATGGCAGGAACTATGAACCAGAATAGCACTAAGTTCCTTGACTTTGCAAGAAGTCATGGACTTAGGGTGACTGGTTCATGGTTTCAGCACCCACAAGCTCATCGCTGGACTTGGTATTCAACGCTGGCGTGTGGCAAAGGAGATTGACCATGTCCTCAATGACGGTCGCTGGAGGATGATCCAGAACTGCAGGGTCTACCGGAGTGCTCAGTTCCTCAATACTGACCACGGCTTGTTGTAGCAACTCTAAAGCTGCACCTTAAATCTGGGAGAATGGTACCATCCCAGCCTAGGCTGGATGTTGGCAAGCTCAAGGATGAGAGAGTAGCTGAGGATTTGCGAACAGGCTGAGTGGACATTTGGTGGGTCTGGGTGCTTTGGGGTCCTGAAGAGTTGTGGAGTGCCTTCAAGACCACCGTCCTTGATGTTGCCCATTGGAAGGCTTGGAACTCACCGCAGGGCAAAGAAGAATTTTGTCTCTCGAGGGACACTGGATACCATTGACCAGAGTCACAGGGCCAGGCTGAATGGCAGAGCTGAGCTGTTCAGGGAGCTGAGGCGTAAAACTGTACGTGCACTAAGGGTGGAAAAGGAGGCCTATGTGCGAGGAATCTGTGAGGGGGTAGAGCACCTGTGGACAGGTGATTCTCGTCCCACTTACAAGGAATTTGTGCATTGCATTCATCCAAGCCCATCCTCAGGACTACAGTTAGAGCAGAGGGTGTAGGCTCTTGACAGAGGAGTCTGAAGTGAAGGCCCGCTGGGCGGTTCATTAGCGGTTATACCAGGCTGATCCCCAGCTGTCAAGTTGGATGTCAAGGGTGTTACAATCCCTGTTGCTGACCATCAATCAACTGTGGTCCACCTTCCTTGTGGAAACACGGGCTGCGGTGAACCGGTTGAAATGGGGTAAAGCTCCAGGGATTTGTGGCATCCATGCTGAACTTCTTAAGGCTGGTGGAAATGCTGCACTCGTGTCGTTGCATGCAGTTTTGTGCTCTGCTGGAACACAGGCATCATCCCAACTGACTGGAAGAGGGGCCTTGTTGTCCCTATCTGGAAAGGGAAGGGTGATCGCCAAGACTGCAACAACTACCGAGGGGTGACGCTGCTCTCAGTGCCGGGCAAGGTCTTTGCTCGGATAATTCTTGATAGGGTTGCCACCATCTGCTTGAGCACCAGCGTCCAGAGCAGTCAGGCTTTACACAAAGAGGTCAACGATTGACCGTATCCTTGCTCTTCGTGTCCTCACCGAACGCAGACGAGAGTTTTGGCAGGGGCTGCTTGCAGCCTATGTTGATCTCTGTAAAGCGTTGATTCAGTGAATCGGGATGCCCTCTGGAGGATTCTTGGTCTTTGTCGGGTGCCACCAAAACTGATCGATCTGATGTCTGAACTCTACTCTGGTACTGAGAGTGCTGTGAAATGTGGTGGTGCCATCTCGACTTATTTCCAGTTGTACTGGAGTTCGTCAGGGGTGTGTACTGGCCCCACACTTTTCAGCACTTGTATGGACTGCATTTTAGGAGGATGTCGGAGAGATCAAGCTGCGGTGCATGTTTGGGAATGTCAAGATCTGGACCTTGATTTCGCAGATGATACAGTCATCTTTGCGGAGACTTTAGATATCCTTTTGGGGTCCCTCGAGGTGCTGAATGAGGAGTCGGAGCCACTGGATTACGGGTTTCTTGGGTCAAAACTAAGATCCAGGCTTTCAATGACATCTTGGATGCTGCTGTCCTGTCTGTGTCTGTTTGTGGTGAGGATGTTGAGGTCGTGGAGAGATTCACTTACCTTGACATTGATATTCATGTCTCTGCTGGCTGTGGTCAGAGGTCAATAGACGTCTGGGCGGGCCTGGGGAGTCATGGATTCACTGGATCATGGGTGTGGCGCTGCCGGTGCCTGTGCGGGAGGACGAAAGTCCGAGTCTTCAGGTCCTTGGTGCTTCCAGTCTTGCTCTATGGATGCGAGACTTGGACTCTGACCAAGGATCTGAGACGGAGACTTAATTCCTTTGGTACCAGGTCTCTTCGGAGAATCCTTGGCTATCGCTGGTCAGATTTTGTGTCCAACGAGCGGTTGCTGAGAGAGACTCGGATGAGATTTGTTACCTGCATGTCCGTGAGGCTCAGTTGCGGCTGTCTGGACATGTGGCTCGTTTTCCTGAGCTGATCCTGCTCACCAGATTCTCTCAGCGAGGGAGTCTCGTGAGTGGAGGAGGCCAATGGGCCGACCAGTGCCTCGTGGTTGCAGCAGGTTGACCAGCATCTCAAGGAGATGGGGATGGGCCTGGCATCTGCCTGGGGGATGGCCAGACGGAGGCCCCTGGAGTACCGGCGGAAAGTGGACGCAGCGAGGCGCTGTTCTGGCACATGCTCCCATACCTGACCTGACCTGGGGTTGTTGGCGGACCTTGAGCGCCCTGCAGAAATATGGTGGGGACAAATTGCAGACACAGCAGGGGCGAGACTGGAGAGGAGACGGTAGAAGACAGAAAGACCACCGACCTGCCTGCAGTGAGAGAGTGAGAGGCCCAAAGACTCGGCCTTATCGCGGGAGATACCATTGATACAAAATGCCTTGGTTTCCACAGCGTGAAGCCGAGAAAGGTGGGAGAGGAGCACCAGCCCAGAGGAGAGAGCAGTACTCCATCAGGCTGTGGATGAAAGCTTTGTATGTGGTCAGGAGCTCAGGTGGGCCGAGGAAGGACTTTGCACGACGGAGGATTCCCAGTCGCGACTGGCTTTGGAGGCCAGGTTGGAAATGTGGCTTTCCCAGGAAAATCATGGCAGATTGTGAGACCCAGAAGCTTGAAAGAAAGAAGCACCTTTGGTTGTGGAGCTAATAAACTTTTAACTTCTTTGTTGGGTGGGAGAGAGTGGTCCATCCATCCCTTTTTTTAGTTTCCACTGCTTCCTAAATGCAAAACCTTCCTCTAACCATTCTTAAAGCCAGCGTCCTATGGGTTGGCATATATCACTCTGCTCATAAATTATATTCCATTTCTTAATCTTGGACAAATACTAGAAGGCATTACCCTCCACCCTTTGCTTTAAGCTGCTTACCCAATACCCTGTACTGTACCTTTTTTCAAATCCTCCAGGTAAGCTTTCCCTACATAATTTACTCCTCGGTGTACCACAACCAACGTCTTCCTGCTGACCCAATGCAATATCATTTAACCTTCCTTCAATGTCTCTAACTGATCCTGCTCCTTCGAAATTACGCAAAACTCTGTCTACGATCCTTCCTGCAGAATGAATCATCCACATATTTAATAATTTTATCACCACTCAAAACTGTCTCCCTTGGCCTCATTGCTACTATCTGTATTGCTGCACCTCACCACTTTGCTGCACCTCACCACTGCTACCTCGCTACCACCTATCACTAGTGCCTACCCTCACTGCCACCTCACCACTGAGTACCCTCGCTACCACCTCCACATGCCTACTCTTGCTACTGCCTCACCATAAACACTACCTACCCTCACTACTGCCTCAACACTGCCTACCCTCGCTACTGCCTCAACACTGCCTACCCCTAACTGCCTCAACACTGCTACCCTCACGAGTGCCTCAACACTGCCTACCCTCGCTACTGTCTCAACTGTCTTCCCTTGCTACTTGCTTCACCACTGTCTACCCTCGCTACTGCCTCACCATTGCCAACCCTCGCTACTGCCTCAACACTGCCTACCTCGCTACTGCCTCACCACTGTCTACCCTCACTATCCCTCACCAATGACGGCCTCATTACAACCTCATAAGGTATTGAAAAGTTCGACAAATGGAGAGGTGGTGCCGACGATGCTCCTTGCCTAGGGTGTCAACTGATCTTGGGCTGGCCCTGCACACACATATGGGCATATGGAGTAACAACCAACGACACACACTCCAAAGTAAGGTGCCAACTGGAAGACTGACATGAAAACAGCTGCCATCAGCAATGCCAATTGAGTTATAAACAAACAAAAACTAACCAATTTCAATACAAAAGTGTAATCTCACAGAATGCTGGCTTGCTTGATAAAATATAGAAAAAACAAACAATAGCGTTTCTTGATTCAGCACTCCACCAATATCATTCATGTCATGGGGGTTTTGACGACAGCTGGGTTACATCAAGCAAAGACTGTACAATTTTTGAATGACAATAGCTCTAACTTTTATTCATCCCAGGGCGATGTAGTCTGCAAATTTGCAGTGTTTCAGAGCTTGATCGTAACACAAAGCGTGCTCTTATACAAACATCTCATCGCAGGATGGATCGATTTCAGATCTCGAGATTATTGTGCAAAATAATAACTTGCTCGAGACCTTGTACTGCTTTGTAACCATTCATGAACCAAACCACACAGGTATGACGACTATTCTTGTTGTTCATGTTAGTCTTCACAGTTGAGACAAAGTATGACAGCAATAAAAGTTGCACGGAAATATTAACTCAGAATAGTACAGACATGCCAAGGTATATCAGGAAGTCGGGAGACTTCATGTGGAGGGATGCCACAGGCACTCCATCGGTTTAATACAAAACACGGTCCTCCAAATAAAAAAACATCTACAACAAACATATGTATAAAAACTTGTATGTCCGTCCAGTTGAAATCTGTGTGGGTTTCACAAATCTAACAAGAAAAAGGTATCAGCAGAGCGCATACCTCTGCCATGCTGAACAGTTTACGTTTTGTATCATCCCACTGATAGGCTGGATCAGGATTTGGATGCTTCACCAAATTAATCAATTCATCTTGTCACACACCCAACGTACACCAGCTTTGTCCAAATCCATGCACAACTATAAATAAAAACAAGCTCAAATGAGCTGAGATCCTCGTCCTCTTAATGATGACGTCATAAAAACGAATATGACGTCATTGTGATGTATCAGGTTTGCGATAAATTATCTGTGCTAATGCCCGGCTTGATTCCCGCAACAAAATTCAAACACTTGCCGAGTTTCGGAAGATAATGCATAGGCGATTTCCATTAGCGCGATATTATGACGTCAACTTTTTTTCTAGGAAGAATTTTCCAAAATCGGAGATGGTTACTGCCTGCGCGTGGCTTTCTGCATATACATGGCAAGTTTCACGAAGATCGATGAAAACTCGGGTTGTGAAACAAAAAATGTCAAAAATAAGGAAATGACGTCACAAAAATTGATATGACGTCATAGTGATGATATCATATGTGCGGTAATTCATCTCTGCTAATGCCTGTTCGATTCCCGCAAACAGAATTCACAAAAGCTTGCCTAGTTTCGGAGATAATTTTTTAGGCGATTTACATTAGCGGAGATATTTTGAGTCATAACTTTTTTCTTGGAGAATTTCAAAATTCGAGATGGTTACTGTCTGCGCAGGGTATTTTTACATATATGCCAAGTTTCAGGAAGTTTATGAAAACTGTAGCTGTGAAACAAAAAAGTCCACAAGAAGAAAATGAAGAACAACAACGTGAGTAGACTTAGAGATCCCCACGAGGATCTAATAACATTCGATTTAAAGAGAGTGTGGTGTTGTGGTGTGTGTGTGCGTGTTGTGTGTGTGTGTGTGTGTTGTGTGTTGGTGTGTGGTGTGTGTGTGTGCGTGCGTGCGTGTGTGCGTGTGCGGCGGCACGCGTTTCATCTTACTTGTCTTTTCTTGGAACAACCAATATTCAAAGAAGGATGTAGGGTTGGTTTTCACATGATCATTTCTTGTGACCTATCCCTACCTTGTTTACATACCTTTTGTGTAAAATCCTGACATCCTTTTGCATTAAAAAAGTTTTTATTACTTGTAAACAGGTAAAATTCGGTTTTTTTACCCTACAATCTGCATGTAAGAAGAAATCGGCTGGAATAAAGATTCCTGAATCCAAATCCTGCCACCAACCTCCTAATAAAAAGTAACCCAACTGCAGGAGGACGTCCGCAGACACAGTTGGGACAACAATAACCCCCTTCTGGTAAAACTACCAAAATCACGAATCACTGCTCACCTTCACTCTTTCATTCCTCTTTTTTCCCACCTTTGGGATAAACTCCCTCACTCTGTTCAATCCCACTCTTCCCTCCAGGCCTTCAAAACAGCTGTTCACCACCACCTCTTATCGTCCCCCATCCAAATTCTCGATTGTAACCCTTATTAATCCAAAACCTACCCTCGTTAATCCACCCCAAACCCACCTCCTTCCAATTCCCTGCTTTCCTTCCTAAAGCCCCTGTATGTCCATCTTGTATACCCCATGTTCCCCACCCCATCCCTCTCCCTTCCACAGATCTAATGTCTCTGTTCCCACTGTTTTGTCCTTCCCACTCCCACCCTCTTGTCTCATGCCCCCTTGCTGTGCGTTGCGTGTTAGCTCTCACACGAGCCTCGACAAGGTATACTAAAAAAAGAAGAAAAAAAAAGGTGAATGAACGGAGGTTATGTTTTCACCCCCTGTTTGTCTGTGAGCAGGATATTTCAAAATGTTATCGAAGGATTTGACGAAACTTGGTGGACAGGTTGGGTGTGTGACAAGGACGAATTGATTCAAAAGGTGAAGTGAAGATCAAATACTCAAAAGGTGAAGATCTGAATGTGGATACTCGAATTAAAAATTTTTTTTTTAAAGTGATTCTTCACCATTGGGAGATGGGGCCAAAAACGATATGTAGCATATTTCAAAAAGTTGTGGACTAATTATGACTAAACTTGGTGAATGAGTTGGTTCTGTGACAAGATAAGCCGATTAGAATTTGGTTCAGGTCCGAATCCAGATCTGGCCTATCAGTGAGATACAAAATGTAAACTGTTCAACCTATTGGAGGTATGTGCTCTACCAAGTGCCATTCTCGTTTTGTTTTTAACACACTGGTCATGGTGATATTCCTGAGACTGCCACACTCTTGTAATCCCCCTTCCTCCTCCCATTCCCCCAATTAAATTGAGTCGTTGACTTGACAGATTTATTTAATCTGGTGTTGCTGTAGCAGAGGCATAATGGGTCGAATGGTCAAATCCTGTGAAGTGTGTGTGTGTGTGTGTGTGTGTTTTATTTGGTTTACGCCTTTTGAAAAAAAATGGGGAGACATTCTAATCGGCTCCGTCTGTCTGTCCGACTGTAACGCTATCACCTTCGAACGGTTGGGCAGAGATACACCAAACTTGGTAGTTATGAACACCACATGGCACGAAGGTGCGAGAGCCGTGCCATTTTTGTCCCTGTCCTCTGAGGCGGGGTCAAAAGGTCAAATACTCAAAAATGCATTGGCGAGCACATTTGTTAAAATTTTTAATGACACTTTGTATATGCAATCAACACTCGGTGACACATTAAATATCGAACATTTTTTGGGGGGATTTGACCCCCGGTTCATACCCCAGGTGGTGGGGACTTAAGGTCACGGGGGGGGGGGGGGGGGGCAATACAGGAAAACATTTAACTCAAAATTTGATAATCGGTCAATCCTTTTGGAACTTTTTGCCATCTTTCAAGTTTGCTTGAGGATAGGGGACATTAAAATGAGCTCTGTCAGTCCGACCGACCGACCATCCATCCCACTTCCTCCTCCCATGTACTTTAGTGGATGCAAAATTTCAAAAACCGTTCAACATTTAGCTTTCCTATTAAACAGATCTATTCCTCACACCACCAAAAAACTAGGGGACCTAGAGTATCAGCTCCTTGTTACCTCGCACACGCGAAATTAAAAGTGTGGTTAAGCAATTTGTTCATGTCCATGTCTGTCTGTCTTATCAGTTTATGATCGAGGAACAGCTTATTTAAATCGAATGTTATATTTTGAACACTCATCGGAACACACATCGGAAGACAAGTGTTCCGTTTTAACATACTTTGGCTCAGAATTCATCCTGACCCGTCACACTATATTTTAACAATACTATGTTTTATTCATTAAAATAAATAGCACAAAAACAATCCACAAACATGTTAATTGAGGGTACAGTTTGGCAAAAAGGGATGACGATTTTTCAAGTTGAAGTCCCGAACCCTATCTTCGTCATTACCTCTTAAGTTTGCGCATCGCAGATTTGTGGTTCACGGGGATTTTCAAGAATGTAACCCCCGCAAACGGCAAGACTATCCTGTATAAACACAAACTGTACATTTCAATTTTGCCGCAAAATAATATACAAAGAAAAGTTTTCCAAATTCAAGTCTGTGGAGGTGTAAGAATTGGTTGAACAAAAAATAACAACCTGACATCTTTATTGGTAATATTGGTTGAACAAAATAAGTTTTGATTCATCAACTTTATCACAAAGTAACTGCCTATATAGATAGATAGCAACAAAGCTCCAAAATTATAACTGCATATAGCAACGCGATCACACGCAACCACTACACGGACCAACTGTGCAGTGGAACTCGATAAGTGTAGGTATATGTTTTTCCGCATTAAATCGATGTCAGGAAATCTCTTTGTGTTCTCGAGCAAAGTGGTCACTCAATACAATAATGTTATTATATCATCTGGAAAAATGTGCTTTTGCTCAATTCATTTCTGAAGGATTAAATGTGAAGAAAGAAAGATTCCCCATCCGCACCCCCCCCCCCCCCCCCCCCCCCCCCCCCCACCTACTCTTATATTACCTGCTCGGTTATGGTTAAAAGTTCAACATCTTGAATGTTCACACCAGAGGACTCTGGCGGATAGTATTCCGGGCAATTTGAAATGGGAAAATGTTCATTAGACTGAAGAAAAGGACCGAGGATGTATTTCGGTGCTCAAAAAGGTTAACGATCGAGATGCTCAAAATTATTCAAGAGATTCCAAAAAAACGACAACCGAGAAATACAGTATATATGTTGAAAAATGATAAATGTATCCTCTGGCTTACTGGCAGTCTGTGGGAAATAAAGAAACAGAACCACCCAATTTTAAATTCAGTTTGTTTGTTTGCAGCACAAGGTTGAGGGGTAGCATCATTGGCTGAGGACATGGCTGTGCTGCTGACACAGTGCCCTCTGCAGGTTCGAGGAGGAAATTGTAATTTACTCAGCACCCGCAATAGCTCACCAACTCTTCATGAAGGACACCATAAGATCTTTAACATCAACCAACAAACGCTGGCAGATGGGATGCCACACACCAAGGGATGGCACACACATTGATGAATCACCCTGCCTGTGAAACACCAGGATGACAGTTTATAGATTGGTCGGGATTCAAACCCTAGTCATGGTGTTAGATTCAAACCTCACTTAGAGGTGAGTGTGCATTACTCTAAGCCACCCTGTCATCCCTTTAAATATAGTGTCAGTTGTACACTGTAATATTAGTCAGCCTGAATGTATATTTATTTTATCACAAAGATTATTTCTAAACATTTACCCCCACCCTCCCTCTGCTTTTCAGAAAGAGATTCGATCCATTGACGTGTTTTTTGTTGACTATCTGTCATCAGCATGGAGTGGATTCTCTTTGAAAGTTAAGCTGGTAAGCCGAGCTACACACGGTTCTGATGATGGCCAGTGAGACAGAAACACATCCGTGGATTGATTCCTTTCCCAATCAGGGGGCCGGCATTGCAGCAAAGACTTATAAAGCTTAGATAGGCTGACTGATCCTACGGTTAGCAGTGTAGCAGCTAACCCTACATTTAGCACTGGGCATTCTTCCCCACAATTCTCACACAAATCTGGCATTAACATTTTGTCTATCTCTCTCAAGTTCAGTTTCGCTTTGTTCACTGTTTCAACGTCCATGCCTCTCACTATAAAGTTATTGCATAAAAAGGATGGCCCTTGATTTGAAAACATTTTCCCCATTTAAAAAGCTGTATTAGAGCAAATGATATACAGTACTGGTATTTGATGTTTCTGTAGCTCGAGGATCTACATGTGATGGTCAGCGAAGG
Source organism: Eptatretus atami (assembly GCA_035128595.1). Classification (NCBI taxonomy): domain Eukaryota; kingdom Metazoa; phylum Chordata; class Myxini; order Myxiniformes; family Myxinidae; genus Eptatretus; species Eptatretus atami. The sequence continues at coordinate 22,553,508 of CM068964.1, read as the reverse complement.
AATTATTTTATATACAAGGGTCTAGGCTCATAGAGGAGCTAAACGACAAGGGTGAGCAAATTTATAAACTACCTTTGGGTATCAAGTGTGGTTGGGGGGGGGGTAGTAGTGTCGGCATACATACACAAGGAGAAAAACAGGAATAACATAAAAGGAAGGCTGGAGATGTACTGAAAGGACCAAGCAATCCTTGCATAATGGAACTGTCTGCCCTGTGCTGCAGGAGTGGTTGGGGGGCAGGGGGTGTCACCACAGCAAATGTGATTAAAGTGGGAACTCGTAACAAATCCTTGGATTTGGACTGATTTCCTTAAAACAAGGGGGCTCAGTCAATTGAAATTTCCGACGCTTGAAATAGAGCTTGCGAAAGCTCCGGACACATGTTTGGTCAATTGAAATCCATCCCCGCAAAAGGGGAAAATATTTTATTTTTTTTAAAGTGGGGGGAGAGGTGGAATTTCAGCAAAGGAGGGAGAGGTAGCGGATTGAAGATTATAGGGATAACGCATGAGCGATTTGACGGAAAGGTCGTGTGGCTCTCATCGTGAATTCGTTGACGGGAGAGAGAGAGAGAGAGAGAGTTTGTCACATGTGACTCTTCCCATAAATGAAGCAAAATTATCCAGAAGCTCTTTCATTGTTTCGCTCGGAGGAGCGCTTCGGAGATGAGGCAAGCACCGGCCTCTGCCTTCCTGATTGTTTTCGCCAATTAAGCGAATGACACGGGAAACAGGGAGGGAGACGCAAATTAAGGAAGCGCTTCCCGCTGTGGTCGTGGGACGCCTGAAGGGGCGAAGAACAGGCGAAGCTTCGCGACTTGCAGCGCCGGCTCCGACTGCGATGATGATGATAAGCTTCGGTTAAATTAGCACCTAATGATAAGCCGTAATGGGAGCAAAAATGACAGCCTATCTGCAACGGTGGAATTCAAAGGGTCTTCAAGTTTGCGCGAGAATAAAGGCTTTTGGAGCACTTGACGTAAATGTATGCGAAATCTTCTTTAGTTGTACAAGTGTGTCACTTTGGCGAGATGGACGGGATGTAACACTTCTTTTCACACCAGGAATTATGGTCAATTCTGTAACGCCCGTTAATTGGATGCATACTTCTCCCCCCCCCCCCCTCACCCTGCCCAAGCCCACCGCTACCCCCAACCTGATGGCTTTTAAATTGGCAATCAGCTTTGTCTCAATTTCCTATAATTAGCTTGCTTGACAAACCCAATATATGGCTGGGAAAATGCTATCCTGCGCTTTCTGGGGGTTGTAATTTCACTGTGATTGAATTTATATAGCAATTTTCTCCAAAATGATCTCACATTCCAGAATTATTCTGATATAATCTTTTCAGGTTTAAAAAAAAAAAAATTCTTTCTTCAAGAAATATTACGATGCAATTCCGAAATTACAATCTTTTTGCACATGGAAGTCTTTTCAAAATACGTGTCCGCGATACGTCCCGATACGCGCTCCTCGTTATCTCCCGATACCTCTTGCATTTTGTGGGGTTTTTTTCACTGCTCTATTGCGCTGGATATTATAAATGCCCTTTGTGAAATTTCTCCATATTTTTGTCTTTCTTTAGCATTGCTTTTGAATGTTCGAAGGCAGTCGGGATTAGGAAGTCGGTTAACAGTCCACACAAAATTAAATGCCTGGGTAGTATCGGTTCTCGGCACATATGCACCTTCCATTCATCTGCATTGAATTACGTTTGATGGCTTTCAACTCTCTCACACTACAAATTCGAGTAATTAAATGCATTGACTATAATAACATAAATGATGTGTAGTAGCTTCCTCACAAAACTGAGTGGTAGCTTCCTCAAATTTCATTGAGCGTCTCCCGACCTGATCTCTAACCTGAGATCTCTCACCTGGGGGCTTCATAAGGGCTCAAACAGTAACGGTGGTACACCAACATTAATATAATGAATCTTTAATCATTCCTCGGTTGTTCCTTTTTATTTGTGATTCCTGCTTTAATGGCCCCAATTCTTTTCACCTATTGTGGGGGAGGCCAGTGAACGTTTCTAGCTAAAGTCTTTCACGGACTGGTTGGCCAGGACTGCGTTTGGACAGGAATTTGTAATTTATTCTTGATTTTGCAATAACTCATCTTCTTTTTGCGAGAGAAAATATGGTATCTTTCATGTATATCCTTCCACCTTGCGGTATAGCAGACTGGACAAGTAGCTTCATTCAGGTCCATCTAAGGGACCTTGCACTTTGTGACGCAACTCCTCGCTTGTGAAGCGCCAATCCGACAGTTTACTGTATGGTAGGATGGGAATCAAACCCAGATGAGATAACTCAAAGGTAAGTGTGCAAACTCAGTACCAACCTGTTGGACAAAAAGGTTAATGAACAATGTATTTTTCTGTCCATAATGCCTGTGCTATAGCACAAAAAAACACAACAACAAACAATGTTCGACAATAGACATTTATAACAGAAAATTCCCTCTTTTATAAAATAGGGGAAATCAGGGAAAATGATTCCATTATATTTTGTTATGGTTATTGCAATTGTATGGTACATACTCCACATGCACAACTTCCCCCTCCCCCCCCTCTCTATCACATGCTATACCACCCCACATGTATGTATACAGTAAAGAGCACTTAATAAATAGTTGGCCCAAATCAATTCAGTGCAAAATTGTCAAAACAAATTATTCACTTCATTTTTGTATTTTTGCCACCAAAGGCAAATTTAAGTTTTGAAAGCAGAAAGTGAAGACTTTCCCAAATTCTTATCATAATCCAGTCATTTTTATCAATACATTTACAGTACCGTACATATATATTAGAGGACGGTGGCTTTTAAACTTGCAAATGATAATTGTAGTTAATTTTTGTTGCATTTGCATATTCGTGTCGTAACTTTGAAATACGGATGGTGTTGAAATGGACCGAGTGTTGATAAGAGCGTAACTTATAGTCACACATTACACTATAACTTAATTAAACCCATTCTGGGAGGGTTGGAATGTGTGCTTTATGCCACAAATAATTATAATGTGTTTTTTTTAATATCATCAGCTTGCATATTTTTTCTGGGTTATCGAATAGAGATTACTTCCCTGGACTTTTATCGGGAACACGAGCCGATTGCATTCGGCATTTTCCAATTTAGATGTTAATTTTGGGACTGCCAGGTGTATAAAGGTGTGATGATGTTGTCACAAGGATTGCTTGCTCTGCTGAGGCTTATAGTTTGATGTTAATTTTGGGACTGCCCGATGTATAAAGGTGCGATGGTGTTGGCACAAGGATTGCTTGCTATGGTGAGGCTGCAGTTTTCTTTATCTCTAGTATGTACCATCTAGCTGCTGGGTTCACCAGTTCTGGGAGCATCACGATGCCGCTGACTCGGTGCTCTCCATATGATATGGCAAGAATTTAGAATTTGTCCAAAGTCCTCAGACACAATGGCCTACTTTTTTATCGGTAATCAAATACAGCAATTGTAGGTTGATCCATGATTTTAGTAACATCATCCAGATTCTTTTTTTTTGTTCATTTTTACAAATGTTCACTGTATTATAAATGGCAAAGTCAAAGCTCACAGGGCAAGGGTTATTTGTGAAACATCTTAACATTATCAATACCTTGACATGAACATCAATGCTCCCTTGACCTCTTGCCCTTTGATTGTTTGGGTTTGAAGCCTCAATAGCTAATTGCAAGGAGACCACCCCGAGGAAGTGTGTGTGTGTGTGTGTGTGTGTGTGT
>CM068964.1:22530830-22548524 GCA_035128595.1 Eptatretus atami | reverse complement strand
ACTTTTGCCGATAAGACATCAGTGTGAGAGCTGCCACACTGCCTGCAAGACTCCAAAATGGCTGCTATTAAGGCCCCACATCCACATACTCTTTTTTTGTTGTTGTTGTTCTTGTGGTTACTGGACTGCAAACATAATTGTTTGCATACTGCCATCTACTGATGTAGTTACGTTACTTTTATGCATCGCATTGGAACACTCATTTGAGCCCATTGAGTTAATTTGATAGCATTTATGGCAGATTATGATGGGGTTTTTTCACATTTGTGAATTATCGGTCACACGACAGGAGCCACACTTTAGGCCACCAGGGGCCGGCAGTGGCTTGCGGACCACACAGTGAAGAACAGGGCCTTATTGTGATGCAAACCTGTTCACAACCTGCCGTCTATCCCATATTTAACACTAGCAAAGGTACCCGGCATTGCCAGGCAACGCCGGGTCCCTTCTCCCACCACCTCCTTCATACCACCCCTTCCCCTACCTCCTTCCACACCACCCTCTCCCTCCGGATTTCCACCCCACCCTTTCCACTCCCTCCAGACTCCCACCCAATCCCTTCCCTTTCCTACTCCTGCCGCCTTCCACCCCACCCCTCCTCCCTCTGGACTCCCACCCCAACACTTCCCTCCCTAGTTCCACAATTCCTCCTCCTCTCCCACTGCTTGCCCAGCCTCCTTCCATGCCAACCCCTCCCTCCAGACTCCACCCCTTCCCCTTCCTCATCCCACACCCACTGCCGATTCCCTCCAGACTCCCACCCTACCCCCTGCCTCCTCCCTCCCACCTCACCCCTTCTCCTCTATTCGGATCCCCACCCAACCCTTCCCCTCCCTCCTCGTTCACCCACCCCTTCTCCCTCTGGACTCCCACCCCACCCCTTCTCATCCCACCTCCTTCCATCCCTCCCTTCAGACTCCCCCCCTTCTCCTCCCTCATCCCATCTATTCCCCTACCTCCTCCCACCCTACCCCTTCTCATCCCACCCATTCCCCTACCTCTCCCACCCTACCCCTTCTCATCCACTTCCTTCACCCCACCTCCACCCTCCAGACATCCACCCTTTCCCTCACTCATCCATCCCACCACCTGCCTCCTCCCTCCAGACTCCAACCCCACCACCCTCCAGACTCCCACCCCACTCCTTCCCCTGCCTCTCCCACCTCTTCCGTGACCGGTGGTGGCTTGCGTGTTTATAAGTCATGAATTGTGAGAAAATGACTGTTTAAAAACCCCAACAGTAAGGTGCATTTTTGTAAAGTTTACTCATGATTAACCTTGGGAGCTCAGAGGAGGAGCGTGACAAACAGCATCTCATTCACTTTTGTATACAAGATAAGCTCCTAAATGAAATGAAATAAGATCCTAAATGAAAGTAGATTGCACGAAAACGTGAAAACAAACAAACCTCGAAGAATAGCACTCAGGGTTGAGCAGCAAAGTCAAAAAGACAAATAAAGCAAATGGAAAGGTAAGAGAATTGGTGAAACAGTGGTTCCATTACCAAGCAGCTTGTAGAGCGCTTGCCAAGCGGCTTAAGCAATCAAGCAAGCACTCCAACAAAATGGTTGATAAGGAAAGGCTGGCTTGGCAAGCAATTCGCGATTTGTCAGTCTGAAAATCAGGCATTCGATGATGAGCACTTTATCGAACAGAAACTGTTACGACCTGTTCCAAGGTAAGACATCTTTGATAGGTCAAACCAAAATTGTGGATGAAGATCCATACAATACATCCATACATAACATTTCTCAAACAAAGAACATTTCTCAAAGTTTTAGTTACTTTTTTGGTTTCTGGTTGTCACTTGACGTGTGATGTCACATTTACTGCAAATAGCATCTCCACAATAAAGAGCAGTGTTGCCTGGTTTAAAGAGACCAAGTGATGGTAAATGGTGATGAATGCTATATGATGATCTTGACAAATCTTTACAATAAAACTGAGAAATGTTAGTTCATTTACAAGCATCAAACGATATCATTGTATCCCATTTCATTAATTTTTTTAATTACAGTTTCAATTTGGAACGATAATTTGTGGACACCCTGTATACAAATGAAAACAATCCGAATTGAATCCTACCATTCAAAATACTCACACCGATGCATATCACACTAAGAAGTCGAACAGCGAATTGGAAAGCAAATAGGCCTGCCAATTGATTTGGGGTGAAGACAAATGGTAGACGAGAGGAAGTGACGATGCGTGCGAATGAGGATTGAGGGAATTGGTCGGTTGGGTGAAGCTCATGACGTCACCCAGCAAATAGAGTCAGACTAGAGCGGTACCTTGCATATCGGATCGAGGTCGCCACAAATTTGACACTGTGTGTGTGTGAATCCATGAGTGGAATGGAAGCTAAACATTGGGTTTTTGAAATTGTTCATACTTTCCATCCAATATGGGTTTTAACGATACTAAAATGGGACCACGGGTTTAAAGAAAGAAAACGGGTCAAACCCGCAAAATACAGGTCACTTGCCATGTAAGTTATGCCCCGAGGATAGTTTGCATTTTTGTAAGAATCAGCCTTTGACTTGTTTAACGATACTGGGGAAAATCCTTGTTTGTGGGGGAATAAGCCCATTTCATGTTGTAGATGGATATCAGAGAATTTCTTCAATGTCAAACTCAAGATTCCGATCCAATTCTCAGCAACAACTCATGCCCTGCACAGACTGCAGCTACTGACAGTGACACAAACCGTGACTCTGGTAAGGGCCTGTTTATACTGTACATACTGTATTTATAGATATACATGCTGTATATGTAACATGACCTGATCAGTTTGGTGATGAGCGATATGAAGGGCTTATTTAAGGGATGAGCAAATGGTACATATTGTTGTGAGCCAGGGATCGGTGGCGAGAACGACCACTAGGTGGGGAAAGCTTGCGTCCGTCTCCCACTAAACCCCAGAATTGTAGGCCGTCGCTCGGATAACTCCACGAGCCGGCGGGTCGTTTAACCGACCGTGGCTGCCAATATTTCAACCGCGTAGCGTAGGGTCTATTTGTCTATAACCAATTTACCTAATTAACGACGCAATTTCGACTACCGGGGAAACCGCCCTCGGCACATCTTGCTCGAACCAGGTCACTCTACCAATGCGGTAGAGTTCCAATTACCACACCAACTCCGGTTCGGGGGCAGCCGAGCGGAATCTGCCAAAGCCGTGCTGGCGAGGATGAAGGGATTATCGGGGATAAAACCCGCCTAAACTCAGATCCAACCATGCTGGACCAATTCAAGAAAGGACAGAAACGGACTGGGAATATTTCTACAAATGTTTATTTACAATAATAAGACAAAGGCAAGACTTAACGCGAATATGCAAGAAGGAATATTTACAATGAACAAAAACACTTATTCAGATCTACTTACAAGATGGGCCACACGCAGACACACACATAAAATGAAAAGAACCCAGAGTCCTTTATTGGATCTCCACAGCCGTGGAGAGAGACAAGCTGGGGGTCAGAGTTCGGTGGTGTACCTGACTCGGAGGAAGGGCATGCTCCGCGATGTGGCACCTGACAAAGGTCATTGTCCGGTCCCCAATCGCACGTAGAGACTCGTGGTTCGTGGCGGAGCTCGGGTGGTGAACAATCCGGGTCCAGGGAGGGAGGTCAGGGTCGCTCTGTCCTTCCTTAAAATCCTCGTAGCAGCCACCATGAAACTCCAGAACCTCGTACAGCCACGTGAAACAAAACTGACTGCTTACAGCCACCGTGAAAGCAAACTCGACCCGTTACAGCCACCTGAAAGCAAACTCGACCGGACCCCTCTTTTATAGAGAGTTTGGAGATTTTATTGGCCTCTCTCCGCGGGGAGGGGCCCTTGGCGAAAACGCACCTCGCCTCTGATTGGACAGGGTCCTCCGGCCCACTTTTCCGAGGTGGGGCCTCGCCCCTGCAGGAGACCCCAGTTACTCCTCCACGTGGATTCGCTCTCGACGAGTAAACGTGTCAGTGCGCGAAGGTCATCGTACAAGAGTTACAACGTTCGTGGGAGCCGAGAACTGGAACTGCGAGACCCCTCTCGGCAAGTCAAGGTACGAGCAGCCAGCGGGTGGTGATGGAGCATGATGGGCGAGGGGTCATGCAGATGGGATGGTTTATTAGATGTAATACCTAACTAAAAGAATCGCAACGCACACTTTTGATTCTCCACGAGACAAAAGGAAGGGATCTGACTACACACATAATTAACGACATAACTGACTTTTGGGACATCTGTATGTTGAATGCAAATGGTTTCAGATCCATAACTATATATATATATTCCACATTCTCCACACTTATGGAATGTATTATAACATATTATTACTAATTGTCAGACAGTGAATAAGGTGATACAGTTAGATATCTCGTTGAAGAGCTCTGTGATGGAACTGAAGTCAGGTCAGGTCAGGTATGGGAGCATGCGCCAGAGCTGCGCGTCGCTGCGTCCACTTTCCGCTGGTACTCCAGGGGCCTCTGTCTGGCCATCCCCAGGTAGAGGCCCATCCCCATCTCCTTGAGATGCCAATCAACCTGCTGCAACCACGAGCACAGTGGTCAGGCCCATTGGCCTCCTCCACTCACGAGACTCCCTCGCTGAGAGAATCTGGTGAGCAGGATCAGTGTTAGGAAAACGAGCTTATGTCCATACAGCCGCAGCTGATGCTCACGGACAATGCAGGTAACAAATCTCATTTGAGTCTCTCTCTCCAACCGCTCGTTGGACACAAAGTCCGACCAGCGATAGCCAAGGATTCTCCAAAGAGACCTGGTACCAAAGGAATTAAGTCTCCGTCTCAGATCCCTGGTCAGAGTCCAAGTCTCACATCCATAGAGCAAGACTGGAAGCACCAAGGACCTGAAGACTCGGAGTTTCGTCCTCCCGCACAGGTACCGGCGCCCCACACCCCATTATCCAGTTAATCCATGACTCCCCAGGCCCGACCCAGACGTCTATTGACCTCTGACTCACAGCCAGCAGAGACATGAATATCACTGCCAAGGTAAGTGAATCTCTCCGGGAGAGTGTGTCGGAACTGAAGTGATGTGCTGTTGCTCCTGTTAAGCCAGGACTGCACACGTCTTCCATAATGTTGTTGTTGTTGTTGTGTTGTTGTTGTTGATGATGAATAACCCCAGTCAGTACTGCACAAACTGGTCCACAGCACGGTGACAGCCAATCGATCCCACAGAGCGCCCAAAGATCACCGCAACTAAGATGCCATGCTCCCTCATGTAGAGCCAGGACCATTCAGTTTTAGTCTGAGGTAAGGAGGGAGAGAGAAAGAGAGAGGAGGGTACCTCCTCCTGCACCCTCCCTGTGCCCTGCTCACCTTCACACCTCAATGGCTGAGCTTTTAAGTTTGGCTGCTTCACCACCTCAACTGACATTCGTAATAGTTTACCCACATAATTTTTTATCACTTTGCCACTCTAGTTACACTTACCCAAGATCTATGATAAAGATGACACTGTTGAGACTTGACTTGAGACTTTCCCAATGACTTGAGACTTACTTGAGAATTGGCTCAGGTGACTGACTTGTGACGTCTCTGGATGGAGACAAATCCTTCAGTACCAGGTCTTTTTGGAGAATCCTTGACTATCGCTGGTCAGACTTTGTGTCCAACAAGCATTTGCTGTGAGAGACTCAGATGAGATTTGTGACCTGTGTAGTTCGTAAGCATCAGCTGCGGCTGTATGGACATGTGGCTCGTTTTCCTGACGCTGATCCTGCTCATCAGATTCTCTCAGCGAGGGAGTCTCGTGAGTGGAGGAGGCCAACGGGCCAACCACGTGCCTCGTAGTTGCAGCAGGTTGATCGGCATCTCAAGGAGATGGGATGGGCCGGGCATCTGCCTGGGGGGTGGCCAGACGGAGGCCCCTGGAGTATCGACTGAAAATGGACGAAGTGACGCCCTGCTCTGCCGCATGCTCCCATACCTGACCTGGCTGAGCTGTGAAACCCTCACGATTCATTCTCTCATTCATTTAATTGGTTGTTCGTATGGTTGTAGTATCCTTTTGGTTAAATTTCTTCCTTTTTTTTCATCAATTACAATTTTTCACTGAAGCATGTAGCAAAGTTTGCATAGTAACTTAGCCCAAGTACTGTTATTGGGGCAAAATACTTGGATTATTTGACAAAATAGGATTGTCAAAATAATGGTAAGCATTGTGAGAGGTACTCGTATAAAAGGACTGTCATTGGTCTGTTGGCTGTGCTTTTTATCTGGCTATCTACATTTCTGCCATCCATGTGGCTGCTGCAATTATTTTCATTATTTGAAAGATTATTCAAAGAAAATAATGTGGTACAGTGCAGTGAAAATGTCATGCCTGAAAATCTGTACATCTATCTATAATTCAGCAGTGTGTGTGTGTGTGTGTGTGTGTGTGTGTGTGTGTGTGTGTGTGTGTGTGTGTGTGTGTGTGACCGCTGTTTCTCGACAACCTCTGGTCCGATCTAAATGAAACTTGCCAGGATATTGCTGGGGACCTGAGGATGTGCCTTTTCAAGGTTTGATATTAATCGGACAAGTGCTTCCCAAGTTATGGCCATTTATTTACCAACCAATGACAAGACACATTGCTGCGTAGGCGTGGCCGATGGGGAGGAGAACCTCAGCCGCGTTCCCCATTACTGGTTACAACGTACGGACTTCCGGATAGTGATGACTTACTGTATCTTAATAATTTCTCGATTTCTTATGCGCATTTATAGATAAACACAATGCCCAATCCAATTTATAGATAAACACAATCCAGTCATCGTTTACGAGAGCGAACGAACGGCCTATGTGGTTGTTTGAAAGTAATTTTTTTTTTTTTGCATGACGTTTTTTTTTTCTTCTCTCTCTCTTCTCTTTGTGTTTTTTCCTTGCGATGACAATGCGAAAAGGCAAAATACGTTGGCGCTAATTGAATAATTGGCCATTAAAAGTAATTGCGAATAAGCGTCACTGCGATATGCGAACTTCCGGACAGTGAGGACTTAACTTCGCGTAGGCCGGTGCGCAGCCGGCCGACGATGACGTCACGTGCCGTGCCGGTTACGATGGGGATCGATCGGTGCCTTAGTTACCGTGGCGTAGGAGTGGCAATGGTCAATGGCAGCGAATGTCATGGCAAGCAAAGACAGGGAGGTAAACTTGATTTTAATTTGGATTTTATTTAACTCTGTGTGTGTAAGTATCACAGCAGTTGTTACTTCAATTCGTGGAATGCATGTGAACATTCCGTACGGGCACGCACTACTTCCGGATGGATGACAATGTATTCTAATAATTTCTCGATTTCTTATGCGCATTTATAGATAAACACAATGCCCCAATCCAGTCGTCGTTTACGAGAGCGAAGGAATGGCCTGTGCGGTTGTTTCTGGCTTGCGGTTTGAAAGTTTGTTTGTTTGTTTTTTTGAGGGGGTATGCACGTACGGGCATGCGAGAGCGAAGGAACGGCCTGTGTGTTTGTTTCTGGCTCGCGGTTTGAAAGTTTTTTTTTTTTTGCACGTACGGGCACGCGGGAGCGAAGGAACGGCCTGTGTAGTTGTTGTTTCTGGCTCGCGGTTTGAAAGTTTTTTTTTTTTTGCACGTACGGCCACGCACGTACGGCACGTACTAGTATATTCTAATAAGATGATCAAATGGTAGGATCAAGGCTCTCATTAGTCACTGCCCTCCATCTCATTCCCCTCGCCTAAGACTGTCAGAAAGACATGAGCACAGACAGTCGGGGCACAGGCACTACAACGACTACCTTCTGCGAGAGTCAGTCAAAGGATAGTTTGATTCAAGTCCTTCACAAGCCACTAACCAAGCCTGACCTAGTTTTACTGGAGCTAATTTGGGCAGGTATTTGTAATTTGTTCAAAGTGTTGGTGATAACTTGCCTAGTCTCTTCTCATGATGATGTGGGATCTTTAGCACCCACTAACTAATGCAAGCAAATGGGACACTCAACTTAATGTCCATCTAATGAACAGCGCACTTTGAGATGCAATGTCCTACCAGTGAAGCACCAATCTGACAATGAGTCAGGCTATGAATCAAACCCACATTAGACAGGTCAAAGGTAAGTGTGCTTGCTACCTGATCGGCACCATTCTATTAGATAGTCAGGGAACAGGTACACTGTTGGAAAGGTCTACACAGATGTATCTCTGGATTCTCCAAACCAAGAGCCGAAGAATTACCTCTTGTAAACCACAGTGTCATAAAGCTAGATGAAAGTTTGCTTGGTTGTGATGGTGGTTCGTGTATCAAATTGAGCACTAAATTACATTCTTCATGATCACATAAGCTCTTATGAGCACTCTGTACTCCAAAAAAAAAAAAAGTAATTGCTGTGCTTGTCTGACACACTGATAATGGTGTGAATTTTTTTGGGAGATACAGTGTTAAGGCTCATAAATGAGCTAGAACAAAGAGCAGATCATGATGTAACAGAAGGAAAAGAACAGTACAAAGAGAGGGGGGACAGCAACATTAAGGTTGAAGGACAAAATAGAGGGAGACTTGTTGAAATAAGGGATGTGGGGAATAATGAGGGCAAAGAGAGGATGCAGGGGGTGAACAAGATGGAGACAGCCACAAACTCTCAATCACAGAAGTGGAAGGAAAAACTGGAAACATGGAAAGTGGTGGGCTTGGGGAGGATTAATTGTGGTAGAAAAGATCATGGTTTTGGGTGGGGGGTGACATGAGATGGTGGTGAACAGCTCTCTTAAAGCTCTGGAGGGAAGAATGATATTGAAGAGACTGAGGAAGTTGGTTCCAGAGGCAGGAAAGAGGAACGAATGAGTACAGCTGTGGGAAGTGTAGTGTGGCTGATATTTTGAGTGTTAGCCCATCATCAGAGTCCATTCTTTTGATCCGAGGGGATAATGCTTGATGTCAGCCACATCTCATTCTCCATGGTGGTAAAAGACTCTTTACAACCTTGTATTCATAAAATCCATTGTATATTCAGCAAGTAATGATAAGCCACACGATTAGGCGAGAGGTCATCAATTTATTATGCACCCAAAATGTTCTAAATCTAGGACTTAACCTTTTGAACCCTGAGCTCCTTGGACTTTCGGCTCCCCCACCCTGGGCTCCCTGGAGAAAAATCCAGCCGCTTGGGTATATGGAGGTTTGAAGAGTGGCCGGTAAACTGGCCGCTCGGGTATATGGCGGTTTGAAGAGTGGCCGGTAAACTGGCCGCTCGGGTATATGGCGGTTTGAAGAGTGGCCGGTAAACTGGCCGCTCGGGTATATGGCGGTTTGAAGAGTGGCCGGTAAACTGGCTGCTTGGGTATATGGAGGTTTGAAATAGCAGCTGGTGAAATGGTCGCTTGGGTTCAAATGGTTAAATATTTACTGAATTATAAATTTATGTTCATCCAAATAAATGCAAATAGCATTATATAATTAATATATCCACTGTCATTATCTGTCATTATCACTCCTCAGAAAGTTAGGAAAGTCATCCTAGAGCTGGACATTTCAAAAGCTACTAGACCAGGTCATATCCCTGCAATTGTCCTGAAGATGTGCTTGCCAGAATTCTCCCCTATTCTCTTAAGACTGTTCAACCTATGCCTCTCAAAGTCAGTTTTCCCACATTGCTGGAAGTTGGCTTCAGTTGTACCTGTATTAGAAGGCTCTGGGGAGAAATCTATCCATCCAACTATAGGCCGATCAGCCTTCTTCCCGTTATGTGTAATGTATTTGAATGCCTCATCAATGAGAAGCTTATGACTTTCCTGGAAGACCATAATTTCTTAACTGACAATCACTATGGATTCTGTCAATTTCGATCTACTGGTAATGTTCTTTCCCTCAGAACTGAACATGTGAACCAGGCATGAGACCGGCATGGTGAGGCCAGAATTGTAGCCCTTGACATCTCTGAGGCTTTTGATAAAGTTACCTTGGTTGGGATAAGTATATTCTGGCATTGGCAAAATAGCCTCTCAGCGACTCGGCTGCTTGTATAGGGCTTGCGGATACTTCCCTTGCGAGGCCTCGTCCACCTGTTCAAGACCACCATACGTCCAGTCATGGAATACCTGAGTCACATCTGGGCGGGTGCTCCAACTCATTTTCTGTCCCTTTTTGACAGAATTCAATGACGAGTTATTAACCTGGTCGGCCATGATTTGGCATCATCTCTGGAACCTCTCTCTCAGTTCGATGCTCTGTGGCCTCTTTGTGTCTCTACTTCAGGTTATGTAATGGAAGATCCTCAAAGGGCCTTTCACTACTTGTATGTCCCTCCTTTGCATACTTTCAAGTACTCTACATGTTTGACAGCCTCTGCACACCCCCACACTGTCTGTGTTTCTAAGGTACAGTATGATATTCCTCCAGTTTTTTTCCCCCACACATTGCCAAACTGGAATTCCCTACCTACATCATGCTTCCCAGGAACATCCAAGTTTTCCCAGTTTAAGAGAGATGTGAATAGGTATCTCCCTTCCCACAATTTATTTTTTGCAGCCACAACCTTTGAGTGGCCTTCAGGCCTTGTGATGGGCGAACTCCTCATTAAAAAAAATAAGAAAAAAAAAGATCTTTGCTTTGGTATTTTTTTAAAAGTTCTTTTGTTCCCGACGCCCCCAACACCAAACCACAATTGCATGGTGTAATGTATCCAATTGTATCCATCTTGTCCACCCCAGGCATCCTCTCCTGCCCCCCATTCCTTCCTACACCCATTGTTTATCCAAGTCCATCTCTATCTTGGCCTTCGCCTCTGCTGTTTCTCTTTCCCTCTTCTCTATCCTTCCTTTTGGCCTGTTGCATCCTGATTCATTCAGTGTACTAGTACAAGCTCTTCCACGAGTCTCAACTATATATACCAAAAAAAAAAAATTACCACTGACGCTTAACTTGCTGTGATGCTAACTAATATGCAGTCACGTACATGTATTAGTCACTTTTGCCAACTCTTCCTTCTCACCAAAGTATTCCTGTTGGTTGTGCATGTCAGGTATTTTGTGGTCGTCACTATTCCACATTCTATTTCGGGTTCATACAGCTACGGAAGTATTTCCCAGTAAACTACACCGACATGATAATCGAAATCATCCAAAGAATCTGATAAATATTGGTCCTGAGAATACGGCGTTAAATTCTCTTTCCACGTCGGATTGGCATGCTGGATCAGCGATTCTACACCAGTTGAGTGACGGTCAGTATAAGTGCACGTGTAGTGTGCTGAATTGTTTCTTACAATGACGTCACAATCAGAATGCAAGGCCCCGCCCTGCACGTGGGGTTTTAATTTTTTATGGGTGGTACCAACGACCTTTACATTTTCACTCGTACGCATTCGCTAATTATTATAACACAACAATGCAGTTCATTGTTTATTACCCTCACTAGAGGGGACAGTTTTGCATTTGGGTACATTTGTTTGTCTGCTTTTCTGTTTGTTTGTCCACACATAATGTGCCAACGTAGACCACAAATGCCACCTGGTGGTAGCCAGTATTACACGTTATCCTTTTTCAACCGAGTACCTCTACAAAGTATTACAATTTTCATGAGCACATTGATAAAGTATGTACTATTACAATGAGAGTATGTCCATAAAGGATGTACTATTATAATGTGAGCACGTCTATTAAGTACATACTTTTAGAATGACAGTATGTTTATAAAGTATGTACTATGAGAATGAGAGTACATTTACAAAGGACGTGTATTAATAATGTGAGTACGTCTATAAAGTGCGTACTATAATAATGAGAGTATGTCTATAAAGGATGTACTATTAACAATGAGATTATGTCTATAAAGTATGTACTATAAGAATGTGAATATGTCTTTAAAGGACGTGTATTAAGAATTTGAGTTCAGTACGTTTATAAAGGATGTGTATTAAGAAATTTTGGAGTTCAGTACGTTTTATAAAGGATGTGTTATTAAGATTTGAGTTCAGTACGTTTATAAAGGATGTGTATTAAGAATTTGAGTTCAGTACTTTATAAAGGACTGTGTATTAAGAATTTGAGTTCAGTACGTTTATAAAGGACGTGTATTAAGAATTTGAGTTCAGTACGTTTATAAGGACTGTGTATTAAAGATTTGAGTTCAGTACGTTTATAAAGGACGTTGTATTAAAAATTTGAGTTCAGTACGTTTATAAAGGACGTGTATTAAGAATTTGAGTTCACTACGTTTAAAAAGGACGTGTATTAAGAATGTGACCAAACTCTGGGTCTGGGAGGCCGGTGGTTCAAACCCCGACCGAGTCATACCAAAAACTTTAAAAACGGTGTTTACTGCTTCCTTGCTTGATGCACAGCATTTAAAAGTACAGAGCATGGACAAACAATGCTGGGAAGGCAATGGCAAACCACCCAGTATAACCGTTGCCAATAAACTGCTCCGGCAGCACCAACGTTCTGCTCTGTAAAAAGGTACAGTACATCAAATAAATAAAAATTAAGAACGTGAGTGCATCTAAAAAGTACGTACTATAAATATACATCCACATCAGTAAAATACGTGTATCTATAAATTACGTATGTATGTACGTCTATAAAAAATACCTCTGATTGGAACATGAATGTATACAATAACTAGTCTAATAATATTTTTTATAAAGCATTGCAGTGAAGTCTGATCCAAATAATTTTAAAGCAATATATGTATTTGTATATTGTAATCAGTAAAAAATAGTGTGGTGGATAAAAACATTAGAAAGGAAATAACTTGCACCAAAAACTTTAACATTTTCACGCTCATGCTCACGCTCACGCTCACGCCGGGGGTATCGCTATAGCTCTCTGTTCTTCGAACAGGCGAGCTAAAAATGAAAAGGTCCATTTGTCTGCTGTATGAACATAAACCTACATCGTCTACATATCGCACAAAACCACACAAAACAAGTCCCGGTGAGGGTCTGCAATCTCTGATTGCTCTCTCCAGTTACGCACGTATGATCTCCGTCATTCATAACAAAATTTTGAAAATTTCCATTACATTGCTTGTAAAAATTTAAATTACATTCCTTAATTACATTCCTTAATTACATTCCTTAATTGCATTACATTCCTTAAGGTTGTTTAAAAAATTGAAACTTAAATATATATCCACATTTTGGTAATCATTCCATTTAATCAATACCGTTAAGCCTTGACGTCATGAAAACTCACAATCAGGTTGCTACGGAAGCGCTTGAATTGAGTGGCCAATGGAATCGAGTATAATGCTCTCAACAAGGTTTTCAGCGCAACACCTTTGTCGCACGGCAATTGAGATCTGTAACACTGAAAGACAATAAAAAAACAAAAACGATATTTTAAGTCCTCGGGCGCATCGATTCCCTGTCAACATTGCTCCTTAGGTTGTAGACATTTTCCTCTGACTGTAAAGTGATTCCACTCTCATTAATCTTTCGTGTTCGTTGGTATTTGTGGCTCTTTTGCGTGATTCATGGTCCTCCTTCAGTTTCATATTGTTCTCTTGATTAATATTTGAAAATTTATAAGTCTTCATACGTCAGAGGATGCCCGAAGCTCCAAAAGCCCCATATTTACTCGTGTATGTTCACTTACATTCCCAACATGTATTGTGATGACATTATAGGGGTGCAGCATCATGGAGTATACACCAATGGAGTATAGTCAAGCTTCCCATTAAGATTGTTTTATTTTTCATGACAGTGGTCGTGCGGTGCTCTTTCAGTGATGAAGTCTAATGTCTTTGTCTGTGTTTGTATTGGTGCCTGTCGAGCCCGTTCAGAGTGGAATAATGCCGAGGAGGTGGTGTGTGAACCAACGTGTGAAGACCTCTGATTTATTTGTTATAATTCCATGCTCTTGGGTAGCCAATAAGGTGAGCGGTGAGAGATCCGCACTGAATTTCCTGGGAATCGATGAGAGGCACATTTGGGGGTTCAGAGTGTGAAGTAGGATGGCGAACCTCAAAGCTTCTGTTCTACTACAAGGCACTAAAGTCAGGATCTAAACAGAGGATTATGGAGTGAGCGATAACGATGGTACAATGGGGTGATCATTTAAGCATTTACCTGAGGTGAGTGGCAACAAGCCCCACCACTAGATGAAGCCCTTTGATTGGGTATTCGATGACCAAATGGACAATGCCACTGATTAGCTTGCACTCAGATAACCTCATAGTAAATCTCACTGAATGCTTTGAAGCTTTCAGAGTGGGAGCAAGTGGAAATATCAAGCAGCATGGCAAAGTGCTAAGTAAGGAGTGGATGGGCAGTCGATTGAATGTTGTGCTTGCTGTGTCGGTGTGAGATGGTGCGATTGTGGCACTCTCGGTTCGCGTTGCTGCCGGAGAGCAACTGCTGAACTGTGCCAAACGTGTTCTGCCTTGGTTAACATTGATGCTCCTGAGTTGTAGTGGAGGGGATGTTTGCACCTGGCCACCCATCATTGCTGTTGGTCATGCGCACGATGGTGCTCCTACTCCTTATTCCCTCGAGGCACATGCTAAAGGGCTACTGCGTTTCTAAAGGATTTGTCACCCACAGACTTTGTCATCTCTCAACACATACTCGTATGGAATCTGTGGAAAGTGTGACACAAGTCAAAACCCTTATTCCCTCTTTCATATTCAAGAAGCCTTTTGCATCAGCAGACATTTCAATCTTTCTGAAAACTCACAACATTGATCCAATCTATTGTCTCCTTTATGTTTTGTAACTCTTGTATTGGTGTATTTATTTGTTTAAGTGTAAAATTGTGAACCTTTATCTTGTATATCCCTGAGTTGAAATTAATGTATTAATTCGATCAATGCTATCTGACCGAGAACGACACTCGGTAGAGCGCGTATCTGCACCAGGTAGAACAGTTTATGTTTTTATCCAACTGATAGACTGGATCTGCATCTGCATCTGAACCAAAATCGAATTGCCTTGTTCTTGTCACCTACCCAAATCATCCACTAAGTTTTGTCACAACCCGTCCACAACGTTTTGAAATATCGTGCCAGATATCGATTTTGGACATATTTCTCAATTGTGAAGAATCACCGAAAAAAACAAAATCCAGTATCCGGATCCAGATCTTCACCAAAATCGAACCAAATCGTCCTTGTCACACAAACAACCTGTCCACCAAGTTTCGTCCAAATCCATCGATAACTTTTTTTATATATCCTGCTCACAGACAACCAAACAAAAAAACAGGGGTGAAAACATATGCTGCGTCCACCTTTGGTGGCGGACGCAATAATGCCTGTTCCGTGTGGACGGTGTGTGAAAATTAATATAGCACCACACCTCGACTGTTGGCCTCTGGGTTTATAATTTAATACATTTAGTGTTTTAATCTTATCAGGATTGTCATTTGATTAATCTTGTGTTTCTTGTACAATCTCATTTTGAATGCATCAGAATGTCAGACTAGCTTTTGTAAATATGTTCACTGCTCGAGTTTACAGATTTGCTAGAACAATGAATCTGGGATGTCTATGTTTTATAGCAATGGCTCCACCGTTGTTCTTTTGGTTCACATGTGTCCTACTTGCGAAGGCTGATCACCTTAGCCCACATTGCTTAAAACATTATCGGCTTGCTTTGTTGATTGAGGTTATTTTATTTATCCGTATGCAGCCTGTGGCTGCTTGACTGCATCATTTCCTGGGGGCACTGCGATGCTGCTGATGCAGTGCCCCTATTACCAGCATGCTGGTACTCATTTCACAGACCCGTCTCGTGATAATTCAACGGGTTGACAGGGGGCTTGAACTCAAGACCCTAAAGTCTTAAGCCAGTCACCCTAATCATTAAGCCAACACCAGGCTTTTGATTTAGGTTGCTAAGGAGCTACAACTACTCCGTAGTCCTTTTGACTAGTCCACAAACCGCACAGCAGAGGCAGAAAGCACCCAGGCTCATGACAGCATGCTATTATTATTATTGCTCCGGAAAGTATAACAACGTATGGTGAAATGGGAAGGATTGATGTAGTTACCTCAATTAAGGGATAAAGGTTATCTATCTATAATTCCAGCAGTGTGTGTGTGTGTGTGTGTGTGTGTGTGTGTGTGTGTGTGTGTGTGTGTGTGTGTGTCTGTGACCGCTGTTTCTCGACAACCACTGGTCCGATCTAATTGAAACTTGCCAGGTATATTGCTGGGGACCTGAGGATGTGCCTTTTCAAGGTTTGATATTAATCGGACAAATGCTTCCCAAGTTATGGCCATTTATTTACCAACCAATGACAAGACACGTTGCTGCGTGGGCGTGGCCGATGGGGAAGAGATCCTCAGCACGTTCCCCATTACGGGTTACAACTTACGGACTTCCGGATAGTGATGACTTAGTGTATTATAATAATTTCTCGATTTCTTATGCGCATTTATAGATAAACACAATGCCCCAAACCAGTCGTCGTTTACGAGAGCGAAGGAACAGACTGTGTGGTTGTTTGAAAGTAAATTTTTTCTCTTCTTTCTCTTTGTGTTTTTCCTTGTGATGATATTGCGAAAAGGCAAATACGTTGGCTGTAATTGAATAATTGGCCATTAAAACTAAATTGCGAATAATCGTAACTCGATATGCGAACTTCCGGACAGTGGGACTTAACTTCGCGTCGGCCGATGCGCGGCCGGCCGACAATGACGTCACGTGCCGTGCCGGTTACGATGGGATCGATCGGTGCCTTAGTTACCGTGGCGTAGGAGTGGCAATGGTCAATGGCAGCGAATGTCATAGCAAGCAAAGACAGGGAGGTAAACTTGATTTTAATTTGGATTTTAATTAACTCGTGTGTGTGTAAGTATCACAGCAGTTGTTACTTCAATGCAAGCGTAATTCGTGGAATGCATGTGAACATTCCGTACGGGCACGCACCACTTCCGGATGGTGATGACTCAATGTATTCTAATAATTTCTCGATTTCTTATGCGCATTTATAGATAAACACAATGCCCCAATCCAGTCGTCGTTTACGAGAGCGAAGGAACGGCCTGTGTGGTTGTTTCTGGCTCGCGGTGTGAAAGTTTTTTTTTTTTTTTTGCACGTACGGCACGCATGTACGGCCACCGAGAGCGAATGAACGGCCTGTGTGGTTGTTGTTTCTGGCTCGCGGTTTTAAAGTTTTTTTTTTTTTTTTTTTTTTTTGCACTTACGGCCACGTACTAGTGTATAAATAAAAGGGCAGACAAGGTCAATGCAAGGCTCGGCTGTGTGCTGAGCCTCCCGATTTGATGTGTTGACCTCAGTGTCAGTCATCTTAGTTTTATACGCCCGATATATATATATATATCGAGGCGTATTATGTGATACCGGTCGTCCGTCCGTCCGTTCCTGTCTGCACTCTAACTCCCAAAGTTTTCAACTTTCACGTTTCATATTTGGTACATAGTACAGACTGTCGAGACGGTGTGTCACGACATACATTCGTCATCTAAAGTGGTTGCCATGGCAACCAGGATGCTGTTTCCAGTAGTGCACAATTCTGTATATACCTTCTTGTTCGGGCGTATATTGTGCTCACTTGCACTCTTGTTATCTTTTCAATTATTCTTCTTCTTGCGTATGGCAGCTTAGCTGCCGGAGTAGTTATCATTTCTTGGAAGCGCGACTGTGTCACTGATGCAGTGCCCTTCTTCCAGTATACACTGGTACTCATTTCACCGACCTCAGAAGGATGACAGGCTGGGTCAACCCCCTGGTGAATTAATTCAGCGGCCAACGGGGCTTGAACTCAGGA
>CM068964.1:22494291-22529988 GCA_035128595.1 Eptatretus atami | reverse complement strand
ATCATTTGAGGGGCTCGTAATAACTTGCCGGAATCACTTTTTTGGATGGTTTTGAGTCTTAAAGATCAAGTGACGGACTCGAGTCATTTGCCTCTTATTCATCGATCATTAAAAACGAGAATGAAAATATCCGATAAAATTGCCTGGTTTGATGATCACGCTCGATTGTTGAAGGATGCATTCCCTTATTGGAGCTTGCAGGCCTGTGACACTCTGATTGAACTGTACACCTGTGATGAATGAACATGCTAATACTTAAGCAGATGTTCAACTGACGGGTGATGTAACGCTTCAGCTGACTGCTTTGCTTCTGCTTAATAGAAGGTACTTAATTTGGGTGCTGTAATTACAATGGCTTCCGTGTACCCTCACAATGCTGCATGATGTTAAAAAATCGTTTTGCTTGTCTGAAAAAATATACCCTCGCTACACCTGCTACCACTGATTGTCTTATAAAACAATGCTTATAGATGACAACCTATGTCATTTTGCGCTTGCTTGCGTGCTCGAAACGACTTGCAAGAGAGATGGGCGTTTAATTGTGAGAAATGAAACGGCAAATTCGGCATGGCGCGCCAAAATGCCAATGTTTGCCAACAGGATATGGTGATGAACTCAAATACTGTACACAGAACTTGCCCCGCGCATCCACCATTTTGCTGCTCCGTTCCAGGAGTGCCTTCTAGTGTTTTGCTGTGGCTGTCTGGCAATGCTCGGGAGGGGTCATCAATAGGGGAGACAGGGATGTGACCTGCACGCCGCGCGTGCTCTTCTGCCCGGCATTATTCTAATTACGCGCCCATACATCAGGCGCTGACCTGAAAACGCCTGACAGCGCATCCCGCCCGCCCTTTCCTCTGCTGCTCGCTGCCTATGCAAATTGGCCGACGAAGGCGAGCAGTTTGACAGCGTGCCCGACTAGCCCAGCTCGGAGCTGGACCGAGCCCCAATGCCCGCTATTAGGCGCTCGACTGACTCGCCGCCAGACATAGGTCACCCCAGGCTATCGAGCAAACACCTTCTGTTTCATGCACGGTTTTATCCCCTTTTCTTATTCTGATTGACACTTATTCCTGATCTTTCAACATTTTTTTGTATACAAAGCCGAGGCTCATGGAGGAGCTCGGATCAAAAGGGAGTATGGATTGATAGATGTGGATTTCAACAAAAATGGAGATTCATCTCAGATCAAAACAAAATGTGGACATATGTGGATTTTATCTTTCATCGTGGATATAACTCAGCTTTCATCTCAGATCAAAATGTAGTTTGGGTATATGTCGATTTTATCTTTTATCTCGGATAAAAATCAGCTTTCATCTCAGATCAAAATGTCGTATATGTGGATTTTATCTTTCATCTCAGATATAAATCAGCTTTCATCTCAGATCAAAATGTAGCATATGTCGATTTTATCTTTCATCTCAGATCAAAATGTGGTATGGGTATATGTGGATTTTATCTTTCATCTCAGATAGAAATCAGCTTTTATCTCAGATCAAAATGTAGCATATGTAGATTTTATCTTTCATCTCAGATAAAAATCAGCTTTCATCTCAGATCAAAATGTAGTATGGGTGTGGTGGTGGTTGTATGGCAGCTTAGCTGCTGGGGTTGCTATCATTTCTTGAAGCACGACTGTGTCGCTGATGCAGTGCCCCTCTACCAGTACACACACTGGAACTGGTACTCATTTGGCCGACCTCAGAAGGATGACAGGCTGAGTCAACCCCCTGGTGTATTAATTCAGTGGCCGACGGGGCTTGAACTCAGGACCCGAGGATCCCAAGCCACCACCCCAACCACTGAGCCAACACCAGGCTGTAGTATGGGTATATGTGGATGTTATCTTTCATCTCAGATCAAAATCAGATTTCATGTCGGATTAAAACGGAGTATGGATATATGTGGATTTCATCTTTCATGTCAGATAAAAATCAGCTTTCATCTCAGATCAAAATGTAGCATGGATATATGTGGATTTTATCTTTCATCTCGGATAAAAAAAATCAGCTTTCATTTCAGATCAAAATGTAGCGTGGGTATGAGTGGAATTTATCTTTCATCTCGGATAAAAATCAGCTTTCATCTCAGATCAAAATGTATTGTGGGTATAAGTGGATTTTATCTTTCATCTCAGATAAAAATTTAGTAGGGTATATGTGGATGTTATCTTTCTTCTCTGATTAAAATGTAGTGTGGGTATAAGTGGATTTTATCTTTCATCTCAGATCAAAATGTAGTATGGGTATATGTGGATGTTATCTTTCTTCTCTGATCAAAATCAGATTTCATCTCGGATCGAAATGTAGTGTGGATATATGTGGATTTTATCTTCCATCTTGGATCAAAATCAGATTTCATGTCGGATTAAAACGGAGTATGGATACATGTGGATTTCATTAAAAATGGAGTTTCATCTCAGATCAAAAGGTAGTTTGGATATGTATGAATTTCATCATGAATCAAAATCAGATTTCATTTGGGATAGAAACGGAGTATGGATAGACGTGGATTTCATCAAAAACGGAATTTCATCAAGGATCAAAATGAGATTTCATCTCAGATCAAAATCAAATATTTCATTTCGAATCAAAATGGATCATTGATTTCAGCAGTTATTTGCCTGATCAGCAACATGTACGTCAGTTAATCTTTTCGATAAATAAATCCTATTAAGATCAAAGTGAGAATGTGTATATATGTGTATATATATATATACATATATATATATATACATATACATATACATACACTGGTTTAAGGATCATAGAGTGCTTATCCTGTACATCATGTGCAGGGACAGCACGGTATGAGACATCAGTGTACTTTACCTGAATTACAAGCATATGAGTTGACAATGGACAAATCATTATGGAATGGTTTCAAACTTGAATCCCAGCATCCTAACTAAATGGGAGCGTCAAAGAAGCCAACCTGAATGTCTATAACTCGTTTGTTAGAGGTCAAAGTTGGTAGAACCTCATGGGGATACTATAGCAGTAATGGACCCGTATTGGCCACAATGTGGCAAGGTGTTTAACCCTACTTTGCTCATGTGGATCATTTGGGCAAGATACTGGCCCAAAGCCCAAGGAAAATATAATTGCACAACGTATCCTCGCAAGCATAAAATCAGCTCTAATTATAATGGGAGTTTATATTCATATATATATATATATATATATATATATATATATATATATATATATATATATATATATATATATATATATATATATATATATATATATATTAAAAAACAGTACGAAAAAGTGTTATTATAATGAAGGACGATTATGTTCTGCCATTGAGTTGACTTTACTGGAATATCCCACCCACATACCCTCCACTATACAGTGGCAGCAATGCAAGTCCCCACTGTGCCCAAAAAGGACACCTCCTGAGTATTCATGGATGGTGATGTGACATGCAGTAGGGGCATACAGTTTTACCTGATACAGTTCAACCCACTTGGCCATCATAGTTCCAAACAAACTGGCCATAATAGAGAATTTGGCTGAAAAAGTTATACATTGGGATCAACAGGTTTTGATAATTCCTTGAATTAGAAAATTGAACAACTCACTGATCTTTAGTGAAATCAAATGGAACTTTGATCGTTAAAATGGGATTGTACTGTATATCAAAAGGTGCCATTGTTGTAATGACGTGAATAATATTCATTACGAGATGACCCGTGAACCCGTTGGGTTCCTGTTGTGACAGCGGTTGATAAAAAAAGCATAAAATAAAATAATTCGCTCCAGCTAACTATACCGCTGAGGTTGTTTGAATTTATCAAATACTCCCAAAGAGTACTTGACTGAATCAGCAATTGATTTTTTTAAATATTTTTTTTCGTTGCCCGATTTGAACGAAACTTGATATTGCGCGTCAATGTGAAAAAAAACGGAGAAAAGAAAGTCGAAGAAATTATTGTGCGTAATGTTCTCAACGCAATTTTAATAATGAACACGGAAGTATGAGATCAAAATGGCGATGTCTATTTTATGCTTAAAAATAAATCGTTCTTTGTCCATACTAAATGCTTGAGATTTTAAAATAAATCATTTCAAGAAAAAAAAAAAGATAGCTCCAGCGAACTATACCGCTGAAGTTGTTTGCATTGATCAAATATTCCCGAAGAGTACTTGACTAAATCGGGAATTAATTGTTTAATAATTTTTTTTGTTGCCCGATTTGAACAAAACTTGATACTGCACACCGCAGGAGAATGGTGAGTAAGGTGGCCTGAAAATTTTTGCGCTATCGTGTACCGTTTTGACTGTATTTCGGGAACATACATACATACATACATACAAGATGAGAGTTTTAGTAATATACTAGATGACCCGTGAACCCGTTGTGACAGCGGTTGATGAAAAAAATCATTTCAAGAAAAAAAAAAAGATAGCTCCAGCAAACTATACCGCTGAAGTTGTTTGCATTGATCAAATATTCCCGAAGAGTACTTGACTGAATCGGGAATTGATTTTTAAAATAATTTTTTCGTTGCCCAATTAGAACGAAACTCGATACTGCACACCGCAGGCGAATGGTGAGTAAGGTGGTCCGAAAATGTTTGCGCTATCGTGTACCGTTGTGGCTGTATTTCAGGAACATACATACATACATACATACATACATACATACATACATACACACACACACACATACATACATACATACAAGATGGGAGTTTTAGTAATATATAGAAGATAGATAGAAGATAAACAAATGAAATTCATTGTAACGAATGTTCCTTATAAAATGAAGTATACCTGAACCTCAAAACATTAGAATAGTGGAATAAAAAAAGTATTGTTCTTGTCATCTATTGGAAACTTAATAAAAGGAAAATGAGAAGAAAACCAAAAAGTGTTTTTCAGTGATCATAGGGTGACAATAGTACAAGTATGGGATCATTCAATCTACTCTGTTTAACCCTTTATTGTGCTGTCATTCAAATATACATGGCTCAATATTTAGATGCTACACATATACCAAATTCATCGACCCTAAAAACGGTTCTGTACAATTAAATACAATATGTCAGCTACGATGGTATCTATGAGAGGTGTGGTTTTCTTAGTTACGAAAATCGAAGATTTTTCAAGTATATTGGATGGTTGCGTGAAATATTGTTTGTCTGTTTGTTACATTGTGAAAAAAAAAAATTTCGCCAAGGGTGTTGGTTTGTTAGTGTTTGTCTGTCTGTCTGTCTGTCTGTCTGTCTGTCTGTTTGCTTGCTTGCCACACGATTTTTGGCCACAGTTTTCAAGCAATCGTTCTGAATTTTTTTTTTGTGAATGTAGGTGACCAGCCAAGGACAGCAACACTTAATTGTTTGTTGTTGTTGTTGTATACCTTGTCGAGGCTCGTATGAGAGCTAACACAATGCACAGCAAGGGGGGCATGAGACAAGAGGGGTGGGAGTGGGAAGGACAAAAACAGTGGGGAACAGAGACACTAGGAGATCTGTGGAAGGGAGAGGGATTGGGCGAGGAACACGGGGAATACAAGATGGACATTACAGGGACTTTCAGGAAGGAAAGCAGGGAATTTGAAGGAGGTGGGTTTGGGGTGGATTAACGGGGGAAGAAAAGATCGAGGATTTGGTGAAGATCCGAGTCTGGATCCGGATCCGAGAATTTTTCAAGTGATTCTTCACCATTGAAAGGGCCAAAAACGATGTATAGCACAATATCGAAAAAGGTTATGGATGGATTCCGATGAAACTTGTTGGACAGGTTGGGAATGCGACTTTGAAGAACCGATTCAATTTTGCTGAAGGAACGAATCCAGATCTGGATACGAGAATTATTTAATTTTTAACTGATTCTTCACCATTGAGAGATAGGGCTAAAAACGATATTGCATGATATCTCAAAAAGTTGAAGACGGATTCCAATGAAACTTGGTGGATATGTTGGGTATGTGAAAAGGACTAATTCATTTGATTTTGCTGAAGATACAAATTCAGATCTGAAGTCGAGAATTTTTCAATTGATTCTTCACCATTGAGAGATGGGGCCAAAAACGATATTTTGCACATCTCAAAAGGTTATGGATGGATTCGTCAGAAACTTTGTGGACAAGTTGGGTGACAATAACGAATTGATTCAATTTTGGTGAAGATTCAAATTCGAATCTCGATACGAGAATTTTTAAAGTGATTCTTCACCATTAAGAGATGGGGCCAAAACCGATGTATAGCATGATATCTAAAAAATATGTGGACGAGTTATGACAAAACAAGGTGGATGAGTAAGGTGGATTAGGTGACAACAACAAGCCGATTTGATTTTGGTGAAGGTCCGGATTCAGATCCGACCTATCAATGGGATACACAATGTAAACTGATCAGCCTGGCGGAGGTATGCGCTCTACCGAGTGCCATTCCATTTTGTCAAGTGTCACTCCATGAGTGATTTTTCATTTGTTACTGGCAAAATCGAAGATTTTTCAAGTATATTGGTCAGTCGATTTTGTGTGAGGCAGGGAAACCAGCCCAGAGAGGAGATCAGTACTCCATCAACCTGTGGATGAAGTCTTTGTAGGTGGATCGGAGATCAGGTGTGCCAAGGAATATATATATACTAGCGATACCCGTGCACATGCACGGGATAGCAGTACAACATAGCTGGTAGCAGACGACAAGACCGTACACGGGGAATGACAAAATACGCATTGTGCAAAATGCAAGTGGTACTATGGAACGCCAAGACTTCCCAAACATTGTCGGCATGTCCGCCAAGTGCCACAGCAATTTCATAGGGATCGTGTGACGGCGAGCCGAGTTTTTAGTGTGCAAGCTTGGTATTATAATAGATATATATATATATATATATATATATATATATATATAATTCCAGCAATCTGTGGTGTGTGTGTTGTGTGTGTGTGTGTGTGTGTGTGTGTGTGTGTGTGTCTGTGACCGCTGTTTCTCGACAACCACTGGTCCGATCTAATTGAAACTTTCAGGTATTTGCTGGGGCCTGTGGATGTGCCTTTTCAAGGTTTGATTTAATTGGACAAGTGCTTCCCAAGTATGGCCATTTATTTACCAACCAATGAAAGGACACGTTGCTGCGTAGGCGTGCGCGTTGGGGAAGAGATCATCAGCCGCGTTCCCCATTACGGGTTACAACGTATGGACTTCCGGATGTGATGACTTCTGTATTCTAATAATTCTCGATTTCTTATGCGCATTTATAGATAAACACAATGCCCATCCAGTCGTCGTTTACGAGAGCGAAGGAACGGCCTGTGTAGTTGTTTGAAAGTTTTTTTTGTTTTTTTTTTGCACGTACGCCACGCACGTACGGCCACGCAGTACGGGCACGCGAGAGCGAAGGAAAGGCCTGTGTGTTGTTGTTTCTGGCACGCGGTTTGAAATTTTTTTTTTTTGCATGTACTGCACGCACTTACGGCCAGCACGTACGGCAATGCACGTATGGGCACGCACGTACAGGCATGGACTAGTATCTATAATTCCAGCAATCTCTGCGTGTGTGTGTGTGTGTGTGTGTGTGTGTCTGTGACCGCTGTTTCTCGACAACCACTGGTCCGATCTAATTGAACTTACCAGATATATTGCTGGTGACCTGAGTATGCGCCTTTTCAAGGTTGATATTAATCGGACAGTGCTTCCCAAGTTATGGCCATTTATTTACCAACCAATGACAGGACACGTTGCTGCGTAGGCGTGGCTGCGTAGGCCGGTGCGCGGCGGCCGACGATGACGTCAGTGCCGTGCCGGTTACAATGGGGATCGATCGGTGCCTTAGTTACCGTGGCGTAGGAGTGGCAATGGTCAATGGCAGCGAATGTCATGGCAAGCAAAGACAGGGAGGTAAACTTGATTTTAATTTTGATTTTAATTAACTCTGTGTGTGTAAGTATCACAGCAGTTGTTACTTCAATGCAAGCGATAATTCGTGGAATGCATGTGAACATTCCGTACGGGCACGCACCACTTCGGATAGTGATGACTCACTTATTCTAATAATTTCTCGATTTCTTATGCGCATTTTATAGATAAACACAATGCCCCAATCCAGTCGTCGTTTACGAGAGCGAAAGAACGGCCTGTATGGTTGTTTGAAATATTTTTTTTTGTTTTTTTTGGTTGTTATTTTATTTATTTATTTCTTTTCCACACTTTGCACGTTTTTTTTTCTTTCTTTCTTTTTTTCTTTCTTTTTTCTTTGTTTGTTTTTCTTTCTTCTTTCTTTCTCTCTCTCTTCTGTTCTCTTCTCTTCTCTTTGTGTTTTTCCTTGCGATGACATTGCAAAAAGGCAAAATACGTTGGCGCTAATTGAATAACTGGCCATTAAAACTAAATTGCGAATAATCGTAACTGCATATGCGAACTCCGGACGTGAGGACTTAACTTCCGGACTTCCGGATAGTGACGATTACTGTATTCTTTCTCGATTTATAGACTTACTGTATTCTTTCTTTCTCGATTTCTGTACTTTCTCGGGCACGCGAGAGCGAAGGAACGGCCTGTGTGGTTGTTGTTTCTGGCTCGCGGTTTGAACGTTGTTTTTTTGTTTGCACGTTCGGCCACGCACGTACGGGCACGTACTAGTATATTTAATAAGGAAATAATATTTTCTTCAAGATGATGTACTATTCTTACAAATTTAAATTTGTTGTCCGACATGATGGTGCAGAGATAACACACTTGCCTTTGAAATGATTCGATAAGGTTTGATTCCCAACTGTACTATAAACTGTAGGATTGATGATTGGCAGGTCGGGTGTTGCACCACAAATTGTGCCAACCCTTTGGGTGGACAATAAACTGCATTTCCCATTTAATCACATTAATTGTTAGATGTTGAAGAACCGACAGTTTGTTTCCTAAAGAGGAGACATGCCATTTCTGACACCCTGAACAAATTACAAATCCTGGCTCAAGTCACTTTCAGTTGAGAATCAGGCCTGGCTGAGCAACAATGTGGGAATAGTTGGGGCAGTTGAAGATGATGAAGAAGAAGATTAATTTAAATTGATTAACAAAAAATCCTTAGAGTTTCATGGACAAGTTAATTTTAAGCTATTAATAATATTATTAAACATGATAATGTCTTCAAGGTAACTTCCTTATTTTTACCTTGGTTTTTTAATTGTGCTCATTTCTTTCTCCCTAAATTCTAGCCTCATGGAAGAGGGGAGGGGGAGGAAATTGGCAATACACTGACTGGGGCAGCGGGGCCACAGTTGGCCACAAGAAGGAAGAAAATGAATGAATAGCAGCGAGAGGGGGGAATGAAACAGTAACCTGCAGCGAAGAGGTTTGGTTAGGTGACAAAAAGTATCCGGAGACAAACAATGCCCAGACACGTCTGGAGACAAACTCTGCCAAGACACGTCCGGAGACAAATAGGGTCGAAAATATTGGTGGATTTTAAACGTCCAAATCAGACAATTTTTGATACCTTTAAACGTTCCTATCGACGTAACTTCAACTGATAAAGTTTTTTTGTCACTAAATAGGAAACAACGATCCACATAAACTTACGTTGACCTGTTCAGCTCTGCCGCTGAAGTTGCTGCATTTTTTTAATTTTTTTAAATTTGTTTGTTTTTTAATGCATTTTTAATTTGTAAATTGTTTTTACATTTTTAGGAGTTTAACTGCTTGCACCATGTTTAACTTTTGAATTGCGATTTCGCAATGCATTCCGTTTGCATTATTACCTCTGCCCACCACTTACCTCTGCCACTTAAGGTGTCATTATCTGTCTTTCTGTCTGTGTGAAAGCAGGATATCTCAAAAAGCAGTGGATGGATTCGGATGAAACTTGGTGAACAGGTTGGGTGTGTGACAACGACAAACGGATTCGATTTTGGTGAGGATCCGGATCCGGCTACGAGAATTTATTAAGTGAGTCTTCACCAATATGAGATGGGGTCAAAAACGGTATATAGCACGATATCCCAAAAAGTTATGGACGAGTTATGACAAAACATTGTGGATGAGTTGGATAGGTGATGAGAACAAGCTGATTAGATTTTGGTTCAGGTCCAGATGCAGATCTAGCCTTTCAGTGAGATTCAAAACGTAAACTGTTCAGCATGGCAGAGGTATGCACTCTACTGATTGTCACTCAGTCCTGCATGTTTTATTCAATCTCCTGTACATTTCAAATATCTGGAATAATCAATGGCATGTGTTAGTTACATTTAGCATTTTTCAATTTCTTAACTGATTCAGAAGTGATCAGTTAGAACTATTTGACTTCGAACTTTGTGCTGTGATGTGTATACCTGCTGTAATCCTGGCCATATAAACTCAATATAAACTGAAAGAGGGAGAGAGGAGGGTGGGGGAGAGAGAGCATGAAGAGTGAAGTGGTGGAGGGAAAGGAGAGAGGAGGGAGGGGAGAGAGGAGGGGGGAGAGAGGAGGGAGGGGGAGAGGAGGGGGAGAAGGAGGGAGGGGAGGGAGGGGGAGAGAGGAGGGAGGGGGAGGAGGACTGGTGGGGGAAGGGAAGATAGTGAGAGGTGAGAGGAAAGGAAGGCATATGTGTGGTGGAGCATTAATTACGATTCATACAGTTTCATCAAAATGATTTCGCATATAATAACAGTGAAGATGAAAACAAGATAATGTCTGAAATCAATTTTCTACCGGTCATACTTATAACATAGTCCGGACACCATGTTTATTTATTTTTTCAGACGTTATTTTGTTTCCATCTTCACTGTTATTCTATGCAGAATCATTTTGATGAAACTGTATGAATCGTAACTCCTGTCTGGACAAGTCTGGAGACAAACTCATGTGCAGACATAAATACCGCCCGGATGAATCTGGAGACAAACACTGCCCAGATGCGTCCTGAGACAAACAATGCCCAGACATGTCTGGAGACAAACCCTGCGCGGACACGTCTGAAGACAAACACAGCCGAGACAAAACTACCATCCCGATATGTCCAGACACACACACACACACACACACCACACACACACACACACACACACACACACACACACACACACACACACACACACACGTAGCTTGGCCGATATCGAATTTTTCGGGAATCGGCAGGTTGGGAGTCAGTGTGATTACCGACTACGTATCTACTGTATACAACCCAGAAACCTTGAGTAGCTTTCACCAATAAACAACGTTGCTTTTATATGGACATTTCAGGATATGTTCACAAACAATATTCTTTATAAACAGCTGCAGGTAATGGGTGGAAAAAAAATTCGCTCGATAATTTCGAAAATACGTCAATAAGGCAAATGGCACAGAAATCGGATGTTATTTCACAACCACTCGCTCAGGATGACGGAGCACGAACCACTCACTCAGGGTGACGGAGCACGAACCATTCGCTCAGGATGACGGAGCACGAACCACTCACTCAGGGTGACGGAGCACGAACCACCTCGCTCAGGATGACGGAGCACGAACCACTCACTCAGGTGACGGAGCACGAACCATTCGCTCAGGGTGACGGAGCACAACCACTCGCTCAGGGTGACGGAGCACGAACCACTCGCTCAGGGTGACGGACACGAACCACTCCCTCAGGGTGACGGAGCACGAACCACTCGCTCAGGTGACGGAGCACGAACCACTCGCTCAGGGTGACGGAGCACGAACCACTCGCTCAGGCGGGGACGGAGCTCGAACCACTCGCTCAGGGTGACGGGGCACGGACCACTCGCTCAGGGTGACGGGGCACGAACCACTCGCTCAGGATGATGGAGCACGAACCACTCGCTCAGGGTGAGGGAGCACGAACCACTCCCTCAGGATGATGGAGCACGAACCACTCGCTCAGGGTGACGGAGCACAAACCACTCGCTCAGGGTGACGGAGCACGAACCACTCGCTCAGGGTGACGGAGCACGAACCACTCGCTCAGGGTGACGGAGCACGAACCACTCGCTCAGGGTGATGGAGCACGAACCACTCGCTCAGGGTGACGGAGCACGAACCACTCGCTCAGGTGACGGAGCAGAACCACTCGCTCAGGTGGACGGAGCACGAACCACTCGCTCAGGGTGACGGAGCACGAACACTCGCTCAGGGTGACGGAGCACGAAACCAGCGCTCAGGGTGACGGAGCACGAACCACTCGCTCAGGGTGACGGAGTCGAACCACTCGCTCAGGGTGACGGAGCTCGAACCACTCGCTCAGGTGACGGAGCACGAACCACTTTGCTCAGGGTGACGGAGCTCGAACCACTCGCTCAGGGTGACGGAGCACGAACCACTCGCTCAGGGTGACGGAGCACGAACCACTCCCTCAGGGTGACGGAGCACGAACCACTCGCTCAGGGTGACGGAACACGAACCACTCGCTCAGGGTGACGGAGCTCGAACCACTCGTCAGGGTGACGGAGCTCGAACCACTCGCTCAGGGTGACGGAGCACGAACCACTCGCTCAGGGTGATGGAGCACGAACCACCTCGCTCAGGGTGGTGACGGAGCTCGAACCACTCGCTCAGGGGTGACGGAGCCGAACCACTCGCTCAGGGTGACAGAGCACGAACCACTCGCTCAGGGTGATGGAGCACGAACCACTCGCTCAGGGTGACGGAGCACGAACCACTCGCTCAGAGGTGACGAGCACGAACCACTCGCTCAGGGTGACGGAGCACGGACCACTCGCTCAGGGTGACGGAGCATGAACACTCGCTCAGGGTGACGGAGCACGGACCACTCGCTCAGGGTGACGGAGCACGGACCACTCGCTCAGGGTGACGGAGCACGAACCACTCCCTCAGGGGTGACGGAGCACGAACCACTCGCTCAGGGTGACTGAGCACGAACCACTCGCTCAGGGTGACGGGGCACGAACTTCGTCTCAGGGTGACGGGGCACGAACCACTCGCTCAGGGTGACGGGCGATGAAACACTGCTCAGGGTGACGGGGCACGAAACCACTCGCTCAGGGTGACGGGGCACGAACCACTCGCTCAGGGTGACGGGCACGAACCACTCGCTCAGGGTGACGGGGCACGAAACCACTCGCTCAGGGTGACGGGCACGAACACTCGCTCAGGGTGACGGGCACGAACCACTCGCTCAGGGTGACGGAGCACGAACCACTCGCTCAGGGTGACGGAGCACGAACCACTCGCTCAGGGTGACGGAGCACGAAACCACTCGCTCAGGGTGACGGAGCACGAACCACTCGCTCAGGTGACGGAGCACGAACCACTCGCTCAGGGTGACGGAGCACGAACCACTCGCTCAGCGGGTGACGGAGCACGAACCACTCGCTCACGGTGAGGAGCACGAACCACTCGCTCAGGTGACGGAGCACGAACCACTCGCTCAGGGTGACGCGAGCACGAAACACTCGCTCAGGGTGACGGAGCACGAACCACTCACTCATGGTGATGTAGCACGAACCACTCACTCTTAAAGATGTGGCGCGGCAAAAGCGTCCGCAGTGAGTGAACGATTCGCTCAGAATGACGTAGCGCAGTACCGCGTTCGACAATGGGTGCTCGGCAAGTGGCTTAAGCACTCATGCAAGCACTCCAATTCAATGGTTGATAAGGAATGCTTGGCCACGCTGTGTCTGCGTACCATAAAGGATACCTTTAACTTTAAAGCCAGTCTTCACCGTGCACACAGCAGTTAATGAAATAAAATGAATCAATGAAATAACATGATTACATCCACAAAAGAGTTGTTGCTTAATGCAGAACAACCATGGAGACATCACAAGGTTCAATCTCCTGGGATATAAACATTGCACAAAATCCGCCATTTTGTCAGCTCGTCTGTCTACGTGTCATGTGGTACATCAGTTGGAGGTCCGTGCAAGTGTTATAACCTTTTTTTAAAACGTCCGTTTTTCACCAGATTTGCTTTGATTCCCTGTAGAGCACCTCGCGAAACATACAAAAATATAGACACAGATCAGGAAGACACTATGGATAGGCAGTCCCTCTGGGGGACAGGGTGTGAGGTCTTGCAGTGAATGCATTAAATCATGTAGCTCAATGAAGCTGGTTAATTTTGTTACGTTCCTACATTTTTTGTTCACTCAATACAATTCTCTAAACAGTAGAAAAAGATACGTTTAATGCTTTGGAAATTTCACATTTTCTTGTGTATGTATGGAGAAGGAGGGAACATAGCCTTGCTTGCTTAAAGTAAATAGGTATACCGGCTTAGTGATAAGACTCGTTATTTCTTTAAATTATCAGATTTCACACCAGATTTCGACACTTATTTAGATTTCGATCCTCAAAACCGAAATAATAATACTTTAATCAATCCGTCAGAGTAGATCGTGGAAAATTTCATCATGTAATGCATGAATTTGCTCCACCCTCCAAATTCGAAAGCTATAGTACTTACAAAAGCGATGTATGCAGCGATTCATAGCTATGATGAGAGGCATTCGATAATATGAGTGAGGAAAGTGAAGAAAAAAAAAACTTTATCGTAAAGAAATTGTTGCGGCCTGTGCCAAGTCAAGGCATGGTTGAGCAGGCCAAAAAAACATGGCAGCTTCAGACCCCAGCGAAATTACCCAGTGAATGCCTTAAGATCCCAGAGAACGAGGTGGCCGAGGATCGCCTGACGAAGTACATAATTAAGTAAAGCCGTTATTTATCTTTAAAAGGGGTGTTTTAATTAACCCAAACACCCAATTTTTTGTATGCATGCAAAGTTTCAGGCTGGAAGGTTTCATGGTTCTGGAGTTATGGAGGAGACACACTGACACACACACACACTGACACACATACACACACACCCACACACTGATACACACACACACACACACACACCAACACTGATACACACACACACTGAACACACATACACACACACCCACACACTGATACACACACACACACACACACTGACACACATGAAACACACATACACACACACACACCACTGATACACACACACACCCAACACTGATACACACACACACACACACACATGACAACACATACACACACACCCACACACTGATACACACACACACACACTGACACAACACACACACACACCCACACACTGATACACACACACACACACACACTGATACAACACACACAACACACTACTGATACACATACACACACACCCACACACTGATACACACAACACACACACACACACACACACACACACACACAACACACTGATACACAACACCCTGATACACACACACACACACACACACACACACCACACACTGATACACACAACACACACACAACACACACACACACATGATACACACACACTGATACACAACACACACCCAACACACACGATACACACACACACACTGATACACACACACAACACACTGACACTACACCACACACTGATACAACACACACACCACACACTGATACACACAACACACACACACTGATACACACACTGAAACAACACCCACACAACACACCACAACAACCACTGATACACCACATACACACACACACTGATACACACACAACTGATACACAACACACACACACACACACACACACACACACACACAACCTGATACACACACACTGATACACAACAACACACACAAACACACACACACACTGATACACACACACATAATTAAGTAAAGCCGTTATTTATCTTTAAAGGGGTGTTTTATTACCCAAACACCCAATTTTTTGTATGCATGCAAAGTTTCAGGCTGGAAGGTTTCATGGTTCTGGGTTATGGAGGAGCACACTGAACACACACACACTGACACACATACACACACACCCACACACTGATACACAACACACACACACCAACACTGACACACATACACACACCCACACACTGATACACACACACACTGACACACATACACACACACCACACACTGATACACACACACACACACACTGACACACTGAACACATACACACCACAACACTGATACACACACCCACACACTGATACACACAACACACACACACACACTGACACACATACCACACACACCACACACTGATACACACACACACACTGCACACATACACACACACACCACACACTGATACACACACACACACACAACACTGATACACACACACACACACTGATACACATACACACACACCCACACACTGATACACACAACACACACACACACACACACACACACACAACACACACACACACACACACCACTGATACAACCACACACTGATACACACACACACACACACACACACACACACACACACACACACTGATACACACAACACACACACACACACACACACACACAACTGATACACACACAAACTGATACACAACACACACACACACACACACACTGAATCACACACACACACCTGTACACACACACACACACACTGATACACGTACACACACACACTGATACACACACACACACACCACACACTGATACACACAACACACACACACTGATACACACACACTGATACACAACACACACACAACAACACACACACACACACTGATACACACACACCACACACACACACACACTGATACACACACCACTGATACACAACACACACCACACACACACACACACACACTGATACCACACACACTGATACACAACACACAACAACACACAACACACACTGATACACACACACTGATACACAACACACACACACACACACACACACACACACACACACACACACACACAACACACTGACATGTATTAGTGTGGATACTTTATATGCCCCTTCTCTCCCCATCTTCGGCATTCGTATATTTTTTCACCTCTACCTTAACCCCTTCCTTTTCAACCTGACTCTTCCCTCTTACCTTCTATTGAGCAAACTTATTTTCTCAATTTGCTTCATCCTCCCTTCACATTTGTGATACTTAACACCCTCCCCACCCCTTGTAATCATTATAAATAACAAGTTAAGTTAACCCTCCCTTGACTAGATGTAACATCACCAGATTCATGGTTACTGAGGGATTGGCACAAGGTGCAGTTAAACGGACATGAATGAATGAATGCTTTTGGGATGTTTTCCATTACGTTCCGGATCGCAAATATTTCTCGGCCATCTTTGCACATGTTTAATTTTTTTTTTAATTGTAAAAGTTTTTTATGATGTTTATATTTATACAGACCAAGGGAAACGAACCACAGGAAATATTATGTCATTCCAATACCATTAATGTTCACAATATTTACCTTGTTTACCTCCTGAAATCTCATATCTCTTCCTCTGCCTTTACCTCCATGGAAAAACCTCTTGCGTCACTTCGCCGATCCTTCCACTCTAAACCAAACACTCCTTCACCCGAGCAACAGCCTGTGGTGGTTTGTGTTCTGATAACTTGCCTTCCATTGTGTTGTGCCAATACAGCTTTGCTTCTCCATGAGGATCCTCAAGTCTCTCGTTGATTATTTTCCAGGATTTGCATGCTTTCCTGGCTTTCTCCCATGATGATCCATGTCAGAGATCCCGAGAGATGCCCCAAGCAAAGTTAAAGTGTTTGGAGTTATCAATGTATGCTTATGTTACACATTCTCTCAGAATTTAGGAATTACAAAATGAAAATGAATAATTCTCACCTTCTCTTGGTACATCCCCAGGTATCAATAACCATATTAATTTTTACTTATTAATTTACTGTGTACTGTGTGCTAACCCTGTTATCACCTCTAATTTAATATCCACATCCCTCGTAATTAATTTTCATGTAATGTCCCATTTCATCTCTCGGCAGGGAATTTATTTGGCTTTCCACAATATAAATAACCTTTTTGGGAGACAGGGAGTTGACCTCGTACAGTATGATCTTTAATGTTCGCGATGTGATTGCAGAAGGGGCAACCGGCTACAAGTCCTGCATGTTTAGAGATGTGTCCCCCCCCCCCCACAACCACTCACCCGCCTGCTACCACACAAAGGTGGCGTTTTGGTCGGATTCGACTCAATAATGGAAGATTCATAACCAGAAAGCTTAGAGATGAGCATGGTGCCCACAAACCTGATGTGTTATACAGATTGAGGTTTTTTGTAGGTCTCCCATCTGAGCACTACCCAGGATTGCTTCTGAGATTGGATGCAATTAAAGCCAGTAAGTCAGAGGCCAAATGTATCGTTATATATACACAATGTATGCCACTGTGGTTAATTTATTTATTTATTTATTTTTTTCAGTTAAACGTCACAAACTTATAACATACACTACACTACACACATTTTCACCAATATATTACATCATACCTATTAAATTAATAATTATTATGTCTTGCTCAAATGACAGCGAGCCCTTTGATGGAACATCTTGATGCCGATGTGGTGTGACAGCCCAACAATTTCCATCTGGAAGATAGTTCGACACAGGGATGGTGGCTGGCAGGAAATATCAGTAAAACTGATGGAGGGACCACTTACCTGACTGTCTTTCCCGTAAGTCGCTGCACAATGTACCGAGTCGTGCTCTGGCTTCTGCAGGTTGTCCTCACTAACTTGTGGAGGACATAACAAGGATCGAATCAGCTCAGGTGCCTCCCATGTGTACATCTGGTACATGAGACCAGTCTTACTACTGTTGTTCTTTGAGATAGAGGGCCATTTCTTCTAGTGTCAGGAGGTGCCTCGAAAATGTTATCAATAATTGCAAACTAATGATGCTGGGGGTCATCTCGCTTGCTGCGATGGGTCTCGCGAGTGAACATTCAGGTGAGACAAATGTATTCCACACGTTTTTTCTGACATGAGGCTTGTACACACAGGCACAGCCATCTGCATCCAGGTAGGGGGATGCCTTCCAAAGGATCATGACTCATGTCCCTGGCTTCACCACTGTGTAATTGATGTGGTTGAATGTCTTGGAAATCTTGACTCAGAGGATATTGACAACATCAACTTCTTCCAATGTCGTGCCACCCAGGAGGAGACAAGGTTACTTTACTGGCTTCTTACTCAGGGTCGTCACTTTGCACGTCTCTTACAAAAAGATGACCTTCCTTTTTGTTCATAAAGTCGGCATTTAATGATGCAGTTGACTGGACGGGTTCTCCACCTTGGATGAAGGAATAGCGTGTCCTATCACCGGTGTAAATTCTGATGTGATTCCTCAGGCCATTAATTGGATCATCAATGTACACAAGACAATGTGCGTCCCATTGTGGAGCCCTGGAGGACTGAGGCACCGATCGTCATCTTTTCTAATGTCCGTCCTGCCAGTGTACGTCTTATATTGGATGCAGGAAATGATTAACTTTATGAACTGTATGGAGATGTTACAATTATTATCTTTTTAAAGACACTGGTCTTGAATAAACACCAAAGCCCCTCCTTTCGATGCCAGTCATTATTGGCAGACATTATTGAACCTGCTCAGAAAGCATCTTTAGACATTTTAAAAGCAATTAGGTGACCTGGCTAGTACCATGCACACAACGAATGTCCCTTGTGTTTTGTAAGCCTTGTCCATCGTGTTATTTAAGTATATGCTTCTCGATTAGCCTCAACCTCCAGGGGTGGCCCACAAAATGATAACTGTTTTATTTTCCTCGAAGGTTGGTAAGCAGTGATTGCTGTCCTTGCCGGCATCATCACATCGTATAAAATAGGAATATCATGGTAATAACAGCTGTTCAGCATATGTTTGGGAAGAAAATACTGCAAAGTATATTTATGGGACAGTTAATTTGGTGGAGTAACTTGACTTGCTACAAAAGGACTATTTACCATTTTTATACTTTAAAATTTATCTAAGGCTCATGGAGTAGCTCATGTGGACATCAATCATAAGCAGGACAGATGGTAGATGCTAGCAGGGACCTGCAGAACATCCATGGAATGGAAAATGTGACTTCAAGTTCTCAACTCCCCCAAGTCATCAATCCCCACTCCCAAACTCCAAGTCCCAACCTCCACCACCCAACCCAAAGGCTTCAATCCCCTTTTCACTCCAAGCCTTCAAAAACTCTCCCTCTCCCTACCACAACTCCTCAATCCCCCTTACTCCCAAGCCTCAACCTCTCCCTCCCAGCTCTGTCCCATATTTGCTAAAAAAACCAACCCCACCCCCTCCACCCACTCATAAAAGCAAAAGTGCATCCCCACATTGATCATTACATATTATTTCATTACCTCATCGAAACAGCAGAATATTTAACTCTTTCCCCTCCCCCGTCATGCTCGCACTGACTTCACGGAAACCACGATTAAAACAGCAACTGCATGGCTCCTACATGTCATGACACGTCACAATCATCAGTCCAACTCAAAATCCCACAAGATATGTGGAAACCCTGTGGAATTACACCTCACGAGTGACCATGAGCAGCCTAATTGTGCCAATAAACAGCCCTAAACCAATTATCCTATTCCTGATGCATGAACACATTTTTTTGTACACATAGTCGAGGCTCGTGGAAGAGCTATAATTAGTACACTGAAGGATCAGGACACAACAGGAAAAAAGGAACAGTTGAGAGAGGGGGGAAACAGTAGCAGCAGAGTTGAAGGCCAAGATAGAGGCAGACTTGGACAAACAATGGGGTGTGGGGAGGAATGAGGAGCAGGAGTGGATACTTAGGGTTGACAAGATGGTTACAGAAGGAAACTCAGGAAGGAAAACTGGAAGTTTGGAAGGAGAATGGATTGGCGTGGGGAGGGGAGGGTAACGAGGGCAGAAAAGATCATGGTTTTGTATCGGGGATGATCTGAAATGGTGGTTAACAGCAGTCTTGAAGACCTGGAGGGAAGAATAGGATTGAGGAGAATGTGAAAGTTGGCCGCGCTGGTGGGAGGAAAGAGGAACGAATGAGTGGAGGTGAGCAATGATCCTAGATTTAGGTAGTTTCACCATTAGGGGGTTGATTGTTGGACTTGCGTGTGCCCTGTAGAAACTTGGGGGGGGGGGGGGGGGGGGGGGTGGACAGAAGCCATGAAAGGAGCAGAGAGTACAAGAAGAAAGAGATACCACCAATGTTTCTGTGATGGCATAATGATAGACCAATAGACTCAGCTCCATTGCAGAAAATTCCAATAATCTTGAAGGCCTTGGCTTCCACGGCATTAAGCTAAGCAAGACTTGAGGTAGGGGGGAGCCAGCCCATTGGGGAGAGCAGTACTCCATCAAGCTGCAGATGAAGGCCTTGTAGGTGGATAGGAGTTCAGGTGTTTCAAGGAAGGACTTTGTACGATGAAGGATGCCCAGTCAGTGGCTTGCTTTCAAGGCCAACTTTAATACTGTATGTACTGTACATGTGTACACATCGTTGGAAGTAAATCATTGCAGATATTTTCTTTTACAATTTCACGAGATTTCCGGAACTCCTCCGACTAAGACCTTCATAATGACATTGATGTTATGGTCTCTGGTCGAATCGTTGAAGAGAAAATAGTCGGAAATAACGCCTGAGGCCTATACTTACTGTGGACTTCACAAAGACCCTGATGCATATCGGCTCCAACCTTTCGACATTTGATGATCCTTTTAACAGTCGCTTTGTTCATTTTACAATGAAGGGAAAACTTATAAGGAGGGCGTGACGATTGTGAATATGACAGCTCTGAAGATGTCTTTGGCTTCACAGAACACAAAAATGGCAGCTGTATGTTTTTGTTTTTTTTCAGTTGCAATTGTTGGTGGCGTCGGGCCAGCTGTCCAACAAATGGGCGGAAAGGAGCATTACACATGGATGGATGGATGGATGAACAAGCGTGTTGTTATTTAGATAATTGTACTACTTTTATTACATGGACATTGTTGGACAAGTAATACGGGATTTGAACCAGTGTTCCCTATATTATGAGCCATCGGTTGAGATGGGAACATAAACAAGCCAAGCCATTTTCCTTGATTAACTGCATTAAAAGACCTGTGGTTTCATTGTGCGTTTGTGGAAGAAGGGGTTAGCTGTTTAGACACAGGCATACACTG
Organism: Eptatretus atami; assembly: GCA_035128595.1. Taxonomy (NCBI): domain Eukaryota; kingdom Metazoa; phylum Chordata; class Myxini; order Myxiniformes; family Myxinidae; genus Eptatretus; species Eptatretus atami. Next base: position 22,508,082 of record CM068964.1, on the reverse strand, counting down.
GTTCGTACAGGATGGTTGAACTCCCCAAGCTGCAGGAGTTATCCTTGAGTTTCGTCAATAAACTTTTTCAAGATCATTCAGGTTTCCCGATTGGAATAAGGATCCGGATCCGCCATTCAATAGATAGTTGATATAATTGGTCAATAATTTTTTTTATCACTAATTCTAAATTCTATTTTGAAAAAAGAAAGTGTTGATGGTGTTTTTTGGACTATTTTGTGCACTGCACTTATAACTTTTTGAACGTCTTACGTATGTCATCCTGTTTTGGGTCTCTCCCTCTGCTGACACCAATGTGCAAAGGTTAACGTCTGCAATGAATGAAATTATATAATAGGAGTTGTTTGATTATTGGAGAATATAAGTCTCAAGGAATTGCTGAACATAGATAAAAGATACTCATACGTATAATCTTTGGGTGCTTTAATATAATTTTGGGTCAGGTGAATCGTGGATATAAACCCTGTGGATTGACAAGACATTGACAGATATACCTGGTATAGCCTGTCTTTTCCATCAGGGCAGATGGACAAATGAATCGGAAAGGCCTTAATGGGTTATGATTTCACACCTTTGTCTGTCTGTCTGTCTGTCTGTCTGTGAGCAGGATATCTCAAAAAGTTGTGGACAGATCGGACGAAACTTGGTGGACAGGTTGGGTGCATGACAAGGACAAATTGATTCGATTCTGGTGAAGACCTGGATCTGGATATTAGAATTTTTGAAGTGATTCTTCACCATTGAGAGAGATGGGGCCAAAACGATTTATAACATATTTCAAAAAGTTGTCGATGGATTATTGCAAAACTAGGTGGATGAGTTGGTTAGGTGACAAGAACAAGCCGATTAGATTTTGGTTCAGGTCTAGATACAGATCCGGCTTCTTAGTGGAATACAAAACATAAACTGTTCAGCCTGGTTTCTATTTATTTATTGAGGTCTGTCGCTATTATTGGTTGATTCCAGCCTCGGTTTTAGTTTACTCCTCTGGATATGTCATCTCATGATGCGCTGCATCTTAAACGCTGACATCAGGCATTCAAACAGGAAACGAACGTCATTCAAAGTTTTGGCCTTATGATTGGTTAAATCGTCACCTCTGAGCTTGGGAGGTCGACGGTTTGAACCCTGTCCAAGTCATACCATGCTTCCTTGCTTGATGCTCAGCATTATAAAAAAAAGATATATGGAGCACAGACAAATAACCATCGGTCAGTAATAATAGTGCAGGCTTTAATGGACCTAATGGAGTCCTCTGCTGTATTGAAGTTCCTTGTAAGGGAACTCATCTTTAAAGGGGTCATTTTTCATGGAAGTCGAGGACATTTGAATACATCCTGGATGTCAAACAAACTGTATAAAGTTACAATATCAGCTTGTGGTTTAAAATACAAGTTATAAGATTGTGGTACATTTGCAGAGGTTGGGGCGAGGGGGTTGGGTGGGGGGAATGTCGTTCGATCAAAATCCCCACCAACCTCATCACTCGATTGACACTAATGTAACATGACATTTTCCCTGTGAAATTAAGTGCGTGAAAAGACGAGGTGGAACATTATATTATGTCTTCATAGAGTGAATGATATGCCTGTGCATGAAAAATCTGATGATTTATCAAATCTCAGAAATTTACTGCATTTCGCTGAAAATTGCTTCATCTATACTCCACTGAATGTTAACAGATATTATCCAAGCTATGCCCTGTAATTTGAATTATAACCCAATTAATGTTCATTGCAAAATTATTTTGGTTTGCATTCGAGCTTGTTTGCAGGTGCAAACCAACAATCTCGAACCCTTTCGCCCCACTTTTAATGTCCAGAGCCTCGTATACTGGCATAATGCCGACACAGTATAGTGAGGCCGATCTGCTCAAGCTGCATGCAGCTCCAAAAACAAAACCAGAAAACTTTCAGCATTTGCACGTCCACAACAATTCAGATCATTTGGGAGAAGTGGGATTTTCAGCTTTCTACAGCGATCTTGTTTGCCTTTGTTAAATCGAGGCACGCGCAGTTGCCGTGCCATTAGGCAAGAGTCATGGACAGCCTTTGCTAATTTAGTACTTTTAAAAGTTACGTTTACTCAGGCTAAGACATTTAAATCTTGCAATGCACACCGTTACAGATGCTTAAATGTCTTCTTGAAATCGCTGCTTACGAGCAAATGTAATTTTGTTCGTTCAAGTCGTATTGGTTCGGATGGAGAAATGACTGAATAGTTGAGTAGATTCTTTCAGAATTATAATTGCGACATTTACAGAAATGACTGACCGTGCTTTTCGTTTCTTATTTTTTTTCTGGGCCAGTTGATCTAAAAGAATGAATATGAATATATAATGCCCGGGGTCCAGGGGGGATGAGCCCCCCCCCCCCGCTCCCTCCCTCCCATCCTTGTGGTTTTGGTGCTGATGTTGCACAGAGCAGTTGGGCCCAATCTTTTTCACTTGGCAAAAAATTGTTTTTGCCAAGTACATTGGTCTGCAGCATTTGTCTGTTTGTTTGTCTGTCTGTTTGTCTCTCTGTCTGCCTGTCTGTCTGTTTGTCACGATTTTACGCCACAGTTTTCAAGCAATCGTTCTGAAATTTCTTGTGTACGTAGGTGACCGGCCAAGGAAAGCAACACTTAATTTTAGTGAAGATCCGAATCCGGATCCGGATACTTTAATTTTTAAGTGATTCTTCACTCGTGAGGGAGAGGGCCAAAAACAATATACAGCATAGCACAATATCCCAGAAGGTTATGGATGGATTCAGACTAAATTTGGTGGACTGGTGGGGGATGTGTGACAAGGATAAGTCAATTCAATTTTGGTGAAGATCCGGATCCGAATCCGGATCCGAGAATTATTTAATTTTTTTACCGATTCTTCACCATTGAGAGATTGGGCTAAAAACGATATTGCATGAGATCTCAAAATGTTGCAGACGGATTCGTATAAAAACTTAGTGACAGGTTTGGAGTGTGACAAGGATGAATTGATTCAATTTGGGTGAAGATTAGAATCCGGATCTGGATACAATATTTTTTTTAAGTGATTCTTCACCATTGAGAGATGGGGCCAAAAACTATGTTTTGCATGATATCTCTGTTGTAACAAACCTTTTGTTCATAAAAACCTGTACGTGGTCATTCGAGGTATGTAACTTTGCCATTAAGTGTGAGTGAATTGGCTTTAAAAATCCGGTAACGGGCCGATTGGGAAACGCGCTTTTAACGCACTCTTGAAAGAGTTGATTCATCACAGTTATATTAGAATGAGCTGATTTGTCACATGGTCGTGGAAGGTTTCACTCCAATATGTGGCCATTCAAAAATTACTAAAATCAAATAGTAATTAAACCTTATTAATAATTTTTATTCGATGTATGATTAAATTTTTCGGGGTCCCTCATCGTGATTAACAGTGGCAAACACTCGACCCAAACAAAGCCAATGGAAATCTGATGCAACAAACACGGACAGTGCATAATCAGCAGAGTACAGGCCTAATGTGTTAGGTCCGCTAGAAAACCAAGATGGTGGCCATATCATTTTGTGTGGGTGCTAAGGTGGGTGGATTCAAGCGACAGATGTGGGTGTGGTCTGGCAGCTGTCGACCAATGAGTGCACATTTCAAAAATAGACCCCCACCAAGAACCCTAACAACAACAGCAATTCAAAGCTTTTGTAGACCTGGGACATGTCACAGGTAAAACTTACCTTGCTCTTCTGTGCACATGCTTGATCTGGACAAGATTCCATACAATAAGCAAAGTTCACAGCCAAAGTACTGTTAAATTGCAGTTTTATGTGAAAAAATATAACATTCAATTGAAATGAAGTAGTTCCTCAATCATAAACTGACGGCTGTAGACACAGACAGACAGACAAATTGAACCAATTGCCTAACCCTGCCCTTTGGATTGTGTGTACGTGTGGGGGTAGTTAACCCTTTGCCCACTTGTGAGAACAGTTGGTATTGCATTTGCTTGAGAGGCGACACGTCCTTGTTGACATTTGTGTGATTATGGCCGTGATGTGGTATAAGTTTGTCACCACGGCAGCTAAATGGTGATTATTAAATAAAGTATTAGCTATCAGGCCAATGAGGTGGTGGGTGGAGAATCTGTTGGGGGGGAGTGGAAGCTGAGCGCAACGCAACGCAACGCAACGCAACGCAACGCAACGCAACGCAACTGCTGCACTATGCTGATGAGGCCCAGTAGGAGAAACGTGTTCATGTTTGGGTCACTCCTCTCCTCTCCTCTGGCCTGGATGCTGACTTGGCATGGGCTGTTAAGGCTCAATCACCGCTGATGCCCAGATCAGTCCATGGGCATAGGCATTGCAAGACATGATGTTTACCCAGTGGATAATGCATATACAAGTGTGACCATATAATTTAGTACTTACATTTAAAAAGCTTCGAAAGCCGAGGTAGGCTGACTGCGGTTGTCTGTCTCGCAACTGACACTGCTTTAAGCACTGTGCGGTTCTTAATTTTTCACACACTCTGTAACTGAGCCGGATGTCTTATATAATTCTCACTTCTTTCTTCCCAGCTACAAGTTGGAGATCTTATTGATCCTTCATATGCGTGTGTGTATGTATATCAATTGTATTACCACAACGGCACTTGGTGTGTGTGTGTGTGTGTGTGTGTGTGTGTCGTTAATTTGTATCTTCATATGTGGGTTTCAGAATGTGGAATGGAGTCCTCCCAGGGCAGGCTTTAAGTATCCACCATCATTTCGGTAAGGGATCACGATTCGTGCATCAAGCTGTGAAGTTTTCTGTTCTCAAAGTTTTTTGCTGAGGGCTCTCTTCAGGATCTTCACTGAGCCCCGGGCAGCTTCTAACTGTAGTTTGTTTGTAGTAATATTCCCAGGGATAGTTTTGAATATCTCTGTGAGGTTCTTCGTCATCATTCCCGTAGCTCCAACTATCACTGGTACAATTCTGGCATTCTTCAGCTTCCAGGATCTTTTCCCTTCATTATTGAGGTCTTGGTATTTGATCATTTTCTTTATTTCTGCATTGTTTAGTCCAAAATTACTGCGACTAACACATCAATCAGCAATGCTTCTCTTTTTTTTGTATCAAAGTATGATGTCTGGTCGCAATGCTTTGTTTTCAATGTTCACACTCGATGGGATCATTAGGTCGTACGTGAGCGGTACTTCCATGTTTTCAGTGATTGCTTTTGGTTCATTTTCCCACAAATTTTCTGGAACCGGAATATCAAAGTTTTTGCAGATGTGCCAATGGATTACTTTACAAACTTTGTTGTGTCGTTGTGTGTACAGCTGTTCTGACATGAGGTTTTTGTTTTTTTCTGTGTTCGGTCGTTGAGCATAACATATCGTTCTCTTTGCTAACCCACCTCCACCCTCACTTTTCCTCTCTTTCTTGTTTTTTTCTCCTCCCCCCCCCACCCCTCTCTCCCTCTGCTCTCTGTCTCTCTCTCTCTCTCTCTCTCGGTCTCTCTCTCTCTCTCTCTCTCTCTCTCTCTCTCTCTCTCTCTCTTCCACCCTCCCCCTTATTGTCTCTGCAGTGAAGCAACTGGTTGTATTTGCGCGTCATATAATATTTTTAAAGCCGATGTCGGCTGCCTGATGTTGTCGTTAGTTGTGTAGCAGCTCACACTGCTTTTTGCAGTGGGTGGTTCTGTTTTTTTCACAAACTGCAACTGAACTGGATAGCTTATTAGTTCCCTACCCATTTCACTGAGGCGACTACATGTTTGCTCTCTGTCTGTCTATCTGTCCATCCCACCTGTGGTTTTTCAGACTTTTTTTCCCATACCCTTCAACCTATTCAACTGATGCTTGGTACATCGCTTTAATATGATAAATGACTGAACACGTTTTAGTTTCAGGGTGTTTTGTCAATTTTTTCACAGAGTTGTACCCCTTTTACATTTCGAAAATATCACATATTTTACATGGGTCAGTGTACAGCTGCTCTGACTCCACTCCACTGCTTTACACCTATTGGCTGGATAGCTGGCCTGACTCCACCCCAATAATATCGTGTGCTGCCATTATATGAAGCAGCACAGATCGGCAGGCCCTGGGCATAGATCTTAATCCATGGCCCAGTGCAATTGGAATGAGCCCAGGTATATAACCACAATGCATTATATATGCACATAAGCCATACGCATCTTTTTGCTTCATGTATGTACTTCAGGACGAACTGATTAGATCTTAGTGAAGATCCGGATCTGGATCTGATACTAGAATTTTTAAAGTGATTCTTCACCATTGAGAGATAGAGTGAAACTGATATATAGCACAATATCTCAAAAAGTTGTTTACGGATTCAAACGAAACTTGGTGGACATGTTGAGGGTGTGACCACGACAAATTAATGTCATTTATACCCTTAACAAATTACACATTCCTGCCCATCCTTAACTGGCCCAGCCGAGGTAGGAACCTCAGGTCTGTCCAGCCGGTTTGTGAAAGACTTGGGCTAAAATATTTTCTTGGCCGACCCTGCAAGATAGTGGGATTAATTGTGGTCATTAATGATCGAAGTAGTTGTATAATATAACACAATTGATGAATTAACCTCTTTCTTCATTGGATTTCAATCTCCAAGTCTCAGCAATGCTCAAAAGTTTGAAACAGGCAATTTAATATACAATTCCAAGATGTGAGTTCAGAGAGCTCGTCTCATGCTGGAAGACTCGAGTATTTCGTTTTGAAAAGCCAAATATATGAACATAAGATTGTCTCATGCAACACTATTCACAGGTATATGTTGTTAACTGATTTTTTCTTCTTCTTCATGTGCAGCTATTCACAAGGCGATGAAATGAAGATATAGTCACGTCACCTTCGTCTTTACTCCCTCGTAGCAGTTATAATAACAATGATGCATCGGCAAAAATGTTTATTGTTTCATAGCTTTCCTTCATACGATGTTTCACGCAACTTTTTGACGTCCTCACCAGGATCCAATTACGCCGTTTTCCTGCACAACTTTTTCATGGCATGGTGACACATGAGCTCTGGTTCCGATTGTAATTTGTACATTTTGAAGATGGTCAGAGCAACAAATTGTCAGAATACCTCCTGGGTTTCTGTCGCCTGTGCGAACACATCACAACGGGCGACGTGCATTCCTCTCGCTCACAAACTCTCGACCAATTTCGACACTTATAGCCGAGGAATAACGAGCTACAGAGATGCTGGAGGATAAAAATAAACACTTGTCAGGCCACAGTTGTCCAGGGTGATGGCAAAATGGTAATTGCTTCCAAAAGACGTGTGCCAATGTCATATTCATCAGGAAAATAGATACGGTGATTCTTGGCGGTGCAGAATTGCTTTCGTTTAATTTGCATTCGCCGCATCTGGAAACGCATTTTTCAAAAGAGATGCTGGGGACAGTCTAATTCGATACAAATGCAAAATGTCCTTTTAATGGCTCAAGGTGCTATTAAATGGAGAAAACGGAGCTTGCTTAATGGTTTCGGATGAAGCATTGCCTGTTTGTTTCCGTCCGTGCACTCGTGTAAAATGCGCAAAATCTTAGCGGTCACCGGCGTGAAGCTATGGAACGAACTTCTCAAATGTCACTTGTCAAACCTTCACCTGTAATTAATTTGCTTTGCCGTTCCTTTCCTTTTTCTTTGCCCGTTACATCGCACGTGTGAATCAGATGGGAGCCGTATGCTCGGCCTCCTGGCAAGAATTAACGTTGTATAGATGGGTTTCTGAAACTTTGATTGCGTCGCACCGACCGGGGTGTAATTTGGACAGATGGGGGTGAAACGTGACGCGGTAGGATATTTAATATCTCTCAAATCGTCAAATGCTTGCCAATCACCGGCAAAAAAAGATATACCCTAGCTCCGTCATCGCTTATACGGACGAGGGCTATAAGGGTTGATCAGTAATCTCGTGACCTCTAAACGAGCGTTAAAAGTGGTTATCAGTGAAAGTTTTTGTAGAAAATGATCTGACAAGTTGTCTCGGCAACAGATTTGATGATTGCCCGTTTGGGCAGATCTTCGGTAAGAAAGATGTTTGTATAAAAACAACTAAAATAAGATGTTTTTTTAAAAAGGATTTTTGCATTTCTTTTATTCAATTATGCTTTCTTCCTTTTGTTTTGTTTTCCATGAAAATAACACCTATCGGGTTCTCAGAGCCAAAAGCTTTTGCTCTCCAGGCCCGATTAAACAAATGAAAACATTCTCATGGAGTGGATGTAATGTATAAATCTCATTTGATTTCTAAGGTGTCACGTTTATAAACTGCTTATAATGTTGTTGTTTTTTTGTTCTCCCTGTTACAGCAATCCTCGATATGGTGACACTTTTCACTCCGAACCTGGAAGCAATTAGTCAGAAATTTGGGCTCGAATACGCCTGCCATACGACCCCATGTCTCCTTTGGTCTGGATAATTGCATGGCTTGTCTCTAAACCCGACCATATCAAAAGCCTCGGTGGTTGTAAAACAAATTAATGTGATCTTCCTTCGTTTGATTTCTAATTCAGTCACTGCTTCATTTTTGTCAGCTTTTTGCATCTACTAAAATACCCGACGACCGGATTGACTTTCTCATTACGCTACGTACACGCGTATTTGAGGGGTGTGACATAACGGAGTTCTCACCAAACGTAGCTCGGGTACCCAAAGGTCAATCTGCGTGTCATTCGCAAGCTAAAAGAGAATCGACCAGTGAACCCTTGAAACAGCAAAGTCATAGTTGCTTCCTTTCGTTCCCTGTGATCAGAAGGCTTTTGCCCAGTAAGACGTCAACCTTTGACCTTAAACTTTTGACCGATGATCTTTCAGACCTTGATGTATTACCTTGTCACTTTTGGCACTTTACTTTGCGTCAAGGTCCACACCCCTTGTGTTTCACCTGTCTGCTGTTCAAACTTTCCAAATGCATGAATCGAGAGCAGCATCCAAGTAGGAAAAACATTGCAGAAAAGAATAGCATCACAAGGGGTATATATATATATATACTATAACGTATCCTGATGTTGCAGAGTTTTTGATTTACAATGTAATTACCGAGATGTGGAACTGGATTTTTATTCATTTATTTCTGAGGAATATACATGATATGGAGCATGATTACCATGATATGGGATTGGAGATTTTACAAGTAGAATTTGAAACCCAAATAATCCACGAGTTTCTACCCACCGCAGTTATAAAACAGCTCGCATTGCAAGACTGCAGTGATGTCTCACTGGTGCTGATTCAACCTCAAACCACAAAAGTTTGTTTTGTGTGATTATTGCATCATGTGGATAATTCACGGTGTGTGTGTGTGTGTGTGTGTGTTGTGGTGGTGTGTTTCAACTTTCTGTCCTAAAAGAGATTCTCCAAGATATTCTTTTATTGTTTTTCTTTGTTGTTTCTTCTTTTTTTTTTTTCTTTCCCGTGTTTGGATATCTCCTGGTGGCTTTTGACATGTGTGCTCAGGCACTTGTGAAGAAGTCTGGAGTGCCATGCGGTTGATGTGAATGTGACCACATGCCATGGATTGTGTGCATAGGAAGAGCATTGTGGAAAGAGGAAGGTTGGCTGAAGAAAGAAGGGGGAGATTTGGGGTGATGCAGGAATGAAGAGAGATGAAAGACAAAGCAAGAGTGTGGTTATGGAGAATGAGAAGTGGTGAGAGAGAGAGAGAAGAGAGGGAGAAGAGAGAGAGAGAGAGAGAGAGAGAGAGAGAGAGAGAGAGAGAGAGAGAGAGAGAGAGAGAGAGAGACAGTCAGAGACACTTGGACCACAAAGACGCATAGGATGCTTGGGAACAGAAAAGTGTGCTCACATCTGGAGTCTCTTCTGTACACTCACTCACCTGGCCTCTGGCATCAAAATCATTTGCAGGATTGCTCAATGAACATCTGGATCTGACCAACTTTTGCCAAAAAGGCGTGTATGGTTAACAAGTGAACATCATGTTGCAAATTTATTTTGCTCGTGTGTGTGTGTGTGTGGTGTGTGTGTGTGTGTGGTGGTGTGTGTTGTGTGTGTGTGTGTGTGTGTGTGTGTTTGAACGGTTTATGAAAATAGCTGTGTGTGGTTATTGACTTATTTCGTTGGTGAGGCTACTCCCATTGATTTGTCCTTATGTTTAAGTGCAAAATCAACGATAATCTTTCTTAGATATTGATGAATCATACAAAGAAATACATTTTAAAACGTTTTCGTGGTTGCCATGGGGTTCAGAAGAGCACTTGGTAAATTTGATTTTGTATTTGAAGAACACATTGATTCAGTGGTAAAGCAAATGGACGTGCTGGGTAATGTGGATGCAATGTGCAAGGTAAGGTGTATATGTATTTACTGGTAATGTAACATAGTATATGCATTGTTATATACTGATTTCTGCTTGTAAGGATTCCCCTAATACATGGCACCCTGTAGGAAGTAATGTAAACATTCATAGGTGAAGCTATATGCTATACGTAGATATTTTGAAGGTAAGACTATATTGCTAGGATGACTGAATTAGACACAGCTGAGGTTGTGGACCCACCCTTTGGAGAGGATCTAGGCTGAAAGGGTCGAAACCTCCATGCCAAACAGAGCCCAGCCAATGATCCAGGCAGTCTGAAAATTTGCCTCCCCCTTACAAGTTATTAAAGTTCTTGCTTTCGGTATTCAACTATTTTAGCTGTTACTGTTCAATAATTAATTGTACAGAATTGTTGTGAGTAACAGTTTCGTGAATAAAACCGTGTTTGAGTTTGAGTTAAATCTAACTCATAATCATTGTTTGTGAGTGTTGTACTCGATACCATTTTCATCTCAATTGGAAGGTATTGCATGAACTTCACTTTTGAGTTCCCATCAATTATAATTGATTTTCAAAATGTAGTTGCACAAACTTCTTCTTCGTTCGTATGCAGCACAAGACTGCGGGTATCATCATTGGCTGAGGGTGTGGCGGTGCCGCTGATGCAGTGCCCTCTGTGGGTTACGGCAGGAATTTTGAATTTGTTCATGGTACTGGCAATGCTTACCTACTCCTGAAGGACACCATGGGATCGTTAACATCCACCAACTAATGTTGGCACACAGGACACCTGTTTAACGTCCATCCAAAGGACAACACACATATTGATGAATCACCCTGCCTATGAAATATGAGGATGACAATTTATAGCTGAGTCGAGATTTGAACCCAGGCTAGACAGCTGATAGGATGGTGCAGAAGTGCGGACACTTGCCTATCAGCCCGTTGCACAAACTGATTTAGTTCAAAAGGTTCATTTTATTTTCCCTTGTTTATGATTAAAATTAAATTACAAACATGTTGCTTGTGTAAAAAGAGCAAAGGTTTAAATTGTTCAACGTCGTTGGTGTAGTGGTTAGTGTGTCTGCTCTGAGTCTCGGATGTTGTTGGTTCTAAACCCTGATTGAGTCATACTGAAGACTTTAAAAATTGAACATTCTGCTTCCTTGCTTGATGATCAGCATTTAAAAGAATAAGAGCATGGACAATCAACCATAGGTTGACATTTGTTGGGAGGAGGAAATTCCTTCTTAGGAAATATCATGCTGAGTGTGGTGAGAAAGATGGTACCATTTTTGTCGTGTCACTGATACCCAGAGTGCCCCAGGAAATGATGGCACTTCCCCCAAGTTCAGTGGCTGCTTTTCTTATGTAACAGTCCTGTGTTGTCTCATGTATTCGTCTGTCTGTCCAGGTGTGTGTGGCAGCTCCACTACAAACCTTAGATCCTATAAGAATATAAAAGTGAAAAAGACATCAAAAGTCATAGCCCCAGTTGTTTTAGTAATTTTGTTCTATGGAGTTAAATGACTAGCCCATATTTATGTTCAACTAAAATGGCCATCAGTCTACCAGTCAGCCACCTTTGATCAGATCACAAAGTAAAGTGTGTGCCATCATGTACTGTTCTTGTGGCAAGTTTGAACAAAATCGGACCATGCATGTCTGAGAAATGGTTGGGGACACCTTTAAGGAGCAAAATGGCCGTTAGTCGACCATCTTGGACCTGTTGTCGAAAAAAAATGTCGTGCATATGTACAGCATCATGTGTTTGCTTTCTACCACGTACATATAAAATCGGTCCATACATGTCCGATATTTGGTTGCGGACGCACGCACGCACACACACACTGAGACGAAACTCGAGTCCAAATCCATAAGCCCCCGTTTCGGACAAAGTCCAGTGGTGGCTAATCATAGACAAGTTGAGGTACATCCAAAGCGCACCACCCGCATGCCTAAAGAAAATATAACAAATCCTCCAGTGCCTGACATTGCCAGGTAGTCCAGCGGGTTTTGCGAGAATGTGAATGTGAGGTGCATTTTTGGGTAAAAGTAGGGAACCTGACTTTTTAACATAATTAGGGTATGCTGAATTCGATTAACCCGGTTCCAAGCCGAATTTTGAGTTTTGATCATCTAATTAGCATAAACAAAATGGCTGCCAAATTGCAATTTTTTGACACATTCTTGGGGCAAGCATTTATATATCATGCATAATATATAATATATATATATATATATATATATATATATATATATATACATAGATTTATACCTTAGTATGTATTTGAGTAATGTTTCTTTTTATTTGCAGGTGACGATGGATCCAGTGGTTAGCTTGAAAAGGCCTTCGTCTGTGAATTACAGCTTGTGCATCTGTCACAAGCTTGCAAAACCGCTCCTGCATCAAAATGATACCAGTTCTGATATTTCTTCAGGCTTGTCATCGGCGACTATTGTGGAAAGCTCAGCTGGCATTTATTATCTGCTTCGGCAACAAACGAAGGAAAGGTTGGCACCAAAAGTCGCCACAGGGCTTGTGCAAAGTGAGTTTGTGAGCCGTCATACCCTCGTTGTATGCCTTTACTGAAAGAACAAGCTCAACTGCACCTTGACCCAGCAATCCACTCTCCACCCACACCTCTTTAATCCAGATCCATCCATATGATCACCTATAGCCTTTAGAAGTTCATTGAGATATGGAAGCCACCAAGGCGTGGAATTAACTTATCTTGGTATTCTGGAACAGACCACTTTAGTCCATTAGTCTGCAGTAGAATGCTTGGTCTACTGTGATGACTGTATGCTCCTGTCCAAAATGTGAAGATATTGCCATGCATCTCTTCACAACTGTATTTAAAGGATTAATTCATGAGCCGGAGCAAGGATTATGGGCAAGTATCCTTCCTGCTGTCTGCTCTGGTTCCACTGACAAGATTGATTGATTGAATATGTCCAAGAAGGTCTTGTCTCTAAATCTTGACGATGTAGAAAGAATACTAGGTCTGTAGCTTCTGCTCGTTTCACGAAATAGTTGTCTTCTTCAGATTTTCTGAACCAGGCCTCATCAACAGGGCAGTGAATACTGGCTCACATGTGTCTCGAGTAATATTCGCAGGATGCAGTCCTCGAGGACATTTGGCATGATCAGAGCACTTCTGGTGGATGGCCGAAGCATCTGAAGAGCTGCATCTGTTGTTTGGCCCGTTGCCAAGCAGCCATTTGGGTTGCATGGAAAGTATTCTTCCCATCTAGTGTCTCATCAAGGATATCAATATTATCACAGGTGTAGTGGATAAATTTGTTTGCCATAATATTTGGTGAATGATGGCACGAGTTGCGTGATCTAAGGATTTTAGAGTGCTCTCAGCTAACGAAGTGTCTATTTGCAACACCTGCTCATAGCTTAGACAGTGTCCAGCCTTGTTAAACAGCTTCACTAGATCTTTTGACCGTGTAGCTTGGTGCAGTGTCCTGGCAAGGCCAACATGTTTCGGAGTCCATTTTTTGTCACCACTTGACACAGTAA